>CM024760.1:29309806-30509806 GCA_014218235.1 Colocasia esculenta | reverse complement strand
CTTCCTTCTTTATTGTAAAGTAAGAGCCACTCAGAAACAGTGGACCAAGTCTTTCAGCTTAGAGATCAACCACCCTAGATGTAACCAGGTGGCATATCCACCACTGCAGAAAGTCATATAGTCGAATTGGTATCACCAAAATAAGAGTCCTATACCACATGTTGAGGAAGACAACTCAGACTGGGATGTGCCTTAGCTGGAGAACCTGGCTACATGTTGCGAGGCATCCTAGGACACACGTTGAAGAGGATGTGAAAGAACACAGGGGAATGATCTGTTCTAAATCATCAAAGAATAAGGATTTGGTCCCCATCCTTCAGCTTAAGAACACAGCCAACAGTTACAGACCAAGACAAAGAGGATAACAGAAGAAGAGAAACAGAAGAAAATAAAATTAATTTTCAAGTGTATGCTTATCTTCAGTTATTAAGCTACTACTAAAGTTCAAATTTTTCCACTAAAATGGCCGGGTTCAAACATTCCATTCTTCATCCTGAAATTTTACAGCTTTGTGAAGTAAATAATTTAATTTCAATTTGAACTCCTATTTTTCGGAAGTGTGTTCTAAAATAAGAACCAGCCATTTCACAGTGCGTTCGACTTTTTCTTAAATCTCAATTATTTGGACTCCGTTACTCAGCCAAAAAACAACTTCCTTGTTTATTGTAAAGTAAGAGCCACTCAGAAACAATGGACCAAGTCTTTCAGCTTAGAGATCAATCACCCTGGATAGCTGGATGTAATTGTCAAATTATCTCAATAAAGCTTTCAAATTTTGAGATTCTGAGAAAGGCGCCAAGTTGTTAATTCACATAAAATGTCATTTAAATCAAATTCTCAGATTTGGCAACATGGATGTTATAAGTAGAGCCAATAGATTCAATACAGAACTGCCACACTGGGACAACAGTATGTGCTATCAACATCTCTTCCAATGGACAATTGGTGAAGGCCAGGCCACAGTGCCGTCGGAAATGCCCCTATGAAAGTTATGGATGCATGGACTTGCACACAGGATGTTGTTACCCATCCTGTCATCAGGGCAACAATAAGTGGATCTTGGCCTATGGGAAACACTGGATTCTGGCCTATAGGAAACACACATGTAGGGTATAAGGAATCTAGTGGAAGCATAATATAACATTGACACAAAGCTGAAACTTACAAATGAAAACAACAAGAAAATAATTTCAAAAATATCACCTGTGCTGAATTTATGATACGGGTGATCTCTTGAAGACAAATGTCTCTGAAGCTGTAACCAAACAAGAAAACAACATTTAATGTGTATTTGCTAGGAATGAAACTAGAGGTACACGGAGACAATTCATGTGATGCAAAAGAGCATTATTTTCTCGCTCAAATATCAGAAAAGCATAGATATTCATTGACAAAATCACTAAAGTACTGTGATCAACCATCAATGTCAAAAATAATTGCCATAAGATCTGTTCACTAGCATTCTTATAGGTTATATGTGCTGAGCTTTAGGGTCATATTGGATATCCATCGTTGCCTTCCTTCTTCATATGTGGAGATTCATCAATCCAACACCAAGGTTTTGGGTTGGAGTTCGGGCCTTTAATGGTATGAAAAGAAAAGAATAGCAGAATTTCCATGACGTATTCAAACAGCCCACTACAGAAATTCAGGGTTTGTATTCACTTCACTAGGGACTGGATATCCAGCTCGTCAATCAAATACAGGTGCAGAGTCAGTTCTAATGGGTAACCTTTGCAAATGGAGCAAAATGGTTGTCTAGTGATAGATCTGTAAGGGGCTTGTCTAGGGTTGATCTTAGTTTACTCTTGGGTTATATTTACCATTTTGGTGAAGCTTTTGTTTTTTCTTTACTTCTTTTCTTTGTGGTTGGGATGGGGGATAATGAGTTAACCTTTTTGCATGGATATATGAATTCTGGCCATTCTAGTCAAAATTCATTGCCAGAAAGACATTGGAAAGACAAAAAGGCACAGGTACAATCATTGCCAGAAAGACATTTACAAACGTCATCACAATTGATTCACCTTCTAAAATATGGGCAGCAAAGGCAGTGGAGAACAGGAGGATGCTATTGCAGTTCAGCAGTATTACTATACCATGAGGGCAAGCTAGGGCATGGAAGGCGGAATCGGCCGATCCTGATTCCAGATCGGATCGGCCCTGCCCGATTCCTAGACCGATCCAATCCTTTTTTCCATGAGCTAGAGCCAGTAGAGTGCTGCTGTTGAGTGGAAAAACTGTCATTAGCTTGAGACAGCCATTTCAGTGCCACTTACCCAAACCTTTTTACACTGATGCTATGTTAGCAGCAAATTATCTTATCAATCATACGCCATCTCAAATTATTGGATATCCCTGTCCTCTTACTCTTCTTGACGCAGGCAGACTTTTCTTCCCACTTTTGCTTCATGTCTTTGATGCCTTTGTTTAATCCCAGTTCTTGGTCCTGACAATTAAAAGCTTGATCCTTGGGCTGGTTATAGTGTCATTGTTGGGCATTCTTACACTCTGAACTCTGAAGTGTATCATTTTATAACTTTCTTTCTTGCTGTTTCTTAATTTGAAAGGATGTCACTGTCTAGTCTGATTCCTACTGTTCTATCTGAACTTGGCCTCAAAGGGATCATTTTCTATTATTTTTGTTACTCTTAACCCTGTTACACCCCTGTTACCATCTGTTTCCTTTATGCCTTCTAGTTCTACATGGATGGATCTCCCATTGTTTCTCCTGTTCAGGCTATTCACATTGACGGTGCAGTGGATACTGAAAAGCAATTTATTACCTACAGGTGAAAAGAGTTCAAGGTCAAATCAGTATTTATCAGCCAATTCCAGATGCTGTTGAATCTTCAGGTACACCTGCCCAACAAATCAATGTAGTATGTCCAATCATCAAGAGCATAATAGTCCAACTACTCCCACTTGTGGCAAAACAAGCCATGGTAGCCTGTGAAAGAGTGACTCCCTTGTGTAAGTCCATGAATATCATTGGTTAGTTGCTAGATAAGGACCATGTCTTGTTTTTGTCCAAATATCTCTTCAAGGAGGGACCATTAATGGGAAGCTGTCTGCTTCTTTCGGTAGTGGGAGAGGCTTGCGCCAGGGGGCCCTCTCTCCCCACTTCTCTTTCTCCTTGTGGCGCAGGTGTTTAGCAGGATTTGGGTTAGAGCTGAGAGGGAGGGGATCATCATTGGTTTCCAGGTTCACAACTCCTCGATTCCATTACACATCTACAGTATACTGATGACACTGTTCTTTGTATCCCTCATGTGCAACAGCAGTTAGTGGACATCGGATTAATGCTTGAGGTGGTAGAGGATGTCACTGGCCTGAAGATAAATTTCACCAAGTGTCTTATTGCAGGGATCAATATGAATAAAGAGGATAGCTACTTTGTTTGGTTGTCAGGTTGGTACTTTTCCTTTCACTTATCTTGGGTTACCCTCTCCCCAGGGCCCTTAAGATGCTCTGACTGGAGGGGAATCATACAAAATTTTGTGAATAGACTTGCTGGTTGGAAGGCTAAGGAGCTCTCTTTTGGCAGGCGGGCGGTTTTATGTAGATAAGTATTGGATAGTTTGCCCACTTATTATCTGTGTATTTTAGAATTCTGAAGTTCAAGGCAAGCTCCTTGCAATCCATCCAAGCAAGATTCTGTTGGCATGGTAATGGGAGAAATGGTAAGGGTTGGCATGATATTCCATGGGGCAGATTTTGTATCCCTAAAGAGGCAGGGGGTCTTGGAATCAGAAACATCAGGGCATTCAACTGGCACTTCTATGCATAGTTTGCCGAATCGGATTGAATCGGTCCGATTCAGGAGAATCGGTGCAAATCAGGGTAAGACCGATTCCTGATTCGCCTGATTCCCTTCATATATGTAATATGCAAGGTTCACCGCATCGCCGATTCGCCCCAAAGCAGTTTTTTCTGATTCGCTCTGATTCGGGAGAATCGGGCCAATCGCATGGGATTCAATGGGAATCGGTACGATTCCCATGGGAATCGGGAGAATCAAGAATCCCGTGATATGCTCCAATTCACCCGAATCGGACCGATTCGATCCAATCTGCCAAACATGGTATGTACAATACCTTAAGTATTACATGTAAATACGGAAGTACCCCCAATTTGAATCTAATAAAAATATCAAAAAAATCATCTCTCTTACCAATAAAAAGTCACTCTCTCATCTAAGAAGAAAATTACGATTTTGGTGATCTCATCAGAATGCCAACTTTCTAATCCTCATAATTTGGTTTAACTAACAATTTCATAAGTGTCATAAAACGACACACGTCGAGGCACATTATGTTTACGTCCTCCGGTGTCATAAAAGACAAACGTCGAGGCACATATACTTAAGTCCTCCGGTGTCATAAAACGACACACGTCGAGGCAAATATGTTTAAGTTCTCCGGTGTCATAAAACGACACACGTCGAGGGGTACATATGCTTAAGTCCTCCGGTGTCATAAAACGACACACGTCGAGGCACATATGTTAAGTCCTCCGGTGTCGTTAAAAGGGCGCACGTTGAGGCATGTTAACCTATGGAGCACAAAACACCCCACTGGTAACACATATGTACCCACCATCGTGTAAAACGTCCGGCGGAGGCACATACACCCCGTCGTCGACGTCCATGTACTTGGTTGATATATACACGCCCAGTGGAGGTACGAAACCCCGCTAAAGGCGTACATGCAAATGTAAACGTCATGTCATAAATATAAATGACATGAGCATGCTTGAATAAAATTGTGGAAATTCATTTGTCATCTGCCTTTTCTTCTTTAAATTTCGGCATACGGTCTTTTAACAAACATTACGCATTCGAAGGTATTCGAGTGTTATACTCGATGTAAATGAAACATCGACTTCGGTCGGTGGGGAACGGTCCAGTACACGACCACTCCAATCGCCCTGAACGCGAGCGCACGCGGAAAATAAATTCGAGGGTATCAGGGTTCGCACCCAATACTCCTCATAAAATAATCTTTGTCTGTTTCTCGCAAACAGTTGGCACGCCCAACGCAAAGATCCATCTCGAAGATAAGAGGGATGGATCGATCGAAAGAAAAAATCAAGAAAAATTCGCGGTTCCAACAGTCGTGGACATGATGAAAGGGGCCGTTGGGCCAAGAAGATTAAATATTGGTTATCAGCAGGCCTGGTTACAATACATTATCAGCAGCCTGCTCAGAGGCCAAAAAGTTGTGATTTAAATGACCCCAAGGTTATTTAAGTTACAAAATTATTAGCGGGATCCTCCCCAAAATTCAGCAGGGGAGTTCCGGCCCTTAAAATGGTGCCCGGAGTCCCGGTTAAAATGAAAGTACAAGGAGAACATGTCTCCGTCCAAAGTACGAAGCACGGAAAAATCCGGCAGCACAAGGTCTATAGACCGAGTACGAAGGACAAGTACAAAGAACAAGCTCCGGCAGCACTCTCCGATCGGGCAGAACTCCGAGAAGTCAGGGCGAGGCGCCGAGGAAACGGAGCAGGATTCCAGCAGCACTTCCGGCAGCACAAGGTCTATAGACCGAATACGAAGCACAAGTACAAAGAACAAGCTCGAGGAAGAACTCCGAGGCTTGCAAAGGCACCCTCCGATCGGGCAGAACTCCGAGGAGTCGGGCGAAACACCAAAGAAAAACAAGCAGGACTTCGGCAGCACCTCCGGGCTCCAACATGTCCTGGAAATGGGGGTATAGGGGGGGTATTTATAGACAAAACCCCCCCTCTCCCCTCTCTCCTTCCATCGGTTAGGCAGCCCCTAACCGATGGTGACCTCAACATGAGGTCACCATCGGTTAAGGGGCTAACCGATGGTGACCTAAGTGAGGTCACCATCGGTGCCCCATAACGATGGTGACCTCATGATGAGGTCACCATCGGTTAGGGGCACTCTCTCTCCTCTCTCCCACGCATGTAAGGGGCCGAAACCCCTATAAATACCCCCCTATTCCATAAGGAAAGGGGGTTCCTTTGCTGCCCTGGCGAAGCCCTGTTGGGAAAAATCCCGAAAAATAGAAAAAGAGCCCTTGCTCATTCCCTCTCTCATTCTTCAATCCCATGCTTGGTGTTCGAAGGTACAAATCCCCTTCTTTAGCCCGATAGGCCAGGCACGGAGAGAGGAGCGGTCGGCGTAATCGTCATCAACACTCCTTCTTAATCCCCATCCCCCACATCGAGCAAGACTCTGTGGGGTGATATTCCCGGGGTTTAAATGCCGTCCATATCGAGCAAGACTCTATGGACACATGGCATTTAAATACCCATGTTCTCCCCGCCCATCGAGCGAGACTCTGGGATGGTGGATTTTGTGCTTATATGTATATGTTTTCTTGAGGAGACTCTGCCCAAGCGGAGGTTCTGCCCAAGGACATATTCGTATATTCGCAAATTTGTGTTCTTATATATATGTTTCTTAAGACGAAACTCTGCCCAAGTGGAGATTCCGTCCAAGAACACATATATAAAGATTACGAATTTGTAATTATACAAATATGTTCCTTAGGGAGAATCCCGCCCAAGCAAAAATCTCTTTCAGGGGACGTATCCATGTAAACACAAACTCGTGTTATATGTATATGTTTCTTAGAGGAAACTCTGCCCAAGCGGAGGTTCTGTCCAAGAACATATTCGTATATTCACAAATTTATGTTCTTATGTATATGTTCTTAGAGGAAACTCTGCCCAAATGGAGATTTCCTTAAGAACATATCCATAAAATCATGAATCTGCCAATATACGTATATGTCTCTTAGCTGGAATCTTGCCCGGACAAAGTTCCCTCGAGTTCATATTCGTATAATCACGAACTTTATGTTTATGTAAACGTGTTCTTAGTGGAATCTCTGCCCAAACGGAGACTCTGCCTGAGAACATATCTATATAATCACAAACATGCATCATTGTGTATATGTTTCTTAGAAAGGACTTCGTTCATACGGAGGCTCCTTCCTGTCGGACACTCCGTTCAAATGGAGATACCGTTTGAGAATATATTTACAATGCGCAGATTTGTGTTTATATACACATATCTCCCGAGGTAGAATCTCTCCGGGCAAAGCTTCTCCGAGAACATGCGGACATATGCATACGTCCATATAAATACATCATCTCAAGGATACTCTGTCTAAACAAGGACTTGTTAAGATATACTCATATATTCAAAAAAAGGAAAAAAGAGGATTGTGACAATATACACACATCCAAAGAAAAAGAAGGACAAGAAAAGAACCGTGCTCGGATACCCCAAATGGGAGCACATATGCACCTCCACGAGAACTATATCCGTGGAAATGGACTTTGGACAAAAATCATAATATGACAAGGACTTCCATGGAGATACATCTATATGCTCTCCGGAGTGGAAATGGACTTTGGACAAAAATCACAATATGACAAGGACTTCCATGGAGATACATCCATATGCTCTCCGGAGTGGAAATGGACTTCGGACAAGAAATCATAATATGACAAGAACTTCCGTAGAGATACATCCATATGATCTCCGGAAATTGCACCCGCACAAGCATGAAATGAGGAGAAATAAACTCTACCTCAAACTCGGACTCTGCCTAGGAACGGCATTACAAGAGAACCTCATATAAAAATCCGCACAATAACCCTTCTAATACGGGAGTGTTGCTCCGGGTTATAATACCCCCAAGTTCAGAATCATAAATTCACGGGCATGCACCCGTTCATGATAATAATCCCCATGTTTTCCCAAATAAAAATCCATAATCAACCTTTTGCAAAAAGGAGAGAAGACCTCAAATCGGTCCATGGGTATATACCCGCTCCCCCTTTCAAAAGAAATCAAACTTTGGGCTCCCACAAAGGCAGTCGTTTCAAAAATGGAATATCCAAAGCAAAAAGCATTTCAAAACAATCAAAAGAAAGGAAAAACATGTCATAATCAGGATTTTCTAAGAAAACACATGTATATTTCTCTCGTCCTTTTTACTATGAAATGGTATTCGGGTTAGAAATTGGTATTAAATAATGCCAAGAGTTTTAACTCGATGTAAATGTAACATCGATTCCGGTCGATGGAGATGGAGGTCCAGCACATGCTACCCTAATTGCCTGATGAGAATAGACATGGGACTCAAGAAGTTCAGATAAAAAACGGCGCACCCGTCCGTTTCACGGACACCATACCCGTCCGTTCCACGGACACCATACCCGTCCGCTCCACGGACACCATACCCGTCCGTTTCACGGACACCCAAATTCTCTTCCGCATTGCGCGGATTCTTTCTTCTGTCTGTTAGACAGGCTGGCACGCCCCGCGATATAAAAATCAAAGCATGCGAAACAAATGAATACCCCTCAATGGAATGAAACGAATAAAAATGCGATGATCCATAACGATACAGTTTCCACGCATCTCATTCTCCGATCCCTTTCTCCCCCGTGTCAACAACTACCTACAAGCCAACCTACATTAAAAAGAGTCGTCATACAAAAAGAGAGGAGACAAAGTAGCAAACAAAAGGAAAACCTTACATATATGAGACAGAAAAAGAGGAGATGTTTGACTCAAATAGCAAGTGATGATGATGATGATGATGATGATGATGATGATGACACTTTCACCTGCGTCTGAGACGCCAAATGAACGAGTAGCAAGACGACTAGTTCGTAGAGATGATTCTACACAAGCCCCCAGTAATGATGATGATAATGATGATGGTGCTACTGTTGGGGCCACATAAGTAGAAGCTGGACATGGAGACAAAGGATATACAACCCCAGGATTTTCACTGGGTACGAGGCTTACTACAAGTTATGTGCCAGAAATAGAAAATCAAGGAGATAGAGGAGAAGGACAAGGGAGATATGAAGGCCAACAACGTCAAGTAGCCAATGATTGGCCACCTTAGGAGCCACACTATGGTTTAGTGTCTATACATACGTCTCTATTTCAGTTTCAACCTTCCACTTTACCATACTTAGATATTAACAGTTACCCTTTTGGAGCAAAAAGAGATATGGGAGGGAACGTTGCGTAGGTTGACTAGTTCACGATAGCGGTGAAGCTGAGGGAGGAGTTGAACCCGACGTACTCACAGCGGCTGGACTCGCAGGTGTTGAGGACGGAGTTGCTCAGCGATGTCGGTCTGCTGGCGCCGACCACGCGCTGCAATTCTCCGCCCAGAAAGAGTCCCTCGACATGTTCAGATTCTACCCTATCTCGCATTGCAATCTGGTGACACAACCAGAGGAGGATGAGGAGATCAATTGGAGACATTAACCATGTTCCCAAATTGGGTATGAGAGGCGAAAGAAGGTAGCAACTGGGGGGGGGGGGGGGGGGAGCAATTGAGGTTATTGGGGTTGGCGGTGGAGAAGGGGCGCAGGCGGCGGAGCACTCACAGAGAGCCGCAGCTGCACTTCACACAGTTGTCGGCTGTCAAAGCGTAGCTGCCCACAAGTACCCAGAATGCCTTCAGCCTGCTCCAGCGCCAGTGGTCGCAAGTTTGTCTCAGTCAAACAAGAGGAGGGGTCGGTGTTATCCTTATTTTAACAATTTTTTTATTTGTTGAGGAATATCAGCATGGGAGAGGGATCATCAAGATCAAGTCCAGCAACAGGAGGTGGGAGATCAACATCAATTAGGAAAGGCAGCTTAATTTTGGGATGTGGAGGATGTTCGTAGTGACGTGATCTTATCGATTCTATATGAGGGCCTATAGATAGATACTTGCATGGAAAGCTATCAATAAAGCAGCCAACTATCAAGCAAGTAATAAAAAGGGTGAAAGCCATAGTTGTTGCAGCAAAAAAAGCAACGAAGAAGATACTGAAATGATTTTTACATGCAGGAGTCCAACACATACAGCATCTAGTGCATACTTCCAAACCATGCTATATTCTATTGGAGAGGCAGGCTCGAGGATTGAAAGCACCCGCCCCTCGTGATATTTATGAAAAATATCTTAAAGAAGAAGTGCAAGAGCTTAATGATTGGGTAGACTCTTTTAAAGCTGTCTGGGTGGCTAAAGGTTGTACCCTTATGTGTGATTGATGAACGAGAATAATAAGACAGTTTATGATAAACTTCCTTCTATATTGCAATAAGGGTACAATATTCATGAAGAATGTGGATGCAAGTGGACAAATAAAAAATGCAAAGTATCTTCTCAAACTTATGGACAAGATGGTTGAAGAGATTGGAGAAAAACTATACAAGCTGTGATAGATGATGAAGCTAAGTACAAAGTAGTCAATAAGAAATTGATGGAAAAATAGGAACATCTAAATTGCATTCCTTGTGCAGCACATTCTCTGGATTTGATGATGGAGAACATTGGAACGGACAAACATATTGCTAAGTTGGATATGACGAAGCAGTGTCTTGAATTTGACCGACAGTTGATTGCTTTGACTAGTTAATATGAAGATCAGCGGGTTCAAAGTTAAATGTTATATTTTTCTTGCAACATGTTTAAAAAGATGAAAAATCCTCTATCTGAACCTAAAGCAACCTACCACACCGCTGCGCCACATAACGTTTATGGCCAACAAAGTAATGTAGCTTGACATGATAAAAATAAATTATCATATAAATAGAAATAAAAAATTCACAAAAAAACCTTAGGATGGCTGAGTGGTCTAAGGCGCCAGACTCAAGTTTTGGTCCTCGAGAGAGGGTGTGAGTTCAAATCCCACTTCTGACAGGGCAATTTCTCCTATCCCTTTTCACTATTTTTTTTTCCGGTGAGGGTCCATTTAACTGACTATAATTTCATTTATGGACACATTAAAATTCCACATATGATGAGAGAATGCATTGATGGACATGATATCTTTCATCAGATTTGCCTAAAACTTCATTGCATTGGAGAGTTTACATAAGTATAGACATGAGTTGGGCATTCTCATCCACAGTTCTAAGTACTTGGCACATGTTGCTATATTGAGAGAGGAATCCAGAGATGTTGCTCATGAGATAGCTAACATCATTGGTGACCACTATTTCTATGACAAAATCTCCTATTATTTGAAGCTTATTGAGCCTATTGTACAAGTACTAAGGATAGTTGATGGAGAGGATAAAAACAACATGCGTTAACTGTACGAGGTTATGGATAAACGCCAAGAAAAAAACTAAAAGAGAAGCATTCCATGTCATTTCAGAAAATAGTGGAGAATTAATGAGAGGAGATGGGAGTACACCCTCCACCATGATTTACGTGTAGCAGATAAATATGTTACTTTCTAAATTTCATCTACTTAAACACGTTCGATCATTATTGAACTCTTCACTTATGCAAGTGTGTATTGTGATGTAATGTATGCAGGGTATTTCTTCAATCCCCAACATTAATATGGTAAATCAACTCATAATGATGTTGAAGTGCTACAAGGGACAATGAATATTAATCACTAGACTGTCCACGAGCACTAAAGATAGGATAGATGCTACAATGGAGGTACAATTCTTGTTTGAAATATTAATCCCTCCTCAAAGGGAGAGAGGTGAGAGGTCTAAAGATATTAATTGTTTTATCTGTCAGATGGATAGGTTCAAAATGAAGCTTGATATATATAGAGATTATGACCTAAGAGAAGCAATGGGGAGAATGAAGAAAGTAGAGACAAGGCTGATGTGTTTGTATGACAGAAAATGGAAAACACCTACAATAAAGGCTATAGACACCGTCGTACTCCTTGATGTGGATGAGTTGTTAGATGAGGAACACCCACTGAATGTGTGGGTTGAAGTAAGAGGAGAAAGAGATGTTCCAAAATTTAACCCTCGAGATCACAAATGGGCAGAACAAGAATTTGATGGAGTGGATACTTGAGATCCAGAGCTCAGAGTTAGAGAGGATCCAGTCCCTTGTCACAACCAGTTATTACAAGAGAGAGACAGCAGCACTTAGCTATCTTGCTAAAGACATTTAGAATTTTAGACTACCTACATGTCAGCCAACATAGAGAAGAGCTGCCACAGACAGAGAGGAGACTAAGCTCCAAAGAAAAAGAGAAGTTTTATGTCAGACAAAAGAACATGAGAGAATTGACTCAGGTCACAAGTGATGATGATGATGAGACACTTACACCTAAGTCTAAGCCGCTGTCGGACGCGGAAATTTTCGTTGCTTGGATTTTGTATTGTGTTTGAGTTTGATTTGATTTTTATTTATTTGTTTTGCCCTGTGGGGCGTGCCAACCTGTCTAATAGACAGAAATTAAAATTCGCACAGTGCGGAGAGAAAAATTTTTGTCCAAAGAATGGACAGGTGCGCCAGTTTTAGTTTGAACTTATTTGTTCTGCAATTTTTATTCATCAAGCAATTAGGGTAGCGTGTGCTGAACTCCTGTCTCCATCGATCGGAATCGATGTTTTGTTTACATCGGGTTAAAAACCTTTGATGTTATTTTTACATCAATTTTAACTCGAATACCATTGATAGCAAAGTCGAGAGGTTTTGCATTTTCTAGAAAATTGTAATGCTGTGTTTTTCATCTTTTTTATCGAACAAAGTGGATTTTGATTTGAAAGAGGGATTTGTTTTTGAAGTATTCCATTTTGAAAGAGAATATTTTCTTTGAGGAAAGGGTTTCATTTTGAAAAGAGGTATGAATTCCTTTTGGAGATTTGAAATACAATTTGGGAAATGAGCGGATGTATACCCGTGGATTTATTTGGTATTTGGGTATATTATAAATTTAGACAGCGCTCCCGCATAGGCAGAATTACCGCACATTTTAGGGGAGAGTCCCTGTATGGATAGAATTTCCCCATGAAATACGCACATATGCACATATAGTTTTATGGACATATAGATATGTTTTTGAGCAGAACCTCCGTTTAGGCAGAGTTTCTTTTAGAAAACATATACATATGAACATGCAGTTGTGAGCATATGAGTATATTTTCAGGCAGAACCTCCGCTTGGGCAGAGTTTCCTTTAGAAAACATATACATATGAGCATAAGGTTGTGAACATATGAGTATGTTTTCAGATAGAACCTCCGCTGGGTAGAGTTTCCTTTAGAAAACATATACACATGAGCATAATATTTGTGAACACATTGATATATTTTCGGGTAGAACCTCCGCTTGGACAGAGTTTCTTTTAGAAAACATACATACAAGGATGGCAGAGTCGGGTCGGGTGGCTGGGTCGGCCCCAGCCGATCCCGACCCTGAGTCGGGCCAGACTCGGCCTGAGTCGGGCGGAGTCGGCCTGAGTCGGCCTGGTAAACCAGTCCCGACTGTCCCGTGGGTGGGTCGGTGTTCCCCCCCAGAGTCGGGTCGCCAGGGGCCGACCCGACTCAGAGTCGGCCGACTCGAAGCGGAGTCGGCCGACTCTGCCATCCATGTATACATATGAGCACAAACACTCACCCATCCCGGAGACTTGCTCGACAGGCGGGAAGAACATATGCATCTAAATGTCTATACCCATAGAGACTTGCTCGATATGGAGACATTTAGAGCACGAGAACAAAGATGTTTAAATATCTTATATCCATAGAGACTTTCTCGATATGGAAGGTATTTAAACACCGAAGAACACGATTTAATTTTTACCCCCACAGAGACTTGCTCGATGTGGGGGTATGGGTTGCGTTATGATTTTTTTGAAAACCCTCCATAGAGACTAGCTCGGCATGGAGGGGGATTAAGAGATGTCGTTGCCGGGCGGAGACGATCTCCCTTCCTTTTGCGCTTGTCGAGGGCGGATAGCTTCACACCGAGCGGGGGCCTTCAAGAACAAGCTAGAATTTCGGGAAAGAGCTTTTTGCCTTTTTCTTTTTTAAGAATTCCCTTCCAAAAGAAGCATCCTATGCCCCTAGAGAGCTACATGGGTATTTATAGGGGTTTCAACCCCCTTTTTTCATGCGGGAGATGGGGGGATTCATCCCCTTAACCAATGGACTGTCCCATCGGTTAAGGGGTTTCCTCCTTAACCGATGGAACCCTCCATCGATTAAGGGGATTCCTCCCCTAACCGATGGACAGTCCCATCAGTTGGGGGGGGAGAAATCCCCTAACCGATGGGGGGTTTAAACCCCTTAACCGATGGTATGTTCCATCGGTTGGGGGTTTAAACCCCTTAACATGGGGATTTTGCCTATAAATAGGCCATCTATGTCCCCTTAGGGGGGATGTTGGTGCTGCTGAAGCTTTGCCCCTTTTCTTCGAAGATTTCTCGGCGAAGAGTTGGATTTGCAAGTGCTTGGAGCTTCCGCTGCACACGTGTTATTTGTACTTGTTCTTCACACTTGGTCTTATTGACCTTGTGCTGTCGGAATTCTTCCGCGACATATCCTCCTCGAAGCGTTGTTCTTCCTTGAACTTTGGCTTCACTGGAGAGGCTTGCTGCCGACTTAATAAATAAACTCTCTTCCTTAACTTGAAAGGAATTTGGATCCAATATTACCTAAGCAACCATGGGGTCACTTCAAGTAATAATGACATTTACTTCATCTTTAAGTCACCTTTAAAAGGGACTATATTCTTATTACTTAAGCAACCAGGAGGGCTACCTAAGTGACCATTGGGTCACTATAAATAGGCTTTGGCATTTCTCCTGGTAGATATCCACCAAGAACTTTTTAGGGTTCAACAAATGCCCCCCACGGGATACGTGTCGGAATTTGCGAGTGACGACACGTGGCCTATGTAGACCTGTTGTATAGGTTCCACCTTGTATTCCGAGACGTCCTTTTGCTGACGCTCTGTTACTTTGGCTTGTCGCTTAGCTGAACTTGCTGCCCTTTGACTTTTCTTTTTCTTACCCTTGCATTTCTTTTCTTTTCCAGGCACTCATCATGCCTCGCAGAAAAGGATTTCTGTGCCGGGACGACTACGCCCAGGGTACTCGTGCCGGAGTTGTCTTCTTGGATGACTTAATGCCTGCCTTGGGGCCACCTCATGTCATGAGTGGTAATATATTCTCGCTGGATCGCGGCCATGATATTGTCGCCAACGGATCCACCGAAGAGCTTTCAAATGATGGTGAAGTTAACACCTCCCTTATCAAACGGTGGAAGGGAACTTATCTATACCAGCAGAAGTCGGGCTATCCCAAACACTTCCCACTGGACAAGGAGCTATTCCTTTTTATCCAGAGGTTCATCTTTAAGTCACCTTTATAAGGGACTCTATCCTTATTACTTAAGCAGCCAGGAGGGCTACCTAAGTAACCATTGGGTCACTATAAATAAGCTTTGGCATTTCTCCTGGTAGATATCCACCAAGAACTTTTCAGGGTTCAACAGTCGCCACATTCACGATTTACAGTGATGATTCCACACGTCCCTAGTGATGATGATGATGATGGGGTTTCTACTGAGATAACACAGGAGCTAGTCATAGAGACACAGGATATATGGAACTAGAATTTTTTCTGAATATGGAGTTTACTACAAGCTATGTGCCAAAAATAGAAAATCAAGGAGGTAGAGGAGAAGGACAATAGGGATATGAAGCTAACAACATCCGGCAGCCAATGATTGGCCACTTTAGAAGCCACACTATGGTTCAGGGTCTCATATACTCTTCCCTTTTAGCCTCCCACTTTACCATACTCAATAGCAGTTCCCCTCTTGAAGCAGGAGGATGGGCATTTTAGCCTTCATAAGAACAAGACACAGGTGAAGCAGCTAGTTCATATAAACCAATTGGCATCTAGTGCAATGTTTCATCTCAATCTAGCGAGAGCTCAAGCCAACAATACACACCAAGAGGGATTCAAAGAGGAATACATGATCTAGCAAATTCCCTCTTTGGTTATATAACTTTGAGACTATACAAATCGATGAAGCATATACAAAGCCAAAACCACTTAATGATGAGTCATCCCAGTCTAGATGGCAAGATTATAATGTTTTTCTTTCTAACATGTAAGCTACATTTGGCGTGTTACATTTGGTGTTTATTATGGTTATTATTGCGTATTATGTTGCATTTGATGCCCCATATAGCATGAATATATATATAAATATATGAATGTTTTTTAATGCAAAATGTGAACTTCGTCAATTTCTTTGAATTTTTCCTGAATTTTTCTGATTGTTCCTGTACTTTTCTGAATTTATGTGATTTTTTCTTATTTTTTATCAAGAAAACAAATTTTTTAGTCTAGCCAGGCTTTCCGACAGATCGGTTGGATCAGATTGGGATTGGCCCAAACCGATCCCTACGTGGATTTTGATCATTTCCTCCATAAGAAGGGCTGAAAGGGAGGGGGTGCATGAGGAATGCGGTTTTTTTTTTAATTCTTCTCCTTCTATAGGAAGGGAGAGGGGTAGCATGGGGCAGAGGAGGCGCATGGGAGGGGGGGGGTTTTATTATCTCTTCTTCTCCTTTTCTTTGGGAATGGGAAATAGGTGGAAGAGGGGCTGCATAAAAAGGAAAGAAAGGGGGGAGGCTTTCTTTTTTTTTATTTCTACTTTTCCTTCTTCTTTGGGAAGGGGGAAAAGGAAGGAGGGGAAGCACAGAGAGGGGGGCACATGGGAAATGGGTGGGGGGCTTTCTTTTATTTATTATTTCTTCTTCTCCTCCTTGTTTTGGAAAGGGAGGAAAGGAGTAAAGAGGGGAGGTCAGGAAAAGGCAGGAAGGGAAGGGAAGTTTCTTTCTTTCTTTCTTTCTTTCTTTCTTTTTCTTTTCTTTTTTCATCAATGTCCTCCTTTCTGGTTTTTATTTCTTGATTTTTTTATCGTTAAACATTTTTTTCATTAAATATAGTTCTGATCCAGGACTTCCCTTGGATTGGCCAATCCAACCCTCCAATCAAGAACGGATTGGACTCAGCCTGGGCAATCCCTGGGCCAATCGAATTCATTTTTCCATGGCCTAAGCCACATCCTCATATAGGGTACAGAAAAGTGAGCAAAAAGTGTATGTACCTGTTGAACCCTGAAAAGTTTGCAGTGGATATTACAAAGGGAATGCCAGAAGTTATTTATAGTGATCCAATGGTTACTTAACTAATGACATGGTTACTTAGGTAATATTGAATCCGAGTCCCTTTCAAATTAAGAAGAGGAGACTTATGGGTGAAGTAATGTCATAATTACTAAAATAATGTCATGGTTACTTAGGTAATATTGAATTCAAATCCCTTTCAAATTAAAGGGGGGAACTTATTAATGAAGTCAGCACCAAATCCCTTCAATGAAGCAAAAGTTCAGGAAGAACAATGCTTCGAAGAAGAGAAGTTGCGAAAGAACTTCGGCAGCACAAGGTCAACAAGACTGAGTTCGAAAGAAATTACAACTCCAAAAATACGTGCAAGAGGAAGCGCCAAGCACTTGCAAAGTCCGAATTCAAGCAACACTTCGTCGGAGGATCTCCAAGAAATACAAGAGTCTTCCCGGCATCAACACCTCTCGTAAAAACACGAGGGTGAATATTTAGAGAGAGAAATCACCCATGTAAATCCCTTTAACCGATGGAAACCTCCCATCAGTTAAGGAAAAACCCCTTAACCGATGGAGCCCTCCCATCGGTTAAGGGTCCCATCGGTTAAGGGAGATCCTTGAGATCCTTAAAGGTTAAGGATCTCCCTTAACCGATGGAACCCCCCATCGGTTAAGGAAGGTTCATTTAACCGATGGGACTCATGGAACTCCCATCGGTCAAGGAAGAAACCTTAACCGATGGGACTCCCAGACTCTCCCATGTTAAGACCTTAACCGATGGGACTCTCCCATCGGTTACCTCTATCTCCTCTCTCAATCTAAAGGGGAAAAACCCCTATAAATACTCCATGTAGCCCGATGGCAACAGGGGGCTCTCTTTTTGAAAAGGGGGATTTTTCTGAAATTTAAAAAGGAAGGCTTGCTTGTTGGAAAAAAGTTCTACTCGGCGTGAAGGTACTCGCCCCCGGCAAGTTGAAAGGTCGTTCCCCCTCCGGCCACGAAATCTCCATAATCTCCCTCCATGTCGAGTTAGTCTCCATGGGGGGGGGGGGGGGGGGGGGGGGGAGTGGGGGTGTTCTAAAAAACAAATATATATTCATATCTCCACATCGAGCTAGTCTCTGTGGAGATAAAATTAAATTGTGCTCGTGTGCTTCGATGTTTAAATACCTTACATGTCGAGTCAGTCTCCATGAACATAAGGTATTTAACATCTCTATGTTCTTGTGTTCTAAATGTTTCCATGTCAAGTTAGTCTCCATGGATATAAGCATTTAGACACATCTATGTTATTTCCCTCACGTTAAGTGAGACTCCGTGAAGGGTAAATTTTGTGCTCATATGTGTATGTCTTTTAAAGGAGACTCTGTCCAAGCAGGGATTCCGCCCAAAAGCATACTCATATGTCCATAAAATGTATGTTCATATGTGCGTATTTTATGGGAGAACTCTGTCCATGCAGAGGCTCTGCCCAAAAATAAATACGACAATATGTTCATCGAATATATGTTCGTGTGTTTTCGCGGTAACTCTGCCCATGCGGAAGCTCTGCTCAAAAATACACATGTTCAAACATCAAATAAATTCCTCGGGTTCATACCCACTTATTCAAATTGCATGTTAAACTCACAAATGGAGTCTATGCTCTTTTCAAAACAAAATCTAATTTCGTCTGATAATAAAATAAAACACCATGTTATTATTTTCTAGAAAAATATAAACCTCAGCTTTACTATCAATGGTGTTCGGATTAAAATTGGTGTAAATCAACATCAGAGACTTTTAATCCGATGTAAATTAACATAGATTCCAGTCGATGGAGAAGGGGTCTAGCACACGCAACCCTAATCGCCAAATAAAATAAAAATCGCGGAACAAATAAGTTCAAAACAAAATTGGTGCACTTGTCCATTCTTTGGGCATAAAACTTCTCTCTGCATCGCGCGGATTTCAACTCTGTCTGTTAGACAAACTGGCACGCCCCGCAAGACAAAATAAATAAATCAATCAAATCAAATCAAACCTTCATGAAATTTTCGGCGTCCAACAGTACCTAAGCTGCAAAATAGAGGAGATGGGGACGGACCAAGGGACCTCAAACTCCAAAGCCTTAGGGGCAGCCTTCCAGAGTTCACGCAACGTGAGCTTGTGCCTTGGACGCAGCCTGACACCTTCCCACCTAGGTGCCACCTAGGGGGCCTTGACAACTATGTATTCAGCATTTGTGCACATGTCCATGTCATACAAAATACAAATTATTGGTTTTTTTAAGGTAACCATAGTGGACACATTTCATTAATAAGGGACGACCCTAAAATGGGATGAAAGGACCTACAAAACATAGGTTATTGCTTCATACAAAAAAACATGAGGTGATTGTACTCTCTGTGATAGCTTGAGATACTATATTCTGTAACAAGGCAGCTTAAGGGTATGAAGACATAAGCTTATAATATATCATGAAATTTAAAATATCAAAATACAAAGACAAACATTATTTGCGCATTCATCATCGATAAAATGGAAATAAAATCCACAAATAGCTGTCATTTCTAGAATGATGGTTGGAACAAGAACAGATGTTATAATAGGTACCTGACCAATTCTCCAACTGTCAGATAACAAATTTTTCTGATTCTCTGTGTAAGCCAGTGAAGAAAAATATGAGCTTGATAATAGGATTAACCAGTTGCATACTAAATATACTGGGATCACTTACCAGAGTCAACTGCTTTAATTTCTCTAAGTGTAGCATCAGGAGAGATCAATGGTTTAACAAAGAATTGAGAAAATCTGGATGACAAATCACACACACAATGAATACAGATTCCTTGGTAATAATCACATGTATTTGCCATAAAAAAATAAGAGGCCAACCAACCTATCTAAGGCCTCTTCATAAGAGTCAGCATTTACGTCAAAATAGAAGACTGTGTTGAACGAACCTGTAAAAGCATTAGTCGAACCACCATTCTGCTAACCATCCAGGAATTACATGATAAAGATGGAAGTGTGAAGCTGGAATTAGTGGACTGGTAAAATTGGTGGTAGAATCCAACTTTTTCTTCAAAAAAACAAAGAAAACAATAACAAATGAATAATGAAGTGAAAATCTAAAGGTTAAATATAGGGCATGAAACATTAACAAAACAATTATTTATATATTCACTATGCCCTGTCATAATGATTTTATAAAAGCTAAAAGGATAAGTTTAAAAAAGTGCACCTTAAGAATTTAGTTTTTTTTTAAATTGCTTTTAGCAACATTTACAATATGGAAATATTATGCCCACTTTGAAATGTCCACTTTTTATCCTAATATACATTGTGTGGCTTGCAATCTAGCAAGAAACTCTCAACATCTCTCAACATTCCTCATCTTTCCAACTAGTCAAGACCCAAAATGTCTAAAACACAGCTAAACTAACAATATGCAAAGTTCCGTTGTAGCTTCAACTGGCTTGTTTGTGTGGGTTCAACACCCCCTGCAATAGTTCATATTGCTTTCAACTCATTCAAGCTCAAGGGTTTTGAAACTCATCCCTCCCCGTCCACCTTACATACACCATAGCAATGTGAACACATGGACATGGCATGTGGTCTCGCTGCCATCTAAACCAACACAAATACATATATGATCTGGTTTCACCAGCTCAACTAGACAAGTGTATTGCGGTCGGTACACAAGTGGAGGTTAACCTTAAACTTCGAACAGATGATGGCAATCTTCTGATGATCATACTCACTATCGACAGCATGTTGGCAATCTCATCTATTTAAGTGTTATTAGGCCTGATATTTCCTATGCTATGAATATCATAAGTCAATTCATGCACCCTCCCAGGCACTTATGCTTTGATGCTGTGCATTGTATTATACGCTACCTCACGGGTACCCTTCATCATGGCCATTTCTTTCCCACAGGGTCACCCCTGACCTTGTCTGCATATGCTGATGCTGACAGGAGTGGATCCCCTAACATGAGGAAATCAATTGCTGGGTGGTGCACTTTCTTGGGTCAGTGTTTGATTTCATGAGCAAGAAACAATAAAGGATATCCAAATCCACTACTGAAGCTGAATACCATGCTATGTTTGTTGTTTGCTCTGAAATTACTTCACTATGTGTCTTACTTGTGGAGCTGGGATACTCTTTTTCTGAACCCACACCTCTTTATGCTGATAACACCAGTCACCAGTGCCATTCAGATCACTGGAAATTATCTTTCATGAGCGCACAAAAAAGATTGAGATTGATTGTCACTAATCTATGATGCCTTTAAGCAATGGGTTATCTCTCTTCCATATGTGCCATTGAAGAACCAAACTGCAGATATTTTCACAGAGTCTTTATCTACTAACCAGCGCCATCAATTTCTTTCAAGCAAATTGCTTCTGTATTACAATGCAGCACCAACTTGAGTGGGAGTGACAAGGAAATCCTTGGATTTGGGCTAAAGGACCTGCATTCAGATCGCTTGATTGGGAGTTGACAGATGTCACAGATCTACAATCAGCAGACTTACCTTGATTGAGGGTGATGAGAAAATAGAAGCGCGGCAGCTTTTGTAAATTGTGCATCATGGGCCCTGGTTAGTTAGTTAGTTAGTTAGGTAGTTACTGTTTAACTCTCAGGGTGTCAAGTCTTTTTCTTAGTCTTTTCTTTTATGTTTCCCTGTACCATGTGGTGCACCCTGATTGGGGTCAGTTATAGGGGCACTTTAGTCATTGTAATGTTGGGTAGTTATCCCAGTTAAGTTATAAATAGAAGTTATGGGCGGACTGGGCTAGTTAAACCAGAACCACAAGGCTTTTTCCATGCGAAGGCTTCTCTCTCTTCTTCTTCCTGGTGTTTTCATGGTATCAAAGCCCAGGGGCTCTTGGAGGAGAGGTTCTCATCCTGCCAATGATGGATCTCATCCTTGTGCACAGTCAATCCCTCCAGCGCCTAGGTTTTTTTTTTCTCCTGGTGGCCCAAGCAGTCATGGAAGGCGAAATCAGCCAATTCCAGATCGGATTGGTCCAATCCAGCTGATTCCAGCTAATTCCAGGCTAGAATCGGCCTGATCCGGATAGGGATCGGCCCTAGCCAATTCCCGGGCCGATCTGATTCTGTTTTCCAAGCAAGTAGTTCTTCTTCCAGCAGCCAGCTTCTCTTCTCCTAGCGGCCATGATTAGGGCTGGGATTTCTCTCTTCTTTGGCACTATATATATAATTATATATAATGAATTCTCAATCAAGTTTGTCGATGGATATAAGGGAGCCTATAAAACAATCATATGCCCTGAAGTTGGATACATATGATTCTATTCAAATTTTGGCTAGCTCATTCGGGGGATTTGCATTCCCAGGAAGAATTCATCTTCCTGCTTCCTTCTCTCTTCAAGCGAGTAAAAGGTATCTTTCTGGGTGCCCCAAGCTTAGTTTTCTTGTGCGGCTGAGGTTCTTTCCCCTCATCAAGCCATTTTTGGCTATTTCTCCATGGCCGATTGTTGGCACATAAAATTTCCAAACCCAAAAAACCTCACAAATACCCAAACCTCCATAAAAAGCCAAAATTCCAGAAATTCCCCAAAAAATCTCAAAACCTCCATTTCCCAAAACCCATAACTCCAAAATACCAATATTCATCAAAACCCAAAATTTTCAGAAAATACCCATTTCCAAAACTACCCAAAATTCCCAAAAGAACTCCACAAAACCCAAAAATCCCATAAAGTACCCAAATCCAAAGTTCGCCGCATCGGGGAATCGGGGCGAATCGGGTTTTTCCTGATCCGCCACGATTCGCCAGAATCGGACCGATTAGCATGGCAATCGGTCCTTTCTCCTGATTCGATCCGATTCGGCCGAATCGGACCGATTCGATCCGATCCGGCAAACCATGCCCAAATCTGAAAATCCCCAGAAATCCCAAAATGGGGCACCTCCGATTGGAGCCCAACCGGAGGCACGCCTGGCCTCCTCCCCCTCCGGTCTGTCCCAACCGGAGGGGGGTTGGCTCCGGTCCCCCCCCCCGGTCATCCGGAGGGGGGGCTACCTCCGATAGCCACCCCCCCTACCCCACACAGACCGTGGGAGGGGGGGGGGGGCATTGGACCCCCAACCGGAGGTACCCCACCTCCGGTCCCCTACCCAATTCCTACAAAATGGGAGGGGGAGGCCAAGTGTGGGGGATCCAATTTTGGATCACTCCCTGTTTGAAGGACCCTATTGGCCAAGTCCCCTACTTGGACTGGTTGCTGTCCCTTGAAGAAGTGGCCAAGTGTGAAACTTCCCATTGGTGCACTTGGTGGTTTTGGCTAAGGCCCATTTGCAGAAATAGCTAAGTGTGGGCTTTATTGGCCATTGTTGGGCCCACCCAAGTGAAAGAAGGCTCCCCCAAGTCATCCAAGCTGTGAAGACCTGCAGCTCAGAAAATTGCATAGAAGTCCCGGGCTTGTGGAAAATCACGTAAAGACCCCGGGATGAGCAGAAAATTGCAGAAATACCACCGGGATGGGAGAATTGCAGAACCCTCCCCCCCCCAAAGATGTAGAAATTGCAGAAAAAACCCCGGGAAGGTAAAAATTTGCAAAAGAACCCATGTTGCCCTGAGAAGTTGCAGAAGCCCCCGATTTGTGGGAAATTGCAGAAAAGCCCTTGAAGAGTAGAAAATTACAAAAAAATACCCCAATTTGTGGGGAAAATCGCAAAAATGCCCTTGAAGGGTTGGAAATTGCAGAAAAGTCACCGAAGGGTGCAAAATTGCAAGGAGGTCCCTCTGCTGCCCAAAAAATTGCAGAAAGACCCCTAAAAGGTGCAGAAATTGCAAAAAAAAACCGCTTGTGGGGAAAATTGCAGAAATTCCCCTACAGTTGGAAAAATAGCAGAAATACTCCGGTTTAGGGGAAAACTACATGTAAACCCTCACGGAGTTCAAGGAATTGCATGGTAAGTCCTTAGCCAGTCCAGAAAATGGCACGAACCCCCTGGCATGCTCCAAAGGAGACAGAGCTTAAATCGGGAATGTCGTTGGCACGACTCGGTGGAGCAGTACCCACATCACCTCTCTGAAGCGGCGTGTGCTCTCCTGGGTCGGGCCTGGGTTAATCCCACGTGCTAAAGATGCTCGGAGAAGTCAATAAATGACAAAAATATCCGAGCATGCCAATCAATGGCGAAGACACCTAAGGAAGTCAACAAATGGCCAAAGCACTCAGGAACGCCAAGAAATAGCAGAAGCACCCGGGAAAGTCAATCAATGGCGGAAATACCTGGGACTGCTCCGAGGAAGCCAAGAAATGACAGGGATGTCCGAGAAAGTCAAGAAATGGTAGGACCGTCCGAGAAAAACCAAGAAATGACGGAAATATCAGCAAACACCAAGAAATGACCGAAGCATCCGGGGAAGTCAATCAATGACGGAAATATCCAGAACTACTCGGGGGAGTCGAGAAATGATGGAAAGAACCCGAGGATCTCAGCTAATGACAGATGGTCAAAAAAGGCCAAGAAACGACAGAAGCACCCGGAAAAGTCAATCAATGACGAGGATATCGGAACTACTCGAAGGAGTCAAGAAATGACGGAAAGAACCCAATGATGTCAGTTAATGGCAGAAGGCCAGGAAATGGTAGAAGACCTGGAAATGTCAGTAAATGACAAGGAGCCCCCGGACAGTTATGAATATAATACTGTCCAGGCCTCCTCCAAGTTTCTTCTACAAAAGACAACATTGGCCAAGTTTTCAATTCTCTTATCATGGAGGTCGATGCTTGCAGAAATACCCTGATAAGGAAAAGTTGCAGAAGTCCCAGAAAGGGCAGGGAGTTGCAGCGAAATCCTTCAAAGGGTGGAGAAGTGTGGAAAAGTCCTTGCAAGGCCAGAAACTGCAGTAAACTCTTTAAAAACAAGAAGTGGCATAAAAGTCCCTTTAAAAGGGAGGAAAACATATGGCGCATACTGTTTGCACGGCTCGGTGGAGCGGTACCCACATCACTTCTCTAAAGCGGTGTGCGCTCTCCTGGACTCAGCTTATGGCTGGCCATCCCCGGCCTTGGGATCACCAAGAAATGGCAGGAGTCCCTATTAAAGGTCAAGCAATGGCTGAAAAGCCCTGGGAGGTCAAAGAAATGACCCTAAAGCCCCAAGGAGCCAAGAAATGATAGGTGCACCCCGAGGAGGTCACTTAAAGACTGAAAAGACCTCGGGATACCGAAAACAACAGAAGCACCCAGAGAGGGTACAAACTTGCAGAAGACTGGCAAGACCACTCAAAAGTCCCATCATAATCAAATGGTGATGGTGACCATGAAGCACACAATGGACTGGAAGTGATCATCTTGGCGATCCAACAGTCTCATTGTGATAAAATTCAAGTCAACGATCTGATCGTAATTGAAGCAAATTCAAAAGAATCGGATCGTGACCAAATGAAGTGTTGAAGACCTAATTATATAATCGGGACCCCTTGTACAAGTCTTGAAAGACCAATTGTAATTTAAATTACATGTGTACAAATATTAAAACTTTCAATTTTTTTTGCAAGAGTGTGTACCCACAAAGGGGCGACCATTAAGGTCAATATTGTCACAACAAACAGAGACAAAATGCTTTCTTTGACAGAGAACCAAAGGTGTTCGAGTTTAACTCGATGTAAATTAACATCGACTTCGGTCGGTGGGGAAAGGTCTAGTACACGAAACCCTAATCGCCTGATAAAATAAATCGCACGGAATATATACTGTCCAGTAAATGGGCATGTAAAATACCCGCATTAAGCGAACCCTAAATGTCTGTTTGTACAGACTGGCGCGCCCGCTAAAACAAAACAGAAAAGAAAGAAAAAGAAAAGAGAGGGTAAATTTTTCCGCGTCCGACACCAATCAAGCATCAATCACTTTGAATGCTGTCACTCAAGGCAAGGAAGGTCCTCATATTCATGCTGCATCAAGGCACAGCCATGAACGCCTTGCAAATCACTCCGATCAAGTTGAATAAAATCAACTATGTTGAATGGGCCGTTGCTGCCAAGATCTATAACGGAGGGAAAAGAAAATCAGATTATATCAGTGGTAAAACAACCAAATCTGATGAAAGCAGTGATAAATTTGAGGACTAGATTGAAGAAAATAATATCATTATGACATGAATTATCAATTCTATGGAGGATGCTCAAAGGAAATTAATTATGCGCAAGGAAACTGTTCAAGATATGTGGATCTTCTTGAAAAGATGTATGGAGAGAAAAACAATGTTGTCCGCGTCTACAAACTAGAAAATTCCATCTATGCAACTAAGCAAGGACCCTTATCTGTGAATGATTATTTTACAACTCTTCAAACTCTTTGGGATGAACTTGATCATTATCATGCTAATGACTGGGATACTCCAGCTGATCATCAAAAACACCTAAAGTTCATTCAGAAAGGAAGAGTTCTAAATTTCTTAGAGGGCTGAACCTCGAGTGGGGACTACCATGGGGAGTTGGGGACAAATTCTGAATGAAGCATCTACCCCTTCCCTGGATGAAGTACATCAGCAGACTATTATTGAAGAAAATCGAAGGGAAGTGCTGCTTGCTGAAAGCCTACAGGTTACTCCTCTTGATCATTCTGCCTTGGTTAGTGATGAGGCTTCTAGAAAACGGGCTACACTATAACCTTTAATGAGGAGGGGCAGTGTATTCGAAAGTGCACTCACTATGAAATGCTAAATCGCAGGGTTGATCACTGTTGGGTGTTGTATCCAGACAAAAAACCTCAAAGTTCAAAACCAAGAAGGGTAAACTTGCTCACATGACCACCCCAACGGTAACACACGTTTCTTCTAATCATGACGACTCTTCCATGGAAAAAAGGATCAGATCGGCCGAGGGATCGCCTTGGGCTGATCATGATCTCGATCCAGCCGATCCACTAGAAATCCTGGATCGGTCAGAGTAAAAAATATTTTTTTGAAAAAAAATCAGAAAAATCATGAAAATTCAGAAAAAGTCGTAAACATGTCTTTTATATATATATATATATATATATATATATATATATATATATATATATCATATTTGTAATATATGACTATATGTTATACATTATAAATATGATATATATTACATATATGTATTTAATCAATATAAATGTGTCTGAAATATGATATATGTAATATATATAATATATATGCAATATATATATCATATGATATATTATATATAATATACCCATGTGAATCAGTCTGATTCGAACCGATTCTGGGGGAATCGGGGCGAATCAGGAGCAACCCGATTCGCCTTCCGATTCCGATTCGGAAAACCATGATATATATGACATTGTTAATTGGCTAGGACATTCCCCATAAGTGACGTGTTACATTAAAACCCATATGGAATGAGAAGTGAGCAAGGGCTAGCTAGAGCGTTCCCCATAAGCGATGCGCCGCAACGGCGCCCAATTGCGGTGTCAAATAGGCAAGTTCCTATGTGGGGGTGGACGAACACAGGTAAAGAAGTTAGTACAAAAACATAAGATCTGTTTAGCTACTTGGAATATAGGAACCTTAACGAGCAAGAGTTTAGAGTTGGTTAATGTTGGAACGCGGATTTTCTTTCCTTTCTGGTTTTCTCTTCTCATTTCTTTTCTGAAATGATGAATTTTGGGCGTGCCAGACTATTTACGAGAAACAGACAAAGATTTATTTTGCGAGGGGTATTGGGTGCAAACCCTGATACCCTCGAATTTCATTTCATTTATTTTCCGCGTGCGCTCGCGTTCAGGGCGATTGGAGTGGTCGTGTACTAGACCGTTCCCCACCGACCGAAGTCGATGTTTCGTTTACATCGAGTATAACACTCGAATACCTTCGAATGCGTAATGTTTATTAAAAGACCGTATGCCGAAATTTAAAGGAAGACAGATGACAGATAAATTTCCACAATTTTATTCAAGCCTACTCATGTCATTTATATTTATGACATTTACATTTACGCCTTTAATGGGGTTTTGTACCTCCACTGGGCGTGCATACAACAAGTCATGTACATGGACGTCGACGACAGGGTGTTTGTGCCTCCGTCGGACGTTTACATGGTAAGGAGTACATTTTTGTTACTAATGGGGTGTTTGTGCCTCCACAAGGTAACATGCCTCTACGTGTGTCTTTTGTGACACCGGAGGACTTAAACAGGAGCCTCGACGTATGCCATTTTGTGACACCGGAGGACTTGAATATGCGCCTCGACGTGTGTCGTTTTATGACACCGGAGGTCTTAAACATGGCCTCGACGTGTGTCGCTTTATGACACCGGAGGATTTACACATGTGCCTCGACGTGTGTCGTTTTATGACACCGGAGGACTTAAACATGGCCAACGGGGGTCTTGTAACAACCTGTGGCGTCTCTATGCGGGCGAGCGCAGGAGGGCCCGACCACGGAGACAAAGCACCAACGGGTGTCGAAGACCTTTCCCGACACGTGCGGCCTATATAAGCTCACGCACGGACCAGCTGAAGTGGTTTGCAGGCCGAAAATGGCGTGTTGTGGGCTCGGAAGCGTCTTGTAGGCCGAATGGCGTGCTCTTGCAATGGGGGTATGCCCCCCTATTTATAGGATTCGCGGGGGGCATACCGGCGGAGGTACACGGCCCGGCGGGGGTGCGCGGGCGCCAGCAACGAGGCGGTACACGCATCGAGGCAGCGCGGCAGAGAGGCAGCAACCGGCGGGGGTGCGCACGCGAGCGGGCGGACTGGCGGGGGTGCCCGCCAGTCAGGGGGCTGACCGGCGGGGGTGCGGCCCCCGCCCGGACCGGCGGGGGTGCAGCACCCCGCCGAACCGGCGGGGGTGCGCACCCCGCCGAACCGACGGGGGTGCGGCCCCCGCCCGGACCGGCGGGGGTGCGCACCCCGCCGAACCGGCGGGGGTGCGGCCCCCCGTCCGGACTGGCGGAGGGTGCGCACCCCGCCGAACCGGCGGGGGTGCGGCCCCCGCCCGGACTGGCGGGGGTGTGCACCCCGCCGAACCGGCGGGGGTGCGGCCCCCGTCCGAACTGGCGGGGGTGCGCACCCCGCCGAACCGGCGGGGGTGCCATGGCCCGCCCCTATAAATAGGGGTGGGCCTCCACCCTCTTGGCCACTTCCTTCTCTTCTTCTCGGGAGACAGCTCTGTGGGCCTCCCGTTCCTGGGGTGTTGGTCGACGCGTGCCGTGCACGTGCACACGTGCATCGCCCGTGCGTCTTCGGCCATTCCACGTGCGTTTATCCCCGTTTTCGAGGGGCACGTGCATTTCATCATCCTCGACGCGTCGGGATCGTGCGCGGCTTTGAACGAAGACTCGTTCACTCTGAGGTGCGCCTTGCTTCGTCCCCGCGATGCTTCGGGCGCGCGCTATATCTTGAACGCGCGACTTAGGTCGCTTCAGGTTTCTCCAGGGTGTTTCTTATCGCCCGGGGTTTGTTTAAGCCCCCGATATTTTTCGGGTTCAACAGTTAAGTTAATGAAAGACAGAAGGGTTAGCATAATATGTCTACAAGAAACTAGGTGGAAAGGATCTAAAGCTAAAGATATTGATAGATATAAAATTTGGTCTACAAAAAATAGTAACTCTAGAAAAAGTGTGACTATAATAATAGATAACGACTTAAAAGATAAGGTTGTAGAAGTTAATAGACTGGGGAATAAACTTATTTTAATTAAACATATCTTAGTTCAGATACTTGGAATATAGTTAGTGCATATGCACCACAAGTGGGTTTAGAAGAGAGCATTAAAAAACAATTTTGGGAGGCTATTAATAGATTGACCCAAAACCAAAAGATCCCTAGTGAAGAGAAGAAAAATTTCGACAGGGTTCATAATGGCCATGTGGGTAAAAGTAATAGAGGATATGAGAGGATTCATAGAGGATTTGATTTTGGCAAGAGAAATGATATGGGTACTACTATTCTTGATTTTATTATGGCCTATGATCTAGTAATTGCCAATACTTTTTTAAGAAGAGAGACGAACATTTAATAACATACAAAAGCGAAACACATTAAAGCCAAATTGACTATTTTCTTATTAGAAAGGTCGATAGAGTTTTATGTAAAGATTGTAAAGTTAACATAGGTTACTAGTAATGGATGTCCTTATGCCAAAATTCAAAAGAAAAACAATCATAAATAATTGTTCTAAGATTAAGTGGTTGAATTTGAAAAGTAAAAATTTGAAAACATTCAAAAATCATCTAGTAAAAGAAAATATTTAGAATTTACATCAAGAAATTAATGTAATGTGAAGCAATGTTACAAATTGTATAAAGAATGTAGCAAAACGACTCTTAGGTGAATCTAAAGATAAAAAGAATGAAAAAGAGAGACTTGGTGGTAGAGTAAGGAAATTCAAAATACCATACAATTAAAAAGAGAATGCTTTAAAGTTTGGTAAACCAACAAAAATAATTAGCCCTAGAAGCTTATAAAATATCTAAAAAGAGGGCTAAGAAAATAGTTAGTGAAGCTAAATCCAATACATTTGAAGAATTACATAATAAATTAGGGACCCAAGAGGGTGAAAAGAACATATTTAAACTTGTTAAATTAAGAGAGAGGAAAAATAGATATCTAGATCATATACGTTGTATTAAAGATGAAGATCAAAGAGTTTTAGTTGAGGACCTAGAGGTTAAAGAGAGATGGTGTAGCTATTTTAAAAATGACTTAACGGAGATTGCTTCAATGATTTCCCTTTAGAAGAGAACCAAGAGTCAACAAAATTTGATAAATATCAATCTTTTAGGTATATTAAGATATCGAAAGTGGGTGATGCTTCAAAAAAAATGAAAGTGGACAAGGCCTAAAAACCAGATGGCATACCAATAGGGTTCTAATTGATGAAGAAGACATTCCTAAGAGTAATAGCTTTCGATATTTAGACTATCATCTAAGAGAATGGAGAGATTTATGACAATGTTACACACAGGATTAAGGCAGGCTGGTTAAATTGGAGAAGTGAATCAAGAGTTCTCTGTGATCGTCGTATATCGGTGATATTTAAAGGAAAGTTTTATAAAATGGTTGTGAGGGCTGCTTTGTTACATGATACCAAGTGTTGGGCAGTGCGAAAGGAACACATTAACAAAATATATGTAGCAGAGATGAGGATGCTGAAATGGATGTGTGGTAAGAGTAAGAAAAATAAAATTAGGAATGTGCGCCTCAGTGAGGACATATGATAGCTCCAATTGATAGAAAAATGAGAGAAAATAGACTCAGGTGGTTTGGATGCTGTGGAAATGGATTTTTGATCTATGACATTATTTATTTATTATTTTGCATGTGTGGGCATGTGTATATTGCAAATTTGAGTCTCATCAACATGCTAACCATGGGTCATTGATAGGAGATAAATTTACAATCATAGAGTACAGGCATGCCAGTCATACAGGTGATCATGTGTTCTACCTCGGAGGGTAGGAAGAGTTCAAGTCCATGTGCACGGCATTTGACTTCGTCAAATAAAAGGGGTTATTGGGTCGAGACCCAAGACCCGTCGTCGCCTAAACACAACGTTAATTGCATCTTTCTCTTAATTGAGAAAAGGGGCATTATGACCGTATGTAGAAGGCATCTGCTAAAGGACATAACATGAGACATGAGTAACATATGGGGTTCATGTTGCCAATACAATGCTTATTAAACCAATTTGGTCATTTTTGGATGGTTCCCTTTGATTTTCTTTTTATAGATTTGATTTGATTTGATCTCTTCTATTGTTTATCATATCTTACCTTACATGTTATGGTTTCACATGTTTGATTCCATTTATTTTAGTTTGGGTTCGTTGTCTTTCACTTTGTCCTATCTTATTCAAATGTTGAGGTCATTTTGCGTACTTTAAGTTGGCTTTATTTTGGAGTTGGCATAGCCTTATGTTTATTGCTTTTGATTTATTTATATTAGTTCTATTTTATTTATTATTTATGATAATGCCCTTTCTTATTATTGTTATTACATTATTTTTTTGGTTTACATACTTTTTTACTCTTTTATTATTGTTAAATTTATTACTACACTTTTATTGAATTTTTTTATCCCTTGTACATAAGATTTGAGGGAGGAGAAGTATGATCCGGCATCGGGTGACTGGCGCCGGTGATCCAGCACAGGGTCATCCGGTGCCAATGGACCGGCGCCCAAGATAACCTAGCACCAGATCCCCTCCTTCCCAACTTTCTCTTCTTTTTTTGTTTGTTCTTTTTAATCAGTTTGGTTTGCATGTATATTTTTCATTCTTACTTATTTGAAAAAGGGAGTCATATTTATCATTATTATATTATGATTTCATTAGCATCATTAATATATTTTGTTATAGTTTATTTATCATTAATGACTTGGCATCTTTAACTTTATATTAAATGAGACTAATGATTGAGTCTTTTATTTAGACACCATTTCCATTTATTTACTTAATGCTTTGGTTTATGAATATATGCTTTCCATCACCATTTGGCGCCATATCAGTGTGGGTCTTTGGTCTGTCCAATAGGCACAAAAAATAGTTTGGGCCTTCCACTCGGCCATGCCGAGGAGGCCAAATTCGCTACAGTCATTGTCATTCCTTAATCGTCATTTGTTTACTTAATCAAGCTCATAACACAAAACATAAATTTAATAAACAAAATCTGATAATATTCTGACAGCACCTTCCTCTCCCTGGGACTTGTTGGGGAGGTGTAAATGGGTCACCATCCACATACTAAGGAGTGATGACCTCGGCGAATGGGACACATGCCTAACATCGCACCCGAAGTAATCTAGATAATGTTCCCTTGAGGACTCGTCTTCAAGAGGGCCTATGATGCCTAGACAGTTTGGCATGACCAATATATGCCATGATGGCATTCGAGTTTAGCCCGCTTTCTTTAGCCATATGCCAATACGTTGGCGGGCTCATAGAGATCCATTGGCCATGACCAAAGTTCAGGCATAGGGAAAACATGAGAGGAATGCCTAAGACATGAAGACCAGAGATATACATATGAACCTGGAGAAAGTATACGTGATGGTGAGAAAGGCATTTGTTAATCATACGGTGCGTGGAAACCCAAAGAGGTTAATCATAAAACTTGAGTTATATGGGCCAACTATGGCACCCAAGATCATACGGTGCATGATTCCCAGGGTGATATTCCGGCCTTGGTATTGTGGTAATGGCGGGATAGCTGCTTGTGATGCATCCCCCTTGTCTCGTATCTCTTGGGTCATTGACTCTAAGGCAACTAACCATATGATAAGCAACCCAAGTTTATTTTCCTCATATTCATTATCTTTTAGTCGAGAAAACATTGTGGTTGTTGATGGTACTCGTGCCACAATAGCGGGCAAAGGTACAATCAACCTTGTCGATCATCTTTCTCTAACCCCCACTTTACGTGTTCCTTCACTTCCAATAAATCTTCTGTCTATTAGTAGTTTGACAAAATCCCTTCATTATTCAGTAACATTTTTCCCTGATCATTATGTGTTTCAGGATTTGAAGACTAGGTAAACGATTGGGAATGGACTTGAGGACAGGAGACTTTACAGGCTCAACCTTAGGGGGAGCCTTGCACTTTGATCTACCACCACTAGGAGTACTACCAATGAAATGGAGGACATTAGGTTCTGGTGTTGTCATCAGGAGCATCTTTCTATTAGGTCTTTACGAGCCTTGTTTCCATCGTTATTTCAGTACGTTTCCATCAAGTCTTTTCATTGTTCTGTCTGCCAGTAGACAAAACATTGTAGAACTGATCATTATAATTCAATAAAAAAGAGCACTACTCCGTTTGAATTAATCCATTCTGATGTTTGGGGTCCATCACCTGTGTGTTCTGTTGATGGTTTTTGGTATTTCATCACCTTTATTGAGACTTCTCCCTGTGTACTTGGGTTTGTCTTTTGAATCCAGAGATGAAGTTTCTCGGGCTGTCTAAATATTCTCCAAGATGGTGCAGACACAATTTTAGGGAAAAAAATCCAAGTGTTTAGATCAGACAATGATCACAATGCAAAAGAGTATTTTATGAACTCTCTCTCTCTAGCCTTTTCTAGAGAGAGATGTCCTGGGGATCTGCTCAGCGCCTTGGGCCAAGCAGTGTCCCCTTGGGGGGTGGTCGTCAGAGCACGGGCGGAGGATGGATCTTCTGGGGGTCTCCGTCAAGTGGCACTGGTGGTGTTGCTCCCAGGGGATCCATAGGGGGATGTCCTGCTTTGGGTGTAGGAGGGGCTATGTCCGGAGGTGGTGCCCTTCCCTCCACAGTAGGCTTGTTCCTTTGGGTGTTAAGGAGGAGGGGAGATGAGGAGCAAAGAAGCCAGCTGGCGTACTCCAGGAAGTCTGCTCCTTTTCTGAAGTGGTTAGGGGTGTTTCGAAGCCCTCGCAGGGTGATGTAGTACTGGGAAGGTGGTGGAGGCTGGGGACCTTCCGGAGGACTTCGTCACTCGCCACAAGGAGTGGGGGAGGAAGTCGCTGCCCGCTGGCCATCTCCCAGATAGATGGCCAGGCAAATGAGGGAGGGGTGAAGCAAATGAGGGAAAGGTGAAGCATAGGTTGCAAGGGCTTACAAAAGTTGAGTGGGAGGTGGAAAGGGTTGCTCAATGGGTGCAGGGAACCTTACAGCTATGTAGTCAGAGGCGTGATGCGTTAATATATTCAATAATAGATATAGTTCAAAATATGAATATATATATATATATATATCACCTAAATGGGTGCATGAAACAATTTCATAAAACTAATCATTTATATGTGCCAATTATTATATAATCCATAAATCCATTCATTCCTCTATGCAACGTTTAACAAGCTAAATTGCAAGTAAACAGATAGGCCAAAGTCAGTTTCCTGTGACAGTGATATACTGATATATGTATCATGCTTGACATAGATGTTAGGACATTACAGACATTAAGCATTAGGAATATATAGACTAGGACGTGAAGGGACAACGCTCCAAAAGATGTGTCCAATAGGATATGACTTAAGTTATTGCTGCTGCATGATGATAACCAAGAAGCCACGGTTATTGTGGCAGACAAATAGCCAAAAGGTTTTAAATTTGCTTCCTGGAACAAACCAAATCCACCTGCATAACACTATATTGCCAAGGACTATGCAATGGCCAGTTATGTCAGCGATTACACGGTGTAACATTAACTTGAAATTGACAAATAATGACTACAAACTTCTTGAAAAGTGGGTAGTACCATGGATATATTAATTGAAATTGACAAATAAAGACTACAAACTTAACCATAAATTAAACAAAAATGAACCATAGACTATTGCATTCTATCCAGTCAGATGAGAAAGTAAACAGCTTGTTTATAAAATCTGCAGCAGCTTCCATAGAAAGTTCTAAGCAACGTCATTTAGCATCAAGATACTACATTTAGAAATGTACTAGTCCAGATAAATGAAACAAAATTCATATGAGCCAATCAACCTTCATAGGCGTTTCACATGAAGAATGCAGAAAAAATACCTCTGTTATATATTTTGAATAACTGTCCTCCAAAGGGTATTTTTCACTGGCATAAAACAGCATATGCTCTGGAAAAAAGGAAACTATGGAGTTTTAAAACTACTTTTGGAACTTCAGCGTACTACAGAACACTATAGCATATAGTTAGACAAAAGAACATTAGTTCAGACCATGACATCTAGTTTGAAAGCAAATTGTGGATCACAAAAATAAAGATTGAGTAAAAAAATATCCATGGGAAACGTCTTTTTGAGCAATTCATTCACAATTACAATTTTACAATAAAAAATAGATATCCGCTCTATCCCCATTTGAGAAGAATTATGTCCAGCATTCCACTATCTCTTTTCATAAAAAATTCACATGATATTCTGTATTAGTTAGGCATGAAAACATATAATTCAAAGAAACTAAGTTATATGATCTATTGAGAAAAAAAAAAAACAGAGCATATCAGCCATGAAAATGTACTCCTAACCACAGTTTTCCAAATCGGTGCGAATCAGGGGAAACTCGATCCCTGATTCGCCTTGATTCCCTTTATATATTTGTAATATATGTTATACATTATAAATATGATATATATTACATATATGTATTTAATCAATATAAATGTGTCTGAAATATGATATATGTAATATATATATCATATGATATATTATATATATATACTAATATACCTATGCGAATCGGTTCGATTCAGATCGATTCTGGGGAAATCGGGGCGAATCAGGAGAAACCCGATTCGCCTTCCGATTCCGATTCGGCAAACCATGCTTCTAACATCCTACAAATATTATATACATGTAAATAGGGTATAGCAAGAGACAATGATTGCACAGAGCAACACTACATTTTTAAGGGATAAGGTGAATATACAATGTCAATTGCATAAATAATCCAAACATTATGAGATAAACATGAAGATCATGGTTAGTTCTGTACTGAGATTGCGGGTTTGTACAGTAGACAGACTTCTTCTCACATAGGTATGCCAACACTATGTGACACTACTTTTTAACGGTTAAGATCTACCTATAATGACCTTTATGTAAATACTTCAAACATTATGAGCTATATAAACGTGAATGAGGACATGTCATGAGATATACTGATATTATTAGTTTATAACATGGTTTGCCAAATCAGGGTGAATAGGACCGATTCCCACGAATCAGCAAGTATCAGGGAAGATTCGATCCCTGATACGCCCGAATTCGCCTTGATTCCCTTTATATATATAATTATGTAATAACATACAACATACAAAATATATATATATATATGTATTATATATACATAAATATGTATATATAATACATATATATCTATAAATGTATGTTTTTGTATATATATACATGTGAATCGGTCCAATTCGGGGTCGCTACAGGCGAATAGGATCGAATCAGGAAATTTCCGACTTGATTCCCGATACCGATCAGACTATAGGAACACGCAAAAATTTTACCATCTTTTTAAATAAAGTTTTGGTGATATGTGGATGTATTTTTATGTGCATGGGTGTGCCAATTCATTTAATTTTGGAACTAGCTTGATGCGAGATTTGGTGTGCCCATTTATTGGATGGTTGCACCTTGATTTAGTGTATTTGTTCCGCATGTTTATTTTATCAGGTGATTTGGGTATCGTGCACTGGACCCTTTCTCCACCAACTGGAGTCCGTGTTAATTTACATCGGATTAAATCCGAACACGTTTGATAATAAAGTCGAGATTTGTATTTTATAATGGCAAAGACAACATGAATTTGACCATTTAAATGGATTTTCTTGAAGCACATATGATTTTTGGTGCATATTTATATTTCATGTCCATATGAATATATTTTCACATGGCATGGTTTCCATATGGAAATATAGACATATGCACATGATGGATATGTCATGTTCTTTATGAGTTTATGATCTCAACGTGAGGAATCATGCTCATTTGACACATATTTTCACATGGCATGACCTCCACGCCAGATATAAACACACAAATATGTGGACATTTCTTCCCCATGGAGTTAACTCGATATGGAGGTACGCGCACGGACATATACATATTTATTCCCATAGAGTCTAGCTCGACATGGAAATACATATATGCATGAACATACGAACATATCATCTTCATGGAGCTGGCTCAACATGAGGAGAATGAACACGAGTATGTTTAAACATTTTATCTCCATGGAGTACCGCTCAACATGGAAAATATTCAAAAATATGAACACATGAACACATAACATTTCCATCTCCATGGAGTCCCGCTCAACATGGGGATGTTTAAACACATGAACATTTAATATTTCATCCCCCATGGAGTCCAGCTCAACATGGGGGTATTTAAACATGGACATTTAGATTTCATCCCCTATGGAGTCCCGCTCAACATGGGGGGATATATACACGAGGTTATTTGAGGTCGACCTTGGCCTACTAAACACAAGCACGCCTTCTTCTGTAACCTTTCTGATCCCTTGATGACGACCGAGCACTTCCGAAAGCCCTTCTTCAGAGTCCTCTAAAACGCTCCCCATTTCCGTTGTTCGGAAGGGGTATATATAGTGTTTACAGAGAGAGGAGAGATATCTACCCAGATAGAGGTCCATACAGGTAGAGATGGAGGGTCCATCCGAGTAGGGGCCCTACTCAGATGGACCCCCATCCGAGTAAGGGGGATCTCCCCTACTCGGATGGGATGCCCATTCGGGTAGGGATTCCCTACTCGGAGGGGCCTTCCCCTTCTCGGGCTATAAATACAACCCCCAGTGTTTCACCGGTGGTTGGTTTTGGCTCTTTTTTGCAACGGGGAACACTTGAAGCTCTCCTTTTGTGTCCTTCTGACGAAGACGAAGAGTACATTGTGTTGTCTTGCAAGTGCTTGGTGATTCCTCTTGCAAGTGAAGAGAAGTGTTGGACTTTATCTTCCCTTCATAGAGTTGGAGTTGTATTCTTCTTCGAAACATCTGTCTTGTTGACCTCGTACCGTCGAAGAACTTGAAATCTTCTTCGAAGCGTCGTTCTTGTTGAACTTGTACTCCATCGAAGAATTTGAAGTTGTATTCTTCTTCGAAGCATTGTTCTTGTTGAACTTGTACTACGTCGAAGTACTTGAAGTTGGCCTTCGTAATAAGTCTTCTCTTGACTTAATAAAAGACCAAGATCCAATATAAACATTGGACCAATATGAACATTTTCCGGCATTCCTATATAAATGCCCATCATAAATTTACGGGGTCCAACACCGGCCAACCTTGGTTTATAAGTAAATAGGCTTCCTATTATGCACTCAGAAATGCCCCTACGTGCTGTCTGTTGGAGTATCTGGTGCAATGATAATGTCTTCCGGGTCCCGGAACAGTAGATTCTATGTCAAAAACATTTATCTCAACCTCTTCATTTTTTGTATTTTTTGTGTAGATTTATAATGGTATTTACTGGAGAACTGGATGAGAGTAGTGAACTAGCTGCCCTGATTGAATTTTTCGTTTCTTTGTTATTTGTTTAGAGGAACCTCTCATCTAAAACTATATCATTGATTTTGCTACCTCTGTCTTTAGATAAAAGTGGTGGTAGAGAATGAACTTTATTTAAAGAAAAAAAGGGTATTATAGGGAACAATTCAACAATGATATATGAGTCAGACTGCAGAGATGGCAGGAAGTTGAAGTTCTGGTGACTGCAGTTGAGAGGACGATGAAGAACAAGGAGGCTCCCCTTGGCAAGGCAACATCGTGATTTGAAAAGGAAGGAAGGGCTGCTCAGTGGTGGATGCCATATCCTCATTCTAATCTTTGTTAGGTGTTTCAAAAAGGCCACCATGCTTCTAGTTGTTTTAATGCAGCTGTGTCTAGGAATGTAGAAAAGTAGGCCATAAAAGTGCCTATTGCATGGGTTCACAAAGAGATTAACAATTTCAAGGTTGTTCATGAGAGAAAGGCAGCTTTGCAGGAGAAGCCCAAGCATCTCTTCATTGTAGAAGCTTCATGTTCAATATACAATGGTAACTTGAAGGTTTTGCAGCATGCATGGTTGGTGTTGATCAAGATTCGCACTTTGAGGGGTACTTGGTCTGATGATTTTGAAAGGCGGTCAGTATGCTCTCACCAGAGAACTTTTTGTTTCTAATGATGTTGGTACAAAATCCACTTTTCAAAAAAAAAAAAAAAGATGTTGGTACAAAAACAAAAGTTCTGAAATCTGCTGAGCTGTTGTCCAATACCAAGAAAATTAAATGGTCAGAATGTGAGAAGGGTTGTGGCTCTAGACCTGCCTCCATGGGCCCATATTTGTCCAGTATCCAGCCTCCTCTGTGGAACATTTAAGTCCTCACTTCCCTGGTTGCACCTTTCCCAAGATTAGTGGGGTACATAAAAATACGAAGGTCTGGAAATGATTCCCCTTTAAGGTTGAGATGCTTCCTGATGGTGTTGTTCCAGCGGCCCTGAAGTTATGTTTGCATGAGGCATATGTACAGATAGATGTTCAAGTCAATGCTGACTTTCCAAGTTCTCAATCAGACACTTGAATGGGGGAACATGAAGGGATGTTTTATAGGTTCAAATTAATTTAGGGTAGACAATAGAGCAAAGAAGCAAGCAGGAGGTTGAAGAAAGGTGAGTTCGAAGGACCAAATCCAACGAGTTCACTTAACTCAACTTGCAGTGCACCGAGTCAATCTACTAGGTCTATCTCAAGTCGGTTGAATGTCCAAGCCCAAGGCAGTCAAATACAAACTACAGAAATTTCCATTCCCAAAATAACAACAAAGATAATGGAAATTTTCATAGGTCCAGAGAGTTACAATGAAGGCAGGCAATCTCCCAAGTCGCATCTGAGATTGCAGCAGAATTAGAGGAGGAATCTAGAGAGATAAAAAGGGGAAAGTGGCTCTAAAAGTGCAGGGAGCCAAAAACCTAAAGGACCAAGGCGGTTTTCACGAATGCAAAGAACGTGGATCTGTGTTTGGCAAAGGATTACAGAAAGAGGGTCTGATGGAAGACTATGTTATCAAAGGTGATGGAGGCGCTCGCCTAGGCCATGAGGCGAGGCAACCTGACCTGGCCAATTTCGCCTCAGCAAGCCCAGGCCTCCATCGCCATCATTTTTGCCCTTATCCAGCACTCATATTGGACCACAAAGAGGCCTATTTGGTCTATTTGTTTACTTGCAATTTAGTCCGTTAAACTTTACATATAGGACTGAATGGGTTTAGTGAGTTATGCAATAATGTGGCACATATGAGTGATTAGTTTTATGAAATATTTTCATTTTATGCACCCATTGGCCAGTTTGACATCCGCCAATGCAATGCAGGGAACTGTTCGTACTTTGTAGAGCATTCGCAGCCAGCTGGCTGTGAATCTCCATTGGAGTGCGGGGATGCTCTTGCTGTAATATCATCACCTGTTGACAGATGCTGTTCTTCCCATGCTCAGCCGATAGATGAAAATGTTTCCATAAGATTATCCTCTCGTCTACGAGGATTTACTAGGCATTGATCAAGCTCTACTAGCAAATCATGACATGAAAGAGGAGGAAGAAGAGTACAGCATGTTCCAAAACTGCTAATTCCACAGTGGAAACAATAAAACCTCCTATGTTTGGACCTTCTTTTGGAGTGATGATGAGTTGGTTAAAACTTAAAAGTACCAATATTAAAAGGAGTGCAAATTACCCAACGTGGATGGTTTTGAAGACTTGTGGGCCAATCCTAGCAAGGGTAATCCTGTTCACCATGAAACAGTCAGAAGAAATATGTCTACATCCTTCTAGTCGGATCCATAGCACTCGTGTGCTATAGGAGTTTTTAATGATTGCTATCATAGTCATAGATTTTTCCTGTCTTTTGTCTTGTGAGGAACCTCTCCTCTGTCCCAATTTTATTACCTCCATTTATCTTCTTTTTTTAACATGGATAGTACCACTGGTATTATTACCTCCATTTATCTTGAACTTTCAAATTGGTGGCGTAACCCACTTATTTTTTAAAAAAGAGTATAGAAGTTTGAGCTCTCTCGGATTCTAGTCATAGGCCTTGTTCCTATCACCCTGACAAGAGTCATATCACATCAAGACAGTGTATATATGATGTAAGCGTTTTTTTTAGTTACCAAAAATCTATACCACCTCCATCATCTTGGGGGTATTATTTTCAAATGAAGAATACAACTGAAGTCTGATCTTTGCAGTTTAGAAATCTCATAACAAGCTATATAACCTATTTGCAGATGTTTTGGAGTTTGATTGTTTCATGAATCAAAAGAAGCTTTGAAGCCAAGTTACATAAAAGAGAAAGCTACCAGGAACCAAAAAAATGCCATTACAAGAATGCTCCCTCGTGAATTTCAGAGACAAGTTTTTGAAACTTCTATCCTTTATTTAAAATAGTTGTTTGCAACATAATAAACGAGAAACAACCTGAAAGTTCCTTATTTACGGTTAGACTAAGGCAGCATTTGGAAATGGTGTTGAAAGACAGATCCAGCAAAAGTTGGTTCTGGAGGCTGTCTAAAAGAAGGTGATATAGAAAAATTATGAGAGAAATTGAAAATTGATATCTGGGAATTAAAATGTGCAATTTATCTGGTTCTAACCAATTTACTTATTTACTTTTAGCCAATAAAATATGAGTATTCTATTGAGGCAACGAAAAGCATTAAGAAGACCGTGGGCATCAGATGGAAATTCTTCCAAAATCACTGGGAACAGTTGCCTTCAAAAAAGTTAGCTTCAGGCTGCTTCTGCAACGGAAGAGAGTGATGGCGACCCACAGTCTCTATCTCTCTCCCATTTTCCCAAAGATCTGAGAATACCATCTAAAATCTAAAACCTATTTTGGTTGCCATGCAGGATAAAACCCCAGGGAAACATGACAACTAAAAGGAACCCGTATCGCCAGAATGAGCATGCTAGCTAAAGATACGCCACTATTTCCAGGTTAATAATAGCGTACAATGAGAGACCAATCAATTGGCTATTTTAAAAAGAGAGGGAGAGAGAGAGAGAGAAAGTAATATTCCCATTCTCAGTTCCACCTATATCGTGCAACCGCACCCCCACCCAACAAAAGCACTCACGAACAAACATACTAAACCCTGCCCTGTCTGATCCTTGGCAAACCGTTGCCGCCTCTCCGAATTCCGGCGCACCAGATACAGCAGAACGTAGCCACTTCTCTCACCTCCTCGGACCGTCTCCCTCTTGCAAACCCGAGCCATCCCGAGTCTCCGACCCTCCCCATGGTTCGCCTGAGAGAAATTTGAACCGGCAAACAGCGGATCCGGCTCAGACCGGTCATCCTTCGGCCAAAAACGCCCCTTCTCTTCAGCAATATGCCACTACGTTTAAAGCATGCAAAGGTGTACCAAAAGCATGGGCGACAGGGTTCAAGACGGCTCTAGGTTGCCGCCTACCGGAATTCATTCCCAAGCAAAACAAATGAATAGCTCACCGAAAGAAAAAGAAAGGCTATTCGCATGACATTACCATCACATTTGGCCATCTCCAATTCGAGGAGGCCCTAGTTTAGATAGAACAATTCTAGATATAGCTGTCCTCTTGGCTACAAAGATCAGTAGCCCTTACCGAGGAAATGCGCCAGGCCTTCAAGCCCTTCCGGGTTGCAGAATGAGCCCACGTCAACACTCATACAAGCAGCAGCCTGTCCCAAATTTTTGAAAAAAATTAGATACGAGAATAAAAAAGGCAACATCCCCTGCGAATCGGAACCCCCAAATTTATCAATCAAAGAACAGGAACAAGAACTGATCACAAAATAGAGAAGAAGCGGATACGGCCGAGCAGGCACTCCGCCCTGCTCGCCACGAAAGAGCCACATAACAAAACAAAACCTCTTGCTGAAGGAAGGAGGAGAACGAGGAGGACGGCGCGTGGGTGGAGGAGTACCTTATCGGTGTCGGGATCGCTGATGAGGAGGACCTCGAGGGAGTTGGAGAGAACGACCCTCCGGTACTCCCTCTTGTCCGTCCGGGCCTTCGCGAACTCCACATCGTCCACCCCCACCGCCATCTCCCTCCTCCCGGCTTCTATGCCGCTCTCCCTCTCTCGCTCTCCGGCCATCTCCCCACCCTTTCCACTTCCTTTTTCTCCTCTGCTTCCCACCACACACTCCGTCTTTTCCCTTTGGGCCGACGGCAGCAACGGCGAAACCTTCCCTACATTCCACTTCCACAGGTGGAGTCCACTTTCCAGGTCCGTTCTTGGCTTTTTTTTATAGCGCACCGTCGTTATCGCTGGCATATATTTTTCCAAGATTTTTTTTTATATCTTTAACTCTGAAGTGATGAATTTGGTCTTTGACACTGTGCTTTTAAAAAGTGTCTAGAGCTTTTAAGGTTCTCATACCGCAGCGTTATAAACATTCTTCGTGCATTAACTTTCCAAACAAAGTAAAAATGGCAGAAGAGTACATAAATCCTAGTCGTGCAGGTGTCAACCAACTTCATGTATTATTAAGCCACATCAAAATCAAGTTTAGGTGGAGGCAATGTGAAACGATTCTCACATATCAGTTGCCATTGTTTTATCGTCATTGGCTGTCACCACCATAGATCATCTTATTGCTACCACCGTCAACATCCCAGCATCGCACCCATCACTGATAATTGTTACCACTCTCTACATTATCATACTAACTGGTGACACACTACATCGCTACCATTTGCTTTCTCAAAATCATAAATTCAACAAGTAAAATATTCGTGAGTTAGGGTGGAGAATATATAAGACGATCGAACATAATAGTGATAATCGAAAAGGAAGTTGAAGATTTACAATTTTTTTATTAATAGTTAGAATAGCGCTTGATTATTATTGTTATGATTTTAACACATAATCTTCGTTACAATAAAATTTCGCGACTTGTTGCTATGCATACATATACATACGTCCAAGTACTTAGTCATATGATTTGCAAATAAAAAATGTCTTGTATACATCATTACTTCTAAATAGCACGCACGCACACACACATTTATATATATATATATAAGAGCGATAATACCTGTAATTAATTTAGTTCGAATAATTATTTACACCTATTATGATTTTTATTTTAATCTGAAAATACAAATAAAAACTTGAAATAATCATCCCGCCGTGGATGTCGGCAGGGACAAGAGACACGTGACATAGCTGGATGGCAGCCCCAAAGTCTTGAGTTATTTTGTCCTCTTTCTCTCCCCATCCACTTTTTTTTTAACAAGAGACATAGCGTCCATTTCCATTTCATTTCACATAAGAAGTACAAGGGACAAAGAGAGAAGTCAGGATCGGCGACAAGCAACCTACAACCATAAACTTGGTACAGAGTATGCCTAACTCCAGAATGCCATGAAAACATGGACCAAAGGTCTTAACAAGACAAGACTGTAACATTCTGAAAAATTATTTATTAAAAAAATATGAAGAATATAGTTCATACATATTATTATTATCATTGGATTGAAATAATTAGAATTTGATATTAATTAGTACTAATAAATGTTATCTTAGTGACGTACACAGAGGTGCGCGCTCCGATAGGACGACATCGAAAAATTATAACGAAATTAAAATTTGAGAACACCATAATTTCAAGAAAAATATGGTGGTATCAAAAATATAAATATCCGGATTTGTTGACATACGGATTACGAGATTAAGCCGACGCAACTATTTTCGAGTGATTTATCACCCAGTGTAAAATAAATTCTAAAAATTAAAATAAAATCATCATAATTTGTAAAACCATCACATTAGTCTATGGTTGAAATTTTAAAACAAACAGACATCATTTGAATATGTTTACATGAGGATCTTTGGGCCAGCTGAATTTTGGGCCAATTACGGTGGCCATTTTTCTGGGATTTTTCTGGGTGCCTACGTGTGAGGCTTAGGGGAAGCCAGCACACTTGAGAGTGAAGGTAACACGTTAGTTACCATGTGTAACTTGCAGAGTGCGCATGAGCTAGGTGGTTGTGGGTAGTTAAATGGGATTTTTTACCCCGACACCTGTGAACCTGCGTGGCTTTGTGCATGGAAGAGACTTGGGCTATAAAACCCACTCCGTAACCAGCTTGCAAACTTTTCCGTTAATGCAAGCATCTGTTGTTTCTTTTCCCCTGTTCTTGCACCCTTTGTTCTTGCTCCTGTTTCCTCTGCTCCTTGCTGCTGGGGAAGCTGCTGGAGTAGTTCTTGCTTTAAGGTGTTGCTGTTGTGGTCTTGCACCTTGCGTGGGAAATTGGCTACAGGAGTTGTTGCTTTCTTCACTCATATAAGAAGAGCTACAAGTGTAGCTGCTCGTGGACTGCAAGGACTATACTCCCAGTACCATTTCCCTCTTATGTTAATTGTGGGTTTCTTTATCAAGTGGAAGTGAAGGTCTTCACCTTCTCAAATCAGGTAGAATTCTTTTCCTTTCTCCTTCAATCTTACTCATTTGACTTGCTATGAAACCTCTTGTGTAGGTTGTTCAATCCTCAAACTGTTGATTGACTCTATAAACACTCTTGGAAGTGTGTGTTCATCCTGTAGAACTTCTTGTCAAGTACCTAATTGTTGTTATAGGAGTGTTCTCCCAGTATCACTTTGTGCTAAGTGTTAAGCTAATCAGGTGTAGGATTCACTTCCTTCTTCCTCATTCTTGTCTTCTTCTCAAGCTAGAGATGCTCCTGTTAAATATTAACTTCCTTGGTTCCTTTTTCTGGTAGTTGTAGGCTTTTACATTAGAGAGAAGAAGAGTCTAGTTCTACTCCATGTAGGAAACTCTTTCTTCTTCTTCCATCCTTAGTTCTAGAGTCTTATTTTGAAGCCATAAACATCTCTAGTACAGTGAGTTTATTCCCTATTTAAGGGTGTGTATCTTCAAGTTTCAGATTTGAATCCTGATTAGTGTTCTGAAAAGATCAATAGGTTTGCCTTTCTTTCCATTGTGTTCATGCTTTAACTAATGCTCATGTTTTGGCCAAAATATACTTGTGAAGAAATTCTTATTAGATGCAAGGAAAATTCTCTTAGAAGGGTTGTATATACTTTAATCTTCCTTTCATAAATTTTTCATACCATCCATGTTGTAGAATTCTTCTTCTTCCTCTTCTTCTTTCTTTCTGACTGTTTTCTGAAAACAGGACTAGTGTCGACACACCTCTGGACTGTGTCGACACCACAGACTCCTTTGTTCTGATTGTTTGCTAGAAAACAGAACTAGTGTCGACACACCCCTAGACTGTGTCGACACCACAGACTCCTTTTCCTTTCACTGCCTTCTGAAAACAGTGGCAGTGTTGACACTACAACGAACTGTGTTGAGCCCATCTATTTCTTGTTGTTTCCACCACCTAAACACTTGAATAGAATTACTCAATTTTCTTTCATCCCTACCTTGGGTTATTCCTTAAACGTTCCCAACTACAATTGTTCTTTGTGAAGCTATTAACCCCTGTGATCAGTGAAAGAAGTTCACAAGTTCTTATTGTGTGAAATAAGTGAGTACATGAGTACTCTTGAGCCATTACCAGAGTGAGTGTGTTATGATGACGAGTTGTGAGTTTTAGACTCATTTGAAAATTATGCCTGACAAATAAGGGCTGGTTCAGTCCTGGGGAGAGCACCCGAATTCGTCAATGGCCGCGCGGGGGCGTTGAGGACAAGTGGATGTTGGCATACATCATTATGTTCTTGATTAGTCATCATATCATACATGTGTGTGTGAATATATATACCTGAATCAGATCTTAAGTGTCATCTTGAATTATTGATCATGCTTCTACATTACTCTTGTTATACATGTGTTATTTAGTGGACTCGTTCGTTCATTCTTTTTGATACTCAGTGTTAGCAATATCTAAGTTCTTATCTTGAGACTATACATCTGAGCCCTTTTTATTTAAAGGAATTGAATTATACTGGGCTAGTTAGCTCACCAAATCCTTCCTTTTCAGGTAATCTACAGATCTAGAAGGTGGAACTTCGGGATTTGTGTGTAGAGTGACCAACCTTGACGACATTTTACTCTTGAGATTGTAAATCAGGAACCATGTAACACCTATTGAATGGCAAATAATACTTGTTATTTAGTGAAACCTCTGAGCAATTTTATGCACAATTAATTTAAGTTTTACTCTTGATTTCTCGTTCATTCACGTTCCGGTATTTATAGACATATTAAATGATGCGACGTGACAGAATGGTATCAGAGAATTGGTTGAGGATTCAAATGGCTATTGGTCTTCAACATTCTGTAGTGACCTGTGAGGAGGGGTAGAAAGCCTGAGGTTAAGCTAGATAAGAAAATTTGGATATAAATTGTCTTGTGTATGGATTGAATTTCTAGAGATTGATCAATAGATATTGATCAATTAGAATTTAAGAGGCCAAGACTATGATCAAATCAAATGAAACAATGTAGTTGATGCACATCAAACCACATAAAGCAAGCAAAATTTGTAAGGTAGTTCAATTCTTGTATGGAGTTCAATTCTTGTATGGAGATAAACCGAATCCACTAAATGTTGTCAACCATGTTTGGAATTATAGGAACACTTAGAAGAGTCTTCTGAGATGTTGTAAAACTATTTCTGGAAGATTAACCTGCATCTGTGTCGACAGATTATGTCAGATCCCAGAAATTGATTCTGGGAGGACGGTAGCTGTCGACAGCCACTTCTTAGCTATCGACACATACACCAGTCTGTGATGAACTGATCCTTCTTCAGTCAGAAGTGTCAGCAGGAACCCTATAAAACTGGAACTCATACCTTATTTACATTCCATATCATTTAAGTAAATGTTAGATATTGCATGTAAATAAGGAAGTACCCCCCATTTGAATCCAATAAAAATATCAGAAAAATCATATCTCTTACTAATAAAAAGTCAACTTTCCCACCGAAGAAGAAAAATACGATTTTTGTGATTCCATCAAAATAGCGTCTTTCTAATTTCTTACAATTTGACCTACATGAAAGTCTCATAATTTAAATAAACCTAGTAGAATGCTAAGAATCCAAGGTCCGGTGAAAGATGATAAACACAAATATGACTTCTCCGAGGGAGCCCTCTCCTACTAAAGGAAAAGTCAAACCTACTCATCCCTTATTTTACATTAATATGACTTTTATATTGATATGTTATTATCTCCAACTCTAAATAAGAATTAGTAAATGAATGGTTCAGTCGATCATATAGATTTCATGACTATCCTCGTGATATATTCTTCCGTTGACTTTCCTATTTTCTTGATTCTAAATTATTATACCACTGAGATGAATCATTTAATCATCATCTACATTCATCCCTCACTAAACCAAGTAAGATTCTTTAATAACTCAAATGTGTGGAACACTCACACAATTGATGATTCAAAATTTAAGATTGTTTTAAATCTCACAAACTTTATACACACAGTGTAGAATTGAACCTATTTACTTCTATTGGGGTAGACAACCAAACAAATTAGTGAAGAAAGAAGTAGGGAAATATCCAACTAGGAAAATCTCTGAAGAAATGCAAGAATATACAAACATTTTGCACTAGAATTTGAATTTGGTCAGATGATTTCTTGAACTCTTAATAGCATTCTCTTTAAGCCTGAACTCATCAAATTTCTCTTCTAACTGTAACACAATAATAAATTATTTTAAAGTTAAGTTAAATCCCAAAGTTTTGTTTCAATTGATCAGTAGCTTGGTGTATCAACGCACATAGACGAATTAACTTGGGTCAGTAGGAAGTCTCAATAGAATCAACTCCATAATTTCCAGAGTTGACCTTAATCAGGTGATTGCAGTTTGACTAATTGCCTGTCACGTAGAGTTGATCTTGTAATATCTTAGTGTCAACCTCACACATTGGTAAGGTCAATCTCAAGCCGTATCTTTCTCTAAGCATTAACTATAAACTTGATTAGTGTCAACCTGATCTCCATGTAGTGTTAACCTAAGGTGATACTTTGAACTTCCACCCTATAGAAAGCTTATCAAGCATCGACTTATCCTTTGAATATGGTTGACTCATAGGCATCACCAAACTTCAGTAACTCGCTCAGTATTACTTGTAGACTTGTATACTTGTAAATCTACCTATGAAATAACCAGAGTTAATACAAAAAGAAAAAAAAGGAGAGTCTTTGATCATATGGATTTTCATGATATAAGACTGCTAGATATTTATTACATCTTACTTGATATATCAAAACCAAGGACATAACATAAATCTTCTGTTATATAATGAAAAGAAATCATTTAATCATGAAGGTTAATGTATCAGATAACTAGATACATACTATAACAGTTGTACTAATAGTATGAATTAGAAAAGCTAAGTTTCAAATCGCATGATTGACTAACTAAACTTAAATTTGTTTGCTCAGCCAGCGTAAGGGAGAAGAAACACAATGGAAAGAGGTTCAACATGCAGTGGACAACCTTGATCAGTCCTTAGAGCGGGTAGTTCACGTTTATGATCAAGGAAAAATGAAACTGCATATGAACATTAGTAATCCAAACTCTTAAGAAACAATGAGTATTATAGTGTCTATACTGAAGAAGATAGTTCGCCCCAGTAATAGAGAAATAGCTGGCAAAACAAAAGATGAAGCGGAGCAAAGAGAACAAAAAGATTAAGAAGGCCAACAAGCAAGCGAACGTTAAAGCACAACTTAAGGAAACTTGTGCGTGTTGTCACAAATCAGACCATGTCAAATAGAATTGTTGGCGGAGACTATGAGCATGTTTAAAGTGCGGAAGTCTAGAGCATCGGATCTCAGAATGTCCTGTACTCTCTCAGAACAAAGACAAGAGTTCAGGAAAACTTGAAGCCACAATGAAAAGTGACTGAAGCTATTAGAAGTAGTTTTATGTATAAGTCAATAGGACTTGAGTATAGTAAGAAGTGCTTGAATTTAGTTGTTATAGTATGACAAAACTTGGTAAGTTTTGCCAATTAATGTAATTTTGCAAGGCTGATTATGGAGTTCTGTAATAGAAACCTTATTTGATAAATAAAATTATTATTGTCTATCTTCATAATCTTCATACTCATCAACGTCGTCATACCTTATTACCAGTTCAGGGAATATGTAATTATGTAACTTTCTGAGAGTTAAGGTTATTCCTGGACGAGGGAAATCTTAAGAGTAATATAATACTGCCAGAAATAAGAAACATAGTAGAGAGTGCATCGAATGGAACCCATGATCATCCACATGGCTTCTTAAGATCTAAAAATGCTAACTAGTATTCAGATTTTCATCAACTAGTGATGTCATGATAACAAGTTGTCAAAAAATGTATACATTATATGACATGATAATCATAACAAGATTGATGAGACTAATATGGATTAGATAAAATTTAAAGGGTTGGAAGCATAATTTTTTGTGATCCATCCAAACTAGTCAAGGAGTTTAGAGGACCAAACTCTTTTCTTAGAGGAGGAGAATTGTAACACTCCGAAAATTTATTTATTAGAAAAATATGAAGAATGTGGTTGATACATATTATTATTATCATTGGATTGAAATAATTAGAATTTGAGATTAATTAGTACTAATAAACGTTACCCTAGTGACGTACACAGAGGTGCGCGCTCCGATAGGACGACATCGAAAAACTATAACGAAATTGAAATTTGAGAATACCATAATTTTCAGAAAAATATGGTGGTATCAGAAATATAAATATCCAGATTTGTTGACATACGGATTACGAGATTAAGCCGACGCAACAATTTTCCGGGCGATTTATCACCCAGTGTAAAATAAATTCTAAAAATTAAACTAAAATCACCATAATTTGTAAAACCATCACATTAGTCTATGGTTGAAAATTTAAAACAAACGGACATCATTTGAATATGTTTACATGAGGATCTTTGGGCAAGCTGAATTTTAGGTCAACTACGGTGGCCATTTTTCTGGGATTTTCTGGGTGCCTACGTGTGAGGCTTAGGGGAAGACAACACACTTGAGAGTGAAAGTAACATGTTAGTTACCATGTGTAACTTGCTGAGTGCGCGTGAGCTAGGTGGCTGTGGGTGGTTAAATGGGGTTTTTTTACCCTGACACCTGTGAACCTGCGTGGCTTTGTGCATGGAAGGGACATAGGGCTATAAAACCCACTCCGTAACTAGCTTGCAAACTTTCCCGTTAACGCAAGCATCTGTTGTTTCTTTTCCCCTGTTCTTGCACCCTTTGTTCTTGCTCCTGTTTCCTCTGCTCCTTGCTGCTGGAGTAGTTCTTGCTTTAAGGTGTTGCTGTTGTGGTCTTGCACCTTGCGTGGGAAATTGGCTACAGGAGTTGTTGCTTTCTTCACTCATATAAGAAGAGCTACAAGTGTAGCTGCTCGTGGACTGCAAGGACTATACTCCCAGTACCATTTCCCTCTTATGTTAATTGTGGGTTTCTTTATCAAGTGGAAGTGAAGGTCTTCACCTTCTCAAATCAGATATAATTCTTTTCCTTTCTCCTTCAATCTTACTCATTTGACTTGCTATGAAACCTCCTGTGTAGGTTGTTCAATCCTCAAACTGTTGATTGACTCTATAAACACTCTTGGAAGTGTGTGTTCATCCTGTAGAACTTCTTGTCAAGTACCTAATTGTTGTTATAGGAGTGTTCTCCCAGTATCACTTTGTGCTAAGTGTTAAGCTAATCAGGTGTAGGATTCACTTCCTTCTTCCTCATTCTTGTCTTCTTCTCAAGCTAGAGATGCTCCCGTTAAATATTAACTTCCTCGGTTCCTTTTTCTGGTAGTTGTAGACTTTTACATTAGAGAGAAGAAGAGTCTAGTTCTACTCCATGTAGGAAACTCTTTCTTCTTCTTCCATCCTTAGTTCTAGAGTCTTATTTTGAAGTCACAAACATCTTTAGTACAGTGAGTTTATTCCCTGTTTAAGGGTGTGTATCTTCAAGTTTCAGATTTGAATCCTTAAGTACTTCTGGAATTGAGTGTACATATTGTAGGATTTTCTCTATCATCTTTCCTTCTTTGTTAGAATCCCCAAGTTTGAGTGTATACTATATCCACACCTTGATTTGTGTTCTGAAAAGATCAATAGGTTTGCCTTTCTTTCCATTGTGTTCATGCTTTAACTAATGCTCATGTTTTGGCCAAAATATACTTGTGAAGAAATTCTTATTAGATGCAAGGAAAAATCTCTTAGAAGGGTTGTATATACTTTAATATTCATTTCATAAGTTTTTCATACCATCCATGTTGTAGAATTCTTCTTCTTCCTCTTCTTCTTTCTTTCTGACTGTTTTATGAAAACATGACTAGTGTCGACACACCCCTGGACTGTGTCGACACCACAACTTTTTTGTTATGATTGTTTACTGGAAAACAGAACTAGTGTTGACACACCCCTAGACTGTGTCGACACCACAGACTCCTTTTCCTTTCACTGCCTTCTAAAAACAGTGGCAGTGTTGACACTACAACGAACTGTGTTGAGCCCATCTATTTCTTGTTGTTTCCACCACTTAAACACTTGAATAGAATTACTCAAATTTCTTTCATCCCTACTTTGGGTTATTCCTTAAACGTTCCCAACTACAATTGTTCTTTGTGAAGCTATTAACCCCTGTGATCAGTGAAAGAAGTTCCCAAGTTCTTATTGTGTGAAATAAGTGAGTACATGAGTACTCTTGAGCCATTACCAGAGTGAGTGTGTTATGATGACGAGTTGTGAGTTTTAGACTCATTTGAAAATTATGCCTGGCAAATAAGGGCTGGTTCAGTCCTGGGGAGAGCACCCGAATTCGTCAGTGGCCGCGCAGGGGCGTTGAGGACAAGTGGATGTTGGCATACATCATTACGTTCTTAATTAGTCGTCATATCATACATGTGTGTGTGAATATATATACCTGAATCAGATCTTAAGTGTCATCTTGAATTATTGATCATGCTTCTACATTACTCTTGTTATACATGTGTTATTTAGTGGGCTCGTTCGTTCATTCTTTTTGATACTCAGTGTTAGCAATATCCAAGTTCTTATCTTGAGACTATACATCTGAGCCCTTTTTATTTAAAGGAATTGAATTCTACTGGGCTAGTTAGCTCACCAAATCCTTCCTTTTTAGGTAATCTATAGATCTAGAAGGTGGGACTTCGGGATTTGTGTGTAGAGTCACCAACCTTGACGGCATTTTACTCTTGAGATTGTAAATCAGGAACCATGTAACACCCATTGAATGACAAACAATACTTGTTATTTAGTGAAACCTCTGAGCAAATTTATGCACAATTAGTTTAAGTTTTACTCTTGATTTCTCGTTCGTTCACGTTCCAACATTTATAGACATATTAAATGATGGGACGTTACAAAGACCCATTGGAACATAGGGTGGGAGGACCCTGTTTGACCGTCGCATAGGACGTCGGAAGGAGACGTTGGTCGTTACCGGCAACTTCACGACGGGGGAAGACGTGCCCCTAGACAAATCGATCGTTGAAGATGAGCTCGACGGGGTAGGAAGAAGCCTCCAACCAACACTATCCACGTGCAAGAAGATGAGCTTGAGAACGCAAGGCACCGACAAATGGGGAAGGTGGCAGGATCTGAGCTCGGCCGATCGCCGTTGAGAGTCTTGTCGGAACACCCAAAAAATTAAAAAGCAAGGGAAATATGAACATAGTACTAGTTAGAACACTAACCACTGTCGCTGTTGAACCTCCAAACAATTAGTGAGACATCCACCAACACCAGAGAAGAACTCTCCGAAGAAAAAGATGGCACTCTTCTCGGAGGAGACAAAACTCCTATCAAGGTAGGAAGGCAAAATATATCCCCATTGAAAGGGGGACCACCAACTATCGACAACGGTGAGAGGAGGGGGGGGGAGGGGGCTCCACTTTGAGGCAGAGAACCCCCTCTCCTCCGTAGAAGGGTGGTGACTGACAAGCTTAAGGCATTGCAACCGAGGCAAAATAAAAAATAAAAAACCTCAAAACTCCTCTCTCTAGAGAAGTCTAAAGAGAGAAGGCTCACCTAACCCTTGAGGAAACCACCTTCCTCTCCCCATCCACAGACACAGGATTTCATTCCATTTTCATATTTTACATGTACGCTTTTTTTCAGATGTGCAGATAATATAAAACTTTATCCTTAAATGGTCATACTCGGACCAACACTAGCAACGAACTTAGAGAAATGTTGCGCGTCCGGGCACCCGGGCGCGGGATTTGTCCGGGCATCCGAGCTGGCACTGTCGCATTGGGCAGCGCTCTACTGTGCACATTTGCCTGGACGCCCGGGCATTAAACATTTCCCATGCACTTATGGTCATTAATTTGGTGTGTTTTAAATTATTGTATAAAGTTGTAAAATGACTGTTGTATAATTTGTGCTTGAAACCTTGCAAATTATTTAGAGAAAGATTTGTTATATTTTTTATTATATTTTAGATATCTCTTATTGATCAATGTGCTATTGTTATATTGCGTCCACCTAATAAAAAGTACAAAAGTGTAATAAAAAGTACAATAAAGAGTATAACAATTCTTTCTCAATTATTTTTATAGTCAACATGCTATACATTGTTAGATTTCAAATCCATTGAACCATGTGAAATATGTTTTAAAAAGCTTCTATTTCAGTCTAGAATCACTAAAAATTAAAATTTTATCTTTTTTCCTTTTATTAAAATTTATATATAACTTTCCAAAGCAACCATTTCGCATCTGAAATTTACAGAACTATGACAACTATACGAGAGGAAACTTATTCAGATCGTAGTCCAATTTACCCTGACATAATCCACAAACACGGGGAATAACAATTATTCTTATACTAGAAAGGAAACTTGTCCATGATTCGTGTGTTCACACAATTGCAACAGTTTGGATTATTCCGTATTATATCGTTTCTTTTCCTAATAAGATATACGCTTCCCAGCCGTTGGCCATCTATCTGGAATTTATTAATACAAATGATATAGAAAAGTTCGAGCTCCGGTCATTAAGGTGCCTCGTCTTCCGTTCAAACTAGATTTTCTGTCAACTATATAAAAAAAAAATGCCAACTTGGAATCAAAACCTGTCTTTCACTTTGTCCCATTTTACAATACCTACTGTTCTTGTTCTATCACCGTATTCTCATTAATAAAGTGGTTAGAACTTTTTCTATAGGAATCTCAACTCTTTAATTGCCTCAGCACTCTATTCTTCCAATGACAATTCTCTCCATTTCTTGTGCATTCTATTCTTATAAAATTGTACCACACATTTCTTTGTCTTAATTTATTCCTTTATCCTTTCATGGAAGAATTTAATAATATGCCTCCATCTATTCACATCATATTCCGCAATTCTTGGCAATTCAACATCTTCCCTTGGTGACGTGGTTTATTTATTATTTCCTATGACTTTTGAAAATGTTATGATCTCGCCTCACACTCTGAGCCATAGCATGGCTGAGGATTAGTGTGAAATTATAGGAAATGTTGCTCCAGGAGAGTAGACTACGATTTGAAAGCAAGAGTCAAAGAATTCTGAGACCTTTTTTAAGAAAAAAATTTCTGATATTTAAGTCAGAAGAAGAACTCGAACATAGGAGAGAGTTCGAGGATCTCTAGTATCTAGAGTTTTTTTACCATACCTGCCGCATTTGGCGAAAGTTTCTATTCTTGTAGTGATATCGTGATGGAGTTACGGACTTGACTGGCTATTTTAAATGATCACAGAGTAGTGGGGTTTTATGGTTTGGTTACACGGATTGCGTTCTCCAAAAAGAGGATTAGTTACTATATTAGTAATCACATTTCCCAATAAAGAGATTATAGGAGTTAGCATCAATTATAGTAATAACTACGTCAGTTATAGCAATAACCACAACTTTCTCTATCTTATAAGGATGACGTAAGGAGGTCACTTGGTCATAAAGAGTTTGTGGACGGCAACGTTTGGTAGTGAAATTTTTTTGCAATTTTGACACTAAAGTCTCTGATAAATCTTGTTTCGGTTTCCAAATGAAAGTAGTTGGCATGAGAATTTACACAAAGCGTTTTTTAAGTTGGGGAGAGAGATAAATATAATTTTTTCTCTCTCTCTTCCGTCAAAAACGCAAGATAGATCGCTTCTCAAGGGTTACAACCGATTTTGGAGAATAAAAAATAATTGTCTCTCTTTAAAATATCAAGTAGATAAGATAAATTTATTTTTATTAAAATAATAATTATTTTATTTTCAAAAGCGGATGCCTGATACTCTTGCCAAATAGTGCATTAGCGTCAGTTATAGTAATGAGCGCAGCTTCCCATATCTTATAAGGATGACGTCAGGAGGCACTGAGCTATAGGCTCACAAGTCACAACTGACTAATAGAGAGGTTGGAGAACATGTGATGGGCCTCCCGATATCCCTATAGTGGGTCATGTGGCCCAATTAAGAATGGAAACTTTTCACCATATGCAAGGATGAAAAAATAGACTCTCTAGATACTAGAGATCCTCGAACTTTCTCCTAGCTACCACCCAGTTCTTTATCCGACCAAGTATCAGAAAAATTTCTTCTTGAAAAAAAATATATTCAAAACCTTCTAATATTTTCTTTCTTATTGCAATCTATTTGCCAAGAACTACATTGACTACACCTTGCACTGATCCCTAAGCCATCATATGTCTCACAGTAAGAGACGAGATTCGAGCTTCTCCAACTTTGTTTTTCAACCCTTACGACCACGTTTGGTATTTGAATAGATCGATAATAGAGTGAAGGTATCTTCAAAATATTAAAAATATTTCTACTATATCTCCGATCTATCTAAATATCAAACATGACTTGAGTGCATCCTCTCCCTTATCTTTGATACTTGTGAGTGGCCAGTCTCGAAAAGACATGACATATTTACTTCAAATTCTTCCATACCTGGCTGCATCTATTTGGTTGGCAAGATCTGTCAAATGGTTTAGAGAGACTCTGTGATCTTCAATGATCTTCCCCTCTAAGAAAAGTTCAAACCGCACTTCCTTTGTTTTTGAAAAACAAAAGAACACCTGAGATGTGGGCATATGCATGGACTCCAGACGTTTCCCCCTTCCTCCACTTCTCACCTGCTCCTCATCATCCTCGTCATCATCAAATATTCAAAGGGGGGTGGTTGTTGTAGAAGTCTTGAACGACAACCTTTCTTCGAGCCTTAATTACCACTGCCAAGAATCGGGTAATATCTCATTAAAATTGTATTTAAAAAGTGATTGAGTGATTAGTCTGCCACAAATATTAGAGGATTCAAATCTCTTTGGAAATAGGTTTATAAAGAAACCCTGAAGATGATATAATATATTAGTTCCCCCACCCAAAAAAAAACCTTATCAGATCTCCAAACAGTATGATGTCTTTAGAATAAACTAGACAACTAAGATGATTATTTATAATTATTTTTACTCTTAGTTTGATGGAAAGACTAACTCTGGTGAGAGAGGTTGGTTAAGCGTTGCCTGATGGCCAAGTCTCGTCAACCTTTCTCTGTGCATGTTTTTTCTTTGATGATGTAGAACAGCACAGTGGTATTTGAATTTGCAGGGAGTTTAAGAGATCTAGGTTCAATTCCCACACTCCGCACACAATATTTCTTTTTCTCAAAGTTATCAAATTCCGAGTTTACATCTTTAAAAAATTAGATATGAGATAGACAACCTTCTTTCCTCTGAGAACCGAACCTAAGTCCTCTTTACCGTGAAGTAAGGTCCTTACCGACCCACGCGAGGTCCTCATCTGAACATGACTTTCTTCATCATGTAACTTAAGATCCTCACCGACCCACTCAAGGTCGTCATCTGAGCACAACTTGTGTGGGTTGATGCTTCCACCACCAAGATAATGGAGTGTCTCTATATCAACAATGAGAAGTGTTGTTTATCCAGCCACCAGATAGAAATGCACATATTAATTGTTTGGGTGCTCCTCTGATTGACCGGATGTCGAGACATCCGACGAGTGTCCATATTTGATCGGCTGAATATTAAGCATTTCTCACCAACAATAGGAATCTCGATGAGAGCGGCAAGAGATGCATCGTCTAGCAGTAAACTGGTTTGGAAATATCTGCAAACATGCGAATCTTGATGACCAGTTGAATCTAATATTTGTTCTATAGAGCCGAATAGTTTATTACCTTATATATTGACCACTCATCATGATCATAAAAAAAAAAAATCTCAAGATGTCACGTCTCGAGAATTACGCAGCGGATATTAGTTCGAATAATTCGAGTCGATATTCCGAGACGTGAACAGTCGGCAAATAAGCATCTAGCTAGCATGCACTAAATGTGTATCAACACCACATCACAATAGGGCCCAAATGTTGAACTCAATATAAATTGTATTCAATTGTATTAAAAATGAAAACTATTACAGGACCAAGACTCAATAAAAGCGAAAGTACATAATACCTCACTTCTACTACATTGTTCTAACACTCAAAATAACTAACTATAGATAGACTCATAATTGGAACGCTCATCACTCGGACGCATTCCCATCCTCGACTTGCTCTTCCTCTTGAACTTCATAGTCACTTAGATTGGGTAAAAGGTAGGGGATGAGTAAACTAGCCCAGTAGGATTTATATCTCAAAGTGCGGGCAATGATATAAGTGATTAACAATTTAGAACTAGGCAAGTACGATGAATGATATGCAAGTACGAATAAAACTCGTTAAAACATGATATATAAGACAAGCTAGAGAGAGTGATTATGATAGAACGAGATTTGTGAACAAGATGACAAAGATAGAACTAGCAATAGATCACTTTGTACAAGTACGCAAGAATTCACTTGATGTCAAGAACGCAAGATATCACTAATTGCATTAAATGCAGGATGGCCATATCACGCAAGCAAGCAAGCAAGAATGTACGAGCACGATCAAGTAACACTAATCCGACACGTAGACACTAATGTACACCGAGAAAAGATCCATCAAGAATGTACACCAGGACACGTGTATGTGGTATTGTATCTATCATTCAACAAGCAAGAAAGTACTCACAGCGCAGATGCAATGCCAGTAATCATTATACCCCATGGTTAACAGTATATCTATGACTCGCCGTCATTGGGGCTAGATTGGAGCCCTTGGACACACGCCGTGCCCTGTCAGCATCTCATGTAAAATTTTAAATGTAGATACCCACAGTCATTAATAATGACCAATGAGAGTTTCAAGATGTAGCATGTGTAACGTCATGTTCATGATGATGATGGGAACAAGTAATAAGTAATTGAACATGATTTCATGATAACAATGGTCAAGAGATAAATTTGATAGCATAACGGTATGATTTATACTTTGGTTCAATGTTTACATTAATGGCTTTAGTCTAGATTGTAAATCACACTCACGAGAACAAGATGAGAAAGGAAGTGCACGCTATCTCCAGGGAACTTCAATGGTACAACCAACTCGTTGGCCATGTGGGAATCCATGGTCAGAGGAGATTTACGGAGGCCTTGGAGAAAAGGTCACTAGTCTATCGATTCGGAATGACCGGTAGAGAGTTTCCAAATTCCCAAGAAAAGGCTGCCTAGACGTGTAAGTGTGTAGGGATGTACGCATGTCTCAATTCACAAAGCATCGGTCTCAACTCACGGAAAACACTTAAAATGATGGCATGACATGAAACTATGCACTTTAACAAATCATGGTTTGCAAGATTTTTATGGCAACAAAATTATCATTTTAGTCAAGCAAGAATAGTAAGAAGAGTAAATAATAAGTTGCATGAATGATCACGTCATTAGGAGAGCAATTAGAATATCGTTCATGTAATTATAGATTTTAAATGTGTTAATCACTTTTAAGCCATTAAAAGACATCATGTAATGCTCAGACACAAGATATGCAATTTACACACTGGAAACCATGTTAAACTGACCTCGGGTTAGCATGATAATACCTTGTAGAACCTTTCTATAATAGTTCAAAACTCACACATATGAAGAGTGGCGTAAAACGACAGAAACCAGAACATATGCCTTTTAGGAAGTAGATGTAGTCCCAACCCTTCCACTTCTAGAGTCATAACTCACTAATTTCAAATGCAAATCTGACACATGAATATACCACATTGAAGCCCTTTGAATAAGGAATCCAACAAAAAAAACGGCGCGTCAATCCGAGGTCTATAGAAAAAGTTACAGCCATTTAAGCGAACACTGCGCAGAGGCCAGGTCGCGACACGAAACCAGTCGCGTTCTGAATGCGACAGGACGATACGTCGCCTTCTGGAGAGAGGTTTTGGGATGCCAAATACACCCAGTTCGACTCATACTTGGACTGGGTTGATATAGGGAACTTATACGGCTTATAACTCCTAATCTAGTACTTTTAGGATAAAACTTTCAACATGAAAATTGTCAAGAACATCTAGTAGAAGAACTTTGATGTTGGTGGTTTGATCTAATTCGATCTCGAATCTTATGAAAAAACATGAAGAGCGAAAAAGGAAGTGCAACCCGAAAACGCAATTTCCTGTAGCGGCTTTCTTACAATGCTTATAACTCTATAACTAATGATGTTTAGACAAAAGTCTCAACATAAAAGTTGTAGGGAACATGAAATAGGTGCGAACTATGATTTTTAAATAATTTTAAACGACCTCAAGATGTATGATAAATCGACTTGAACAGGAAAGGACCCTGAAAAGCGCGACTTTGGCAAAACGCCTATAACTCACGATGTACTAAATGGAAAACGATGAAATCAGTGGGAAATGAAAGTTAACTTGATGCTCTACATATTGGTATAGGATATGTTAAGGTTTGGCCCGAGAAAACCTACCTATGGGTTGAAGAAGTCTCGTTTTTCCAGAAAACCCGTGTTCAGACCACTTGGAGGAAAACGCTTACTACTCCGTGTATACTGCATGGAATTTGGACATTCCACTTGGGTTAAAACGTAGACTTGACCCTCTTTCCAGGGGTATAGGCCTTGCAAGGTTTGGTTTAGGTTTGACTCACCTTTGGTCGACTTTAAGAGGGTGGTTTGTGCAGGTCGCAGCAGACGAGAAGGGGAAGAAGAACGACTTGGTGTGGACGATCTCCTGCTCCCCAGCCACCAAGAACTCCTCCACACGACCCCATCAAGTTCTAAACTCATCCCTAGGGTTTGGGTGAAGAGTATTTAAGTAACCATGGTGTTTATGAGTCCTATTATAACTAGGAAAGGAGGGTTTCAGGATTGGCATGTTGGTTTCCTATTTTTGATGATTTCTTCCTCCCTTTGAGTGTGTGAGGCATTAGGAAACCTCCCCTCATAGTTAGGCACGAATTTGGGTTGCCATGAATGCATGATTGCATCACAGTTCAACTCTAATTGCCTCTTTTTAATTTTAGCTTATTTATGGTTACGAATTTCTATGTATTTGCTAGCTTTATTTGATTTTTGGGCCAAATGTTGCCCATTGGCCCAATTATGATAATGGGTCATCAATATATAATGTTGGAAGTCTCCCAAACACTTTTATTTAATTTTTTATTGCGTCGTATTTCCGTGTTAACGATTTTCCGACTTGTTTTTTTATTTAGATAATCGATCGCAATAACTCTTAAACCTAGCCCAAATGATTTTTATTGAACCAAATTCCTTGATGGGTCATTAGAGGATATTATTTGAAGTCCGTATATGATTTTTATTTAATTTTCTGACTCATCCACGTACGTGTGATAATGATTTTACGACTTATTCATGAATTACGATAATAAGTCGCGAAACACTTTAGACTTGGATGATCTGATTTTTCTTGGCACAAATTTCTTTGTGAAACATTTAGTAATAATATTTAGGGTTGATTTATAATTTTTACGGAATTTTCTTACGTGTTTTAGCACATACGATAATGATACGTATGTTAAAATACTATGATATTATGGAAATTATTTATTTCCATTTATTTTTAATTTTTATGTAATTAAAATTTTCGGGGTGCTACACCCTCCCCCACTTAAGAGAATTTGGTCCCCAAATTCATAAGTCATTAGTTGGCTTTTGGATGGTTATGATCCTTGAGGTCGTTTCGGATTTAATTCTTCCAACTTGTTTCAGCATCATGGATGCTAGTCCAACATCTACACCTATGGCCACCGTATTATTGATTTGGTTCCTTCCACTCCTGTTTTCCTTTCACAGTTATTATAACTCCATCTTAATCCACCAGATGAACTAGGGTATAACCACTAGATTATTCCTTTCTAATTCCTCCCTAATAATCTCCCCCACTTAGAAATGCACTAATAAGAAAACATCATAAGATCAGCTAGGGGTTTAACAATCATACCTCCTTCCGGAAGTTCTGCTTGCGTCATTGCATTCACGCGTCCTTGACGCTGTACCACTCCTTGGTTCCTTCCAACTTGGTCTTTTAACATAGGACAGTTCGGTATACGATGTTCGTGACTCCCGCATCGCAGGCAAGCCCCGGCCTTCTTCCAGCACTTGTCCGCTTGATGCTCAGGCTTGTTGCAAAATTTACAATATTCAACCATCGTTGTTTCTTCTACTTTGATCTTTTTCTCCATGTTATAGTTCTTCCCCGTGGTTGGCCTTTTGTTGTTGTTGTAGTTATTATTGTTGTTATTGGGGAAAGTTCCAGTTGTATCGACTGCTCCCCTTTTTATAAAGGTTGGCCTTGAGATGTCCTTCCCCCTCATGCCTTCCACCTTAGCCATAGTGTCTTCTACCAGTTGAGCTCTTTGGACCATCTCAGTGTAAGTTTGAATATTGTGTGGTCCGAGCATTTCAATGAACACGGGCCTGAGCCCGTCCATGAAACGGTTAGCCTTTAATCTTTCTGTTCCCACCAAATGTGGGGCATATACAGCACGTCGTGCGAACTGAGCCTCATACTCAGCCACATACATCCCTTTCTGTTTTAGTGCGGCAAACTATGCTGCCTTCTTCTCCTTGACTCTCTCAGAGAAATACTTTCCTCGGAATATCTCCAGGAATCCGGCCCACTCTAGCTCAGCTACATTTGGCAGGTGGGACGAGGTGGCCTTCCACCATGCTCGAGCATCCTTAGTAAATTGGAAAGTGGCCAGTACCACTTTTTCCCTATTGGTGCATTGCATTACTTGGAAAATCCTTTCGATCTCCTCTTGCCAATTTTCTACTTCATCTGGGTCAGGGGATCCAGAGAAACGAGGAGGGTTTAAACTCCTAAAATTTCGGTGCAGATCACCGGCTCTGTTCCTTGCAGCTCCAGCCTGATTTCCAGCCTGAACTACATTTTGCAGAGCCTGAGTAAGTCCAGCCACAGTGTCTTGCATAGCTTGCCACTGGTTGCGAGCCATTGCAGTTGAGTGAGAGTGTTATGAGGGTTCCTGAGAAAAGGATGGAAACCAATTATTGTCTCTAGATACATTATAAGAGTCAATGGGTAGGAGTGTTTAATTCTTTCTAACATATTCCCAGTCTCTACCCATTCTCACCAGGTACTATATTAAATTTCCATGACCTAGGTTCCATAGGTATCTCCTAATCCTGAGACATATCCTATTTGATATTCCTAGGCTCTGATACCACTAAACTGTCACGTCCCGAGAATTACGCAGCGGATATTAGTTCGAATAATTCGAGTCGATATTCCGAGACGTGAACAGTCGGCAAATAAGCCTCTAGCTAGCACGCACTAAATGTGTATCAACACCACATCACAATAGGGCCCAAATGTTGAACTCAATATAAATTGTATTCAATTGTATTAAAAATGAAAACTATTACAGGACTAAGACTCAATAAAAGCGAAAGTACATAATACCTCACTTCCTACTACATTGTTCTAACACTCAAAATAACTAACTATAGATAGACTCATAATTGGAACGCTCATCACTCAGACGCATTCCCATCCTCGACTTGCTCTTCCTCTTGAACTTCATAGTCACCTAGATTGGGTAAAAGGTAGGGGATGAGCAAACTAGCCCAGTAGGATTTATATCTCAAAGTGCGGGCAATGATATAAGTGATTAACAATTTAGAACTAGGCAAGTACGATGAATGATATGCAAGTACGAATAAAACTCGTTAAAACATGATATATAAGACAAGCTAGAGAGAGTGATTATGATAGAACGAGATTTGTGAACAAGATGACAAGATAGAACTAGCAATAGATCACTTTGTACAAGCACGCAAGAATTCACTTGATGTCAAGAACCCAAGATATCACTAATTGCATTAAATGCAGGATGGCCATATCACGCAAGCAAGCAAGCAAGAATGTACGAGCACGATCAAGTAACACTAATCCGGCACGTAGACACTAATGTACACCGAGAAAAGATCCATCAAGAATGTACACCAGGACACGTATATGTGGTATTGTATCTATCATTCAACAAGCAAGAAAGTACTCCCAGCGCAGATGCAACGCCAGTAATCATTATACCCCATGGTTAACAGTATATCTATGACTCGCCGTCATTGGGGCTAGATTGGAGCCCTTGGACACACGCCGTGCCCTGTCAGCATCTCATGTAAATTTTTAAATGTAGATACCCACAGTCATTAATAATGGCCAATGAGAGTTTCAAGATGTAGCATGTGTAACGTCATGTTCATGATGATGATGGGAACAAGTAATAAGTAATTGAACATGATTTCATGATAACAATGGTCAAGAGATAAATTTGATAGCATAACGGTATGATTTATACTTTGGTTCAATGTTTACATTAATGGCTTTAGTCTAGATTGTAAATCACACTCACGAGAACAAGATGAGAAAGGAAGTGCACGCTATCTCCAGGGAACTTCAATGGTACAACCAACTCGTCGGCCATGTGGGAATCCATGGTCAGAGGAGATTTACGGAGGCCTCGGAGAAAAGGTCACTAGTCTACCGATTCGGAATGACCGGTAGAGAGTTTCCAAATTCTCAAGAAAAGGCTGCCTAGACGAGTAAGTGTGTAGGGATGTACGCGTGTCTCAATTCACAAAGCATCGGTCTCAACTCACGGAAAGCACTTAAAATGATGGCATGACATGAAACTATGCACTTTAACAAATCATCGTTTGCAAGATTTTTATGGCAACAAAATTATCATTTTAGTCAAGCTAGAATAGTAAGAAGAGTAAATCATAAGTTGCATGAATGATCACGTCATTAGGAGAGCAATTAGAATATCGTTCATGTAATTATAGATTTTAAATGTGTTAATCACTTTTAAGCCATTAAAAGACATCAAGTAATGCTCAGACACAAGATATGCAATTTACACACTGGAAACCATGTTAAACTGACCTCGGGTTAGCATGATAATACCTTGTAGAACCTTTCTATAATAGTTCAAAACTCACACATATGAAGAGTGGCGTAAAACGACAGAAACCAGAACATATGCCTTTTAGGAAGTAGATGTAGTCCCAACCCTTCCACTTCTAGAGTCATAACTCACTAATTTCAAATGCAAATCTGACACATGAATATACCACATTGAAGCCCTTTGAATAAGGAATCCAACAAAAAAAAACGGCGCGTCAATCCGAGGTCTATAGAAAAAGTTACAGCCATTTAAGCGAACACTGCGCAGAGGCCAGGTCGCGACACGAAACCAGTCGCGTTCTGAATGCGACAGGACGATACGTCGCCTTCTGGAGAGAGGTTTTGGGATGCCAAATACACCCAGTTCGACTCATACTTGGACTGGGTTGATATAGGGAACTTATACGGCTTATAACTCCTAATCTAGTACTTTTGAGATAAAACTTTCAACATGAAAATTGTCAAGAACATCTAGTAGAAGAACTTTGATGTTGGTGGTTTGATCTAATTCGATCTCGAATCTTATGAAAAAACATGAAGAGCGAAAAAGGAAGTGCAACCCGAAAACGCAATTTCCTGTAGCGGCTTTCTTACAATGCTTATAACTCTCTAACTAATGATGTTTAGACAAAAGTCTTAACATAAAAGTTGTAGGGAACATGAAATAGGTGCGAACTATGATTTTTAAATAATTTTAAACGACCTCAAGATGTATGATAAATCGACTTGAACAGGAAAGGACCCTGAAAAGCGCGACTTTGGCAAAACGCCTATAACTCACGATGTACTAAATGGAAAACGATGAAATCAGTGGGAAATGAAAGTTAACTTGATGCTCTACACATTGGTATAGGATATGTTAAGGTTTGGCCCGAGAAAACCTACCTTATGGGCTGAAGAAGTTTCGTTTTTCCAGAAAACCCGTGTTCAGACCACTTGGAGGAAAACGCTTACTACTCCGTGTATACTGCATGGCATTTGGGCATTCCACTTGGGTTAGAACGTAGACTTGACCCTCTTTCCAGGGGTATAGGCCTTGCAAGGTTTGGTTTAGGTTTGACTCACCTTTGGTCGACTTCAAGAGGGTGGTTTGTGCAGGTCGCAGCAGACGAGAAGGGGAAGAAGAACGGCTTGGTGTGGACGATCTCCTGCTCCCCAGCCACCAAGAACTCCTCCACACGACCCCAGCAAGTTCTAAACTCGTCCCTAGGGTTTAGGTGAAGAGTATTTAAGTAACCATGGTGTTTAGGAGTCCTATTATAACTAGGAAATGAGGGTTTCGGGATTGGCATGTTGGTTTCCTATTTTTGATGATTTCTTCCTCCCTTTGAGTGTGTGAGGCATTAGGAAACCCCCCTCATAGTTAGGCACGAATTTGGGTTGCCATGAATGCATGATTGCATCCCAATTCAACTCTAATTGCCTCTTTTTAATTTCAGCTTATTTATGGTTACGAATTTCTATGTATTTTCTAGCTTTATTTGATTTTTGGGCCAAATGTTGCCCATTGGCCCAATTATGATAATGGGTCATCAATATATAATGTTGGAAGTCTCCCCAACAATTTTATTTAATTTTTTATTGCGTCGTATTTCCGTGTTAACGGTTTTTCGACTTGTTTCCTTATTTAGATAATCGGTCGCAATAACTCTTAAACCTAGCCCAAATGATTTTTATTGAACCAAATTCCTTGATGGGTCATTAGAGGATATTATTTGAAGTCCATATATGATTTTTATTTAATTTGCTGACTCATCCACGTACGTGTGATAATGATTTTACGACTTATTCATGAATTACGATAATAAGTCGCGAAACACTTTAGACTTGGATGATCTGATTTTTCTTGGCACAAATTTCTTTGTGAAACATTTAGTAATAATATTTAGGGTTGATTTATAATTTTTACGGAATTTTCTTACGTGTTTTAGCACATACGATAATGATACGTATGTTAAAATACTATGATATTATGGAAATTATTTATTTCCATTTATTTTTAATTTTTATGTAATTAAAATTTTCGGGGTGCTTCACAAGATGTGGAATTAAGTTCAAGACTTTTGTTTTATTTTGGTTTAAGTACTATATGTAATTCCCTGAAATCTTACATATTCTCACAACTACCCTTTAAATTTTAACCTCATCATGTATAGCTTCCCATTCCGACACCGGATCTTTGCGCTCTGCATGTGTGTGTGAGAGAGAGAGGTGTAGGCGTGGTGTCTAGCACAGGGGCGGAGCCAGGCTATTTCCAGTGGGGTCACGTGACCCCACTGAATTTTCATAATTTTATTAAAGAGGTTAAGTTTTCTATTAAATTTATTTTGATTGATTTTTTTTAAAGGGAGTGATCCCACTGGATTGTAAAATAAAATCTATGGATGCATCCTAATTTTTAAAGTGACCTCACTGAATAAAATTTTTAGATCCGCCACTGATCTAGCATCTGTGTGTGAGAGAGACAAAACTATGTTGGAGTAGGGTCTAGCGCTTGTGTATGAGAGAGAGAGTGGGAGAAAGAAGACGGAGGTTAGTGGTTGGATATTTTAAGTTGAGCGCATAATGGTCATTTCTCTCAACTCAACCATACTACTTAATTGTCGAAATTTAATGATAGGGGCACATGCGATGTAATATATTTAAATATTGGATATAGTTGATGAGACGAAAGTTTGAAGGGTATATATGTTATTTTGATGTATTTTAGAAATATACATGTAATTAATCATTTTTTGTGTGAACTTAAGGTTCAACTTCTTTCACATCCAATTCCCACATCATAGAGAATTGGACGATTGAACATGGAAGTGCTTAATCTAAATTTAAATTTTATTTTAAATCAGGCAGTAAAAAATGGAACGTAGGCAAAAAAAATGATGATAGAGTCTGTGAAGATATTTTGCATCAGAAAAGAAGTATATATACAAATACAAGAAGAGAAATATATGTTTCTTGGCGAAATGTTTAACTTTGTGCTCGTAGGCACAACTGAGTGTGGGCTCTACCGCCAATATGACAGCATGCCCATTTGCTTGTGCCTAAAGCTAAGTGGCTGGACATTTTTTTACCCGGATGACAAGTGTTTCTCTAATGCATCTAAGGCAAAGACATGATAGCTTGAACGCCATGCAAATTGTCAAGTAGGGAGAGTAATGAGCGACAACCAATGACGGTGATGACGATTAGTGAGTGAACTCCAAAATACAAATCTTAAACTCTAAGATACTATCTTTAAAATTTTAAAATATTAATTAGACTTTTAATAACAATTTATACTGTAAAATATAACTCTTACGCTTCAAAATATAAAATTTGGACTCTAAAATAGCACTTTGCCTTTCGCCGGTTATTACCGCTACTCTCCTCCTGCAAGTGCAGTTAATATCTGTGTAAACAAACAACAAAATAAAACATCTGATGATATGTCGACAGTCATGGCTGGCATGTCAACAAACACTGTCCATATGTAGACTTGTGATAAATATGTGTTCACTTGTGTTTTTCTGCTCTTAATTGTTGACTTCTTTGTCTCTTTTCTTTATGAGTTTTGGTGATAACTCAAACTCATAAATATATTTAATAATATTTTTGCAAGGTATTTATGCATAAGAAATAAACATAATTTTTATCACTTAAAGATATGTATTGAAAGTGTATATCAATTACATTTCAATGTACATCGATTACTGAACAAGTGCTACATCGATTACTGAAGAAGGTTTCTACCGATTAGAGACTAAGTGCCACATCGATTGCTGAAGAAGCCTCTATGAATTGGAGAACAAATCGCCTATTGATTGGAGAACAATGTGCTATCGATTGGAGAATAAAGTTTTCTATCGATTGATGTTTAAGTTTCTACCGATTGGAGAACAAGTGTTCTTCCGATTGGTAATTAAATGTTCTGATTAGTGAATGTACCGATTGGTGTTGTAAGTATTATGATTATTGGAGAAAGGTTGAAGTTGTTGAACCATTCATCCCCATGTGTTCTTTACTTTTGGTGACAACAAAACTCTGAAAAATATTTATTAATTATTTTTCCCATAAAGATTGTCAACAGGGTATAATAACAAGTTCATTTTTTAAGGGGCACTCTGGTAAGTCTTCAGAATTACTCAAAATCCATTTAATCAAAGTTGTAATTGTTCTAAGTTGATATCGATTACTGTTATAATAGCATATCGATTATTGTTTTAAATTTAACGATTACTAAGCATGTCCATATCGATTACTGTTATAATACGATATCGATTGATGCTCCCAAACTTAACGATTGTTGAACATCTAAATCAATTGGAATATAAGTTATGTATCCATTTTCGTTATCCATATCGGTTGTCTTTACATCCAGCTGAGGGAAAGACGGTAGTGGGGCAGCGACTTGTGGTGTGGTTGTTTCTTTGTTCGGTCGCTTGTAGCACGCTTGTGGTTGGGAGGATAGACACCAGTAGACGCACTGGTCTCCAGCTATTCCCATGTTCCACAGCCTCACTCTAGGGATTCTGAAATCCCTAAAGGTGTGTCAGACATAGGTCTGCAGCTTGGTTGCTTGCAGGTAGTGTTGGTTGGACTCCACAGTTATTGTTCTTGTTCTTGTAGAGGTGGATCCGCAATTAGACTTGTGGCATGTGACTGCGAGACTGAGAGGTTTTCCTGTGTGGTTTGTCCAAGTCAGTAGTTGGTGTCATGAACTAGACTTTGTGACCTGAGTGTAGCATTGTTCTTTTTTAGCTCGTACTCTGGACGTGATTTGCAGTCTATTTATTATTGCTCAGTACTTGTCTACCTTTAATTTCAGTATATAGTTCAGCATATGTTTAATTCTGTTAATTGATTAGTTATAGTTGTTTACTCCTGCTCCTCGTGAGTTTTGCGTAGTGTCATGTTTGGGGAGTTCCCTACTGAGCCAGTGACTTGTGAGACTCACACCCCTTGTAACATTGCACGTTTTTCAGATCTTCACGGATCCTTGTTTAGCGGGTTTGGTGGCCAGTGTGTGGCCCATTAGCCTGTGTTTTAGGTGTTCTTGTGGGTCGTGAGGCATTGTGGGCCGGTAGATTGGGCCCAAAGCGCTCACATGTTTTCTGCCTGTGAACACGACGGGGGTGTGTGTTGCGTTCTAAACGCGACGGCCTTGGTGGTCGCATTCTGCTTACCGACTGAGATGCAGTCCTCGTCTGCATGCACGTCGCGTGTCACACGCTGGGCGGCATGCTAACGTCGACCTTGAGAAGGCGACACCCTACTCCGTCGCGTTCAGGTTGCGACGGAGGTATACATCACGTTCTCAACTGTGATGCAATTTTATGCAAGGTCGACCGAATAGAGCTTTCACAAGCTCTGCTCGGCCAGGGGAGGCTGCTGCGGCGGATTTCCGGGCAATTCGGCGTTTCAGAGTGGTTTTTGGTGCGCTCTCACCGCGAGGACATCGCATGGAGCGGGGGAGACGCCGTGCTGTGGTTGGTTTGCGTGTTCTTCGCGAAGGTAGGGAGATCCTGGAACGCGCGCATTGTTGATTGTGCATTTCGTTTCCAGATTTCCTCGTACAAATCAATATGCGCACTTTCTCTAAACTGTCTCACAAATTTAAAATAGCAAATATGAACTAGTAAAATGGTGAGCACAGGTCATATCCACGGAGAGGCCGAATAGAACTTGATTTAAACTACTTTATCTTGAAATCATTCTAACAAACACTCTTAACTCAAATCACCCTGCATGAGAATTAACTCTGTAATTTGCATCAATCAAATCCCCCACACTGAGACATATCAAACTTAATGAAATAACAAGTGGAATTGACATGAAAATGGAAATTGATATCAATGTACCCTCTCAAAATTGAGGGATCAAATCGGTAGATAGAAATATTTAAAAGAAAAATTTTAAATCAATGTACCCCTAGAGCACAGGGGATGAACAATCAACAATTGTAACTCTCCACAAACACCGGATCATATCCTCACAACTCAAGGATCGAAAAGAAAACCATAACAAATAGAACAACAATTTACTGTCATCAAATCAGAATTCTCATGCTATGAAAAATGGGAGGACGAACAAATTAATGACTTGAAAATAAAACTAAAACAACTTAGAAATCTTCACTAAATTAACCCCATCTCTTGCTATAACAGAACTATGGATCTCGCATTCAACTCTGGAACAAACTCTAGAGCACAAGAGAAATGGAAAATGCTATTGGATCCTCCTCACGGCAGCCGAACCATTTGCAGAAGATGCAAAAGAAAATTAAAACGCCTACCTCTGCTCACAGCAAGAAGAAAACCTCAAGAATTAAAATCGCCCAGTTCCTCTTAGCAGCAGAACAAATTCTCTCTCGACAAGCAGTAGTGATTTCCCTCTCATCAGTAAATATAAAACGAAGAAGTAAACCAAGAAGTTGCAGTCGCCCTCTGGATCGTCCTCACCAATCTTAACACGGAAGCAAAGAAGAAACTCCACCTGAATGGGTTCACACAGCACAGAACCGAAGAACTTGCCTCCAATTCCTCACAGAACAGATCAAAAGAGATGTAAGAACAAAAATCCCACAAATTTGTAGTCACTCTCCGGATGAACACAGAAGAAGAGAACTACAGAATCAAAACACAACAATCCCAAAATTGATCCGAACTCCGGATCTGAGTCCCTCACAAAGGCAAAATCCCATCTCAAATGATCAAACCCCTTACAATTGAAATAGAAAACAAAATAGAATTCCCTCCCCTGCAGCCGAACCAGAAGGAAGAACAAGAACTACAGAACATCAAGCCCCCCAAAAAAAATCTGAACTAGCTAACCCCTTTCTCTGCAAGAACAGAAAAGAAAAAGCTAAAGAAAAATTAAGAATCTCCAACCTCGAACTGGTTTTGGAAGAACATAAATGAAACCTAAAAATTCTAAAAACATGAACTCGCCAACCCTCTGCTGAAGGAAGAACAGAAAAACTAAAAATATGAAAAACTTCAACCCCTGTGCTGAGGGCCTTGGGGTCCCTTTATAGGTGTCCAAGCGCCTCCTCTCTGCACCTCTTCCCGCTTTCACCTCTTCCCAGCTCCGCCACGCACGAGATCAGCACATACCTTCTGAACCAGGATCGCCAGCGCAGTAGCCAGGCGCACCAGCCTCACCTCTGCATCAGATCCGCAGGCGCATGGCTCCATCGCACCCGCAGCAGGGCCAGCCACCTCAGCACAACCGGACGCCGCGCTTCACACCGCTAGCCCAGCTGGCCCTGGTTCATCGCACCAGCTCCGCACGGCGCACGACGCACAACAGATCTGGGCTTCAGCCGCCTCACAACGCCATCCCTGCATCGCACGGCGCTCCGCACAGGAGCTCCTCCCGCCGCGCACAGCACCCAGCCACACATCGGCCACCTCCAGCTCTGCTTCACCTGGCCATCGTACGGCCCAGCACACACCTCCGCCAGCGCACAATCCGCACTAGCCAGCCCGCATCGCGCCAGGGCGCTGGCCGCTTAGCCAGCCTCCACCTCGCCACACCAGCCCGCACCTGGGCGCCATCGCGCTGCTCACAGGGAGCTCCTCCAGTTGCTGCGCACCGGGGGCTCCAGCTTCCATCTCCTGCACAGCCTCACACCCAGCCATTTGCTTTGAACCGCCTGGGCTCTGCTTGCCCCAAATCGCCTGAGAGCCCCTTCATGCCATCGCCTAGCAGAAGCCAGCAGGACTGCTTCCAGCTTCTTCGGGAGACTTCCAGTGGATGAGGCAAACAAACATTAGAAATAGAAAATATAGTTAGAATAATATTGGATTTTATTAAAACAATGGTGGTGAGATGGGAATGGGGGTTGTGGCATGATGGTAGTGGGTGGGGTATTTAGAATATTTTATTTGATGAGATTGGGTGGAGTATGTGACATGGTTTAAAAAAAATGTGATTTATTTACGACTAATATGTACAAAAAGATATTTATAAAAGTAATGATAAGACTAAAAATTATTTATGTACAATGTATTTACAAAAGAGAAAATATTTTATTAGTCAACTTATTCAAAAAGTATTGATTTTATAAAAATCTAGCTATGTGTTCTACAAATTTAACTAAAATGCTCGAAAATCTATTAATGGATGAAATGAGAATTAAAATTAAATGCACATTATTTATGGACAACTGATGTCTAAAATTAACTAAATGTATGAACTTTAACACAAAAAATTTAGCAGTTATCAGATCCCACCTAGTTTCATTGCGTGGATCGCGTATGATGCATGTTTTGACTGTTTATCGCTTTATAAACAGTAGATATCATGCTAGGGCAATCATTAAAGCATGAAAAATGAGAATTAAATGTGGTTTGTATGGCTTGTGGGGGTGATCCGGGGTGTCACACCCCGATATTTAGCAGCGGAATAAATACCGGGGGACGTGAACGATACAAATAGGCGTATCACAGTTGAGTAACGCAGAGTCACAATTGAATATAATAACACATTTGAGGCTATATTATGATCACCCAAAAGTATACTTTATTTCATTCCATTCAACTAGATACAACCTTACATAAGAAAGAACCAACTAAAGGGTCCATTATTCAAATAAAACTTCAAGAGAAGTTGCACTATTACATAGACTACTCAAATATCTATTCCTAAACTATCAACTACTCATATGGCGGGTGCTCATCACTCTTGCCCTGCCCCATCCGACTCCTCTGGTTCCTCATCACTACCTGAAAAAGGGCAGGATGATAGGGTGAGCGAACTAGCTCAGTAGGATTTACATCTCAATATTGTGCGGGCACTAGTATACATGATTAACATTTTAAATAGGCAGATATGCACATGAATATGATGACAATGTATGCAATACTAACAGATTGAATAGCAGAATAGAACGGATAGCATATCAGATCAAATGTCGAGTTGCATATACAATGAACAGATATTTCAAGAGTAGAATCATATCAAAAGAGATTTGGCCATATTCACAGATATCACGTATTCACGTGAACAGATGTATCATATCAAATCTTATCATATCAGATCAAATCAAACATATCATATCAAACGAAGGCACATTTCCACTAATCTTGCTTATTCGTTGTGCTATGCCAAGCACCAGAAGTCATACTCCCGCGGTTAATAAGTACGTTGGGGCGCTCCTCCCCAGGACCGAACCAGGCCCTTTTTTGCACAGGCATTGGATCAAATTTGGACCGGAGTCCCACGTTGTGCCGAACAAACAGATTCATATTATGGCCACAAAGTTTCAATAACAAGCTCGTAGTAAAAGGAACATGATCATTCATAGAGTCAAGGTATGACAAATAGCTCAAGAGAACAAGGTAGGATAACGACGTATCTTATGTTTCATAATTCGTTAATGTCTTGACATGTGGATGTTTCTAAGGACAGATCATATGCAGAACATGTGCTCTCAATTCCCCAAGAAGGGTGTGCCTATTCGTGCAAAGGTGTAAGTGATGAGTCACGGATCTTTCCTAGCATGTATGCATATGACAAATAATTAATTGAACACCGGAAAGCATGTAACTATTGAAACTCATATGCAAATCATGACATTAACACCACTAACAAGTCCATACTAACATGTATTCATCCCCACATTCATATCATATTCTTATCTTATCATACAATAAGCAAGATCACAAGATAACCCAATGGATATAAGATCAATCACAATTACACATTAGAATCGTATTCATATCATTACTATTTTTCAATGGGTTGATTTATTTTAGGTCCATGCATACTATATAACATCATGCACATGCTAGTAGGCATCATGAAATGATCAGACCCAAAATATGCAATTTTTTTTGTAAGGGTAGTGTTGACACACCCCTTACTGGTGTCGACACAATGCCTCAAACACAAGGCAAAATAATGCAGAACTGGTCAAGTAGTGTCGACACTAGATCAAGTAGTGTCGACACTAGAGACAGCTTCCAGAAAACCTTCTGGCCAATATGGGACAGTGTGTCGACACTAGAGACCTTCCCAGAAAACTTCTGGGCCAATTCGGGACAGTGTGTTGACACTAGATCAGGTAGTGTCGACACTAGAGGCCTTTCCAGAACACTTTTTGGGCTGTTTTGGGACAGTGTGTCGACACTAGATCAAGTAGTGTCGACACTAGTGGCCCTCCCAGAAAAACTTATGGGTCAAGTGCAACCCGAAAACACATCTCATGCAGCGATTTACTTTCTCTGCTTATAACTCTCTAACGAATGACATTTAGACAAAACATTCAACATGAAAGATGACGAGGACAACTAGTAGAAGAACTTTTATGTTGAGGGTTTGATCTAATTCGGTCTCTAATCCAGAGAAAATATGTGAAGAATATAAAGCTAAGTGCAGCCCGAAATCGCAGTATCATGCAGTGACTCTCTTACCATGCTTATAACTCTCTAACAAAAGACTTTTGGATAAAACGTCCAACATAAAAGATGATTGTGACTACAAGTAAAAGAACTTTCATGAAGGAAGTTTAGTTTAATTCAGTCTTGAATCATGTGCACGATATGAAGAACGGGAAAAGCCCTAACTGTGCGCGACTTAGGGACAACTACGAATACGTAATGTATACTCCAAGAAAATTAGTCAAACCAAGTGCAAATGAACATAGACTCAAAGACCTACATGATGGTGTTGGTTTTATTTAATCTTGGCCCGAGAACACCTACCTTTAAATGCTAAGAACTCCCTGCAGATTTCTGGGTTGATGCAGAGCGAGGTTGAGGAAGACCACGTTTTCCCCAGCCGTTCTCCACACCTCCAGCGCTCCAAACTTGCTGCTCACGACCCAAACTTGTTGCTAACGCTTCCCTAAACATTTTGTGAGGAGTTCTTATAGTTTTAGGATGTATTTACAAGTCCTAATGAGACTAGGAAAGGGGCTACGAATTCTGTTTTCTACTTTCCAAGAAATCTGGGATTCTCTCACCCAAAGGAGGTAGCAAAGGTTTAGGAAACCACCTCTTAGAGTTGGGTTCGATTTTGGCTTACCTTACACGACTAATCACCCTTATTTTAACCCTAAATTGCCCTCCCTAATCACTGCATAATTACATACACGAATTTCTGGGTATTTTCTTGTCCCAATTTCTATCCTTGGGCCAAATGTGCTCCATTAGCCCAATCTTGTTAATGGGTTATTAATACATGATATTGGAAGTCTCTCCAATATGTTTATTTAATTTATGGTTGGGTTATTTGTGGCGGAACACCTCGGCCAAGCCCGTTAAACTGATAACGTACTTGATCCGAGTCCGCCTCCCGCGAACGGGCCGAAGCCTCGCAAGGGATACCAAACCACAGTCCGTGTAAACATAAAGGAACACACCACATTTTACATATATTTCACAAGTTACATAGACATATTTCCACAGAACTGAAAGAAAGTACAAGAGCCTGGGGCATACCCCGAGGTACAACTGAAGAAAATAAACAACTGACTACACTACACTGCTGGAGCTGCTACTACACAACTGGAGGTACCGACCCTGCACTGCTACGGCGCGGCTCTGAACTGGACGATGGTCGTGAAATGTCCTCCTCGCTCTCACCTGTGGGGGTAGGGGTGAGCCTCGCTAGTCACTGGCTCAGTAGGGAACTCCCCCAAAACCGAGCAAACCAAAAACCACAGGTACGAAAGCAGTAAACAGTACTAACAATTTATAGAACAGCTAAACAGGATATAAAAGCTGTCAAAGTACTCACCATCTGCCGACTACGAAAAACAATTGTAATAATTAAACGGCAAACTAGTACAGGTGTACAAGCTAAAGTAGAGACAACCAAACACGAGCCACGTGAACTGGTTCGTGACACCAGAAACTGACTCGGACAAGCTAACACAGGTCTACCTCTCAGTCTCGCAGCCACGGACGAAAGGTCCAGCTGCCGCTCCACGTGAAAAGGTCAAGCAACTGTGGAGACCAACCAAACACCACCACCTGCGGACCACACGATCACAGGCCCATGCCTGGCACCTCCAGAGACCCTGGCCTGGGCTCGCTAGAGTGAGGCACTGGAAAAGGACTAGCTGGGGACCAATGTCGACTACTGGTGTCCGTACCCCCAACTACGAGCGCGCTACAAGTGACTAAAGACAAACACAAGTGTCACTGTCCCACTGTCGTCTTTCCCTCAACCGGACGTACAACTCAAACACAGGAGTGAGGGTGTCCAGGTCAGACGACACAGACCTCGACGGTACAACACAAGTACCGGGACAAAGCCCCGAGCTAACAGCCTGGCTCACAAAGAACCTGGGGCACCCAACGGAGAGGTAACCACGGTAGGCGTCGTACTACTCGCCACGTACACAAAACCACGTGCACGTCACACACAAACCATGTGAAACCTCACGTAAACCACAAGTAACAACGGTCCACTACACGTGAACCCGACTGGACTCGCGTGAACAACACGCAACCACGAAAGTAAGTAACTCACTGCATACCCCGTATGCTAAATACAGTAACTTTGTGCACTCAGCGCACCACAGGTGCCAACGCACCATTCATTATCGACAAATACCTCAAATAGTCTTTTCTTCCTATATACAAGTAGGCGGCCACATCGACTGCCGCTTACAGCAGGTAGACGGCAAGGGATCTGGCCGTCAGTATCCCGGCTGATGAGCTTGGCGACAAACGATGTTGACGCCAAGTTCTTCGGCCTTTAACCCTGCAGAAACCCTAAACCGATTCTACAGGTTTTACAACCATCAAAACAACGAGAAAACCTGAGGAAACCATTTTCCAAGCCAAACATGCATCATTTAAGATTTAAACTACATGAATTAACCATTAAATTCCATCAAACCACCCTTAGAACCTCGCATGAATACCATGACCCGAAATTGCCATTTTCATGCAGTTTCATGCTTTCTATTTATTTTATTACAACCTATAGGTACTACAAGGGTCATTCCCTACCTCAGAACACGCTAAAACCTCCCGCAATCTCCCGATTCACACCGAACCCTCCGCGAGCTCCCACGGGAATTGCACCACGCCACGGCGTTTCCTCGCACAATTTGGCAACGCCACACGTCCCACGATCCTCCAACCACCCTTCAGTACCTGTTGGAAGCTTTAGGAACACTGGGACAAGAAGCTGGGGCAAGGGAGAATGAGAACCAGGTGAAGAACCTGCTCTCGGGTGACCCTATAACCTGCAGAATTCTCAGGTTGGCGTCAACCCCTCTACCGCCAAAGACAACCGCCACCACAAACGTCCACATCCTATGCCGTTAAGTTCATATCTTAACGTCACTTTACATGGACGTTAACTCATTAAACGTCCATATCTGGCCGTCAATCTGCAACCAACAGCAGCCAATGCTGTTCTGTTTTAGGTCCCAAACCTGCACATTCCGCAAACCTGCACCAAACCTGATCAACCACACATCCAAACCACACAACACTGGCCTCACAGCGGCCATCACAACCATTACACACATGATCCGCATGGATCCGAAAAGCACGCGACGTTACATTATTTTTCCGTGTTAACAATTTTCCGACTTAGTTTCCTAATTCGGGTAACTTGGTCACGTGTAACGTACACTCGACCAATCAGATTTTTCATTGCATGAATTACTTTGTGGAATACTTAGGGATAATGTTTGGGGTTGATTTATAATTTTTACGGAATTTTTTGATGTGTTTTCTCACGTACAATAGTGGTACGTAAGTTCTATCATTCCGATAATACAGTAGTTATTTATTTACTAATTTCATACTTGAATTTGTTCATGTGACATAAGTTGTTCATTGATCCAATTTCTTTTATGGACTATCCCCTTATATTGTTTGGAGTCCACCATAAATTTCTCATTTAGTTTATGATCTCATTTATACACCTAATAATGGGTTGTCCAACTTATTCCCTAATTACGATAAGAAGTCACACTAACTCTTAAATATATCCCAAATGACTTTTATTGACCCAAAATTTCTTAATGGATCATTAGAGGATATTATTTGAAGTCCATCTATGATTTTTATTTAATTTTCTAGCTCCTCTAGGTATGTGTGATAATGATTTCCCGACTTATTCCCTAATTACGACACTCAGTCGTAAAACGCCTTAAACTTGGACCATCTGATTTTTCTTTGCATGAATTTCTTTGTTGGTCATTAGGGAGTATTATTTAGAGTTGAACTATGGTTTTTATGAAATTTTCTAATGGGTTTTTGTATGTATGATAATGACACGTGCATTTTTGCTATTTCACAAATATTGGTTTTTTATCATTTTTGATTTATTTCTAATTTTCCAATTACTGAATTTTCGGGGTGTTACACGGGGAGAGCATCCCGGATTAGGGTTCCTGCCTGTGAAGGCGACGGAGCCCCCTGTCGCGTTCTGAACGCGTCAGGCTGACTCGTCGTGTTCAGGTTCTTGAACACGACATATCGGGGTGTCGCGTTCTGAAGGCGATATTACCCCACGTCGCGACCTCAGTCGAGAGGTCATGTTGTGCATGTTTTAAATTGTATGATTATACGATTATCGGTATTTTATGTGTATGGCTAGTGCGAGTGGTGCCCGGGCACCTGTGGCGCTCGTGGAGCGTGTCATTTACAAGGTTAGCGTGCTGTTCACGCGGCTAGTGTGTTGTGCTCACGTGGTTGTCATACGGTCTACGTGGTTTGAGTAATGTGTATAAGGTTGGTTTGTGATGACTAGGCAGTGAGGTTTCAGCGTGAACCTAGCGTCGGTCCTTAAATGTCGGTTATAGACTATTTAAGATGGCTAATTAGTAAAGTATAAGTATGGTTATTAAGTGGTTAATGTGTAATGAGCTTAATGTGGTTGTGGAGGTCACAAGGTGACCAATGATAGGCCAAGATATTATTGGTTAATGGAATTTATGTATGTGTCTGTGTGGGCTAGCTTGTAGGTCACAAAGTGACCGGGATAAGCTATTCCTCACATGTGTACCGTGGTTTGTAATAAAAATGATATATGTATGTATTGTGGTTTGTGTATTGCCGAGTGTGGTGGTCCGGCGCCTATTCCGGAATACCTCTCTAGTCGGGTACCCCAGGTTTTGTGTGAGCCAGGCATGTTTGTGCTCGGGGTTTGTCCCGGCACTATATGTACCGTCGAGGTCTGTGTCGTCTTTCTGGACACCCTCACTCCTGTGTTTGAGTTGTACGTCCGGCTGAGGGAAAGATGACAGAGGGCAGTGACTCGTGAGAGTTTGTGTTTGGTCGCTTGTAGCGTGCTCGTGGTTGGGGGTACGGACACCAGTAGTCGACACTGATCCCCAGCTAGTCATGTTTTCCAGTGCCTCACTTTGAGGAGCTTAGGCCAGAGTCCCTAAAGGTGTCAGGCATGGACCTACATCTGTGTGGTCTGCAGATGTGGTGTTGGTTGGTCTCCACGGTTCTTTGGCTTGTGCTTGTGGAGCGGCAGTTGAGGTAGTTCTTGTGTTGTGTTGTCCGGGTTGGATACTAGCGTCATGAACCAGTAGTTCGTTCCCTTTTGGTGGCATCGTTCCTTTCCGACTCGTGCTTTGCCACCGGTTGTGGTTTGTGTGTAGCGACTCGTTGGCTGTGGTTTGACCCGTTGTAGTGTGCCTGGTAGGAGGCACAGTTGTACTGAGACTTTGTGGTGGTACCTCGTAGTGGTAGGTACCTGTACCCTTCGTGGGTATCTGTTTCTCGTGGTACATTATGTACCAGTCTTTTTAAGTGGTGTGGTGGAGCTGTGCTCTGTGGAGGTCGTGTGGTAAGACCTACCACTCGTTGTTGTGTCTTATATTGTTGTGGTTGTCGTTGGATAAACTTCCAATTATGATTTTAGTGTGTGACAGATTGGCATCGTTGTAGCCAGTCCTGCTACCCTGTGTGTGTGGCTTTCGACATATCGTGGTTTGGGGTATAATGGACCAGCTCTACTCGTGTGTTTGAGGTTTGCCTGTGAAGCTTGTGGCCTAGGCAGAGGTCTGCTTGTGTGGCACGTAGCTTAGGCGACCAGTTGTTATAGTAGTTTGCCTGTGAGGCTTGTGGCTTAGGCATTGCAATTGATGGGCGGACTAGTGGTGCTGTGCTAGTCCCGTGGTTCCTCTTTCTTTTGAGGATTACTATTTGATAAAGAATTACTGTTTTAGTTGTTGTTTATTATGAATGTTGTGACCGTGTTATGGTTTGGCTATCGGTGTTGCCAATGAGACCCTCTGGGGTTGAGGTCTCTTTAGTTTCGTGTGGTTTTTGGGTGGTCCCTACTGAGCCTATGACTTGCTGAGGCTCACTCCCCTACAGTTCTTTTCAGGGCTTACCATTGGTATGGTTTGCGAAGGCGTTGTGGCAAACTTGGACCACCAGCAGTAGTGTTAATTGTGTTGTGTGAGCTTGTGCTCCCTTAGGGTATGCCCCAGGTAGTTGTACTTTTTAATTGGACATGTAATAATGTATTGGGACTGTTGTAAATTGATATATGCAGATATGAGCACATGTACTTTCTTCTGTCTTATACTGTTATGATTGTCTTTTATATTCTTACTGGACACGTGTACGAGCTATCCCTTGCGAGACTTCGGTCCGATCGCGGGAGGCGGACTTGGATATGGAGCCTTATCGGGCATAAACATCCAGGGCCGTTACACCCCTACTTCCCCATTTCAGGTGAAGGAGAGTAGGAGGGTTCCCATCTCTCGTCTAGTTCTAAGCCACACCACAGAGGAGGCGGGCCTACTCCACCAGCAATGTAATTTACTTTCTGTTTCACCTCAGGGTATGCCTAAGGATGTCGTACTTTGTTTCTCGACCTTAGTTGAGAACTAGCTAAGTAAACTTCATGTAAATATGTGTGAGATTGTATAAAGTATGCGATCTTATGTGTGTTTAATGTGTTTCTTTTATGTTCTCACCGACTCGAGTAATGGTATCCCTTGAGAGGTTTTGACTTGTTCGCGGGAGGCAGAGTCGTGTCAAGTTCGTTACTAGGTTAACGGGTCTGAACGACGAGGACCGCTACATATATCATTTCGATTAGTGATCAAAATACTTTCACTTATGCTATGTACCGATTCCTGAAGATAACTTTCAATTGTTTTTGAATACTTTGATTGATTATATCTTGAGTTTGAATATTGCCCTATTGATTGTCTTGACGCACAATAAAATTTCAAATATACTTCATATCTTTAATTTGTTATTTCTCTGACTTGAAGCTACTTTTTTTTAATGTCTTAAGATCTCCTTCTATCCTGTTCAAATAAAAAGCTCCTACCTAACACAACAAGATGTCAGCAGGAAATGTAGATTAGGTAACAAAGATATGGGTTGACTAACATGCTATATCTTTCTATCTCACCATTCTCTTGCTATCATTAAATGCTCTCAAGACAAAAGGAAGTCTAAGGCATCCGTTAACACTCAAGAAGACAGCCATTAGAAACAAAGCAGAGCATAAGAAGAAGAAGAAGAAGAGGAGCATCGGCTAGAACAAGCTCCAACGGATCTCTCCTCAACGATCTTCTTCAAATGGCTGTATAAGAAGATGAAGGCTCTGAAGCAGAAAGATAAATGCGCCCAAGTAGAAATCTCTTGAAGCATCCAAAGCATCAAGCCTTCATTTCTTCCCATCTCTCTTTGGGTGATATTGTATATATGGGGGAGAGTTTTAACTTGAGAGATTGAACTTCTTGTCATCTTCTTTAACTCTCAGGTGGTTGTCGAGATTAAGGAAGTCAAGTTTTTTCTCCTAAACTTGATCTCCACTTATTGTTCTTTCTTTTCTTAAGAAATACTATAGTGTCCGACTGTGAGATTGTACACAATGTTCCTCTTCCTCTGAGAAGAGAAGACCTGTGGGTAGCTAAGTGTGTGGTCGAGCTGCAGTCTGTTCTAATAAGTTTACTTCTGATCTTGTAAAAGAAGTGGGCTATCTTTTTACCTGGAAAAGAGAAGAAGATCAACAAGGATTGGATGTTGTATTTGTCCATTAAGGGAGACTATACTCTTGATTACTGAAATCTCAAAAAGTTGTTTGAAAACTAGATGTAGAACTTCCATTTGAGAAGGATCGAATCATGATAAAATTCGTTGTGTTATCTGTGTGTGATTACTTCTACCATTTTATTTATATTGCATACGATTACATTCACTAACCAAAATTTAGACTGGTTAATTATAGAATTCTCTATCAACCTATTCACCTCCCCTCTAAGTAATCCTTACCTCTCACAACAAAATATTGTCCGAGAGAGAGAGATTTCCACTATACACTCGCGTTGAGATTGGATGGTGGAGATGAACGACTAAGTTTGATGCTTTCGATGTAAATGTTTTAGAGCACCAAACTCAAGTTCACTTTTACTTGTAAATTGAACAAGGGAAGGACAAAAGACGAGAGTCGTAAAAAGTGACACCATATCGTTTCTCTTATAAATGTTACAATGGGCAGAGACGTGAGAGAGAGAGAGAGAGAGAGAGAGAGAGAGAGAGAGAGAGAGAGATTTCCACTATACACTCGCGTTGAGATTGGATGGTGGAGATGAACGACTAAGTTTGATGCTTTCGATGTAAATGTTTTAGAGCACCAAACTCAAGTTCACTTTTACTTGTAAATTGAACAAGGGAAGGACAAAAGACGAGAGTCGTAAAAAGTGACACCATATCGTTTCTCTTATAAATGTTACAATGGGCAACACGTGAAGAACGTATGCCAAATTATACTTCAACAGCTGAATTCGATAAATTTAAAAACAGACATAATATACCCCTTTTAGACATTGTCGGATAGAAATATAAATAGAAAATAAAAAGGGCCATCCAAGAGCGAACAGATAAAGATGACTGAAAACTCAAAGAGTTCCATGGAAAGAAATCATAGTTTCATTTGAACGAAAACTCCTTTAAAGGAACCATATAGGGGTCTTGATCTTCTAAAGCTGAAAATATCATCTATGCGGACTTTTTGAGGTTGGCTTGGCTCGGACTTGGCAACTTTGTATTCTTCCAAGTGTCGGCCTCCATACACTTCAACGCTGAGTGTCTTTCTTTTCAGCGCGCTGACTTTGATATGATCATCGAAGAACTCTATTAATTCTTGATGGGTAAGATCCCTTAGTGCTGCAACCTGTTACTCTTACATTATGCTAGTGAGAATCCTCAAACTTAGGGAAGAGGAAGATAAAATACATGAAGTGACAAGTACAAAAAAACCATGGAGCACGCAAAATAGAGAATTACGGCTATACCTCTGATTCCTTCCTGTCAAATCTAAGAGTGCCGTCTGCAATTTCCCGCCAGTAAAATGAAGATTCCTCCTTTAGATTCTTGTACTTCTCAAGCTTCATGTCAATCAGTGCATTCACATTGCTCTAGAAGGTCATAACAAGCAGTTAGTGCAAGCTTCATTTATAATTAAATACAGCACCAACGGCCCCCCATTCCACCCCACCCCAAAGCAAAAGAATGGTGAATGATGTGAAGCATATTTCCCTCTGCCAAACAGCGTCCGGTTATCTTGGGGAGAGAATTCTGACAATGGAGTCAATCCCTCGTTTATCTCAAACTACAGACCATACATCGATATAACAAGCAAAAAATCACCATCCACAGGGCCACATCGAAACCAAGGATTGGAAAGAAACGCCCACGCCCCTGCCCAACTCTTATGATTCACATCTCCCCACTCCAAACATCAACCACGGTTACAGTAGAAAATACATTATTGGCTAGATATGCATTTAAAGAAACTGCAAATACGTCCAGCAAGAAAAGCAAACTTGTGGGAATGTGATTATCTTATTCTTCTACTGCAAGATACCACAAGATCACATCAGGTACTCAGAGTTGAGAAAAGCAAATGAAATGAGGATTTCCTTTTCTTTTTCCTTTTTTGGGGGGAGGTTGGGGGGGGGGGTTGGAGGGTGGGAGGATAAGCAGATAGAGCTACAAAATTAAACTGAAAAGAAGCAAGTAGCCTAAAATGGAAGATTGAGAGATTTCCACATAATATGGTACCTTAAACCACTCCTAGGTCTTCACATAGGCCACCCCCTATGGAATCTTGCTGTTCCTGAAAATGCTGGTATTCCACTTTTCACAGAGGATCCAAAGCATCATATGCAAGTTCGCCCACCAAATTTCAGTGAAGCGGATGGAGAGCATATGGAGTTCCTTCTTTTGGGCAGGAGAGAAAGGAGGGTCCAATCGTGGCCTTCAACGTATTAGCTGGTCTTGAATGCGTAGGAGCAAAGACCAAGGTGGGGTTGGCCTTGTACCTTTGGAGAGCTTCAATAAAGCTATGATGGCAAAATGGCGTTTGAAATTGGGGAAGGAACAGAAACACTCTGGTCTAGTATTTTGAGGCTCAAATATTTCAAAGAGAGAGGAAAGTGGAATGTTGTATCCAAGATCTGAAAGTATTTATCTTCAATTTGGATATTACTTTTTAGGATGAAGATTTTTTTAGATCATCAATAAGTTTCTATGTGGGCAAAGGCAATAACTTTCTGTTAGGAAGATGCTTGGTGTTTGGCTACAAGACTGGCTCAAAAGTTCGGTATGTCAATATTCAAAGGCATATATTTTCAATTCATGTAGACAGGTGGAGGTTTGAGAAGTTGGGTTATTCGGCTTAAGAAAATTTACCTTCAACTGAACTGTTATCTCAAGCCAGAACAGCCAGCCAAGAGGATGACAAGAGGGTGCGAAGATGTGAGAGTAAGTGGGCTGTTTTCAGTTAAGTCATACTCAAGACTGATCAACCAGGGTGGGGTTAGTGTGTGGTAGTTGTACTACGGTACGGCACAAGAGTGCCTACTGAAATCAATCATGGAAAAAAGTGTCAGATCAGCCCAGGGATCGGCCCCATTCCGATCCATCAGATCGGCTGATCCATCCAATCCGCCAGAAGTCTGGCCAATCCCGGATCAGCCAGACTAAAAAATTATTTTTTTGGATAATAAATTGGGGAGAAATTCTAAAAAAGTGCAAACGATTCAGGAAAATTCCTAGAAATGCAGGGAAAATCAGTGAAATTGAAGAAGTTCACATTTGAGTGGACATCACTAACCTTGTATTCTTCAACAGTCATTTCACGGAGTGTATTCTCAAAAATCTCAAGAAAAGCTTTAACTCTAGCATCGAGATATGCTGGATCCTGCAAGACAAACATAGGAAGTGATTTAAAGAAGTTATAACTGCATCAGAAACATAGTAAGAATCTTATCATTTGAGTACCTTCACACTGGATTGGACGATGATCTGCATGCCCCAAATCCCTAAGTTGTTCCTGCAATGGTGCAACTTCTCAGATATTATTTTGCAAAAGAAGCCAATTGACATGAGCACAAACCTTTGCATAAGCATAGTCATGTATCCGAGTTGCTCCACTGATCGAAGTTGATGAAAGGCAGGTTGCTTTGCAATAAGTGCAAAAAGCTGAAGTTTAACATTCAGCTTGATTTCATCTCGGTGAACCTTCAAAGGAATGATAGGCAGATTAACATTAAGAGTTAGCTATATTCGATCAGGTTCTACAATTAAAAGGGACAAATCCAATAGAAATAACAAAGAATTATCTTTCCATTCAAGGAAGAGTCAATCTTTAAAAGGGCAAGGAGTCTACTGAGAAGTGAAGTACAAGATATGTTGCTGTGCGGGTCAGTCAAAAGGTTTCAAATAACTTCAGGGGGTTACCATATAAAATCAGCTGCCAAAACAGTTCTGTTGGATAACTAGAACACCTAGGCTACATAGACAGCATTAGTAGAACATGAAATCAAGTTAAGGTCCCCAGGATAGAAGTTTCTTTCAGAAAATCTCAGATGCACCGAGTTTATGAGTGTGATTACAGTCAAGTTATCGGGTTCAAAGTAACTTATCATCAACAAGGGCATTTTAATAGAGAATAATAGAGAACGAGATCCAAATCCATGCATGTATCCAAAACCTTATAATGCAGGCTTCCAACCATAAGGGCTTCTCTTCAGTCTTGCCTACCCTGTCAATATAATGGGATAGATGGAATCATGGAAGCATAAACCAACCTGAACATAGTGAATGAGTGCAGAATTCTCGTCACTGTGATTTAGGACCTCAACAGGATAGCAAACGTTCACACCCTTTTCAAGCTTAATGATTCTATTTGCTAAGTGCTGGGATGGAAACAGAGGTTTGCTAGTCGGATAATGGCCTTCAAAGAAAATGTCTTCAATATATTTCACAATTGACTCAGCCTCACTTGCTTCAATGTTCCCTGGAGACATAAGAGTTCATTTAAGCAAAGATGTAAGAAGCCATCACTAAAGTGGTTAAGCAAGAATGCAGGGAATTGCATAAACCTGCTACAAAGCCTTCTAAAAAAACCTTCGAGAGAATTTGAGGTATGAATTTGGCAAGATGACCCACTTCAAGTTGAGGAAGCACATCCAATTTGTCACTCAAAGGCCAAGACTGATCTGAAAGCAAAAGTGAGCAATAATACAAAGCCTGTTGATACGGTTGCTGAAACTGGAAATTTTGGTAGTCCTTCATAACAGCTTCCTGTAAGCAAAATAAGAAGGTTAAGTTGCAAACAAAAGCTAGTTAATGAGAAAGGTCACCAAAAGAAATGTAATAAAGCTATTCCAGCTGGTTCCCTCTAAAAAATCTTTTGATACACCAGCAGATGAAGTTTTCTATAAACAATGACTGTCAACAGAGATCATGATTCACAAAAAATTGTTCTAACTTGTCAGAAACTCAGTTGAGAAGGGAAGTTAACTAAATGGGGAAGAGTCAGAGTCATAAAATGTAGAAAGTGAAGCAGGAACATGTTCTGTTGTAAAAGTAGAGCTGGACACATTTATTTGTATCACATTCCTCTGACAAAACAATAATGGACACGTATTTATTTGTATGACATTCCTCTAACAAAACAATAATTTCTTCTTGTCTTGTCTTTACCCATGCCTACCACTTAATAGAGCTGAGACTTTTGGTTGAATCACTTATTTTCAGTAAAGCAACTAATAATTGAAAACTACATTGCCAATCTTATTCTATGGGTGAATATGCAGGTAGTTGACAACATGATGCATCAAAAGGGAGAAGAAGGAAGAAAATGGATTAAGCATTATGAGTCCCATTTGGAGACTACTAATCTATCCCTTATCCATCCTATTTGGATGGGATTATCTCTGTAGATAAAGGATTGAGCAGTACACAACATGATGTGGGACGACTACCGCTAAGACCTGAACACAGGTTACGGACCAAATCAGCGATGAACATCCAAAGGGCAGCAATTTCACATAAATCCACAGGAGTAACCATGAGAGATAATAAGCGAAAATAACAACAAACTCCACTCGAAAAGTCGTCCCTTGCAGCAACGGAACAAATCGGACCGATGGTAGTGAGAACTACCAAGTACCAAGAGTCTAGGGCAGCAATAACATACTCAAATGCCTCAAATTCAGGGCCACATGAGGAAATCTCACAAACTCATGATCGGCAGTGATATTAAAATTTAATAACTGGCTAGGCAATCCTAATTTTCCCACAAGCACGAGAACAAATTTAACCTTACACCGAAAAGCAAGAACGGGGAAGGTTCCTGTTGAACCTGGAAAAAATTCCGAGGTTCGAACGAAGGTCGGGCAATAAACCCGTCCGAAAAATTGTAAAGCTTCGAGAAAAATCCCCGGGCCCGCCCATTTCGAATGCCTGAGATAAATGGGTTCTAGGATATTTATTCCGATTTAATTCGGGATGGATTTTAAATATGATGTTTTATGGCGCGACATGTTGAGATAGATAACCTCTGCCGTGCAAGGTCAATGTTGGTCGAAGCCTGACGTAATAGACACGTCGTGCAAGTGTCCGAGTCAACAAAACGTCCCCAACGACTGGAAGATGGAGACAAACGGGTTACAGTGGTGAAAAATGGCCCAAGGGGCCCCACCTTTATAGTGTCCGGTCAGCAGACCACCCCCCACGGGGGAGGGGGGGGGGGGTTTGAACAGACCCCCCCACGGGGGGTTTTTCCGGCCAGCAGCACCCCGCCTCCCCCATCCCCAAGCGCCAAGACCCCACAGGCGACCATACATGGCCGAGGGGCCTTCCCTTTGGCCCCCCAAAAGGGTTTTGCACGGCGGAGCGAATCGGCCCGATTTGTCCGAATTGGATCGAATTAGCGGGATCCCGATTCGTGATTCACATGATACGCCGAGCCAGCCGCGGACCGAGCGAATTTATCGGATTGGGTTCGATTCGATCCGAACCGATCCGATTCGCCGGATCCGCCACGATCCAAAACGTCAACACCTCTTTAGTGTCGACCGACACCCTGCGAATCGGGACTCTGCAGTCCCGATTGCAGGCTGTCTCGCCGGAAGCCCTTCTTTCCCCCATTTTTCTCCCTTTTCCCTCAAGGAAACCCCAGATCTACACTCCAAGAGACCTAAGGAGGCTTCCTACGTGGATTTGAAGGTGCTTGGAGGCGTTCTCGGGCTGTTTTCATCCCTCTCTTCACCTATTTCACTGTTTTCAAGGTAACCCACCATGTATCTTTCATGTTTTGATTTTTTTGTTGATGTATAAGAAATATATTCATGGGAAATGATGTTGCTAGTGATTAGTGTTCACTTGCAACTATTTCTCCCTTGAATCTACAAATTTTCACATAGATTTGGTCATTTTCTTCAAATTTTAAATTTCTAAAATTATTTTAAAAAATAAAAAATTGCAACCATGATGTTGCAAGTGTTTAGTGTTCACTTGCAACTATTTCTCTCTTGAATCTACAAAATTTTCACATAGATTTGGTCATTTTCTTCAAATTTTGAATTTCTAAAATTATTAAAAAAAATAAAAATTGCAACCTATGTACATTTCATAGCAATGCAACTTACAACGTCTAATGTGTTGTTAGAAATTGTTTGTATGTGAATCCAACATAAAATATTTTTTTTCCTAAAATTTAATGATTATTTATTTTACGTAGCACCGAAGAAGGGCAATAGTGAGGACATTGGGTGGCAGCATGGGACCGCATTGGGCAGCAGGCACAATTACAAGTGCAACTACTGCGGCCATACGAGACAAGGAGGTGACGTCTCGCGCCTAAAGAAGCACCTTGCAGGTGGGCGGCTAGCAATGTACCATGATGTGCAAGGTTGCAAATCGGTGCCTACTGAAGTGAAGCGGCTCATGATTGAACACTTGAAGGGTGTTCGAGCTGAGACTATAAGAAAGAGGGCGGACAGGGAGATGCAAGAGAGGATCATCTCAGGAAGGCAGCGAGATGAAGACGACGATGATGAGCCATAAATTTATGTAGAGTATGTGCCTGATGAACCTCTTAGGCGGACCAGAGAACAAATCAGGGTTGAGTTATGGGAAGCTGAGCAGAAAGGGAGTTTTGAGGTTGGCAGTGGTAGTGAAGGCAGTGGGTCCAGGGTTGGGGGCGAGGCGCAGTCCCGTCGATTTTCCAATATGGGGGATTACTTCACTCATATTCCAACCGAAGTCTCAGTCCTAGACCAACAACAAAGGCAGAGGAAGAGATCCACAGGTGTAACCTTAGGAGAGGTGGATCCTAATATATATTCTCGGGAGCATGGCAAGCAAACCTGAATTGAGGATGCATACAACTAGCAAGGGCCTAGATATAAAGTGGGTCGTGCAGTGGCAAAATGGTGGCATCATTCGGGCATTTCATTCAATGCAGCTAATAGCCCATATTACAAAACCATGATCTAGGAGGTACAATGACATGGGCTTCATGTGCAACTACCCTCATCAAGAGACTTGGCAGGGAGATATCTAGATGAAGAAGTATATGAGATCAAGTCATATATCCAAAGCTTCAAGAAAAAGTGGGAGAAATATGGTTGTATATTGATGTGTGATGGTTGGTCGGGTACCACCAAGAGCAGCCTTATCAACTTCCATGTGTATTGTGATAGACAAGTGTTCTACCACAAATCTATTGATGCATCAGATAGAGTGCACAATGCTGAATACATTTTGAGTTTGATGCGGGAGGTTGTGGAAGAGATAGGAGAGCAATACATTGTGCAGGTGGTGACCGATAATGGCTCTGCATACAAGAAGGCAGGGGAGGAGTTGATGCATATTTATCCCCATCTTTACTGGACTCCTTGTACAACACACTGTGTAGATTTGATGTTGAAAGAGATTGGCACATTGCAACCCATGAGGACGGTGGTGGAGGCTGGGCAGAAGATCACAAGGTACATCTATAATCATCATGTTGTTCTCGCATGAATGAGGGAGTCTACTAGTGGAGAGTTGTTGAGACCGGCCATCACACGTTTTGCAACTAATTTCATTGCCTTACAAAGCCTCCTGAAGCACAAAGACGGTCTAAAACGCATGTTTAGGACAGACAGATGGGTGCAAAGCACTTTTGCAAGGACATCCGATGGTAAAGAGGTTGAAGGGATCGTCTGCAGCGATAACTTCTGGAACCGAGTCTTCAAGCTGGTGCAAATCATTGAACCTCTTTATGAGGTTTTGAGGGTGGTTGATGGGGATAGGAGACCAACCATAGGGTTGGTTTATGCTAAAATTGAAGCTGCGAAGAAGAAGATCCGTGAGGTGTCCCCTTGCTATGCACACTTGGTCTTAGACGTTGTTGAGGATCGGTGGGACCGACAAATGAGTAGAGATTTACATATGGCGGGTGAGAAAAATTTATTTCAACTTGGTTTTGATTTTAGTACATGAATTTAATTTATTTTATACCCTCATTGCAGCTTACTATCTCCATCCTACTTACCATTATGCGATGGAGCTATCGTACGATGACTTGACGACTGCCTTTACGCGGGTTGTTTGAAAGACTGTCAAGGAGTGCATTGGATGCAACAGATGCTATTGATCAGGCGAGCATTAATCTCCCTACATGATGTCAATTACAAGTTGAAATTTTTTGCTAATGGACTTCATTGCGACATATGAAGAGCTTTCGAGAAGGGGTTGGGAGTTTTGCGGTGCCATCCGCCATTGCTGGTCGGGACTGCATTGACGGCGGTAATGTGCTTTCCCTTTCATTCTTGGATATTAGTAAACCCAACGATTGACTAATTGAGTAACACTAACTTTTTTTACAGCTGATTGGTGGTTCAACTTTGGGCACTCGACACCCATATTAAGAAAAATTGCAGTGAAGATCCTGTTACAGATCTCCTCCTCCAGTGGGTGTGAGAGAAACTGAAGCACCTTTGCATTGATACATACCAAAGCCCGGAACAAAATGTCACATAGGCGCTCGGACAAATTGGTGTATGTGCACTATAATATGAGGTTGAGGGTGAAACATCGAACATATGATCTAAAGAGGGGGGAGGTGGAGTATGATCTGGTTGACATTGGGTTCCTACGAGATGATGAAGACCTAATGGTTGCATGGGTTGTATGAGCGACCACAGAGCGGGGAGAGTACGAGTTAGATGAGGAGGCAGATGATCATAAAGATCCACCTCGTCCAAACACATTCTTAGCTAGGGCTGTAGAAGCTGCAGAATTGGAGGCAGGAGAACATGGAGATGTGGGAGGAGGGAGACAACCACATTCTTCTCAATTTCGGGCCGAAGAAGAAGATGAGGTGGTTATCATTTGTTAAACATGTTCACTCAATATTTTGTGTTTGTCCACACCATAATTTGTGATGTTGGGGACTATTACAAGTGGTGCAAACCTTGATGATGATGTGCACTTTGAAAGATTGATGCTAGGCCCTGCAGCCCGCTCACAGGCTATTAGAGAAGCACCTGCAATTGCTTCCCCACAACCAAGAAGGAAGGGGTCACATACGCAATCTGCTGCTCCATCCCAAGCTGCGAAAGGAAAGGCGGTGGCGACATCCCAACCTGCGAAAGGAAAGGGGAAGGACAAAGGTCAATCATGTGGCCCAGCCAAAGACATTGTCATACGAGAGCCACTTGCCCCAGCACAAAAGAAGAAGAGTTGGTTCTCCTGGGGATCCAAGAAAGGAAAAAAAATGGCTGCCCCTGTTTAAGATCCACTTGATATTGCAGATTTAGAAACCTTGGATCCAAATGCAGAAGAAATATTTTCCGAGCATTCGCCCTGATTACCCAGCAGCCGCTCCCATGACTCTATGACTACTGGTTCACCGGGTGGGTCTGTAGGGGGAGGTGATGGAGATGGGGGAGGGGACGACAGTAATGATGGAGATGGGGGAGGGGGCGGGGGTGAGAGTGGACAGGGAGGGGGCAGCGGTGGTGGGATGGTATTCACAGCGGAGCAGCGTTATGGTAACCATTGCACCCAAGATGTCGATCATGGCGCCCCAGTGCAGTACAATAGAAGGCGGAAGTTTGTGAAAGATAGTCGTGCAGAAGGTTCAGCAGTGGACAGTGATAACTATAACACTATGATATCCTCCATCTATTCCTGTTCATGCTCCTGTTCAGATTTATGCTCCTTTAGAGGATGTACAAATGGCGAGTCTGAGGGTAGTCTGTCCTGGCTGCGAGATGCGAGACCACTATGTGAGGGAGTTTCGGAGTAGATACAACACCATGATGACTTGGGATGAGTTTCGTACCTTTGTGTCTCAAACCAAAAGTTATCAACTTTTTGGGGAGCTGCCCTCAGAGTCAGATGAGTCTGTCCAACCCTAGTGGGGTACATATGATCCATATCAGTAGGGATATTGGGGGTACTAGACTCATTGTATTTTGTATTTGGATTTGAGTTTGATGTTTATACTTTGTACGAGTCTCATTGTATTATCCATTTAGAATTGAGTTTCATGTTTGTACTTTGTACTCAATTTCTAATAAAATTGATTGAAAATGGATGTTTGTGTAGCATTACATGGCATAAATATCATCAGTTATACATGAAATACTTCACATGAGGCTTTAAACAGAGAATTAGCCAAAGAAACATCAAATCCAAGTGAATCTGGCCACACCTAGGGCAGAACCAACCCTACCTGGCCGGATCCACCCGAATCGTCCCGATTAGGTCCGATTCGGGCCGAATCGGATCGCATCAAGGCGAATCCGATTCGCCCCGAATCGGCGCTCCAGCAAACCATGCCCAATACCTCTATAAATAGGAGGCCAAGGGTCAAGTGGAAAAGAGACTTATAGAGGAGAGAGCGAAGAGACTGAAAAAGAGAAAGACTTCAAGGAGAGAGCTCGGAAGATCAGATTCAGTGCAAAATTCGAAACCTTCTTCTGTTGGTTGAAGCCCGGAGAAAAACTTCAAGAAGGCCTGTTATTGTCCGAGAAAGCCGTGCAGGTCTTTGTAATGACCATGTCTTTTTTGTAAATAAGTCCTTCCATGTTCGTGAAATGAATACACATGTGGACGACATGAACACTTCTTGTAACATTTGATGATGGTACATATACACCATGAAATCTAAAAAATGCAAATTCAATAAAGATATTTGCGGGTGCAACATATGGATGTCCAAATACCGTTTCTAACTCCATAGTCGGCAAAGTTCTTTTAACAAATGTATCGTATCAAATGTGTTTGAGTTTTGACTCGATGTAAATGAAACACCGACTCCGATTAGTACACGATCACCTTAATCGTCTGATAAAATGGACGCGTGCGGAATATATACATAATACTTCTATAAATATTTGAGTGCTTAGGGTATTTAACCCTATGCACCCTTAAAAATTATATCGAATTTTGTCTATTTTCTCAAAACAATCTAGCACGCCTATACATATAAAAAAGTCATTAGTACATATATTCCCTCGCGTGTTTGTTCCACAATCTGGCACACCCGGTGGGATCTTTCTTGCCTTTCATACATACGTAAAAATACCTTATGCCGCTATGGCTTATGTAACGGTTGACATTCGTGCAAGATCAAAAGGAGCTGAAGCTGGCGTGAAAAGCCTGCTTCCACCTGCAAGCACCCCAACCAAATCAAATGGCAGCAGTCACATATGGTTTGCTCGTCGTCGCTAATCACACCAGATGCGGCTACCTCACCACTGCCGTGGTGTTTGGCGACTTCCCTGCCATTGTGGGTCCCCCTACTTCTTGGGGGTGGTGCCAACCGTAAAAAAAAGTCAACGACAGCACCGAAGCCAACAAATGCTGGGGGCATCAAGCCCCGCCCAAGTCAAGGCCAAGTTTTCTCGGTGAATATTATTTTCTGTGTCGCAGTCCCTACAAAAGGGGGCAACGCCAGGGCTGCAATGGTAATAAGCCCAAGGCAGTCGTTTCCAACTTCGGCAAGGCTATTCTCGTTAGAGATGTGCACATCCGACTTGATGGAGGCGAGTTGATTCTGCCAAGGGACAGATGCGTCTCCACCGTATCCACCTCCAACCAATTCTGCGACAAAACAAGCGAGACTCCAGAAAAGGATCCCGACCCGAGCAAGCGAGCAGCCCGACAGCACATCAGTCTCGCAAAATGAGATAGATGTGGGCCACCAAGAAGGAGGCTCGCCGGATAAAATAAGGGAGAGCTGGCTAACCTGCACAAAACCCGAAGAAACCACATTCTGAGCCAGAAAAAGCTCAGAACCCCGAACCCCCTCGTCCTCGCAGACAAAAGAGGAGGGGCATATATCGGAAGCCCAACTTCGTCTCCTCTTAGGCAGAACCCATCCTAGAGGGAGACAGAAGTTGCAATGGAGCTCCCGCACCACGAGTCTCGGTCTTCGAAAGATTGAGCACCTCAGTTTTCGATAGGTTGGGGGCAGCATTTCTCCCAAACACATAAGAACCAAAGAAGCGAAGGGTGTCGTGGACTCATGAAGGAGATGGAGGGATGAAGATCTTCACCTATTATGCCTCCAGTAGGGACCTGGTCGAGCCATTCGGCGTCCTTGCGAACGTGGCCAGGGTAGATAAACCCGGTCGTGGAGGTGATGCGGTCCACTGCTATACCAGAAGTGCTGCCAGAAGACCTCTCCAAGGACAGTACAGTGGTCAAACTGGACCATCAAATCAAGGGATGGCCATAGAGTCACCACCTTAATATGGCCACGAGCCACTCCCGGGCCTAATGTAGGATGACCGTGAAGGAGCGGATGAAGACGAGGTTGCAAGTCTCCATCCCGAGGACGGACACCTCTCGATTGATGGAGGACGACCTGAGCTGTTCTTCGTACTGCCAACCAGGGTCGCTTTCCAGGCAATGTCAGATGACGCCAAATATGAAGTTATGCAGCGCTGGCAGGCTGAGATGGCCAATCTCATGATGGAGTTGGGGCAACAGGCGGGCACAAATGCACCAAGCCACCTTATGCCGACGACAAACCAAAATGCTCGGAGAGGACATCAGCCAGGCAACTTGCTCGATGTCAATCAGCAGGCGGCCATGCCCAACAACTACATTGTCGATCCAGGCCAGCAACCGCACCGGGGCATAAACTTCCAAGCCTCCGTAGTTGAAGATATTGTAGCCCAGGGACGAATGATTGAAAAGATCATGGATGACCGTTTCGATCAGCGAGGCGAGGAGACCGCCACTGTAGATTTGTTCAGTGTGTCGTATCCTGTCCACCATCAATTTAAAAAGTTGTTACCAAATTGTCCCAAGGCACCAAAGTTGCAAAAGTTCGTCAGGCAGGGCTCACCAAATGAGCACTTGGCCTATTATATAATGGCGATGGGGGATTTGGCATTTGATGAATCCTATCTCCTCCGCTATTTTACAACCTCCTTGATCGGAACTGCCTTCCAGTGGTACTCGAGGCTGAGGCCCAATTCCGTTGTTGATTGGGCCGACTTGCAAAAGAAATTCATTGAGCGTTTCCAGACGGCCGAAAGAAAGGTGTCGCTATCTGTGTTATGCTCCCTTAAACAAAGAAGGGGAGAAATGGCACTCGACTTCATCAAGCGGTGGCGGGACTTCAGCATGAGGTGCAACAATCCCTCGACACAAGAAGATGCTATAACCGTCTATCGGCGGGGTTTGTTGGCCGAGATAAGCGAAAAGCTCTTAGGCACCAACATCAAAGGCTTCGACCAACTCAACTTAGTCGTCGCGGAGATTGAAATGTTCTTCGTCGACAACCCGGTGCACGCTTCCTCCAGAAATAAGTCAAATAAGGAGCGCGACGTCGGTAAAGAAGTCAAGGCTATGGACTTTACCCCTACAGATCAAGGAAAGAAGGTCTCGGTCTCCGGCAGTCTAAGAAAGAAGGCAGAAAGAAGGCCGCCTCCACCTTCGCTGCCCGAGCGCATGAATACACCCTACTCCTTCAAAAGAGAGCATATAAGAAATCTCTTCAGCCTATGCATGAAGAATGGCTTGATCACACTCCCGGGGCCAAAGAGGCCGAGTGAGGTTGATAGGGTAAATGAGTTGAACTACTGCCTTTATCACCGCATGCTAGGGTACTCCATCGAAAATTGCTATGTCTTTAAATATAAGGTGTAAAAGCTGATTCAAAGTCGCATCATTACAATGCAAGGCGGCTTGGTGGATCCCCCACAGCCTCATGCTTGGGATTAGTCAAAGCAATCGGCCAATGTGATCCATGTTAACACTACGATCCCCAGACCAGATATGTCTGAGGCCGGTCCATGGGACTCCTAGTCCACAAATGGGTACGAGACCCATCATTCCCCGACACCCAGACACGGGTCGTTGCCGGAAGCGGTGCAAAGCCTCAAAAGGCAGGTCCGATCATTGTGGCATGGCAAACGCGAGATGCTTTGACGCTTGAAAAGTATGGATAAGCGTTTGACTACTCTCCATCATGGACTCCTGGCCCCAATGGCCGCGTCTGCACTCCCGACTCATCCCCCATCTGGAGGGTGGCTCTCGGAAGAATCTTTGAGTTCGTTTGACGATGAGGCAGCGAAAAGACTATATTCTTTCCCGCGCCATCGGACTCTGGCGATTTTCCGCGCCTGCCTACAGAGAGGGTTGTTAGGTTGCCCGCCACCGACAAGTATTCCGGAGGACTACTGCATATATCATCAAGTTGCGGGACATGACATGGAAGACTGCTATACCTTCAAGGATAAAGTTGAAGCCTAGATCAACCAAGGAGTCATCGACCTGGGCAGCTCCTGTGTTGATCCACCGCACCCTCACATTCGCAGATGGGCGAATCAGCCAATTGACGTTGTTACCCATTCGGTCAACGTCATCCATCCATCGACAATCTATACAACAACGACATTCACATTCCTGGAGCCGGAGACAGGGGAAGCTAGTTCCTCCAGCGTTGTCCCCACCCTATGGTATCCAGGATGGCGGCTCCCTCATCAAAACTCCTTTATGAAAGAAGACACCAAGAAGATTTTTGATAATCTTCTGAGAGGAGGCCACATAATGGCACATGATCTGCCGCCAACATATACCGAGGAGGAGAAAAGCCACCCCATGTATTGTCGGTATCATGCCATGCTATTGCAATGGACAAATGTCCAATTGTGTAAGATTGGATCGAGACCTTGATGCAAAAGGGAGAGATCGACTCGGAAGGCAAGTCCATGGTCTTGAAAAGAGCCAAGGAAGCAGTCCAGCGAGAACTGGAGCAAACTGATTATATGCAGTTAGCAAATGTCAAGGAACTTGCGCTCGATGAACAGGGGTGGATCATACCACCGCCGCGGTCTCTAGCTAATGTTAAAAGCCCAACGACGCAAGTTCTGCAGCGACCACCTCGACAAAAGAAGGGTCTCGGCTGCATCAAATCACCCCCCCTCACAGACAAAGCTCAGGGGCAAGGTCTCGGTGCAGCAGCCCGAAAATTTACTTCCAAATGAGGAGTCGGACTCTGTGCATAGTCAAGAGGGCCGTGTCTAGCATGGACATTCTCGATCAAACTCCAAACAAAGTGGCGGGACCGGGATCCGGCCGGAGTCTTCCAAGCCAAGGTTTGGCGCATCAGAGCGAATCGGCCTGATTCGGGTGAATCGATGCGAATAACAGCTTTCCCGATGCGCGATTCCCATCGATTCGCCCGGATCCGACTGTTGAGGTGAATCGGATCCGATTCGCCCGATCTGGTCCGACACTGTGCAAATCAAGTTCGATTCGCCTGACACGCTTAAGGGTGTCGGCCGATGCGCTGCGAAAGGGACCGTACAGTCCCGATTCGCAGCGCAGTAGGTCGGAGCCCTCTTTCTCCCCCTTGTTTTCACTCTTTCTCTGAAAAAAACCCTAGATGTCCATGCCAAAACACTTAGGGAGAATTCCTACGTGAGTTTGAAGCCATTTGGACGCGGATTTGGAGGTATTGAAGCCTTGTTCTTCAAGTTTTTTGGAGTTTCTACAGGGGTTTGAAGGTAAGCCACCATATTCCTCCATTTTCTGATTTTTTCTTGGTGTATAACTTAGTTCTTCATGGGAAATGATGTTACAAGTGTTTGGTGTACACTTACAACCATTTCTCATCAAGATCTACAAGTTTTTCATGTAGATTTTGGAAATTTCCCCTAAATTATGAATTTCTGAATAAAATTGTAAAAATATCGTAAATTTTTGAAGAACCAAAATTTGATAGCAATATTCTGTATAACTTCTAAATCATGGTTAGAAATTGATTCCATATGAATCGGAGCTAAAATTAATTTGTGTTCTGTATGACTAATAAATGTTTTAAAATTTACTTGAAAATTCACAAACTCTCTACAAAGGTGTGAATGGAGTTGTATGATGTCCATGGAAAAAAATATCTCCACCATATGAGAACATTTTCTTTTAGTGTCCGAATTTTGAAATTCGAATTAATTTTGTATTAATATATTTAATTTCTATTTGTCCCTCCAGATGGCACCGAAGAAGGGCTCTAGTGATGATATTGGGTGGCAGCATGGCACCATGTTGGACAGTAGACACAACTTCAAATGCAATTATTGTAGCTTTACGGGACAAGGAGGTGGCGTCTCCCGGTTGAAGAAGCACCTTGTAGGTGGCGGCTAGCAGGCTACCATGACGTACATAGTTGTAAAATGGTGCCAAGTGAAGTTAAAAAACTTATGATTGAACACCTTAGACATGTTCGAGTGGAGACTGCAAGAAAGAGGACGGATAAGGAGATGTATGAGAGGATTATATCAGGAAGGGAACGAGATGAAGACATTGAGGATGAAGTAGAAATGTACGCAAAATATGTGCCTGATCCTGATGTGTAGGAAAGGCGGGCCAGAGCACAGAGTAGGGCTGAGGCATGGAAAACTAACCAAAGGGCAGCCTACAGAGTCAGTTTTCAGGGAGCTCAGCATGAGGTTGGCAGTGGCAGTGGCAGTGGCTCAGGGGTAGGGGGCGTCGGCAGAAGTCAGTCTCGTCAATTTTCTAATGTGGGAAATTATTTCACTCTGCCCCCTGTCATATAAGAACATGGAAGGCAAAATAAGAGACCTACAGGTGTGCAAATAGAGGAGGTGGACCCTTGTATGTATCCTAGGGATCATGGCAAGCAGACTAAGATTGAGGATTGATACAACCAGCAGGGGCCGAAATACAAGGTGGGTCGAGCAGTTGCAAAGTGGTGGCATCATGCAGGGTTACCATTCAATGCAGCGAATAGTCCTTATTACAAAACCGAGATACAGGAGGTTCAACGTGCAAGGCTACATATGCAACCTCCTACAGCTAGGGACTTGGTTGGGGGACATCTTCAGGAAGAAGTTGATGAGATTAAGTCCTATGTTGATAGCTTTAAGAAGAAAAGGGAGAAGTATGGTGTCACATTGATGTGTGATGGTTGGTCGGGCACCATCAGGAACAACCTCATCAACTTCCTCGTGTATTGTGATAGACAAGTCTTCTATCACAAATCTGTTGACGCATCAGATAGAGTACACAACTACAAATACATTTTGAGTTTGATGCGGGACGTTGTTGAGGAGATTGGTGAGCAATACATTATGCAAGTGGTGACTGATAATGGCTCTGCCTATAAAAAAGCAGGAGAGGAGTTGATGAAGATTTATCTTACTGGACCCCATGTGTAGCCCACTGTGTTGATTTGATGCTGAAAGAGATTGGGACACTGCAACCCATCAAGATGGTGGTGGGTGAGGGGCAGAAGATTACAAGGTTCATCTACAATCATCATGTTGTCTTGGCGTGGATGAGAGAGTCCACAGGTGGAGAGTTATTTAGGCCGACTGTCACCCGCTTTGCAGCAAACTTTGTCACATTACAAAGCCTATTGAAGCACAAGGATGGATTGAAACGCACGTTCAAGAGTGATAGATGGTTACAGAGCACTTTTGCAGGAACATCAGATGGAAAAGAGGTGGAAGGCATCATCAACAATGCGAATTTTTGGGATCGGGTGTTCAAGCTGGTTCAGATCATTGAACCTCTATATGAGGTATTGAGGGTGGTTGATGGGGACAGGAGACCTTCTATTGGGTTGGTGTACGCAAAGCTTGAAGTCGTGTCCGCAAAGTGTCCCCTCAATATGCACACTTGGTCTTAGACGTTGTTCAGGATAGATGGGACCGACAGATGAGTAGAGATCTACATAAGGCGGGTAAGGAAAATGTTGATATTTTTAAGTTATAATAAGTAATAATGTCTTGTATTTTGCAACCATGATATTTTATACGCCAATTGCAGCATATTATCTCTACCCAGCTTACCATTACACGCACGAGCTGGCATATGAGGATGACTTAATGGCTACTTTTACAAGAGTTGTTGAAAGATTGTCAAGAAGTCCTCTACAAGCAGTGGACGCCATTGACGAGGCAAGTATAGGGTTATCAACTTCCATCCAAACAAATAGTTGAATTTGATATGCATAATCAATTTAATGTATGTATGATCAATAAATTTTATGCAGATGAAGACCTTTCGGGAGGCTATTGGGGGGTTTGCTGAGCCGTCTGCCATTGCTGGTCGGGAGCGTGTTAGGGGTGGTAATATGCATTCCCTTTCATTTATTGTTATTGCAACTTGATGGAAAGGGCTAATCGAGTATCACTAACTTGGTTGCAGCTGATTGGTGGTTTAATTTTGGACATACTGCGCCAACATTAAGAAAAGTTCCAGTGAAGATCTTATTGCAGACATCCTCATCCAGTGGATGTGAAAGGAACTGGAGTACACTTGCATTGATAATTTGATACACACCAAAGTCTGAAATTGATTATCATATAGGCGCTTGGACAACTTGGTGTACTTGCACTACAATATAAGGTTGAGGGTCAAGCATCTCACAGAAGATCTAAAGCAGCGTGGGGACATAGACTATGATCCTGTTGACATTGGGTTCCTACGAGATGAAGAAGACCCAATGGTTGCATGGGTTGTACGAGCAACCACAGAGTAGGGGGAGTATGAGTTAGATGAGGAGGCAGATGATCCTGAAGATCCACCTCGCCTTAACACTTCCTGGCAAGGGCAGTAGGAGAAGCAACAACAGAGAAGGAGGGAGATCGTGGAGATGTGGGACAGCCATACTCCCCTCAGTTTCAGGCCGACCCAAAGACTGAGGTGGATCTTCTTGGGGACATAGAACTGGAGCGTGTTGAGCATACTATAGGTGGGAGAGTAATCCCTTCGTTTTATCTTACATATTTCGTCAATTGCATTTGTGCTAATGTATCATGTTGGGGGCTGTTGCAGGTGGAGGACATGGTCATGATGATGATGATTTTGAGAGGTTGATGGAAGGCCTCCCCCGCACACGATCTTTGAGAGAAACACCCTCACAATCTAGAAGGACAGGGTTATCTACCCATGTTGCTGCTCCCTGACAATCTAGAAGGCCTCCCACATCATCTCAACTGGTAAAGGGGAAGAATATAGCTCAAGAATCCCGCCCAAAAAAAAAACTAGTGCAACAGAGTCCTGCCCCACTAAAGGAATTGTTTTACGAAAGCCACCTCACCCAGTACAGAAAAAGAAGGACTGGTTATCTGGTTGGGGATCCAAGAAAGGCAAGAAATGTGCTGCCCTTGTTGAAGATCCACTTGACATTGCAGATACAGAGGCCTTGGATACAAATGCAGAGGATGACACACCTTCTCCATTGGATTCACCCCGGTTGCCCAATAGCGCCTCCCATGATTCGATGATTACTGGTAGGTCATCATTTTGTATTGTGCATTAGCTCAGATGTATTTGTGCTAACCTATCATAAAATCATATTGCATATGCAGGTGGTTCTTCTTCATATGGTGGAGGTGGCAGTGGTGGTGACACATCTCAGGGAGGTGGAGGTGGCGAGTCTAGTGACAGTGGTTAGGGAGGAGGAGGTGGTGGGATAGCATTCACGGAGGAGCAATTTTTTCGGAGTGCAACCCAAGATACTAATCATGGTGCCCACTGCAGTACAACAAAAAGTAGAAGTTTAGTCGTGGCGATCATGCAGAAGGTTCAGCAGTGGACTCCAATAGCTATGACACTATGATATCAGACTTCGAGAGGATGAGTACACAAGAGTATGTTGGATCCTATGGCGGCCATAGCTATCGCCCCGAGTCCACTGGCACAGACTACTCTAGTGGCTACAACATAGATGGCAAAGTCGGCTGAGTCGGGTCAGAGTCGCCCGAGTCTGAGTCGGGTCGGCCCCTTGCGACCCGACTGGGCGGGGGGAACACCCTAGGATCTGCGGAGTCCGGTTAGTCGGGCCGGATCCGCCTGGAGTCGCGCGACTCCAGGCGACTCCGGCCCGACTAGGGCGACTCCGCGGATCCTGCGGATCCCTCCTTAAGGAGGGATCACGGGACTGCGCAGACACCTCTGTCTGCGCAATCCCGAGCCCCCCCCTTCCCAGCCCCCTGCCCCCCCCTCCCCCCGCCGGAGTTGCTGTCCGCCGCCGCCGGAGCTCGGAGGAGGGTCGCCGCCAGCCACCGCCGCCGGTGCCACTGCACGCCGCCGCCGCTGCTCCTTCCTCTCTCTCTGTTCTCCTCTCTCTCTTCTGTGAGGTGAGCTTTTTTAATTTTTTTTTAAAAATCTGAAAAAATAGGAAATGTTAAATATGCTATAGATCTATAGCATATTTAACATGTTTATGACTCTCATTCTCCTAAATCTCCAAATTGAGCCCTAATTAGGGTATAAAAATTAGGGATTTTGTGTCCATGAATGAAATTAATGTGCAATTGAGTGTCTAATAGAATTATTTTAGTTGATTAGAGTTTGTTGGTAGACTTAATTGCATTACATGGACTGTTTTCACTCAACATCCCCAAATGACCCTAATTAGGTTTTAAAAATTAGGTATTTTAGGTCCTTAATATAATTATTATGTAATTGAGTGTCCAATGTAGTTATTTTAGTTGATTAGAGTTTTTATGTACATTCAATTACATTGCATGATCTTTTTTTTTTTAAATTCCCAAATTAAACCTTAATTAGGGTTTAAAAATTAGGGATTTTAGGTCATTAAAATAATTAATGTGCAATTGAGTGTCTAATGTGGTCATTTGAGTTGATTAGAGTTTTGTATGTACATTTATTTATAGTCCATGATATTTTTTTTCATAAATTCCCAAATTAAACCCTAAATAGGGTTTAAAAATTAGGGATTTAATTAATGTGCAATTGAGTGTCCAATGTGGTCATTTGAGTTGATTAGAGTATTTATGTACATTCATTTACATTGTATGACAAATTTTCCCTAAAATTCCCAAATTAAATCCCAATTAGGGTTTAAAAAATAGGGATTTTGTGTAATTAACGTGCAATTCAATTGCATTCTTACACAGGAATATGGCACATCAAGAACATGAAGAGCAAGAGGTGGAGCAGGCCATTGATCCTGGTTGGGCTCATGGTACACTTATTGATGCATCTAAGAAAAAAGTCAAATGTAATTGATGTAGAAAGGAGATGTTTGGAGGCATTTATCGCCTTAAACAACATCTTGCTGGGATTGCTGGAAATGTTTCAAAATGTCCATCTTGTCCAATGGAAGTTAGAAATGAAATTAAAGCATATGTGAAGGGGAAAAAAGTAGAAAAAATATTGACAACTCAGCAGCAACAACAACTTCAAGATGAGATTTCTGGGAGACAGATTCGTAGAGATTATACTCTACCAATTCCTGTGGATGATGATGAAGATGATGATGATGATCCTGATCCTGAGTTCACTGTAGCGGCACGTGCTAGTCGCCGTTCTTATGCAGAGGAAGATGAGAGACGAAGGGGTTTGGGGACATCGGGAGCACATTTGTCTAGAGATGACTCTAGGAGATCTCTTCCTAGGAGTACATCAGTTCATAGAGGAGCCGGTGCATTAGGGTGTGGAGGTAGACTTTCAGATGTTCATGCTCCTACACAGGGTCCTATGGATACATATTTGTATAGATCAAGGTCTGTAAAGCAACCAGGAATCAAGCAGGCATTGAAAGGAGTGAAAGCCACTGCAAAGGCAGCAAAGGGAGCAATCAAAGGTATTGTCAAATGGTTTTTACATGCAGGTGTGCCGACACATACGGCAGAGAGCCCATATTTCCAGAGTATGTTGGATGCAATTGCGGAAGCTGGGCCTGGTCTTAAGGCTCCTACAAGGAAGTACATTTACGATGCTAGGCTTGATGATGAATATGATGAGTTGAAAGTATGGGTGAGTAGCTTCCAAAATATATGGAAAGAACGTGGTTGCACCATCATGTGTGATGGTTGGACGGGGACCACAAGGAAATCCATGATAAATTTTCTTGTGTATTGCTGTGAGGGGTCTATTTTTCATAAATCTGTTGATGCATCTAACAAGATCAAGAATGCAGATTATTTGTTTAAACTAATGGATGCAGTTGTGGAGGAAGTTGGTGAAGAGAATGTTGTATAGGTTGTGACTGACAATGAAGCGAGCTATAAGGCTGCTGGTAGGTTGTTGATGGAAAAGCGACAACATCTCTATTGGATTCCATGTGCAGCACATTGTATTGATTTAATGATGGAGGACATAGGCAAAGATTCTCATATTCATGGCCTCATTGATGATGCTCAGATGATAACTGCATTTATTTATAGTCACAACAGGATTTTGAATATGATGAGGAAGTACACAGATGGTAGAGATCTCCTTCGTCCTGGTCCCACTAGATTTGCAACCAATTTTATTTCTTTAGAGAGCCTAATGAAGTATAGACATCAATTGGGCCAATTGATTAATTCTGAAGAATTTTTGCAACATGTAAACACTCTACGGCCTGATAGTAAAGATGTTGCTCTCCAAGTCCAAGACCTGATTAGCAATGCACGTTTTTGGGAGAAGGTTTCCCACTACCTCAAAGTAATAGAGCCTTTGGCACTTATCCTTAGAATGGTTGATGGTGACGACAAAAATGATATGGGATATTTGTACGAGGCAATGGACAAAGCAAAGGAAAAGTTGAGGGAAAGGAATCCTAAAGTATACAAAAAATGGTGGGCCATCATAGACAAGCGATGGGAGATGACTCTCCACCATGATCTTCACGCTGCAGGTAATTTATTTAATGTAATTACTTGCTGAATTTTTTATGATACTATGCTTAAAATTCTTTTATCATATGCAGGGTATTTTTTCAACCCCAGAATTCAATATAAAGATAATGTGCACAATGACGGAGAAATGATGAGAGGCACCATGAATGTCATCACTCGCCTTGCAAGGACAATGAATGAGAGATTAGATGCAATGGCAGAGGTAGGATATAATGTTTTATTTTGCATATGTATGCATGATTCATTTGACATATGCCATGTCTTCCATTTTGTAGGTGGAGAGATATAAGATGAAAGTTGGGATATACGGAGGATATGACATGACATATGCAGCTCAAAGACTCACTCCAGGTGGTTTTACATGTTTGGGTGTTTGCCTAAAATCATAAATTTAAGAATTCACCATTATAAAATGATTAATATTCGCTCATTTTATTGCAACAGCTGAATGGTGGATCCAAGTCAATTATCAGCAAGCTGGGACAAATCCCTTAGCGTATGTTACAGTCAGAGTATTAAGTCAAACCACTTCTTCTAGCCCATGTGAAAGGAATTGGAGTACATTCAGCCTTATTCACACAAAAATTCGCAATAGGCTGGGTGTGGATAGGCTAGAGAAGTTGGTTTACTGTCACTATAATATGCGTTTAAGGGTGAAGCAAAAAGAAGAAAAACAAAAGATAGAAAGACAGAGATTCATGTAGCTAGCTGGTAGACCATTTGAGGAGGTAGTTCCTGAGATAGATGTTGATGAGTTGCTAAATGAAGAACACCCTTTACATGCTTGGGTGGAGACGAGAGCTGAGGGAGACATACCTGACTTTCATCCTGATGATCGCCTGGTTCAGACATGTGAAGAATATGTTTTATTAGAAGAACATGTACCTGAGAGAGGTGAGAGGCCAGAATTAAGAAGATCTTCCACTGTACATGATACTAGAATTTCTTCATCTCAGCCAGAATTGAGAAGATCTACCTCCCAATTAGATCCCAAAAGAAAGAAAGACAAAGGCAAGAAGAAAGCAAAGGCAAACAAAGAAAGAAGAACAGAAGAACCAAGAAGAAAATCACAAGAAGGTGAAGAGGACTCTCCTGAGGCAGAGACACATATTGGACAACCATTTTCTGAAGCTCCACCCCTACCACCTCACTTGGCTAGATTATATGAGGCAGAGAAAATACATTATCAACGTCGCAAAAAGATGATTACAAAAGGAAAAGGAAAAACAGTGGGGAGTGATGACTCCACTCAATCACCTGATGATGATGATGGTGATGATGATGGTGCTGCTGCAGGTACTAGAGCCACGAGAGGTTATGGGCTTGGGGGTTTCATGTCAGGATATGAAGATTATTCAGAACCACCCCATCAACAAGAAGGAAGCCATGGGGAAGCACAACAGCAACATGGGGGATATGAAGGCCAACAAAGGCAAGCAGGGCATGATTGGGGATATGGGCCTTCTTATCCACCCTTTTTTAGTCCCCCAAAATTGCCATATTCAGATATCAGCTCTAGTAGTGGGACATATTATTTGGGCAATATTCAAACTACTGGATATGGTAGTTTCTTCGCTCCGGGACAATCAGGAGAAAGTTCAAGCCAACAAGCAACAACACCTCGAGGCATCCAAAGAGGATTCCAAGACATTGCAAATTCTTTGTTTACCTTTGGATATACACAGTATGGAAGACATGAGTATGTGCCACCTATTCAATCTCATGAGATAGAGAATGAGGGTTCAGAAATGTCAAATTGAGAAGGTATTTTTATTTATTTCATGTTATAAACTTGTACATATATCTATTTTTTCAATGTATGAACATGATAAGATTTGAATTTGATTGTGTTTGTATTCAATGAATGTTGTATGTGTCTTCATAATTTTCTACAATTTTTACTGATTTTTCCTGATTTTTTTTTCTTCTGATTTTCCTGATTTTTCCGGATTTTCCCACAAATTTTTAACCTGGCCGACCCAGGGTCGGCCAGATTCCATGGGAGTCGGCCGGATCCAAGGATCCGACCCGACCTGAGTTGGGGTCGGGTGGGTCTGACTCACCCACCCGACCCGACTCTGCCATCCATGGGCTACAATGGGTACACTACCACAGGCTACCTTGGCCCATATATGTATCCTCCTGCAGTATTTTCTGTTCCTATTCCAATTCATGTTTTTGCTCCTTTGGAGGATGTACAGACTACATATGGCACAACTGAACGTAGTCCGTCCCAGCTGCTAGATGTGGGACTATTATCTCAGGCTGTTTCGATAGAGATACCATACCATGATGACATGGGATGAGTATCGTAATTTTGTGTCTGAAAGAAAAGGTTATCACACAATTGGAGAGCTACTCTCAGAGTCAGATGAGTAAGAATCAGTGCCTAGCCAGTCCCAATGGGACGCTTATGATGCATATCAGCAGGGGCATTGGGGATATTAGAGTGAGTCACTGTATTCTGTATTTGAATTTAGAGTGTGATCTTTGCATTTAGTTTGTGCAATGTAAATATCTTTCTATTAACGAGTTTCAATTATTTTTCACTCTTTTAATGATTTTTTTATTGAAAATAATTGTTTGTATAGCAATACATGACATAAATATCATCGAATATGATGAAACATATTCATTAGAGGACTAAATCAGAGAATCAGTCAAAAAAGGCCAAATTCAAGAGAATCGGCCAAGAAATGAACCAGAAACTAGGTTTCTGGCCGCATCCATGCGAATCGGTCCGATTGGAGCGAATCGAATCGAATGGAAGGAAACCGACCGAATCGCCGATGCATCAACCTTGTTCCAAGCCTCCTATGCGGCGAGATGAAGATCGAAAAGGCAAGGAGCCCATAATGAAGCCAACCTCTCAAAATTTTGGCCCTTATATGGCCGAATTCCAGGAATTGCCGCTCGAGATAATTGAGCACGAGATAATTGAGCAGACAATCAGTTCCACCTTTTAGCATCAGCTGGATGCAGCTGACTGGGTCACTGTGGCCCCGAAGAAGCGCTCTCCCCTAAACTTCCCTAAAAGGGGAGGGTCACATAATCGTTTATGTCGAAAGGGTACCTCTCAACTAGCTGTGCAGGCAAAAGACCCATCGCTAATTGTAGTGGCACGATATCCATTCCCCATTCTGCAAAGGGCCAGGTTGGTGCTGTAGGATACAGTATGTTGGGAGATTTCCTCGGCACAGAACCGAAAGCTTGGCATTGGTGACACGTACAGGCATATTGGATGCAATCCGCGTACATGGTAGGCCAATAGAAGCCTTTTAACTTAATGTTGATTTTCATCTTCTCACCTGCCTGGTGCGCACCACACAGTCCAGAGTGAACTTCTCTCATGATGATTTTGGCTTCCTTGAAGATAAACATCTAAGGAGAGCTGGTCCCTTTCTTTCATGGACCAATCTATATAGCTGATCTCCTATAAATTGATATGACGCAGCTCTTCGTAAGAGCTGAATTTTCTGAGCTCGATTAGGAGGTAGCCAACCTCTCTTGATTTTGATAATCGGCTCACGCCAATCTTCAGATTCATTTACTATATCTTCTTCTGCAGTATATACTTCCTCAATTGTAATATTGGACTTAGTGTCGAGAACACTCGGCATGAGTCTTCTGTGGCGGACAATTATGTCCAATTCTCCTTCGGGTGGCAATTTTATGACCGAGGCTAATTTGGCCAGAGCATCTGCCTGAGAATTTTCACTTCTTGGTACATGAGATATGTCAAAGAAGTCGAATTTCTATTTGAGCTTCATGACTATAGCATAATATGGAAGCAGTTGTTGTTTGCGGACTTCATACTGGCCCAATATTTGTCGGATGACCAGCTGTGAGCCCAATATTTGTCGGATGACCAGCTGTGAGTCGCCATAAACTTGTATACTTTTGACCCCCATTTCGAGAGCCAGTCGAAGCCCAATGATTAGAGCTTCATATTCAGCTTCATTATTTGTAAGTGGCTTCATGAGAGCACAAGAATTATATAATATTTCTCCTTGAGGAGTGTTGGAACGCGGAATTTCTCTCTTCGAGATTTTGTTTTTCGCCTCGGAGGCTTTATTTTTTCTTTTTCTGGCTTCATGGGACATTCTTGTCATTTCCTGGCTTTCTCGACATCCCGACTGTTTTCTGGCCTTATGGGACATTCCTATCATTCAGTGACATTTCCCGAGAACTCCTCTCGAGTCCGGCTTCAAGTCACACCCAGGAGAGCGCATGCCACTTTATAGAAGCGACGTGGGTCCCGCTCCACCGGGTTGGACAAGAGGCGTGAACCGTAAGGCTATCTTTGCCATCTTCCGCGCCGCAAGGATGTATCCACGATTTTTCGGGCAACAGGGTATTTCTGCAATTCTATCATTCATGGGGATATTTCTGCAATTTTATCCTTCACGGGGACACTCGTGCAATTTTTTGGGCAGCAAAGGGACTTCCTTGCAACTTTACACGATCCGGGAACTTTTCTGCAATTTTTTGCTCTTCCCGGGGCCCTTTATGACATTTCCCACAAATCGGGGACTTCTGTGCAATTTTACAGAAGTTTGAATCCGTGCATGGGGCATATGTGCAATTTTACACATGTTCACAAATTCCTTCTCCCTAGGGGCCTTTGTGTAATTTTACACAAACTGGGTCCCGCACAGGAGTCTTCATACGGAGAACGAACATGTCCCCCCCCCCCCCCCCCCCCCCCAAAAAAAAGGGACTTCTCCTGAGGGTCTGAGGGCAAAAACGCACGTCGGATGCACGTCGAACGCACACAGGCGCGCGTGTGCACGTGCGCTGCACGGCCGTCAACCAACAAACCAAAACCCTAGAGCTCTCCCGGGAGAAATCGTGAGAAATGGCCAAGGGAGGGGGAGGCCCACCCCCTCTTATAGGCGGCCAGGCGCGGCCAGCAGGGTGCACCCCCCGCCAGGCCAGGCGGGGTGCACCCTCGCCGGACCAGGGCGGGTACACCCCCACCGGGTCAGGCGGGGTGCACCCCCGCCGGTCAGGCAGGGTGCACCCCCGCCAGACCAGGGCGGGTCCACCCCCGCGGGTCAGGCGGGGTGCACCCCCACCGGGCCGGGCGGGGCGCACCCCCGCCAGACCGTGTCAGGGCGAACCCCCGCTGGACTGGACAGGAGCACCCCCGCCGGTTCAGCCCTGGTCTAGCGGCCTTTTCCGCTGGTCTGGCGGGCCTCTGCACGTGGGACCCACTTCCGTGTACCCCGTCGGGTCGTGTACCCCCGCCGGGTCGTGTACCCCTGCCAAACCACCTGCCAACACCCCTATAAATAGAGGGGCAGCCCTCCACACGCATTCCCTGAGAGAAATCCCCCCGCGACGCTCCCAGCGCTCCGCGAGAGTTCTCGGGTTTCTTGGAGAGGTTCCGTTCTCCCCGGCGTTTGAAGGAGACTTGCCTGAGCTCCCCGTGAAGCCTTCCGTCTGTCTCACGTACGCCGGGCCACCCCGCGCTCCGTTCGTGGCAAGACACCGCAGGTCATTACATAAGACCCGGTACCTGACGTTTTGTACATAAGTCCTCCAGTGTTTTAAAACAACACGCGTAGAGGCATTCTATCCGACGGAGGTACAAACATCCTGTCGTCGACGTGAATACAAGTACTATGACGTGTAAAAGTCCGACGGTGGCACAAACACCCCGTCGTTGACACAAATGTAACCATCATGTCGTGTACAAATCCAACGGAGGCACAAACACCCCGTTGTAGATGTAAATGTCTGTGAAACATTTGTAAACGCCCAACGGAGGCACAAACACCCCGTTGCGAGCGCAAATGCATGTGAGAAGTTCTGTAAACGCCCAATGGAGGCACAAAAACCCCATTAAAGGCGTCAATGTAAACGTCATAAATGCATCTGAGCAAATTTGTGGAAATTTATTTGTCGTCTATTTCCTTTAAATTTCGGCATAAGGTCTTTTAACAAACGTATCGCATCGAATGTGTTCGAGTTTTTACTCGATGCAAATGAAATACCGACTCCGGTCGGTGGGGAACGGTCCAGTACACGACCACTCCAATCACCTGAAAATACGGACGCACGCGGAAAGAAAAATGAAATGAAATATTTGAGGGCTTCAGGGTTTACACCCAACGTACCTCACGAAATAAATCTTTTTCTGTTTCCTGTAAACAGTCTGGCACGCTATGGTTTTAGAATCATATTTGGCGGGTGTTGGAACGCGGAATATTCTCTTTCGGATCTTTCTTTTCCGATGTTTAAATTTAGAGATGGATTTCACCCCGGAGGGTTCCGTCCATGTCTCCTTCGCTTCTGTGGGCGTGCCAGACTGTTTACAAGAAACAGACAGAGAGATTTATTTTACGAGGGATATTGGGTGCGAACCCTGATACCCTCGAATTTCATTTATTTATTTATTTATTTTTTTCCTCGGGCGCTCGCGTTTTCAAGGCGATTGGAGTGGTTGTGTACTGGACCGTTCCCCACCGACCGAAGTCGATGTTTCATTTACATCGAGTGCAAAACTCGAATACCTTCGATGCGTAATGTTTGCTAAAAGACCATATGCCGAAATTTAAAGGAAACAGATGACAAGTAAATTTCCACAATTTCATTCAAGCATGCTCATGTCATTTATATTTATGACATTTACATTTACGCCTTTAATGGAGTTTTTTATACCTCCACTGGGCGTTCATACAGCATGTCATATACATGGGTGTCGACGACGGGGTGTTTGTGCCTCCGTCCGACATTTACCAGATGTAAAGTTTACATTTGCGTTCACAACGAGGTGTTTGTGCCTCCGTCGGACGTCCATAAACGTGTCGGGTCCTTGATGCCCACAGCGGGATGTTTGTGCCTCCGCCGGACATTCATAGACAAGTCATCTCCTTTGAGTCGACGACAGGGTATTTGTTCCGCTGTCGGACAACATTGCCTCTACGTGTGTGTTGACACGGGGGAGGAATTTTCCTTTATAAAAATATCGTGGCGGATTGGTTCATTCATTTTATTTGGGTATGTATTTATTTTTTATATTTTGATATTTGGGGGGCGTGCCAGCCTGTCTAACAGACAGAAAAAGAGTCCGCGCGATGCGGAAGAAGATTTTGGTGTCCGGGGAACGGACAGGTATGGTGTCCGTGGAACGGACGGGTATAGTGTCCGTGGAACGGACGGGTATGGTGTCCGTGGAACGGACGGGTATGGTGTCCGAAAAAGGGGTGTGTCCGCGAACGGACGGGTGCGCCGTTTTTTATCTGAACTTCTTGAGTCCCATGTCTATTCTCATCAGGTGATTAGGGTAGCATGTGCTGGACCTCTGTCTCCATCGATCGGAATCGATGTTACATTTACATCGAGTTAAGACACTTGGTATTATTTGATACCGGTCTAAACCCGAATACCATTTCATAGTAAAAGGACGAGAAAAATATGCATGCTTTTTCTTGAAAAATCTTGATCGTGACATGTTTTTCCTTTCTTTTGATTGTTTTGAAATACTTTTGTTTTGGATATTTTATTTTTGAAATGACTAACTTTTTGGGAGTCCAAAGTTTGATTTCTTTTGAAAAGGGGAGCGGGTATATACCCGTGACCGATATGAGGTCTTTTTCTCATTTTTACAAAAGGTTGGTTATGGGTTTTCATTTGGGAAAACATGGAGATTATTATTGTGAACGGGTATATGCCCGAAGATTTTGATTCTGAACTTGGGGTGTTATAACCCAGAGCAACACTTCCGTATTAGAAGAGTGATTATGCAAATTTTTATATGAGGTTCTTTTGCAATGCCATTCTTGAGCAGAGTCCGAGTTCGAGGTAGAGTTTCTTTTCTCCTCATTTCGTACTTGTGCGGGTCCAATTTCCGGAGATCATATGGATGTATCTCCACGGAAGTTCTTGTCATATTTGTGATTTTTGTCCGGAGTCCATTTCCACGGGTATATTCCTCGTGGAGGTGCATATGTGCTCCCATTTAGGGTATCTGAGCACGGTTCTTGTCCCACTTCCCTTTTTCTTTGGATGTGTGTATATTATCACAATCATTTTTTTATTTCAATTTTTTTGAATATGTGAATGTGTCTTGGTGAATCCCCACTTAGGCAGGGTGTCCTTGTAGAGATATTTTCATATTGGCATATGTTTATATCCATGTATTCTCGGGAGAAACTTTACCCGGAGGGACTTTGCCTTAAAGAGATATATATGTGTATAAACACAATTTGCACTTTGTAAATATATTCTCACACGGTATCTCCACTTGAGCAGAGTATCCAATAAGAAGAGCCCCCCGTATGAACGGAGTCCTTTTTTTTTGAGAAACATATACAAATGGGGCATATTTGTGATTATATAGATATATTCTCGGGCGGAGTCTCTATTTGGGCAGAGATTCCACTAAGAAATATATTTATATAAACATGAAGTTTGTGATTATACGGATATGAATTTAGAGGGAACTTTGTCCGGGCAAGATTCATCCTAAGAGACATATGCGTATAGGCACAAATTTGTGATTTTATGGATATGTTCTTAGGGGAATCTCCATTTGGGCAGAGTTTCCTCTAAGAAACATATACATAAGAACATAAATTTGTGAATATACGAATATGTTCTCGGACAGAACCTCCGCTTGGGCAGAGTTTCCTCTAAGAAACATATACATATAACACGAGTTTGTATTTACATGGATACGTCCCCTGAGAGAGATTTTTGCCCGGGTGAGATTCTCCTTAAGGAACATATTTGTATAATTACAAATTTGTGATCTTTATATATGTGTTCATGGACGGAACCTCCGCTTGGGCAGAGTTTCGTCTTAAGAAACATATATATAAGAACACAAATTTGTGAATATACGAATATGTCCTTGGGCAGAATCTCCGCTTGGGCAGAGTCTCCTCAAGAAAACATATACATATAAGCACAAAGTCCACCATCCCAGAGACTCGCTCGATGGGCGGGGAGAACATGGGTATTTAAATACCATGTGTCCATAGAGACTCGCTCGATATGGACGGCATTTAAACCCCGGGAATATCACTCCACAGAGACTCGCTCGATGTGGGGGATGGAGATTAAGAAGGAATGCTGATTAAGAAGGAATGCTGATGACATTACGCCGACCGCTCTCCTTTCCGCGCCTGGCCTATCGGGCTAAAGAAGGGGATTTGTACCTTCACACACCGGATGGGAGGGATTTGAGAATGAGAGAGGGAATGAGCAAAATGCTCTTTTTTCTATTTTCTGGGATTTTTCCAACAGGCTTCGCCGGAGCAAATGGAAGACCCCCCTTTCCTTTGGAATAGGGGGGGTATTTATAGGGTTTCGGCCCCTTACATGCGTGGGAGAGGGGAGAGAGAGAGTGCCCCAACCGATGGTGACCTCATGATGAGGTCACCATCGGTTAGGGCCAACCGATGGTGACCTCATCATGAGGTCACCATCGGTTAGGGGAGAGTCCCCCTTAACCGATGGTGACCTCAACATGAGGTCACCATCGGTTAAGGGGCTAACCGATGGTGACCTAAGCATGAGGTCACCATCGGTTGCCCCTAACCGATGGTGACCTCATGATGAGGTCACCATCGGTTAGGGGGAGACCCCCCCTTAACCGATGGTGACCTCATTGTGAGGTCACCATCGGTTAGGGGGACCTAACCGATGGAAAGAGAGGGGAGAGGGGGGATTTTGTCTATAAATACCCCCCATATACTCTCATTTCCAGGACTTGTTGGAGCCCGGAGGTGCTGCTGAAGTCCTGCTTGTTTTTTTGGAGTTTTGCCCGACTTCTCGGAGTTTTGCCCGATCGGAGGGTGCTTTGCAAGCCTCGGAGTTCTTCCTCGAGCTTGTTCTTTGTATTCGGTCTACAGACCTTGTGCTGCCGAGGTGCTGTTGGAGTCCGGCTCCGTTTCCTTGGCGCTTCGCCCAACTTCTCGGAGTTCTGCCCGATCAGAGGGTGCCTTTGCAAGCCTCGGAGTTCTTCCTCGAGCTTGTTCTTTGTACTTGTCCTTCGTACTCGGTCTATAGACCTTGTGCTGCCGGATTTTTCCGTGCTTCGTACTTTGGACGGAGACATGTTCTCCTTGTACTTTCATTTTAACCGGGACTCCGGGCACCATTTTAAGGGCCGGAACTCCCCTGCTGAATTTTGGGGAAGGATCCCGCTAATAAGTTTGTAACTTAAATAACCTTGGGGTCATTTTAAATCACAACTTTTTGGCCTCTGAGCAGGCTGCTGATAATGTATTGTAACCAGGCCTGCTGATAACCAACATTTAATTTTCGTGGCCCAACGGCCCCTTTCATCATGTCCACGACTTGAACCGTCATCCGCCAAAATAGGCTTCAATTAGGCTAGTCGCCGGACCATCATCTGATGGATTTCGTAATTTCCGCTGAAATAAACGTGTCACACTTTTGCCGTTCAACAGTGTGTCGTTTTATGACAACGGAGGACTTAAATGAAGACGCCGGGAGTTATGTAACAACCTGTGGTGACTTCGCACGGACGAGACGCAAGAAGGCCCGAACGCGACGAACAGAACACCAAAGGCTGCCAGAGACTCCTTCCCCAGCACTCGCTGACCAGAGCTCAGAGCTCCGGGGGCCAAAACAGACCAGGCGAGCGTGGGCGATGAACGTGCGGCCTTTTTTCTTAAGCTCTCACACGTGGGTGCTTCTCCCGATCTTTTCGGTATGTTTTCGCGTGTTTGCAATGGGGGTATGCCGTTTGCTTGGACATCCCGGCCGTTTTCTGGCTTTGTGGGACAATCCTGTCATTTCCTGACTTTCTCGGACATCTCGGCCGTTTTTGGCTTTGTGGGACAATCCTGTCATTTCTTGACTTTCTCGGACATCCCGGCCGTTTTCTGGCCTTACGGGACATTCCTGTCATTTGGTGACTTTCTCTGGCATCCCGGCCGTTTTCTGGCTTTATGGGACAATCCTGTCATTTCCTGACTTTCTCGGACATCCCGACCGTTTTCTGGCCTTACGGGACATTCCTGTCATTTGGTAACATTTCCCGAGAACTCCCATCGAGTCCGGCTTCAAGTCACACCCAGGAGAGCGCACGCCACTTCATAGAAGCGACGTGGGTCCCGCTCCACCGGATTGGACAAGAGGCGCGAACCGTCAGGCTATCTTTGCCATTTTCCGTGCCGCAAGGACGTATCTGCAATTTCTGGGCAGCAAGGGTACTTCTGCAATTTTATCCTTCATGGGGATATTTCTACAATTTTATCCTTCATGGGGATATCTCTGTAATTTTCTCAGAAGCAGGGGTGTTCCTGCAAATTTCTGGCTGACGGGAGTATATGTGTACTTTTGATGTACATATACACAAATTTTATATTCCCGGGGGGCTTTGTGCATTTTCACAGAAGCTTGGACCCGTATACGGGACATATGTGCCATTTCACACGCATGCACAAATCTTCTCCTCCCCAGGGGGGCCTTGTGTAATTTTACACAAACCGGGTCCCGCACTGGGGTCTTTATACGGAGAACCAACAGGTCCCCTCCCTCCCAAAGGAGGGGGACTTCTCCTGAGGATCTGTGCGAGAGAATTCTCGAGCGCCAGATGGCCTCAAGCTTCGCTGGGACACGTGAGCATCTCGCCAACGTGGGGGAGGAAAAATCCCTCAGGCGGGGGTCTCCGCCCGAAAGCTTCGCCCCTCCGGAAGCCTTTCGTGTCTCCTTTTTCTCTTCCTTTTTTTTTGCGATGGTGGTATGCCCCCCTATTTATAGGATTTTCAGGGGCTGCACCGCGGGGGTGCACGGCCCGGCGGAGGTTGGCGGCACGAGCGTCGAGGCGGGACGAACCGGCGGAGGTACGCGCACAGGGGGCCGAACGGGCGGGGGTACCCGCCAGTCAGGACCCCGGACCGGCGGGGGTGTAGCCTGGCGCCCCCCTGACCGGCGGGGGTGCCTGTCCGGCGGGCCCCCCGACCGACGGGGGTGCGGCCTGGCGGCCCCCCGACCGGCGGGGGTGCGGCCTGGCAGCCCCCCGACCGGCGGGGGTGCCGAACCGGCGGGCCCCCCGACCGGCGGGAGTGCGGCCTGGCGGCCCCCCTGACCGGCGGGGGTGCGCCCCCCGTGCGGACCGGCGGGGGTGCGCCCCCGCGCGGACCGATAGGGGTGCACCCGCGCGAACTGGCCGGGGTGCCGCCCTGCGCGGACCGGCGGGGGTGCGCCCCCCGCGCGGACCGGCGGGGGTGCGTCCCTGTGCGAACCGGCGGGGGTGCACCTGCGCGGACCGGCGGGGGTGCGCCTTGGCCTGGGCCTCCCACGCTTTGGCCATTTCGTGCTTGGAGAGCTTTGGGGATTTCTGATGTTTGTTTGTTGGTTGACAGTCGTACCGTGCACGTGCACACGCGCACCCACACGCATTTGACGTGCACCCGATGTGCGTTTTCGAGCGTTTCTCGTGCGTTTGACTCCATTTTCGGAGAGCACGTGCATTTGACTTTTCCGAACCCGTCCACGTCGTGCGCGGTCTCGAACGCGAGTCCGGACATCGAGTTTGGGCTGTCCGGGGTACGTATCTCTACCATTGACAGACCTTTAAACGTCTCACTCCGGGTCGTTCCGGGTCGACACGTGGACTCAAATCCGTTTATCTCAGGTGTTCGAGTGGGGAGGCCGTGGTTTATTCCCGGACTTTTCCGTGGCTTCTCGGGCAAATTTGCCGCCAGGGGTTTGCTTAAATCCCGATATTTTTCGGGTTCAACAAATGCCCCCCACAGGATATCCGTCAGAGACGAAGACGAAGGCGGGTGTCCCGTGGCGATTTTCAAACTCTACCCATGGTCTTAGTGACTCGGCGGGGAGTTGGGTTGGAAACCACAGCAATGCGCTTCAATATTTGTGTAGTGTCGCCAGCAACTAGGACAACAATTTGTTGTTGCCGGTTGAGCCGGCGATCAAACTTGCTATGCTTCTCGCGCTGAGCCATCAGCTCTCCTCGCTCACATATTTTTCAGATTTGTTTACAACTCAAGAGTTCCCATGAGAGGACCCAGGAGAGCGCATATCACTTTAGGGAAGTAACATGGACCCGCTCCACCAGGTCAACTCTATGGGTGGGTTTCATCGAAGAGCTGCTCCATGACTTTTGCTTGGAGCTGACCTTGGCTTTCTTCATCCGAGTCTTGTCTTTTTGACTTTACTCAGAAATCTGGTTTCAGCATCCTTCTTCCGAGACTCGCCCTTTTGGCTTTGCTCGAGAATTTGATTAGGTTGGAGATTCGACCGGTGAGACTTGTCTTCGAGACTTTGCTCAACTGTTTGATTTGAGCTTCCTTCTGAGACTCGTCTTCCTAACTCTGCTTAAGGTTGGTCGGAGCCCGGTTGTTGAGCCTTGCTTTTTGCTTCGCTCAGTGGCTTATCATTTGGTCGAAGAGGGTTATCTTTTTGACTTTGCTCCTCGCCTTTGCTCTCGAGACTTGCCTTCTTAGCTTTTCTCGGGATTTCATTTGGCATGCTGCTCTTGAGTTTTGCATTTGTGGCCTTCTTCAAGATTTGATGCAACATTTTGGTGTCGAGGCTGGCCTGTTTGGGCTTGGCTCAACAACCGTTTCATATTTCAAGTCATTCGACGGGTGTGACCCGTTAGCTCGAGCGACACTTCCTTCCCCTCAGAGGGGTCAGTTTCATTGCATTCTTTCATTTTTCCTTTCATTCATTTTTTCATTTTCATTTCATTTTTTTTTTCACATTACCATCCCAAGCGCCCTTTCGGGTTTTCACCAGGGATGGCCCCCTCTAGCTTTTTCCGGTGTGCCCTTTCGGGTTTTCACACCGAGGGGTTACCCATTTTTGCCTGAGGCGCCCTTTCGGGTTTTCACCTCAGCCAGGTTTGGGGCCTTTTTGCCCTTGAACATCCCTTTTTGGAAGATGATCAAGTCCGTCAGGACATCTCTATTTTTAGTCCATTTTCTTTCTTTTTTTTTTTTCGTTTTAGGGCCCGGGGCCGGACCCTGGGGCAATTGATCATGGGATCTGCCGCTTAGATTTAGCCTACCGTTGTGGTTTGCTGGCTAAAGAAATTTCGGTTAGCCTACCACTTTGGTTTGCTGGCTAAAGGGTTTTGGCTTGACCGACCACAGGGGTTTGTTGGTCAAAGACGGGGATAGCCGACCTTCTTGGGGTTTGCTGGCTAAGGGTTTAGGTTTTGACCGACCACAGAGGTTTATTGGTCAAAGGGGATAGCCTACCTTCTTGGGGTTTGCTGGCTAAGGTTTAGGTTTTGACCGACCAAAGAGGTTTATTGGTCAAAGGGATAGCCTACTGTTGAACCCGAAAAATATCGGGGCTTAAACAAACCCCGGGCAACAAATACGCCCTGGGGGAACCGGGAACAAACTCCCGGTCTCTCCCGTTCGGACGTCGGAAACAAACAACTCCGAATACTCGCGTCAATCCGGGGCAACCCGGAAGCGAGATGCCCGAGAAATTCTTCGTCGACGAAGGACACGTACCCCGGATGTCAGAAAATCCACGTCCGGAGCGGAGTTCGAAGTCGCGCCCGAAGCCGAAGGGTTCCGGGAGATCAAATACACGTGTTCCTAAAAAACGAGGACAAACGCACGTGGGACGGCCGAGGAAGTGCGAGCGGTGCACGTGCGCACGCGCGCGGTCGTCAACCAACAACCAAGGGAGGCCCGCAGAGCTCTCTCCCGCGTTTTCTCCCGGGAAGTACGGAGAAAATGGTCTGAAATGAAGAAGGCCCCACCTTAAATAGTGGTGGGCCAAGAGGAAGCCCCCAAGGGGGGCTGCCGGTCAGCCCCCTCGCCAGTGAGGGGGCCGCCGGTTCGCGCCCCCCACAGGGGCGTCGGTCAGCCCCCTCGCTAGCAGGGGGGCCGTCGGTTCGCGCCCCGCGCCAGCGGGGGGCCGCCGGTCGGCCCCCTCGCCAGCAGGGGTGGCCGCCGGTTCGCCCCCCGCGCCAGCGGGGGGGCCGCCGGTTCGGCCCCCCGCCAGCAGGGGGGGCGCCGGTTAGGCCCCCCGCGCCAGCAGGGGGGGGGGGCCACCGGTTTGGCCCCCGCCAGCAGGGGGGGCGCCGGTTCGGCCCCCCGCGCCAGCAGGGGGGCTGCCGGTTCGGCCCCCGCCAGCAGGGGGGGGCGCCGGTTCGGCCCCCGCCAGCAAGGGGGGCGCCGGTTCGGCCCCCGCGCCAGCAGGGAGGGCCGCCAGTCAGGCCCCCTGACGGGCGGCCCCCTCCGCCAGTCAGCCCCCATCTCCAGCACCGTCGCCGGTTCGCGTTCGCCCTCGACGCCCGTGCCGCCGAAGACCTCCGCCGGGGAGGGTACCCCCGTCGGTATACCCCCCGCAAAAGCTATAAATAGGGGCCATACCCCCATTGCAACGCCACGCCGACTGGCCTATACGCTTCCAAGCCCCCCAAAGACGCACGCTCACAAGCCCGTGCTCAGAGTGTGACCGTGCGCGAGCTTAAATAGGCCGCATGTGCTGAGGAGAAGTGCTTGGCGACCGTTGGTGTTCCGTCCTCGGCGTTCGGGCTGCCTTGCGCCACGTCCGCGGGAAGACGACACAGGTTGCCACATGACTCTCGGCGTCTGTATTTAAGTCCTCCGCCGTCGTCAAATGACGTGCGTCGAGGCAACGTTGTTCGACAGCGGCACAAACACCCTGTCGTAAAAAGGACAAATGGTCGCTAAATGCTCGGCGGAGGCACAAACACCTCGCCTTGGGCATCGAAGGCCCGACCAGTTCGTAAACGTCCGACGGAGGCACAAACACCTCGTTGTGCACGTAAATGCAAGCAGTACATCCTGTAAATACCGGACGGAGGCACAAACACCCTGTCACGGACATTGATGTATCCCCTACCATGTAATGTCCGACGGAGGCACAAACACCCCGTCGTCGACACTCATGTACTCGAAATGCTTGTAATCGCCCAGTGGAGGTACAAAAAGCCCCACTAAAGGCACAAATGTAAATGTCATAAATATAAATGACATGAGCTTGAGTGAAAAATTGTGGAAATTTACTTGTCATCTGTCTTTTTCTTTAAATTTCGGCATACGGTCTTTTAATAAACATTACGCATTCGAAGGTATTCGAGTGTTATACTCGATGTAAATGAAACATCGACTTCGGTCGGTGGGAACGGTCCAATACACGACCACTCTAATCGCCCTGAACGCGAGCGCACGCGGAAAATAATGAAATGAAATTCGAGGGTATTAGGGTTCGCACCCAATACCCCTCGTAAAATAAATCTTTGTCTGCTTCTTGCAAACAGTCTGGCACGCCCGCAAAAGCAAGCGAAAAGAGATCAACGAACGGGAACCCTCCCGGGGCGACCGAAGTTCATCTTTCGCGAACTTTTAGATATAAAATCGAAATAGAAAGAAAAATCCGCGTTCCAACACCTACCTTCTTGGGGTTTGTTGGCTAAAGTTTAGGATTGACCGACCACAGAGGTTTATTGGCCAAAGGGGATAGCCTACCTTCTTGGTGTTTGCTGGCTAAGGGTTTAGGTTTGACCGACCACAGAGGTTTATTGGTCAAAGGGGATAGCCTACCTTCTTGGGGTTTGCTGGCTAAAGTTTAGGTTTGACCGACCACAGAGGTTTATTGGTCAAAGGGATAGCCTACCTTCTTGGGGTTTGCTGGCTAAAGTTTAGGTTTGACCGACCACAGAGGTTTATTGGTCAAAGGGATAGCCTACCTTCTTGGGGTTTGCTGGGTAAAGTTTAGGTTTGACCGACCACAGAGGTTTATTGGTCAAAGGGGATAGCCTACCTTCTTGGGGTTTGCTGGCTAAGGTTTAGGTTTGACCGACCACGGAGGTTTATTGGTCAAATGAAAATGGCTTGATCTACCATTTCGGTTTACCTACCAAGCAGAATAGGGGCACAGCCTAACATTTTGTTTACTGGCTGCGCGAAACATGCCTTGATAAGTAATGATTTGATTTTGATTTGATGATGGTTTTGTTTTCACATTACTGGCCCCTGCGCCCTTTCGGGTTTTCACAGAAGCCAGCCCCCTCTAGCTTTTTCCAACGCGCCCTTTTAGGTTTTCACGTTGAGGGGTCATCCATTTTTGCCTGAGGTGCCCTTTCGGGTTTCCACCTCAGCTGGATTTTAGGCATTTTTACCCTCGGGCACTCCCTTTGGGGAGTGACCAAGTCCGCCGGGACATCTCTATTTTTAGTCCCTCCTTTTTTTTTTTTGGAACTTGGAGTCCGAAGCGAGGTTGCGGAACCTTGACTAGGGGATTCGCCGTTTGGCTTTAGCCTGCCATTATGATTAGTGGGCCAAAGACGGCACAGCCTACCATGGGGGTGTATTGGCTGAGGGGGCATTGCTTAGCCGACCTTTTTGGGGTTTATTGGCTAAAGGTTTGACCTGGTCGACCACGATGGTTTGCTGACCAAGAAGGAGTTTTTAGCCGACCTTTTTGGGGTTTGTTGGCTAAGGTTTGACTCGGTCGACCACGATGGTTTGCTGACCAAGAAGGAGTTTTAGCCGACCTTTTTGGGTTTATTGGCTAAGGTTTGACTCGGTCGACCACGATGGTTTGCTGACCAAGAAGGAGTTTTAGCCGACCTTTTTGGGTTTATTGGCTAAGGTTTGACTCGGTCGACCACGATGGTTTGCTGACCAAGAAGTAGTTTTAGCCGACCCTTTTGGGGTTTATTGGCTAAGGTTTGACTCGGTCGACCACGATGGTTTGTTGACCAAGAAGGAGTTTTAGCCGACCTTTTTGGGGTTTATTGGCTAAAGTTTGACTCGGTCGAGCACGATGGTTTGCTGACCAAGAAGGAGAACATAATTCATAGAGGGGGGAATTTTTCTTTCTTTTTCTTCCCTCTTTCTCTTTCCTTTTTTTTTACCAGGTCTGGCGCCCTTTCGGGTTTTCACCAAGTCTGGCCCCTTTGACTTTTTTCCAACGTGCCTTTTGTGGGCTTCCACGTTGAGGGGTTATCCATTTTTGCTTGGGGCACTCTTGTGAGTTTTCACCCCAACTGGACTTTAGGCTTTTTTGCCCTTGGGCACTCCTTTTAGGGAGTGACCAAGTCAGCTAGGACATCTCTATTTTCAGTCCCTTCCCTTGTTTTTTTTTTTTGACATGGGCGCATGTGCCCAACCCTAGCCTGATTCGGCTATAAGGGGATCAGAGGGCGGTTGCCCGTGGAGTTCATGCTCAGGGGCAAAATACATTTTCAGATGCTTGACATTTAGTGGTGGAAAGGGGTGGTCGCCAGTATGTGTTGCCAGCGTGTATCCCCCGCCTTCATAGACTCCAGTGACCACGTACGGTCCGCGCCAATTTGGCTGGAGTTTACCACTTGATTTGCCTGCCATGACTTCTCTTTGCTTGACCATGACGAGGTCACCTTTCTTGAAGACACGAGGCCTGACTAACTTGTCGTAGGCTCGAGTCATGCGGGCTTGATAGGATTGGAGGTGTTGATACGCTTCCAATCTTTTGCCCTCTAGGTCGGACAATTCCTCCAACCTTCTTTCAATTTCTTGTCGCTCCTCGGGCTGAAGACCGGTATAGACGGCTACCCTGTAGGAGGACATTTCAATTTCGATGGGGAGCATGGGTTCAGCTTCGTACACCAGAGAGAAGGGAGAACACCCCGTAGGGGTCTTGTAGACCGTCCGATATGCCCAGAGCGCTTCATGCACTTTCTCCCCCCCAGTCGCGTTTGCGATTGCCGACTATCTTCGCAAGCAACTTGCAGAGGGTTTTGTTGAAGGCTTCAGCCAGACCATTGGCTTGAGGGTTGTAGACCGTTGACGTCTTCCAATCTATCTAGAATTTGGCCGCCAACGCATATATCGTTTTGTTTTTGAAGGGCGTACCATTATCTGATACGATCCGATGAGGGGTGCCAAACCTGTAGATCAGGTGTTGCTTGACAAATTTGGCAACAGCTACCCCAGTTACATCCCGGAGAGGGATTGCCTCTGCCCATCGGGAGAAATAGTCGGTGGCTGCCAGGATAAACTTGTGGCCGCCAGAGGATGGTGGGAATGGTCCCACGACATCCATTCCCCATTCGGCAAAGGGCCATGTGGGGGTAGTTGGATGTAATTCGTTCGGCGGCTTTCTTGGCACCGAACTGAAGACCTGGCATTGATGACACGTGCGGGCGTATTGGACGCAATCTGTGTACATGGTTGGCCAGAAGAAGCCTTTTTGCTTGATGTTGATTTTCATTTTGTCTCCCGCTTGATGGGCCCCGCACAATCCAGAGTGGACTTCGTGCATAATGACTTTGGCTTCTTTGCGGGAGAGACATCTTAGGAGGACAGACTTGTCTTTTTCATAGACAAGTCGGTACAGTTGGTCTCCAATCATTTGATATGACATGGCCTGCCGCAGGAGCTGGACTCTTTCAGCCCGATTTGGGGGCAGCCGACCGTTCTTTATTTGGATGATCGGTTGGCGCCAGTCTTCTTCTTGACCGGCCTCGTCTTCGAGGACGTTGACCTCCGCCGTTTCTGGATCGGAGTCGTCTTCGAGGACGCTGGGCATCAATCTCCTATGATGGACGGTTATGCCCAATCCTCCTTCGGGAGGTAGCTTTATAGCAGACGCCAATTTAGCTAGTGCGTCGACTTGAGAGTTTTGTCCTCTGGGGACGTATCCGATTTCGAACATGTAGAACCTCTCACGAAGCTTCATCACTTTGGTGTGGTAAGGGATTAGTTACTTTTTCCGAACGTCGTAATCCCCCAGCACTTGACGGACGACCAGTTGCGAGTCCCCGTAGACTTTTACGCACTTGACGCCCATTTCGACGGCCAGTTGAAGTCCCACGATCAGCGCTTCATATTCAGCTTGATTGTTGGTCAATGGCTTCATGAGGGCACATGAATTGTGTAAAATTCCCCCTTATGGAGTCACCAGGACAATGCCCGCTCCGGAGGTATAAGTTGTGGTGCCGTCATCTTGTTTAAGCACCCAGGAAGCGCCATCAAAGTAGAGCTCTGTTGAACGGCAAAAGTGTGACACGTTTATTTCAGCGGAAATTACAAAATCCATCAGATGATGGTCCGGCGACTTGGCTAGTTGAAGCCTATTTTTGGCGGACGATGGTTCGAGTCGTGGACATGATGAAAGGGGCCGTTGGGCCACGAAGATTAAATGTTGGTTATCAGCAGGCATGGTTACAATACATTATCAGCAGCTGTTGACACGGGAAGAATATCATTTTGACATGTCATTTGATTTTGGATTGCTCATTTGATTTTATCTGGTTCATGTATTCATTTCATTTGGGTATTCATTTATTTCACATGCTTTGATTTGTGTATTGTGATTTGCGGGGCGTGCCAGTCTGTCTAACAGACAGAAAAGAATCCGCGCAATGCGGAGAAGGTATTTTTGGGTGTCCATGGAACGGACGGGTATGGTGTCCGTGAACGGACGGGTATGATGCCCGTGGAACGGACGGGTATGATGTCCGAGGAACGGACGGGTGCGCCGTATTTTAATCTGAACTCCTTGAGTCCCGTATCTATACTCATCAGGTGATTGAGGTAGCATGTGCTGGACCTCTGTCTCCATCGACCGGAGTCGATGTTACATTTACATCGAGTTAAGACTCTTGGTGTTGTTTTAACACCAGCTTTAACTCGAATACCATTCATAGCAAAGGGGATGAGAAAATACACACTTTTTTAGAAAATCCTGGTCATGATGTATCATTTTTTCTTTTGGTTATTTTGAAATACTTTTGCTTTGAGTGTTTCATTTTGAAAAGACTGCCCTTTGTGGAGTCCGAGATATGACTTTTAAGAAGGGAACAGATGTATTTCCGTGAACCCATTTGGGGTCTCCCTCCTCTCCTTTTTTTTTTAGAAAGATGTTGTTTGAAGGTTTTATTTTGGAAAACCTGAGGATTATTATTGCAGACGGGTATATACCCGTGTATTTGATTCTGAACTTGGGGGAGGTCGTGATTCAAAGTAGCATTTCTGTATTAGAAGAGTTGCTACATTAATTTTTTATGACATGATATTCTTTTACAACATCCTTCTTTTAAATGAAGTCTGAATTGAGGCAGAATTTCCTTTCTCCTCGTTCATTGTTTCATTCGTTCATCATTCATTTTTTTTTTACTTGTATGAGTATGATTTTTGGAGAATGTATGCACATATCTCCATGGACGTTCTTGTCAACTTGAAGTTCCTTTCGAGAAACTGTCCATATGAACACAATTCTTGTGAGTATGCATCATGCTGCTCTTTGAAGTAACTGAGCGCAGTTCGGGTCCTATCACAGTTCGGGTCCTGTCACAGTTCGGGTCCTGTCACAGTTCGGGTCCTGTCATAGTTCGGGTCCTGTCCCCTTTTTCTTTGGATGTGTGTATATCATCACAATTTTTATAATTTTATTTTAGCAGAGTTTCCGCTTATGCGGAATGTCCTCACGGAGATATATTCATATGAACATGTACTTATATCCATGTGTCCCCAGAGAATCTTTGTCCGGAGGGATTTTGCCCTCAAGAAAGTATGTGTGTATGATCATAAATTTGCAGTTTACGCATATTTTCTCACCGGTATTCCTATTTGAATGGAGTATCCGGCAAAAGGTATCATCTGCATATGCAGAATCCTTTTTGAGAGGCATATGCATATAATTGCGGATTTATGATTATATAGACATGTCCGTAGTCGGAGACTCCATTTGGGCAGAGTTTCCTCTTGGGAACACATGTATATAAATACAAAGTTTGTGCTTATATTGATATGTTTTTTAGAGGGAAGACTCTGACATGGGCAGAGCTTCCTTTCAAGTAACACATGTGTACAGGCACAAATTTGAATTTTATAGGTATGTTCTTAGGCGGAATCTCCACTTGGGCAGAGTTTCCTCTAGGAAACATGCATATAAAAATACCAATTTGTGAATATACAAACATGTTCTTGGGCAGAATCTCCCCTTGGGCAGAATCTCCTCTAAGAAACATATAAATATAAACACAGATTTGAAATTTATAGATATGTTCTTAGGTTGAATCTCCACTTGGGCAGAGTTTCCTCTAAGAAACACATATATAAATACGAATCTGTGAATATATGAATATATTCTCGAGCAGAATCTCCACTTGGGCAGAGTCTCCTCTAAGAAACATATGCATATAGCACAAACACACCATCCCGGAGAGTTTAAAACTCGATGGGAGGTGGCATGAATAACAGAGGTATCTAAAATACCATATGTCCGGAATGGACGGTATTTAGAACCTATAGCCCGTGAGGGCCAGTGCCGCTATTGCGGACTTTTAGCCGATGAAGTTTGCCGATGCCGCATACGGATAACCTCTCAACACTCGGGGGAAGAAGATTTGGTACCTTCACTCACACAAGAAATGAGATTGAGAGAGAGACGGGAGACTTTTGGAAATTTTCTATTCTTTCAGAATTTCAGAAAAGAGGGGGGCAGCAATTTCTTCAGGGAGCCGGCATCTCCCCGGGGCCGACCCTTTGAAATGGGGGGATGGGGTGCCTTTTATAGGGGAAGGCACCCCTTACATTGCATGGGATGGGGGGGGGGGTTTAAACCGATGGGAGTTCCATCGGTTAGAGGGAAAATTCCCTCTAACCGATGAGACTCTCATCGGTTAAAGCTAACCGATGAGACTCTCATCGGTTAAAGAAAAAAAACTCTCTAACCGATGAGACTCCCATCGGTTAGAGGGTTAAAGGCCCTCTAACCGATGGGGGTTCCATCGGTTAGGCCCTTTTTTATTTTCTTTTTTTTTCTTCTATTTTCTATTATATTTTTTTTGTTTTTTTTCCTGTTTTCTGTCTTTCTGTGTGTTTTTTTTTGTTTTCTTTATTTTTCTGTTTTCTGTTTTTTTTTTTGTTTTATGTTTTTTTTTTTTGAAAGGGGGATTCCCCTTAACCGATGGAGGTTCCATCGGTTAGAGGGGAATTTCCCCTTAACCGATGGAACTCCCATCGGTTAGAGGGGAAGACTCCCCTAACCGATGGCACTTCCATCGGTTGAAGGGGAATTTCCCCTCAACCGATGGAACTCCCATCGGTTGAAGGGAAAAATCCCCTTAACCGATGGTAGTCCCATCGGCTAGGGGATTTAAAGGGGGATTTCCCCTCAACCGATGGTGCTTCCATCGGTTTGGGGAAATAATCCCCTTAACCGATGGTAGCCCCATCGTTTAAGGGGTTAAAAATTTTTTTGTGTCCACAAATGCCCCCCACGGGAAGTGCGCCGACGCCGAAGGCGGAGGGGGACGTCCCGTGCGTTCTTCGAGCCGTGCTTCTGATCTTCATGACTTGACAATAAACTTGAATCGGAAAGTTGTAGCCACAGTTGACACACTTCAACACTTGCACTGTGAAGTCGACAACCTCGGGCAACGATCGACTTTGTCATGCTTGTTCTGAGCGATCAGCTCCGCTTCCTTGGATTCAGAACTGACTTTGGCTTTCTTTGTCTTCTGGATTTCATCTCAGGGATTTTTTTTAGATCTGCCTTTCTGGCTTTGTTGTGGACTTGAATTGATTGAGGACTCAATTGGTGAGACTCATCCTTTTTTGACTTTGCTTAACAACTTGATTTGAGAGACGTCTTTTTTTTGACTTGTGATCCTGACTTGATTTGCAGTTGGATCTGATATCACTTTCCTGAGCTTTGCCTTTTGGCATTTGCTTGGATTGGATTTGACATCTTTTTCTTGAATCTTATCTTCTCGGCTTTGTCCGAGATTTGACATGATATTCGGCTACTGAGGTTGACCTTCTTGGTTTTGCGGCTATCTTTCTTTTTGCTTCTTTCTCTTCTACTTCATTCATCATTTTTTTTATTTCTGTTTTGAATTCTCAACCATCCTTGCTCCGGAAGTTGTTGGAGACAGGTGTGTTGAAGCTCATTTGAATATTTTGTCTTCTTCCAAACCCAAGAGAGCTGGAAAAAGGAGGGTGGCGGATCCCACCACATCTGGCGGTGACTTTCTTTTCCTTTCTTTTCTTCTCTCATCATTGTCATTCATGACTCTTCTTCTTGATTCACCACTTATCCTTTTTTCCCTTCCCGACTTATTTACCTCAGATGACGAGACATGTGAGGAAAGGTGCCGGTCCGATTGCTTCGGGCGGCAATGCCTCTTTGCCTAGAGGTTCTCCTCTCCTTTGTGAAGTGGAGCATGAGAATTCCTCACGGGCAGTTATCAACTTTATGCCGGAGATTGATGATAATAAACCATCATCTGACTGTCTGTTTTCTTGAGATAGCTGTGACGGATGACGGTGCCTCTGCATTTGCTGAGCTGAGGGTCTCGACGGAACAGTATTCTTCTGCTCCTATCGGGGCTTATATCCCAATGCCTGCCAAGGAATATTCTGCCATGGAATCAACTCCTGCAGGTGACTTCCTTTACTGAGCTCATATACAATCTTTAAAGATGATGTTTTCTTTTCTGATATTGACTTTCCTTCCTTGTATTCAGGTGACTAGATCTTCTGTGATCAACTCTTCTTTGGGGGATGATGGATTCATATTTTGTATCTGTGGCCAATCCTCCCTTTCCGCTTTGGGGAAATGCAGGGAGCCCATTCTTGAACTCATATAGAGTTGTTTTTTTTTTTGTCATATTTCTTTTCATGACGAATCCTTCTCCCTTACTGTATTTGCTTTAACAGGGACAGAATTCTGTGATCAACTGTTTGGCTGGGGAACGACAGATTCATATTCTGCCTCAGGGGCGAACTTCTCCATCCCGAGTTGGGGAATTTCAATGAGCCCGTTTTTGGACTTCCCAGCTCAATCCGCCTTTCAAGTGGGCGACACAACAGGCGGAGGCGGAGGTCTTCAACAGGCAGATTCTACCTGTGACCCTCCAACCTTCCCATATGATGGGGAGCAGTTTTATGCAAATTCGCCATATTTTTCCAGCTCCTTTCAAGATCCGTGTCCTGGACCATCCAATCTCGCCCAACCTTCAGAATCTGAGGCTGAGGAGGAAGGCGAAATTCCCGCCCCAGGTGAGAAGGAGCCGAGTTTTATGGCTTGCATCATTGAGTTGGTGTTTTACTAGCTTTGTCTTGCTAACAGCTTTTTCCTCGCTGCTGATTTCTTTTCCGGGGCAGACGCTGTGTCGAATCTTGACGAGGAGAGCTCTCCGCTCTTGGAGGTTGGTGCTCCCCCTGAGCATGGTATAAGATGGCCTGAAGGGACGCAACTAGCCCCGCATTTTGCTGATGATGGCTGCTGGAAATTCCTTGTTGGCCGAATAACGGCATTAGCAGACTCCACAGACTCGGCGCCCATTGAAGTTATTCGAGAGGCGCTGGAGCAACATACGGGATCTGCCTTTAGCATGGGAGTCCAGCAGGAGCGTTGGATGAATTTTATCACCGATGTTTGGAGCAGGGTGTACACCCGTCAGGTTGAGACGACCTGGGCCCAGCGATTTGAAGCTCTGGAGAGCGATACTGGCTGGAACGCGAGCTTGGCGAGGCAATATCTTGTCAGGCTCAAGATGCCAGAGATGAAGCTGAAGGTCCTGAAGAGGGAGGCCTCCGTGCTAGAGATAGAAGCGGCTCTGGCCGGCCCGGATCTTCCAAAGCTAGGAAGGTAGAGCGGCTGCAGAAGAAGGCACCCTCTTGGCTTTGTTTCTCAACATAGCCTTTATGTATTAGGCTCGTTGTCCTGATTTGTTTGTTGTTGTTTTTTTTTTTTTGTAAATAGTGTGTGACTATCTGTCACCCCTTATGAATATGTAACAGATTGACTTATGACTTTATGAATATAAATATGAAGGACAAGGAAATTCCTTCTTTCATTTTCTGTCTCTCTTTTTTTTTCACATTACCAGCCTTAGCGCCCTTTCGGGTTTTCACCAAGACTGGCCCCCTTTAGCTTTTTCCAACGCGCCCTTTCGGGTTTTCACGTTGAGGGGTTATCCATTTTTGCCTGAAGCGCCCTCTCGGGTTTTCACCTCAGCTGGATTTTTTTGATCTTTTTACCCTCAAGCATACAGTGAGCCGTATACTTGAGTCCATCGGGGTATCTCTATTTTTTAACCCCCTTTTTTTGTTTCTTTCTTTTTTTTTACCAAGGCCGTCGAGGACTCGGCTGACTTGGCTGGCTGAATGGCTAAAGGTTTGGTTATGGAGTGAGTGATGGTTTCAAATGTGGTTTGAGATTTGAATATGGCCAATGATTGGAAATTCGGATTTGGAATTTGGTTTTGGAATTTGGATTTGGATGTGGATTTGGGTTTGAATATGAGTATGTTGGGTGACTTGGGTCACCTTTGTGGTATTTTGGGTTTGGGTTTGGATATGGATATGTTGGGTGACTTGGGTCACCTTTGTGGTATTTTGGATTTGGGTTTGGATATGGATATGTTGGGTGACTTGGGTCACCTTTGTGGTATTTTGGGTTTGGGTTTGGATTTGACATAGCCTACCTTTATGGTTTGTTTGGCTATAGTTTTGATATTTGGATTTGACATAGCCTACCTTTGTGGTTTGTTGGCCATGATTTTGGTATCGGGATTGACATAGCCTACCTTTGTGGTTTACTGGCTATGGCTTTTGATTTGGTTTGAGTTTGATATAGCCTACCTTTGTGGTTTGTTGGCTATAGTTTTGGTATTTGGATTTGCATAGCCTACCTTTTTGGTTTGTTGGCTATGGTTTTGAGATTTTGGCATAGCCTACCTTTTTGGTTTGTTGGCTATGGTTTTGGTATTTTGAATTTGACATAGCCTACCTTTTTGGTTTGCTGGCTATGGTTTTGAGATTTTGGATTTGACATAGCCTACCTTTGTGGTTTGCTGGCTATGGTTTTGGTATTTGGATTTGGCATAGCCTACCTTTTTGGTTTGCTGGCTATGGTTTTGGTATGGTTTTGACATAGCCTACCTTTTTGGTTTGTTGGCTATGGTTTTGGTATTTTGGATTTGACATAGCCTACCTTTTTGGTTTGTTGGCTATGGTTTTGGTATTTGGATTTGACATAGCCTACCTTTTTGGTTTGTTGGCTATGGTTTTGGTATTTTGGATTTGACATAGCCTACCTTTTTGGTTTGTTGGCTATGGTCAAGATTTGATTTGGGTTTGTACATGGAATACCCTTGGCTTTCATGCTCGGTAGGGAGTGAAAAGTTTGGGGTATATAACGGACAGGTGGAAGTTTTGATTCCTTTGCCCCTATCTGTTGCAAACTTCATTTCATTGTTTTTCATTCTCTTTCGGCTTCATGCCTTTTGGGTGATCGGTTTTTGTTTTGGTGACTGGCCAGGGAATTCATGCTCTGGCGCGTGGTACAATTTCAGGTGTTTCCTGTTGAGTGGGGGAAAGGGCACATTACCTTTATAGTCCACCAACATGTATGCACCCCTTTCATATGCCGAGGTGACGATGTATAGGCCAAGCCAAGTAGGCTGCAATTTGCCGCACGATTTTTTTTTTTTTTTTTTTTGCCATTGCTTCTCTGCATTTGACTATGACGAGGTTTCCTTGCTTGAATGCTCTTGGTCTTGCCAATTTTGTCAAAAGTGCAGACCATTTTGACTTGATATACTTGGAGGGATTTATATGCTTCGAGTCGCCTTCCTTCTAGGTTGGAGAGCTCCTCAAGTCTTCTTTCTATCTGACTTTGATCTTGGCTTTGAGATTCATTTTGGATTGCCACTCAACAGGATGCCATTTCAATTTCTATAGGGATCATGGCCTCAGCTCCATATATCAAGGAGAAAGGCGAACATCTGGTAGGGGTTTTATACACAGTTCGATAAGCCCATAAGGCTTCATGAACCTTTTCTCCCCATTCCCGTTTCCTGTTGCCGATTATCAAGCAATTTACAGAGAGTTTTGTTAAAGGCTTCTGCTAACCCATTTGCCTGTGGATTATATACTGAGGATGTTCTCCAATCAATATGAAATTTCGCCGCCAAGGCATATATTGTTTTATTTCTGAATTGCGACCTATTGTCAGATATGATCCTGTGAGGAGTCCCAAATCTGCATATTATGTTTTGCTTGACAAATTTGGCAACTGATTCTCCGGTTACCTCCCTTAATGGGATAGCTTCAGCCCACCGAGAGAAGTAATTTGTAGCAGCCAGTATGAACTTATGGCCTTGAGATGAGGGTGGGAATGGTCCCACAATATCCATACCCCATTCGGCAAACGGCCAAGTTGGTGCTGTGGGATGTAGCATATTTGGGGATTTTCTCGGCACAGGGCCGAAGGCTTGGCATTGATGACATGTACGGGCATATTGGATGCAATCCGCGTACATGGTAGGCCAGTAGAAGCCTTTCAACTTGATATTGATTTTCATCTTCTCCCCTGCCTGGTGTGCACCACACAGCCCGGAGTGAACTTCTTTCATGATGATTTTGGCTTCTTTGAGGGATAAGCATCTGAGGAGGACTGGCCCTTTCTTTTCATGGACCAGCTTATATAGTTGATCTGCTATTATTCGATATGATGTAGCCCTGCGTAAGAGCTGAATTCTTTGTGCTCGATCAGGAGGTAGCCAACCTTTCTTGATTTTGACAATCGGCTCACGCCAATCTTCAGATTCATTTGTTATATCTTGCTCTATAGTATGTGCTTCTTCAATCGTAACATTAGACTCAGCGTCGAGAATACTCGGCATGAGCCTTCTGTGACGGACACTTATGTCCAATTCCCCTTCAGGAGGCAATTTTATGGCAGAGGCCAATTTGGCCAAAGCATCAGCCTGAGAATTTTCACTTCTCGGCACATGAGATATGTCGAAGAAGTTGAATTTTTCTTTGAGCTTCATAACAGTGGTATAGTATGGAAGCAATTGTGGTTTACGGACTTCATACTGGCCCAATATTTGTCGGATGACCAGCTGTGAGTCACCATAAACTTGTATGCCTTTGATTCCCATTTCGAGAGCCAGCCGGAGCCCAATAATCAGAGCTTCATATTCGGCTTCATTATTTGTGAGTGGCTTCATAAGAGCACAGGAATTGTATAAGATTCCTCCATGTGGAGTGACTAGGACGATCCCTGCTCCAGTAGAGACGGTGGTAGAACCATCAGTATAATGGAGAGTTCGGGAAGCTCCATCAAAATATAATTCCCAAGAGGGTAGCTCAATTGTGGCAACCTCTTGGAGAACTAAATTTTCACTTGCAGGAGAAAGAGTTTCTTCTTCTGGGAGGTTTATAGATAAAGGGAATCTTCTGGCACTGGATGTGCGGCTAAGAATTCGGCCAAGCCTTGCCCTTTGATTGCCCTTTGTGGGATGTATGTGATATCAAATTCCATAAGGAGCAGAGCCCATTTTGCGAGTCTTCCTGACAATATGGGTTGCCTTAGCAGATACTTGATTGGATCATACTTGGAGATGAGTTTAATTTCATGAGCCAGCAGATAATGCCTCAATTTCTTTACAGCAAAGACCAGTGCTAGGCATACTTTTTCCATTGGAGCATACCGGAGTTCCGGACCAATTAGCTTTCTGCTAAGATAATATAAAGCTTGCTCTTTATCATCTTCATTTGTTTGTGCCAATAGAGCTCCCAGAGAAGCATCCATAGCTGCAATATAGAGTATAAGAGGCTTTCCAATAACTGGCGCCCCTAGGACTGGAGGAGTGAGAAGATACTCTTTGATTTGTTCAAGAGCGTCCTGACATTCTTGGTCCCAGATAAAGGGAGCGTTCTTCTTCATTAGTTTGCCGAACGGCATGCATCTTCCTGAGAGATTGGATATGAATCGCCTGATATAGGCTAATCTCCCTTGGAGTGACCTTAACTCAGTCAAATTTTGAGGAGAAGGCAGCTGCTGGATCGCCTTGATTTTGTCAGGGTCTATTTCTATTCCCCGATATTTGACGATGAAGCCCAGGAACTTGCCACTTGAAACCCCGAATGCACATTTCATAGGGTTCATCTTCAATTTGAATTGACGAAGCCTTTCAAAAACACGGCGAAGATCATGTAGATGATCCCCCGTTTTTTGGTTTTGACGACTAAGTCATCCACATAACATTCAACCACATCATGGATCATTTCATTGAATATCTTAGTCATGGCTCTTTGATATGTAGCCCCTGCATTTTTCAAACCAAAGGGCATCCGCTTGTAGTTGAAGATGCCTTTGGGTGATCTGAATGCAGTATGATCTTTATCTTTGATTGCCATCCGGACTTTATTGTATCCGGAAGACCCGTCCATGAAAGACAAGGCTTCATAGCCGGTGGTCATATCCACCATTGTTTCAGTGATTGGAACTGGGAAATCATCCTTGGGACATGCTTTATTCAAGTCCCTGTAGTCAATGCATATTCTTTTTCTTCACAGGAATAATATTGGCGAGCCATATTGGATATACGCACGGCTCGATGAAGTCCACTTCAGAAAGCTTGTCGACTTCAGTATTTACTTTCAATTCTAGTTCATGCCGCATACGCCTTTGAGCTTGTTTGACAGGCTTGGCCGTGTGCAGTATGGATAATTCATGTTCAGCAACTGATGGTTCCAGTCCTAGCATTTCTTTATAATTCCAAGCGAAACAGTCTTGGAATTCCAGCAGAAGAGTTTGATAAGATTGCCTCTCTTGTTCATCAAGAAGGGCGCTGATAAAGATTGGTCGGGGATCTTGTTGACTCCCGAGGTTGAGTTCAATTAGTTCATCAATAGTGGCCTGTCCACCATCTTCAATTTCTTGGGGAGCTGGCTGAAGATCTATGAAATCTTCCGCGTCATCAGAATTGGTGACGTGAACTTCATGGAGATCTATGTTTTCAGAATTTGTGGATGAAGATTGCATACAGACTTCTTCTGGTAGCTCTTCATTTGATAATTCATTTGATAGAGTTGAAGTAGTATTTTGAGAGTTGGAGTTGGAGGACTCCTGATTATTCTCCGTGCTGCAGACCTCTGGTGATGATCCGACAACATTGACTGTATAGGAGGATTTGGTATCATAACCTAATCCTCTGGTATCTCTCCCAGAGAATGGAGGTTGCCCCCGGACTTGAGAAGGTTCCCATAGTTGCTTGAAGAAATTTCTCCGGGAAACATCTTGTACCTGAGGAATTTTTTGCTTTCTGCACATCTCCTTAATTTTTTCTGGCATATCGGCCATTTCTTGTATTGATTCCAGTTGGTTATTGGACCTATCTTCTCAACCAAAATCATCCTCTGTATAAGTTGGAAGGATTGATTCCCCTTTGTAGAAGAGGATTGGCTTTGCTGCCTTTCTTGCATTCTTTCTTCTTTCTTTTCTTTGATGAGTGACGACGAAAGTTTTTAATCGCCGGACACTTTGTTCTTGCTTTGGAGAACAAATTTGCATGCAGTTGGATGGCAAAGGAATGCTTCCATTGATGATTTGACTTATGTGATCAGCTTCATAACTGATATTCCGCCGTTCTGGGCGGATTGCTTTGCTTTGAGAATCCTTTGCAGGTGATTTGGCAAAGCCTTTGTTTACCACAAAAAGCTCGCCAGTTTCATTGTCTTCATTTGAAGACTCAATTTGCTTACTTTTCCCTTTAGAGAGGGAGGAGAGTTGAGGATTTGGTCCTCCAAGATATAGAAGGGCATCAATCAAGTTGCATTCATCTTCCCGAAACGGGGCTTGATCAGCGAAGATTGTATGCTGCTTTCCTTCTTTCGCCTATTTAATGCATTGATAGAGAGTTGATGGAATAACCCAGTTTTCATGCAGCAAGGGTCTCCCAAGCAATATTCTGTTGCATATGAGGCATGAGATGTAGAGATTCAATGGCTTTATAGGGCATTATATTGGTAGATGCCCCCGGATCGACCAGGATCCGATTCAATTGAATATTGTTGACCTGTCCCTATATATAAGGGACGATTGTGATATGGAGAGGATAGCAACATGTGCTTATCTTGTGAAAGTGACATTTGCTGCCAGTGCTTCATATATTTGAGCTTGGAAATCAGCCATATGAGCTTCATATATTTTTTTTTATTCTTGGAGTACTTTGACAAGAGTTTCTCTCAGGTCTTGGCTCCAAGCAATTGCCTCCCAGACAGTGATGTTGACGGGGAGTGATTTGAGTTGCCGAAAGATTTTGTCATCAGCCTTGATGCGTATCTGATCCGATGAGGGAGATCCCTTTATCGAGGACTCAGATGGCTTCTTTGGCTTGATAGATTTCTTTTGAGAGAGAGGAATCAACAGCCTTCCATTTGACAAGAGAGGAGCGTTGTCCGGCTCATTTGATGAGGCATGGGGACTTTGGCTCTTTCTTTTGTATGAGGAGGCATATTGGACAGCTCTTCTTCTTCATCTGAAGGGTTGAAGACATAAGAATCCGCCCGTATTTCGGCTTCAGGCAGAGGCTTTGACTCCTTGCCTTAAATGAGAATGACTCTGCTTGATTTTGTGATATCAGGCTTCTTGAGAATAGTAGATGCAACTTTTTGCTCTTTACCATGCCCTTTCTTGCGACGGCAATTTGAATTATTCGTTGGCCGACGCTGATATGTCAGCATTGTTGGCTTACCTTCAGCCTGTTTGGTATTATCACTTGGAGAGATTTATAGCTTCTTTGGTTGAGGTTTGGACACCATATTGTAAATTGGTGAGTTAAATATGTGATTTGATTCTTCAATTTTGATTGATTGATGATTTTTTTTTTTTTTTTTTTTTTTTAAGTTGATACTTGAGGTACCTCAGCAGCAGCATCACGCTACATTTGTTCTTTTTCATTCTTCTTTATTATTATTATTCTTTGTTGTATTTTATTTTTTTTTTTTTTTGGTTTGTTTTTTTGTTTTTTTGTTTTGTTTTGTTTTGTTCTGTTTATATATATATATGTATATTTTTATTTCATACCTGAAGAGCTTTAAGTAAGCTTATGACTTTCTGCTCTGAAGATGATTTGGAGATGCTTCTCTTGTTGGAGCCACCTCTTAGTTGTAGAGTTGTTGACTCTTTTGGAACTGGCTGATTTTGAGGGCCGACAGTGACCCATTCTCAAAGGTTGCATTAATTGCTTCTTGAATAATTGAAGATGGGAGTTGGTGATAATGATCCACGAACTCCTCTGCTTGCTGGGAGATTGACTTTGTCGCAACTTCTTTCGATATTCTCATTCTGTATTGAAAAAGATCAATTTTAAATTGCTCCATTTCAGCTTTGACTTTGTATCGTCCATAGCCCAGGGGATGATGATAATATTCACATATCTTTGGATATAGAGCTTGGGATTCTGGACTTGAACCATAGGCTCGTTGTGACACCTTATTTGCTGGCGCCAAAGAATTCCCATATTGATCAATTTTTTCTTCCCAGATATGAGTTTCGACCAAATCATGGAGATCCAAACAATAGTCATGCATCTCCTTTCACTCTTGAAAGATATATGATGCTGGTTTAAGTATGGAAACCAGACTTTGTCTTCTGAGATTGTCAAGTATAAACTTGGTGCTCTTTGTTGCAAATGAGAGCTTATTATAGAAGATGCAGATTTGTATACGATTGACTGGATAAATATGGATTTGAATGCTCCCCCACTGATAACCGAGGAAGACCAAAGGATGATGATGCCCTAATGACTTTCACCACATAGGATCCAGGATTGGCTGGTCCATTTGGTGGTTGTTGAGTATGAGGCTGGTTGACCCGATGAATACTCAGGTCAATTAGCTTTTGAACATCATTTTTGAATCTTATGCAATCTTTGATACTATGACCCATCACTTGATGATATGGGCAGTAATTGGCTAATATTTCTGCCGGAGCTCGGTAATCCATTAATCCGGATTGAAGGCATAGCCGGAAAAGTGAGTAAGTGAGATGTCGAGGGAAAGAATATAACCTTGCCGGCTCGACAGGAGTTGAAGGATCTTTGGATAGCCACCCAATTGAGTCTGCATATGGCGACATAGGAGGCAGTTCTGAATATATTTGAGTATGCATAAGAGTATATTTGCCTTTGGACTTTCCTCATTATTCTATGTGGATCATGCCTTGATCTTGGTAGAGAATGAGCTCCTGAATTATCTTGAGGAGGATTACATGAATGACCGTCCTCGGGATGATTTGAATTTGTTGGAAGTCTCGTCATATAAATGATATCGACAGATTGCTCTGGTCGATCCCAAGCATGAAGTTGAGGAGGGTCAGCCAAAGCATTTTGCATAGAAATGAGGCCATTTGAATGATCTTCTGGGCCTCACTTTTGAAGATGTAGCAATCTTCAATTACATGCCCCACCATACGGTGATACGGACAAATCAAGCTGATTGGTTTGCTGACATCTGCCGGCTTCTTTGGTGTTGGCAGTGATATTAATGGTTGTCGAGGCAGAGATCAAAGAGCCTCTTTAATATGCTTCTTGTTTTTTGAAAGAATAAGGAGTCTTCATACGCCCATCAATGATGGCAGTGGAGCTTTAGCTTCTGATTTCTTCTTTGGGGCAGGAGAGATTGTTGCCCCCTTTGCTTCATCATCAGGTGAGGAGTCAATGATGTTGACTTCTTTTGCTAACTTATTGCGCTCTTTGGGGAGCTTGCCTTTATGAGATGTATGTGTCATTTGCTCGGCTAGAAACATCTCAATGTCTGCCACTATGGAATTCAATTGATCGAAGCTCTTGATATTTGCTCCCAAGAGTCTCTCATTGATTGTTGATATGAGGCCTTTTTGACAGATAGGGATTGTATCTTCTTGAACAGGAGGGTTATTGCATTTCATGCTAAACTCTCTCCATCCCTTGATGAAGTGGATTGCCGACTCCCCTTTTCTTCTGTTTGAGGGAAGATAATTGGCAAGAGGGATACCTTCCATTCAGCCGTTTGGAAATGGCTCATGAATTTCTTTTGCATATCTGCCCGATCGGTAACTGAGTTGGGCTTGAATTTTGAATACCATTGAAATGCGACTTCAATCAAGGAAGTTGCAAAATATCTGAAGAGATAAGATTTGCCGATGGCAAGCTCGACCAGGATAAATAACATAATGTGGCACATATTCCAATGGCGACCCCTGTCCATTAAACTTTGATAGTTTTATGACTTTAGGGCATATCTCTGGCAGCTTCTTGAATTGATGATGTACTGGATATGGAACAGAATATGGATCTGCCACCTGAATACCTTTGCTCTACTGAGCGAACATATCTCGAATAATCCTTCAGTATCTCATGCCTTTGTATGGCAACACCTTGAGGGGTCATAATATTGGACGGATCAATGATGTCTTGAACCGTAGTTTGAGGAAGAAGACCAGTCGTAGAAGCTGCTGGATAATTTGTCGGGGCAGCCCCATCTAGATGTTGATTTTGTTGATTTTGAGCAGAGACTGGCTCCACAGAATGGGGAGGCTTGTAGTTACCAGTTGCCTCATTTCATTTAGAAGCACACCATTTGAGATTGGGATTGCTGCATCACTTGATATTTGTCGTCATCTGACATAGCCTGGAAATTTTCCTTTGTCGGCAAGTCGATGACGGGATTAATGTTTGAAGTTGAAGGCCCACCTTCTTCGACTTGAATATTTGCTTCTTCGAAGAAGGGGATTTGAATTCCCTCATGTTAAATATCAATACGAGGGAGAACTTGACCAGGTGCTTCAGCTTGTCCGCCGGGCTGGCGGTTTCTTCTGGCAAATTACCTGATGGCTTCAGCAGGATTGAAGTGGCTTCAGCGATTTGTTCGGCTGGTTCGCCAGAGTCATTCCCGGCGGCATAGCATGAGAAGATTATAAGCTTGGGTTTTTCCTCAGCTGCCCAAGTAACACGTCGTCTTTTTGACGGACGGGTACTGGCGTTAGGAATTGCCCCCAGCCCATTAAATATTGAAACTCGCCGTATACGGTTGAAGGCCGATATGCGAGATTTGAATTACTGAGTTGGATTTTCTTTGACTATTCGGGTATTCTCCGAGCCTTGAGAAGTATAGATTGACTTCTTGTATATCTCTTTTTCTTTTTATCCATGATGGTGCTTGAGCTCAATATGTTGAAGGGAAGCATATTTGGCGTTGCTTCTCTTACTAAACACCTTTGATATATTTGCTTGAGTCTTCTTGAGTTTATGGGCTTCCTTTTTTTTTGGAACCCAGATTTGTTTGAACCTGGGAGAGTGCTGGGTCTTTTGCTTGACATCGGCTTCCTTCTTGGGATCTCCTGATTCTCCTTGAAACCGCCGCAAAACTGAGAAGCGGTTTGAGGTTGGGATTGTAGGAACATACCTATCCCGCAGGGTGATAGGTTGGCTTCCGTCGAGCCATACCTGCAGACCTTTGATCATGATGGATTTGTCGGATCTTGAGGTGGCAGCTGATGCCCTTTTACTTTTTATGATTTTATTTTGTCCTTGTTGTAGAGATGGAAAATATGATTTTGAAGGAGTTCACCCGGATTGAACAAGTCTGGATTTGGGCAGACTTAAATTTTTTTTTTAATGGCTTTTTTTTTTTGGGTTAAAGGTATGGTATTGGAATTTGGTGGAGCCTACCATTGAGGTTTGGTGGCTACGATTTTGGAATTTCAATTTGGATTTTGGTTTTGGATTCAGCCTACCTTGATGGTTTGTGGCCATATTTGATGTTTGGTTTTGATGTATTCCGGGATTGCATATGGTTTGGAATTTGAATTTGAGATTGGACATGACCGGCCTTGATGGCTTGTTGGTCATGATCTTGAGTTTGGATATGGTTTTGAATTTGGATTGGACATGACCTGCCTTGATGGCTTGTTGGTCATGAGCTTGAGTTTGGATATGGTTTTGAATTTGGATTGGACATGACCTGCCTTGATGGCTTGCTGGTCATGAGCTTGAGTTTGGATATGGTTTTGAATTTGGATTGGACATGACCTGCCTTGATGGCTTGTTGGTCATGAGCTTGAGTTTGGATATGGTTTTGAATTTGGATTGGGCATGACCTGCCTTGATGGCTTGTTGGTCATGAGCTTGAGTTTGGATATGGTTTTGAATTTGGATTGGGCATGACCTGCCTTGATGGCTTGCTGGTCATGAGCTTGAGTTTGGATATGGTTTTGAATTTGGATTGGGCATGACCTGCCTTGATGGCTTGCTGGTCATGAGCTTGAGTTTGGATATGGTTTTGAATTTGGATTGGACATGACCTGCCTTGATGGCTTGCTGGTCATGAGCTTGAGTTTGGATATGGTTTTGAATTTGGATTGGACATGACCTGCCCAGGCTCATAGCCAATAGATGTTGTTGGCCAGAGTTAGGCTGATCCCCTTTATTAGTATTACCTTTGGAGAGCATTCGGATGCCCCCTGCTGATAATAACAGGACGAGCTTTGGCTTGCCCACAGCTCTCGTGGATCTTCCTTGTTAACTTGTTGGAGAGAGGCTTTTGAGCAGCATCTTCTTCATAGGCCGGAAGGGATCCGACAATTGTTGGAAAAATCCCCAAATATGATCGGAGTCGCCTGGTAACCGAACCTGGCATGATTGTTGATGGCGAGTGGTCCATAAGTGACGGCCATCTTCAACAGCTTATGATTTGCCTTTTTGTTTGTACCTTCAAGGGAAAATATCAGTATTAGGACTTTCATGAAAAATGTACGTATGTCTCATCCTTTGCTATGAATGGTGAGAAAAGGTCCCACCGGGCGTGCCAGTTGTTGACACGGGAAGAATATCATTTTGACATGTCATTTGATTTTGGATTGCTCATTTGATTTTATCTGGTTCATGTATTCATTTCATTTGGGTATTCATTTATTTCACATGCTTTGATTTGTGTATTGTGATTTGCGGGGCGTGCCAGTCTGTCTAACAGACAGAAAAGAATCCGCGCAATGCGGAGAAGGTATTTTTGGGTGTCCATGGAACGGACGGGTATGGTGTCCGTGAACGGACGGGTATGATGCCCGTGGAACGGACGGGTATGATGTCCGAGGAACGGACGGGTGCGCCGTATTTTAATCTGAACTCCTTGAGTCCCGTATCTATACTCATCAGGTGATTGAGGTAGCATGTGCTGGACCTCTGTCTCCATCGACCGGAGTCGATGTACATTTACATCGAGTTAAGACTCTTGGTGTGTTTTAACACCAGTTTTAACTCGAATACCATTCATAGCAAAGGGGATGAGAAAATACACACTTTTTTAGAAAATCCTGGTCATGATGTATCATTTTTTCTTTTGGTTATTTTGAAATACTTTTGCTTTGAGTGTTTCATTTTGAAAAGACTGCCCTTTGTGGAGTCCGAGATATGACTTTTAAGAAGGGAACAGATGTATTTCCGTGAACCCATTTGGGGTCTCCCTCCTCTCTTTTTTTTTTAGAAAGATGTTGTTTGAAGGTTTTATTTTGGAAAACCTGAGGATTATTATTGCAGACGGGTATATACCCGTGTATTTGATTCTGAACTTGGGGGAGGTCGTGATTCAAAGTAGCATTTCTGTATTAGAAGAGTTGCTACATTAATTTTTTATGACATGATATTCTTTTACAACATCCTTCTTTTAAATGAAGTCTGAATTGAGGCAGAATTTCCTTTCTCCTCGTTCATGTTTCATTCGTTCATCATTCATTTTTTTTTTACTTGTATGAGTATGATTTTTGGAGAATGTATGCACATATCTCCATGGACGTTCTTGTCAACTTGAAGTTCCTTTCGAGAAACTGTCCATATGAACACAATTCTTGTGAGTATGCATCATGCTGCTCTTTGAAGTAACTGAGCGCAGTTCGGGTCCTATCACAGTTCGGGTCCTGTCACAGTTCGGGTCCTGTCACAGTTCGGGTCCTGTCATAGTTCGGGTCCTGTCCCCTTTTTCTTTGGATGTGTGTATATCATCACAATTTTTATAATTTTATTTTAGCAGAGTTTCCGCTTATGCGGAATGTCCTCACGGAGATATATTCATATGAACATGTACTTATATCCATGTGTCCCCAGAGAATCTTTGTCCGGAGGGATTTTGCCCTCAAGAAAGTATGTGTGTATGATCATAAATTTGCAGTTTACGCATATTTTCTCACCGGTATTCCTATTTGAATGGAGTATCCGGCAAAAGGTATCATCTGCATATGCAGAATCCTTTTTGAGAGGCATATGCATATAATTGCGGATTTATGATTATATAGACATGTCCGTAGTCGGAGACTCCATTTGGGCAGAGTTTCCTCTTGGGAACACATGTATATAAATACAAAGTTTGTGCTTATATTGATATGTTTTTAGAGGGAAACTCTGACATGGGCAGAGCTTCCTTTCAAGTAACACATGTGTACAGGCACAAATTTGAATTTTATAGGTATGTTCTTAGGCGGAATCTCCACTTGGGCAGAGTTTCCTCTAGGAAACATGCATATAAAAATACCAATTTGTGAATATACAAACATGTTCTTGGGCAGAATCTCCCCTTGGGCAGAATCTCCTCTAAGAAACATATAAATATAAACACAGATTTGAAATTTATAGATATGTTCTTAGGTTGAATCTCCACTTGGGCAGAGTTTCCTCTAAGAAACACATATATAAATACGAATCTGTGAATATATGAATATATTCTCGAGCAGAATCTCCACTTGGGCAGAGTCTCCTCTAAGAAACATATGCATATAGCACAAACACACCATCCCGGAGAGTTTAAAACTCGATGGGAGGTGGCATGAATAACAGAGGTATCTAAAATACCATATGTCCGGAATGGACGGTATTTAGAACCTATAGCCCGTGAGGGCCAGTGCCGCTATTGCGGACTTTTAGCCGATGAAGTTTGCCGATGCCGCATACGGATAACCTCTCAACACTCGGGGGAAGAAGATTTGGTACCTTCACTCACACAAGAAATGAGATTGAGAGAGAGACGGGAGACTTTTGGAAATTTTCTATTCTTTCAGAATTTCAGAAAAGAGGGGGGCAGCAATTTCTTCAGGGAGCCGGCATCTCCCCGGGGCCGACCCTTTGAAATGGGGGGGATGGGGTGCCTTTTATAGGGGAAGGCACCCCTTACATTGCATGGGATGGGGGGGGGGTTTAAACCGATGGGAGTTCCATCGGTTAGAGGGAAAATTCCCTCTAACCGATGAGACTCTCATCGGTTAAAGCTAACCGATGAGACTCTCATCGGTTAAAGAAAAAAACTCTCTAACCGATGAGACTCCCATCGGTTAGAGGGTTAAAGGCCCTCTAACCGATGGGGGTTCCATCGGTTAGGCCCTTTTTTATTTTCTTTTTTTTTCTTCTATTTTCTATTATATTTTTTTTTGTTTTTTTCCTATTTTCTGTCTTTCTGTGTGTTTTTTTTGTTTTCTTTTTTTTTCTGTTTTTTTTTTGTTTTATGTTTTTTTTTTTTGAAAGGGGGATTCCCCTTAACCGATGGAGGTTCCATCGGTTAGAGGGGAATTTCCCCTAACCGATGGAACTCCCATCGGTTAGAGGGAAGACTCCCCTAACCGATGGCACTTCCATCGGTTGAAGGGGAATTTCCCCTCAACCGATGGAACTCCCATCGGTTGAAGGGAAAATCCCCTTAACCGATGGTAGTCCCATCGGTTAGGGGATTTAAAGGGGGATTTCCCCTCAACCGATGGTGCTTCCATCGGTTTGGGGAAATAATCCCCTTAACCGATGGTAGCCCCATCGGTTAAGGGGTTAAAATTTTTTTTGTGTCCACAGCAGCCTGCTCAGAGGCCAAAAAGTTGTGATTTAAAATGACCCCAAGGTTATTTAAGTTACAAACTTATTAGCGGGATCCTTCCCCAAAATTCAGCAGGGGAGTTCCGGCCCTTAAAATGGTGCCCGGAGTCCCGGTTAAAATGAAAGTACAAGGAGAACATGTCTCTGTCCAAAGTACGAAGCACGGAAAAATCCGGCAGCACAAGGTCTATAGACCGAGTACGAAGGACAAGTACAAAGAACAAGCTCGAGGAAGAACTCCGAGGCTTGCAAAGGCACCCTCTGATCGGGCAGAACTCCGAGAAGTCAGGGCGAAGCACCAAGGAAACGGAGCTGGACTCCAGCAGCACAAGGTCTATAGACCGAATACAAAGAACAAGTACAAAGAACAAGCTCGAGAAAGAACTCCGAGGCTTGCAAAGACACCCTCCGATTGGGCAGAACTCCGAGAAGTCGGGCAGAACTCCGAGACAGAAAGAAAAACTCCAGCACCTGGGCAAGATAGCCTTGTAAATGAGGGTGTAGGGGGGTATTTATAGACAAAATCCCCCCCTCTCCTCTCTCTCTCCATCGGTTAGGACCCCCTAACCGATGGTGACCTCACAATGAGGTCACCATCGGTTAGGGGAGATTCCCCCTTAACCGATGGTGACCTCATCATGAGGTCACCATCGGTTGGGGCTCCCTCTCTCTCCTCTCCCACGCATGTAAGGGGCCGAAACCCCTATAAATACCCCCCCTATTCCATAAGGAAAGGGGGTTCGGAATTGGCTCCGGCAAAGCCCTGTTGGGAAAATCCCAGGAAAATAGAAAAGAGCATTTGCTCATTCCCTCTCTCATTCTCCAATCCCCTTGCTTGGTGTTCGAAGGTACAAATCCCCTTCTTTAGCCCGATAGGCCAGGCGCGGAGAGGAGAGCGGTCGGCGTAATCGTCATCAACATTCCTTCTTAATCCCCATCCCCCACATCGAGCAAGACTCTGTGGGGTGATATTCCCGGGGTTTAAATGCCGTCCATATCGAGCAAGACTCTATGGACACATGGTATTTAAATACCCATGTTCTCCCCGCCCATCGAGCAAGACTCTGGGATGGTGGATTTTGTGCTTATATGTATATGTTTTCTTGAGGAGACTCTGCTCAAGCGGAGGTTCTGCCCAAGGACATATTCGTATATTCACAAATTTGTGTTCTTATATATATGTTTCTTAAGACGAAACTCTGCCCAAGTGGAGATTCCGTCCAAGAACACATATATAAAGATCATAAATTTGTAATTATACAAGTATGTTCCTTAAGGAGAATCTCGCCCAGGCAAAAATCTCTCTCAGGGGACGTATCCATATAAATACAAACTCGTGTTATATGTATATGTTTCTTAGAGGAAACTCTGCCCAAGCGGAGGTTCTGCCCAAGAACATATTCGTATATTCACAAATCTATGTTCTTATGTATATGTTCCTTTAGGGGAAACTCTGCCCAAATGGAGACTCCCCTAAGAACATATCCATAAAATCATAAATTTGTGCCCATACGTATATGTCTCTTAGGAGGAATCTTGCCCGGACAAAAGTTCCCTCTAAATTCATATCCGTATAATCACAAACTTCATGTTTATATAAATGTGATTCTTAGTGGAATCTCTGCCCAAATAGAGACTCTGCCCGAGAACATATCTATATAATCACAAATATGTCTCATTGTGCATGTGTTTCTCAAAAAAGGAATCCCGTTCACACGGGGGCACCTTCCCATCGGATACTCTGCTCAAATAGAGATACCGTTGGAGAATATATTCACAAAGTGCAAATTTGTGTTTATACACATACATCTCTTTAAAGGCAAAATCCCTCCGGGCAAAGTTTCTCCCGAGAATATATGGACATGAGCATACGCTCATATAAATACGCCACTACAAGGACACCCCGCCTAAGCGGGGATTTGCCAAAACATACTCATATATTCCAAAGAAAAAGGATTGTGATAATATACACACATCCAAAGAAAAAGAGGACAAAACAAGAACTGTGCTCAGATACTCCAAATGGGAGCACATATGCACCTCCACGAGAACTATATCCGTGGAAATGGACTTCGGACAAAAATCACAAATATGACAAGGACTTCCGTGGAGATACATCCATATGATCTCCGGAAATTATACCCGCACAAGTACGAAATGAGGAGAAAAGAAACTCTACCTCAAACTCGGACTCTGTTCAGAAATGGCATTGTAAAAGAACCTCATATGAAAATTGGCACAATCACCCTTCTAATACGGAAGTGTTGCTCTGGGTTATAACACCCCCAAGTTCAGAATCAAAATCCACGGGTATATACCCGTTCATAATAATAATCCTCATGTTTTCCCCAAATTAAAATCCATAATCAACCTTTTGCAAAAAGGAGAAAAGACCTCAAATCGGTCCACGGGTATATACCCGCTCCCATTTTCAAAAGAAATCAGACTTTGGACTCCCAAAAAGGCAGTCATTTCAAAAATAAAATATCCAAAGCAAAAGTATTTCAAAACAATCAAAAGAAAGGAAAAACATGTCATAATCAGGATTTTCTAAGAAAAAGCATGCATATTTTCCTCGTCCTTTACTATGAAATGGTATTCGGGTTTAGACCGGTATCAAATAATACCAAGTGTCCTAACTCGATGTAAATGCAACATCGATTCCGGTCGATGGAGATGGAGGTCCAGCACATGCTACCCTAATTGCCTGATGAGAATAGACATGGGACTCAAGAAGTTCAGATAAAATACGGCGCACCCGTCCGTTTACGGACACACCCGTCCGTTCCCCGGACACCAAAATTCTTCCGCATTGCGCGGACTCTTTTTCTGTCTGTTAGACAGGCTGGCACGCCCCGCAACATAACAATCAAAGCATTCAAAATAAATGAATGGACACAAAAGCCCACAAATAAAAGAACCAAAACCAACGAATGCCAAACCCCCGTTCCGCTATCGCGTAAAACGAGGGAAAATCTCTCCCCCGTGTCAACAAGCTCCCAACGGGGTAGCTCTACGGCGAGAGTATTTCCACTTTCTTGGATGGAGTCTTCTTCTTGTTGAGTCTCCTCCCCGTGAGGGGATGAGAGCATTTCCTCTTCCGGAAGCTTGAACTCGAGGGGAGAGCCGGCTGGGAGCTGATGCACTGCCAAGAAGTCGGCCATGCCTTGTCCTTTGATTGCTTTCCTTGGGACATAGGTGATTTCAAACTCCATAAGGAGTAGGGCCCACTTTCCCATCCTTCCCGACAACACGGGTTGGGTAAGGAGTGCTTTTAGTGGGTCTATCCTTGAAATAAGGCTGACTTGATGGGCCAGCAGGTAGTGCCGCAATTTCCTAACGGCGAATACCAATGCCAGACACACTTTTTCCACCGGGGAGTATCGGTGCTCTGGCCCTACCAGCATTCTGCTGAGGTAGTATAGTGGCTGCTCTTTGCCTTCTTCATTTGCTTGTGCTAAGAGCGCTCCCAGCGACGTTTCCATGGCCGCGATGTAGAGGATGAGCGGCTTCCCTTTCACCGGGGCCCCCAAGACGGGGGGAGTAAGAAGATACTCTTTAATTTCTGCAAAGGTATCTTGGCACTCTTGGTCCCATACGAACGGGACCCCTTTCTTCATTAGCTTGCTGAAAGGGGCGCACCTACCTGCAAGGTTGGAAATGAACCGCCTTATGTAGGCCAGCCTTCCTTGGAGCGACTTCAACTCCGTCAAGGTTTTCGGTGGCGGCAGCTCTCTGATGGCTTTGATTTTGATGGGATCAATTTCTATCCCGCGGTATTTGAAAACGAAGCCGAGGAATTTGCCGCTCGAAACGCCGAAGGCGCACTTCATAGGGTTCATCTTCAGCTGATGCTGGCGGAGTCTTTTGAAGACCTGGCGTAGGTCGCCTAGGTGGTCTTCCCGCCTTTTGGTCTTGACGACCAGATCATCAACGTAGCACTCGACTGAGGCATGGAGCATTTCGCCGAAAATCTTAGTCATGGCTCGTTGATAGGTGGCTCCGGCGTTCTTCAAGCCGAAGGGCATTCTTTTGTAGTTATAGATCCCTTTGGGGGACCTAAAGGCGGTATGACCCTTATCTTTGGGAGCCATACGGATTTGATTGTAGCCCGACGACCCGTCCATGAAGGATAGCGCTTCATGCCCGGTGGTCATATCGATCATTGTTTCCGTGATCGGGACCGGGAAGTCGTCCTTTGGGCAGGCTTTGTTCAAGTCCCTGTAGTCGATACAGATCCGGACTTGGCCATTCTTTTTCTTCACCGGCACTATGTTGGCCAGCAAAGTTGGATAAATGCATGGCTCAGTGAAGTCGACTTGGAGAAGTCTGTCCACTTCGGCATTTACTTTCAGCTCCAGCTCGTGGCGCATACGCCGTTGGGCTTGTTTGACCGGCTTTGCTGTGGAGAGTATGGACAACTCATGTTCAGCCACAGAGAGGTCTAGGCCTGGCATTTCTTTGTATGTCCACGCGAAACAGTCTTTGAATTCCAGAAGAATTGTCGGTATGACTGTCTTTCTTCCTCGCTGAGGAGAGCGCTGACAAAAATGGGTCGGGGCGCTCCCAGTCCCCCGAGGTCGAGTTCCACTAACTCGTCCACGGTAGCTTGCCCGCCGTCTTCGAGTTTGCGGGGTGCCGGCTGCAGGTCGATGAAATCTTTCTCTTCATTGGAGTCGGCAACATGGACGTCATAGTATTTAAAATCTTTTTGAGTGATCGGCCATAAATTGTACTCCTCGTTTTGAGGTGTTTCTTGGCGCGCCGTCCCGTTTGAGGGGACATGCATGGCTTCTCCCTCCTGCCGCTCCGTGGAGGATGCAGGAGGTTGCCCACTGGCAGGGCAGTGATCAGATAGGGGAACCAGCCCGATGGTATTTACCGTGTAATAGGCCTCGGAGTCTGTCCCCTGACCGTAGCCCAGCCCCCGAGGGTCTTTTGCACAGTAAGGGGGTTGCCCTCGGAGTTGCTTCGGGTACCACAGCTGATGGAAGTACTCCCGTCGAGAGGGATCATGCATTTGTGCAATCTTTTGCCTTTGGCACAATTGCTTGATGTGCTCGGGCATGTCGTCCATTTCTTGGACGAGCTCTGGGGCGACTTGAGTCATTTGGCTCCAGCCGAAGTCGTCTTTGAGGGGCCCATATGGGAGCGGGTCTCCTTTGTAGAAGATGATCGGCTTCGGTGTCTCGCCTTTCTTGAGACTATCATTTCTGTAATGGGTGACAATGAATGTCTTTAGTCGTTCCACCCATTGCTCTTCCCTATGGAAGGGCAGCTGCATGTATGCCGGCGGCAAGGAGATGCTTCAGTTGATGATCTCGCCGACGGCGTTTGCTTCATAGTTGATTTCACGTCTTTCTGGGCAACTGGGCCCTGATTCGGTAGATTCGACGAGGCGGCCGAGTCGGTGAGCTTCAAGGAGGTCTTTATTGACCGTAAAGAGCTCCTCCTCGTCCCGGTCTTGGCTTGCTTGAACCGCGTCGGCATTTTGCTTTCCCTTGCCTTTGGATGCGGCTGTTGGCTTGTTGGGAGGCTCGCCGAAGTATAGCTGGGCATCCGCCAAATTGCATTCATTTGGGCGGAAAGGGGCCCGATCGGCGAAGACTGTGTGCTGCTCTCCTTCCTTGATATATTTTATGCATTGGTGGAGAGTCGAGGGGATCACTCGATTTTCATGCAACCAGGGTCTTCCCAGGAGAGCCTTGTAGGACGTGTTCGCATTTATGATGTAGAACACGACCTTGGTGGTGAGGTCATCCATGGTCAACTGTACCTCCACCTTTCCCAAGGCGTTTTCAGAGTTCTGATTGAGCCCTGCGATTCTAACATCATTTACCCTTTGCAGATAGGGTGTGAGGTACAGAGACTTGAAAGTCTTCAGGGACATGATATTGATCGATGCCCCAGGGTCAACCAAGATTCGGTTGAGCTCGTGCCCGTTGACTTTTCCTTGCATGTACAATGGACGATTATGGTACAGCGTAGGCAGCAACATATCTTTATCGGAGAACGTCACCTCCACTGCCAGTGCTTCCAGGGCTTGAGCTTGGAGTTCGGTCACATCTGCTTCGTAGACCTCGGGCTCTTGCAAGATTTTGATGAGAACCGCTCTTAACTCTTTGCTCCAGGCGATAGCGTCCCATATGGTGACGTTAGTCGGGAACCGCTTCATGTGTTGTATGATTTTGCGGTCGGCCCTGGCACGGAGTTGCTCCAATGGTGGGACCATGTCCGCCAAAGGTTTTATCGGCTGCCCGAATTGGTTAGTCCGCCTTGCCCTTGGTTGTTCGTTCGGCTCTTCTTCGAACAAAGGGGTCAGGAGACCCTTTTCCGGGGCGAGGCTTTCATCTTGGCCGCCCTTGGATGGAGCAGGTCGGTCGGCTGGCCTGGCGACTTTCTGGAAAGGGAATTCGCTTATGATCTCCTCCTGCTCTTCTTCTTCCTCGTCAGACGGGTCGAAGACGAAGGAGTTGACTTGTACCTCCACTTCAGGGATGGATTGGGGCTCCTCTCCCCGGAAGATGATGGTTTTGCTGAGGTCGGGCAAACTGGGCTTTTCGCCGGGCGACGGGGCGAGCTTCTTTCCTCGTCCGCGGTCCTTTCCCCGGCCTCGGTTGCGGCGCCGATATGTTGCCACAGGGGGCGTGTCAGTCGGCGACTGCAAGCTTGCAGGCGGTGGTATTGACACCATGTTGCACGAGAAGTCCTTCAGTATTTCTTCCAGCTTTTCGATAGTAATTTCATCTTCCTTGTAGAAGATGGCCAGTTCTTCGGGCAGAGGCAGCTTTTCGCCTTCTTGAGCCCTTTGTAGCATTTGGTGGAGCAAGCTTTTAAGCCTTGTTTTGCGCTCCATTTCTTCCCACGGGATGTATCTGTCCAAAGGGACTCCCCAGGTGGGCTTAGAGGGGATATATTCCTCCAATTCGTCAATGAGCTTTTGTAGCTTCTGGAGCGGAGTCAGCTCCGCAGGGGCCGCCATGGCCGCTGCTTGCTCGGCTCGCTCCTTCAGGCGCCTTTTCATGTTCTTTTGCCTGTTCTTCTCTTGTTTCAGCGCCCGCGCCATTTCAAGCGGCGTGAGCTCCTTTGCTGGTTTGGATGCCCAAGAGGCGTCCTCTCGGGCGGGGCAGCTGTGCGACCCTCCCCTTTTTGGGAACGCCAGTGAGGGGCGTATTCTGGAGCCACGGTGGTCCAGCCAGCTTCATCTTGCTGGTGTTGGAAAGTAGAATCGATTGCCTGCTCGATTATTTCGGGCGGCAATTCTTGGAATTCGGCCCAGTAGGGGCTTGCCTCTTGGGTAGTCGGCTCCGTCGCTGGTTGCTTGCCCCTGCGGTCTTTATCTTGCCGCTTGAGTATTTGCGGAGGCGAATTTTCGAAGCGCCGCCCCCTACTCCTATTTTCCGGAGTTTGTTCATAGGGAGGGGAGACTTGATGTTGCCGAGACCCCTTCTTTCGCCGAGAGGGTTGCAGCTGGGCTTCTTTTTTGGCCTCGGGCTGGATTATTGGATTGCCTTCCGAGTCGATCTTTCCTTTCTGGATGAGGGATTTGACCCAGTCTCGGACAATCGGACACATATTCGTAGGATGCAACAACATGGCATGGTATTTACAATACATAGGGTGGTTTATTTCCCTTTCTGTGTATGTCGGTGGCGGCTTATGCGCCTTCACACAGCCTTGCTGCAAGAGTTTCTCGAAGATTTCCCCAGTATTTGCGGTCGCAAAGGGATTCGGGGAGACTCGCCATCCGGGGTACCATAGGGCAGGGGCCTCGTCAGAGGAGCCGACTTCTGTCATATCCGGATCCTCTTGATTGTATCTTGAGATGGGCTGCTCTTTCAGGGATATGTTCCTGAATTGCTGGTCCAGGCTCGGGCCTCCAACGTCGGCTGCGGATCGCGTCGGCGGTACGAGCCACCCTCGTTCATCAGCTTCGGGGGCTTTGAGGTTCTTGAAGCGCATATAGTAGCTTTCCTCAAATTCCCGCTGGGCTGCTTCCCTGGCTCTCATCAGGACCATGGAATTGCCTTCCGGGTCGATTCTCCCCTTCCGGATAAGGGACTCGATCCAATCCCAGACATCAGGGCACCTGTCCGTAGGGTGCAGCAGCATGGCGTGATATCGACAGTACATGGGGTGATTTAACTCTCTTTCAGTGTATGTCGGTGGTGGTGTGTGGGCCATCACGACACCCTGCTGTAGAAGCTTTTCGAAGATCTCCCCAATACTTTCGGTCGCCAAGCGACTCTGGTGGGGAATTCGCCCTCCCGGGCACGACCAGGTAGGGGCTCCGCCAGATGAGCCGGCTTGTGTCATATCCGGGTCTGGGAAAGTAAAAGCCACCGGTGTATAGATTTCCGGCGGGTCGATGACGTTGGCTGTGTGAGTGACAACGTCGACTGAATGATCCGTCCATTCACGAATGTGAGGCTGTGGCGGGTCGACACGGGCGTTGCCCAAGTCGATGATCCCTTGGTTGACCCATGCTTCAACCTTGTCTTTAAAGACGTAACAGTCCTCTAAAGCATGCCCTGCATCTTGATGGTATATGCAGTAGTTTGGCGGGACGCTTGTTGGCGGCTGGCAGCCTAATAATCCTGCCCGCAGGCAAGTACGGTAGAGTGCCAGTGTCCGATGGCGTGGGAAGGAATATAATCTTCCGGCGATTTCATCATCAGACGGGTTTGAAGACTCCTCCGAGATCCACCCCCCGCAGGGAGGGCGCGTCCGGGGCGCAGATGTGCCTACAGGCACCTGAAGTCCTTGCTGGAGGGCCGCCAGACTTTCTTGCATGGTCCTTAGGTACGTCAGCGTTTGGCGCTGACCGTGCCGCAGCGATTGAACCTGTCTTTCCAGGTTTTGCACTGTCTCCGACCATGTCCTGTGCTCCGAAGCTGAGGGATGATCCCCTTCCCATCCGTTTGTGGAATGAGCGTCCCAAGGATTTGCCTCGGGGTCTTATGGTTCAGGAGCCGGCGCATTGATATGGATGACGTTGGCCGACTACTTCGATTGGTCCCAGGCATGGGGCTGTGGAGGATCGACCAAATATTCATGCATGGTGATGAGGCGACTCTGGATCAGGTTTTGTACTTCATTTTTGAAGACGTAGCAGTCTTCAATAGAGTGCCCCAACATGCGGTGGTAGAGACAGTAATTCGGCTCATCCACTCTATCTGCTTCACTTGGTCTTCTCATTGCCGGAAGCTTGAGCAGGTCATTCTTCATGCACAGCTTGAAGAGCATCTTCGTATGGTCCCTTTTGAAGGAATACGGAGTGCTCATACGCTGTGGCAGTGAAGTTGGAGGCGGTCTTTCTTCCACCTTCTTGCTTGGAGCGCCAGAGGCAATGATCTTCTTCCCCTTACTTTGCGGGGCAAAGTCCACAGCATTGGCTTCTTTGGCAACGGCGCGCTCCTTGCTCGGCTTGCTTTTCGGAGGAGTTTGCATCGGGTTGTCGGCAAAGAACATTTCGATCTCTGCCACGACCGAATTGAGCTGGTCAAAGCCTTTGATATTTGTCCCCAGCAATTTTTCGCTTATCTGCGCCGCCAGGCCCCGTCGACAGATAGTTATGGCATCTTCTTTCGTCGGGGGGTTGTCGCACCTCATGCTGAAGTCACGCCACCGCTTGATGAAGTCGAGTGCCGTTTCTCCTTTCCTTTGCTTGAGGGAGCACAGCTCTGCAAGCGACACCTTTCTTTTGGCCGTTTGGAAGCGGTCGATGAATTTCTTTTGAAGGTCAGCCCAGTCGACAATGGAATTGGGCCTTAACCTTGAGTACCACTGGAAGGCGGTACCCGTCAGGGACGTTGCGAAGTAACGGAGGAGATAGGATTCGTCGAATGCCAACTCTCCCATGGCCGTTATATAGTAGGCCAGGTGCTCATTTGGCGAGCCCTGTTCGTCGAACTTCTGCAACTTTGGCGCCTTATGGCAGTCCGATGGCAGCTTCTTGAATTGATGATGGACGGGGTACGGCACACTGTATAGATCCACAGTGGCGGTCCCCTCGCCTCGTTGGGCGAAGCGGTCGTCCACGATCTTTTCGATCATTCACCGCTGGACCACGATATCTTCGGCCGCGGAAGGCTTGGGAATTTATGCCCCTGCGTTGCTGTTGGGCTGGGTCAACGGTGTAGCCATTAACCACGGCCGTTCGTGGATTGACATCGGGCAGGTCGCCTTGTTGATGTCTTGTCCGAGCATTTTGGTTTGCCGTCGGCACTTGGCGGCGTGGCGTATTTGCCCCTACCTGTTGCCCTCGCTCCGTCAGGAGATTGGCCATTTCAGCCTGCCAACGTTGTATGAAGTCATACTTGGCGTCGTCCGTCATTGCCTGGAAGGCGGCTCTGGTTGGCGGCATGAGGAATACTTCAGCTTGCTCTCCATCCGCCGGAAGTTGTTGATCTCCGAGATGGAGACTAGCAACTTCATCTTCTTCCCCTCCTTCGAGGTCCAGCTGGACTTGTCCCGGGAGGGGTCTTTGGTCATGCTCGAGTGGAGGCTCGAGAACTTGCCCCAGATTCAAAGGTCCAGCTTGACTGCCTTGCTGCCCTTGGGGAGGTCTTCTGGCAGGGTTCCGGGTATACCGGGCAATGGCTTCGCCCTCCTGACCGGGTTCATCTACCCTGAATGCCCCGAGAGGGACGCCGGATGACCCAGCCGCTTCTCTTCCAGAAGCGTAACAGGTGAAGATTTTCATGCCTCCACCTTCTTCAGATGTCCGCTGCACCCTTCGCTTCTTGGGCCTCTGGGTGTTTGGATGGAGTGCTGCCCCAGTCGGTTGAAGACTGAGGTGCTCAGCCTTTCAAAAGACTGAGACCCTAGGCGCGGAAGCTTCAGTGTGAACTTGGTGACTTTTTGTTTTGAGAGAGGGGAGCATTGTCCGACTCATTAGATGAAGTATACAGACTTTGGTCCTCGTCTTTTGGCTGAGAGCATGGAAGGCAGGATCGAAATCGGATCGGGATCACCCAGGCCCGATCTCGATCCGATCCCGGCCGATTCCCAAGCAGAATCGACCAGAATCGGAGGAATCGGCCTGGATCGACCATGGCCGATCCGATCTAGAATCGGCCGATCTCGATCCGATCCGGCCGATTCTGCCTTCTATGGCTGAGAGACTATATTGGGCAAACCCTCTTCTTCATCTGAAGGGTCAAAGAGATAAGAGTCTGCCCGAATTTCAACTTCAGGCAGAGGTTTTGACTCTTCACCACGGAAGAGTATTACTTTGTCTGAATTTATAGAACTAGACTTTTTGGCGGTGGTGGACGTTGCCCTTTGCCATTTGCCACGTCCTCTACTGCGATTACGACTCGAATTATTTGCAGAGCGGCACTGATATGTCAGCATCGCTGGCTTGTCTTCGGCTTGCATGGTGGTACCCCTTGGGGAGACTTGCAACTCCTTAGGTGGAGGTACGAATACCATGTTGCAAGAGAAGGTGTTGAACATCTCCTCCAACTTTTCGATGGTGATTTTTTCATCTTCATAGAAGTCTTCTAATTGTTTTGGGAGGCGAAACTCCCCTTCTTCTAGTGCTTGTTGTTGTATTTGGCAAAGCCAATTCTTGAGCCGGGTTCTTCGCTCTAGTTCCTCCCATGGGATGTATTCATCGAGCATAACCCTTCTAGAAGGCCTGGAAGGTACATATTCTTCCAGCTCATCAATCAGCTTTTGAAGCTTCTGAAGAGGAGTTAATTCTTCAGGAGCTTTTGCAGCAGCAACGCGCTTCATTTGTTTCTTCATTTTCTTTTCTCATTCTTTCTTCTATTCTTCTCTTTATTTTTCATTTGTAATTCAGCTGGACTCATTGCTTTTTGTTTGGGAGGTGGCTTGGGAGCACTCTTTTTGCTAGAGTCACCTTTTGACATGAATTTCTTGAATATTTTAAAGCTAGTTGACCTTCGAGGGCCCACAGTGACCCAACTGACCTCTGAGGCTTGCGTCTCGAAGGTTGCATTGATTGCTTCTCGAACAACTTCAGGTGGGAGTTGGTAGAACTCATCTACAAACTCCTCTGCTTGTCGTGAGATTGGCTTCGCCGCAGCTTCCTGTCTTGCTTGACTTAAGTCTTGCAAAATGTCAGGCTTGCGTTGCTTCATTTTAGCTTTACTTTTGTTTTGCTTGATGCCAGATTGATATAAGTCTTCACTTGGACTGCCTGGGTGGTAAACTAAGTTTACCATATTCTGATCAAACATTTGCTGTGATGCCTCACCCAGGTGTCTTTGAACCAGAGAATGTCCAAACTTGTTAAGTTCCCCATCTCGGATGAGTGTCTCAATCCAGTCTTGGACCTCCGGGCAATCTTTGGTTGGATGTATGATTTTAGCATGGTATTCACCAAGGTTCAAGAACAAGGGGATCGAGGCCGGATCGGCCAACCAAAAACCGATCCAATTGGCCGATCCCGATCCGGGCCGATCCTGGCTGAGCCAGGGGTGGCTGGATCGACCCCTTATACAAGTGTGAAGTGGATACTAATGTACAATATCTTATTTACCTGAACAACAACCAAGTCCTGGTCAGTAGGAGAGTGACTCCCTTGGAGAAGTCACATGCATGTTTGACTTTTTTCACCCGACTTTGAATTTTTAGTATTCTATTGGGTTTATTTGAATTATGAGATTTTTAGATATGCCAAATTATGAGAAATTAGAAAGACATTATTTTGATAGAATCACCAAAATCGTGATTTTCTTCTTGGATGGGAGAGTTGACTTTTTATTGGTATGAGATATGATTTTTTTGATATTTTTTTTGGATTCAAATGGGGGGTACTTCCTTGATGTCACGAAAGGCCGAAGCAGCGACCTTCGTTTAGACAAAGGATCCCTTCCTAATGCAATCTGTGATCGGAGCCGTGCTGGTACTCAACCCACGTATAAAACGGCAATAAAATGTAACCAAGCCATGGAAGCTATGCACATCATGAATGGACTGAGGCTTAGGCCACTCGGCAATCGCCGAGACCTTCTCTGGATCAGCGGAGACACCCTCACTAGAGACAATGAACCCCATGTATGTCATTGAAGTCCACAACCAAAAATACCTACATTGCATGAAGGGCCTTGTTGGAACGCGGACATCTCTCACTTGAGATTTTTTTCTTTCTTTTCTCTTTCTCTCATCTCTTTTCTGAAATGAAGAATTTTTGTTTTGGGCGTGCCAGACTGTTTACGGGAAACAAACAAAGATTTATTTTGCGAGGGGTATTGGGTGCAAACCCTGATACCCTCGAATTTCATTTCATTTATTTTCCGCGTGCGCTCGCGTTCAGGGCGATTGGAGTGGTCGTGTACTGGACCGTTCACCACCGACCGAAGTCGATGTTTCATTTACATCGAGTATAACACTCGAATACCTTCGAATGCGTAATGTTTATTAAAAGACCGTATGCCGAACTTTAAAGAAGAAAAGGCAGTTGACAAATAAATTTCCACAATTTTATTCAAGCAAGCTCATGTCATTTATATTTATGACATTTATATTTACGCCTTTAATGGGGTTTTGTACCTCCACTGGGCGCGTATACAACAAGTCATGTACATAGACGTCGACGACAGGGTGTTTGTGCCTCCGTCGGACGTTTACATGGTAAGGAGTACATTTTTGTTACTAGTGGGGTGTTTGTGCCTCCACAAGGTAACATGCCTCTACGTATGTCTTTTGTGACACCGGAGAACTTGAATACTCGCCTCGACGAGTGTCGTTTTGTGACACCGGAGGACTTACACTTGGGCCTCGACGTGTGCCATTTAATGACACCGGAGGACTTACACATATGGGGCCTCGACGTGTGTCATTTTATGACACCGGAGGACTTAAACATGGCCAACGGGGGTCTCGTAACAACCTGTGGTGTCTCTGTGAGGCGAGCACGGAGACAAAGCACCAACGGGTGTCGAGGACCTTTCCCGACACGTGCGGCCTATATAAGCTCACGCACGGACCAGCTGAAGTGGTGTGAAGGCGCGATGTGTAGGCCGGATGGCGTTTTGTGGGCTTGGAAGCGCGCGTTTGCAATGGGGGTATGTCCCCCTATTTATAGGATTCGCGGGGGGCATACCGGCGGGGGTACCCTCCCCGGCGGAGGTGTCGCGGGCACGAGCGTCGAGGGCGAGCGTCGAGGCAGCTTCGCGGGCTAGCGAACTGGCGGAGGGGGCCGCCAGTCAGGGGGCTTGACCGGCGGCCCTCCCCCTGCTGGCGGGGGGCCTAACCGGCGCCCCCCCTGCTGGAGGGGGCCTGACTGGCGGAGGGGGCCGCCAGTCAGGGGCCTGACTGGCGCCCCTCCTGGCTGGCGGAGGGGGCCGCCAGTCAGGGGCCTGACCGGCGCCCTCCTGGCTGGCGGAGGGGGTCCGCCGGTCAGGGGCCCTGACCGGCGCCCCTCCTGGCTGGCGGAGGGGGTTCGCCGGTCAGGGGCCTGACCGGCGCCCCTCCTGTTGGCAGAGGGGGGGTCCGCCGGTCAGGGGGGCCTGACTGGCGCCCCTTCTGGCTGGCGGAGGGGGTCCGTCGGTCAGGGGCCCTGACCGGCGCCCCTCCTTGCTGGCGGAGAGGGGGGCCGCCGGTCAGGGGGGCCTGACCGGCTCCCCTCCTTGCTGGCGGAGGGGGCCAACCGGCGCCCCTCCTGACTGGCGGAGGGGGCCTACCGGCGCCCCTCCTGACTGGCGGAGGGGGCCAACCGGCGCCCCTCTTCTTCCTTGACCATTTCCAGGAGGATTTCTGGAGCTTTGCTGGTTTGTCATGGCACGTGCCGCACACGTGCACACATGTATTTGACGTGCATTTGACGTGCGTTCTTGCTCGTGTCACGTGCGTTTGACCTCATTTTCGGAGGGCATGTGCATTTAACCTTTTCCGACCCATCCGAGTCGTACGCGACCTTTGGCACGAGTCCGGACATCAATTTTCGGCTATCCGGGTGTGTGTATTTCTGTTGTCGGCGGGACTTTCGAACGCCATATTCCGGGTTGACACACGGACTCGGATCCGTTTATCGTCCGGTGTTCGAGTGGGGAGGCCGGGGTTTATTCCCAGACTTTTGTGGATTTCCGGACGAGTTTGCCACCCGTGACTTGTTTAAATCCCGATATTTTTCGGGTTCAACAAATGCCCCCCACGGGACATCCGTCAGAGACGAAGACGAAGGCGGGTGTCCCGTGGCGGTTATCAAACTCTACCCCTGATCTTAATGACTTGGCGGGGGGAATCCACAGCAATGCGCTTTGGCACTTGGACAACGTTGCCAATAACTAGGACAACAATTTGTTGTTGCCGTTTGAGCCGGCGATGCAACCTGCTATGCTTCTCGCGCTGAGCCATCAGCTCTTCTCGCTCGCATATTTTTTCAGATTTGTTTCCAACTCAAGAGTTCCCGTGAGAGGACCCAGGAGAGCGCACATCACTTCAGTGAAGTAACATGGACCCGCTCCACCAGGTCAACTCTAGGGGTGAGTTTCATCGAAGAGCTGCTCCTTGACTTTGCTTGGAGCTGACCTTGGCTGTCTTCTTCCGAGTATTGCCTTTTCCCGCCCTCTACTCGGTTTCTCGGACCGGTAGTTTCGAGCGATGTCTTTTGGACGTTGCATTTCTGGCATTCCTCCATATCTGATGCAACATCTTGGGTGCCGGGGCTGGCCTTCTCGGGGCTTTGTCCAGCAACCAGAGTTTGATCCTTAGTCGGGGAGGCTTGCCTCTTCTGGCCTTGCTCTTCGACCTTGATTTTGTATTTCTTTTTCCTGAGATTTGCCTTATTGGCTTTTCCCAGGCTTGCTCTCGGCATCTTTTGCTTGAATTTTGCATTTGTGGCATTCCTCAAGATCTGATGCAACATTTTGGGTGCCGGGGTTGGCCTTCTCGGGGCTTTGTCCAGCAACCCAACTTTGATTTGATGATTTTTTTTTCATCTTCTTTTCCATATTACCATCCCAAGCGCCCTTTCGGGTTTTCGCCGGGGATGGCCCCCTCTAGCTTTTTCCAGTGCGCCCTTTCGGGTTTTCACACTGAGGGGTTACCCATTTTTGCCTGAGGCGCCCTTTCGGGTTTTCACCTCAGCCGGGTGTAAGGCCTTCTTGCCCTCGAACATCCCTTTTTTGGAGGATGATCAAGTCTGCCGGGACATCTCTATTTTTAGTCCCTTTTTCTTTTCTTTTCTTTTTTTGCTAGGGCCCGGGGCCGGACTCTGGGGCAATCGATCATGGGATCTGCCATTTGGGCCTCGCCTACCATTGCGGTTTGCTGGCTAAGGAGATTTCGGTTAGCCTACCACTCCGGTTGGCTGGCTAAAGGATTTTGGTTTGACCGACCACGGAGGTTTGACTGGTCAAAGGGATAGCCTACCTTCTTGGGGTTTGCTGGCTAAGGATTTGGGCTCGACCGACCATGGAGGTTTATTGGTCAAACAGGGGTAGCCTACCTTCTTGGGGTTTGCTGGCTAAGGTTTTAGGGTTTGACCGACCACGGAGGTTTATTGGTCAAAGAGGGATAGCCTACCTTCTTGGGGTTTGCTGGCTAAGGTTTTAGGTTCGACCGACCGTGGAGGTTTGCTGGTCAAACAGGGATAGCCTACCTTCTTGGGGTTTGTTGGCTAAGGTTTTAGGTTCGACCGACCGTGGAGGTTTGCTGGTCAAAAGGATAACCTACCTTCTTGGGGTTTTCTGGCTAAAGGGAAACGGCTTGATCTACCATTTCGGTTTACCTACCAAGCAGAATAGGGGCCCGGCCTAGCATTTTTGTTTATTGGCCGCGCGAAACCTGCCTTGATAAGTGATGATTTGATTTTGATTTTGATTTTTTTTTTTTCACATTACTGACTCCTGCGCCCTTTCGGGTTTTCACAGAAGCCAGCCCCCTCTAGCTTTTTCCAACGCGCCCTTTCGGGTTTTCACGTTGAGGGGTTATCCATTTTTGCCTGAGGCGCCCTTTCGGGTTTTCACCCTAGCTGAATTTTGGGCATTTTTACCCTCGGGCACCCCTTTTGGGGAGTGGCCAAGTCCGCCGGGACATCTCTATTTTTAGTCCCTTTTTCTTTCTTCTTTTTTTCTTTGGAATCCGAAGCGAGGTTGAGAAACCTTGGCTAGGGGATTCGCCGTTTGGCTTTAGCCCACCATTGTGATTAGTGGGCCAAGGACGGCACAGCCTACCGTGGAGGTTTACTGGCTGAGGGGGCATTGTTTAGCCGACCTTTTTGGGGTTTATTGGCTAAAGGGTTTGATTTGGTCGACCAGGATGGTTTGCTGACCAAGGAGGAGTTTTAGCCGACCTTCTGGGGGTTTATTGGCTAAAAGTTTGGCTCGGTCGACCTGGATAGTTTGCTGACCAAGAGGGAGGTTTTAGCCGACCTTCTGGGGGTTTATTGGCTAAAAGATTTGACTTGATCGACCATGATGGTTTGCTGACCAAGGAGGAGGTTTTAGCCGACCTTCTGGGGGTTTATTGGCTAAAGGATTTGACTTGATCGACCATGATGGTTTGCTGACCAAGAAGGAGTTTTAGCCGACCTTCTGGGGGTTTATTGGCTAAAGGATTTGACTTGATCGACCATGATGGTTTGCTAACCAAGAGGGAGGTTTTAGCCGACCTTCTGGGGGTTTATGGCTAGAGGGATTTGACTTGGTCGACCGGGATGGTTTGCTGACCAAGGAGGAGTTTTAAAATGAGAACAATTTCGTCATCATCTTTTCTTCTCTCTCTTTTTTTGTTTGCAGGCTCTTTTGCCCTTGGACACTCCCTTTTTGGGGAGCGACAAAGTCAGCCGGGACCTCTCTATTCTCAGTCCCTTCCCTTGTTTTTTTTTTGAAGCGGGTGCGTGTGCCCAACCCTAGCCTGATTCGGCTATAAGGGGATCGGAGGGCTGCTGCCCGGGGAATTCATGATCAGGGGCGAAGTACATTTTCAAATGCTTGCCATTTAGTGGTGGAAAGGGGCGATCGCCGGCATGTGTTGCCAGCGTGTATCCCCCGCCTTCATACACTCCGGTGACCACGTACGGTCCGCGCCAGTTTGGCTGGAGTTTACCACTTGATTTGCCTGCCATGACCTCTCTTTGTTTGACCATGACGAGGTCACCTTTCTTGAAGACACGGGGCCTGACCAGCTTGTCGTAGGCTCGAGTCATGCGGGCTTGATAGGATTGGAGGTGTTTGTATGCTTCCACCCTTTTGCCCTCTAGGTCGGACAATTCCTCCAACCTTCTTTCAATTTCTTGTCGCTCCTCGGGCTGAAGACCGGTATAGACGGCTACCCTGTAGGAGGACATTTCAATTTCGATGGGGAGCATGGCTTCAGCTCCGTAAACCAGAGAGAAGGGAGAACACCCCGTTGGGGTTTTGTAGACCGTCCGGTATGCCCAGAGTGCTTCGTGCACTTTCTCCCCCCAATCACGCTTGCGGTTGCCGACTATCTTGGCAAGCAGTTTGCAAAGGGTCTTGTTGAAGGCTTCCGCCAGACCGTTGGCTTGAGGGTTGTAGACCGTTGACGTCCTCCAATCTACTTGGAATTTGGCCGCCAACACATATATCGTTTTGTTTCTGAAAGGCGTACCGTTATCCGATACGATCCGGTGAGGGGTGCCGAACCTGTAGATCAGGTGTTGCTTGACGAATTTTGCAACGGCTGCCCCGGTGACTTCCCGGAGAGGGATTGCTTCTGCCCATCGGGAGAAATAGTCAGTGGCTGCCAGGATAAACTTGTGGCCGCCAGAGGATGGTGGGAAGGGTCCCACGACATCCATTCCCCATTCGGCAAAGGGCCATGTGGGGGCAGTTGGATGCAATTCGTTCGACGGCTTTCTTGGCACCGAACTGAAGACCTGGCATTGATGACACGTACGGGCGTACTGGGCGCAATCCGTATACATGGTCGGCCAGAAAAAGCCTTTTAGCTTGATGTTGATTTTCATCTTGTCTCCCGCTTGACGTGGCCCGCCGCAGCAGTCGGACTCGTTCGGCCCGATCTGAAGGCAGCCAACCGTTCTTTATTTGGATGATCGGCTGGCGCCAGTCTTCTTCTTGACCGGCTTCTTCTTCGAGGGTGTTGACTTCGGCATTTTCTGGGTCGGAGTCGTCCTCGAGAACACTGGGCATCAGCCTCCTATGTCGGACAGTTATGCCCAACTCCCCTTCGGGAGGGAGCTTTAGAGCAGACGCCAGTTTGGCTAGCGCATCCGCCTGAGAGTTTTGTCCCCTGGGGACATGTCCGATTTCGAACAAGTAGAACCTCTCGCGGAGCTTCATTACTTTGGCGTGGTAGGGGATCAGTTCCTTTTTTCGAACGTCGTAATCCCCCAGCACTTGACGGATGACCAGCTGCGAGTCTCTGTAGACTTTTATGCATTTGATGCCCATTTCGGCAGCCAGTTGAAGTCCCACGATCAGCGCCTCATATTCAGCCTGATTGTTGGTCAACGGCTTCATGAGTGCACATGAGTTGTGCAGTATTCCCCCTTGTGGAGTCACCAGGACAATGCCCGCTCCGGAGGTATAAGTTGTGGTGCCGTCAGTTTGCTTGAGCACCCGGGAAGCGCCATCAAAGTAGAGTTCCCAGTGTGGTAACTCTACGGCGAGGGTATTTCCACTTTCTTGGATGGGGACTTCTTTTTGTTGGGTCCCCTCCCCGTGAGGGGATGAGAGCGTTTCCTCCTCCGGAAGCTTGAATTCGAGGGGAGAACCGGCTGGGAGTGGATGCGCCGCCAGGAACTCCGCCATACCTTGCCCTTTGATTGCTTTTCTCGGGACGAAGGTGATATCGAACTCCATGAGGAGGAGGGCCCATTTTCCCATCCTTCCTGACAACACAGGTTGGGTGAGGAGTGCTTTTAGTGGGTCTATCCTCGAGATGAGGCTGACTTGATGGGCTAGCAGATAGTGCCGTAATTTCTTGACGGCAAATATCAATGCCAGGCACACTTTCTCCACTGGGGGATATCGGTGTTCCGGACCCACGAGCATCCTACTGAGGTAGTAGAGCGGTTACTCTTTGCCTTCGTCATTTGTTTACGCCAAGAGCGCTCCCAGCGACGTTTCCATGGCCGCGATGTAGAGGATGAGCGGCTTATCTTTCACCGGGGCTCCCAAGACAGGGGGAGTAAGGAGATACTCTTTGATTTCTTCAAAGGTATCTTGGCACTCTTGGTCCCATACGAACGGGCTCCTTTCTTCATTAATTTGCTGAAGGGGGCGCATCTGCCTGCAAGATTGGAGATGAACCGCCTTATGTAGGCCAGCCTTCCCTGGAGAGATTTCAGCTCCGTTAAGGTTTTTGGCGGCGGCAGCTCTCTGATAGCTTTGATTTTGACGGGATCAATTTCTATCCCGCGGTATTTGACAACGAAGCCGAGGAATTTGCCGCTCGACACGCCGAAGGCGCACTTCATCGGGTTCATCTTCAGTTGATGTTGGCGAAGCCTTTCGAAGACCTGGCGTAAGTCGCCTAGGTGATCTTCCCGCCTTTTGGTCTTGACGACCAGATCATCAACGTAGCACTCGACCGAGTCATGGAGCATTTCTCCAAAAATCTTGGTCATGGCTCGTTGATAGGTGGCTCCGGCGTTCTTCAAGCCGAAGGGCATTCTTTTGTAGTTGTAGATCCCTTTGGGGGACCTAAAGGCGGTATGACCCTTATCTTTGGGAGCCATACGGATCTGATTATAGCCTGACGACCCGTCCATGAAGGATAGCGCTTCATGCCCGGTGGTCATGTCGATCATTGTTTCCGTGATCGGGACTGGGAAGTCGTCCTTTTGGCAGGCTTTATTCAAGTCCCTGTAGTCGATACAGATCCGGACTTCTCCATTCTTCTTTTTTACCGGCACTATATTGGCCAGCCAAGTTGGATAGATGCACGGCTCGGTAAAGTCGACTTGGAGAAGTCTGTCCACCTCGGCATTTACTTTCAGCTCCAGCTCGTGGCGCATATGCCGTTGGGCTTGCTTGACCGGCTTCGCTGCGGGGAGTATGGACAATTCATGCTCAGCCACGGAGGGGTCCAGACCTGGCATTTCTTTGTATGTCCACGCAAAACAGACTTTGAATTCCAGCAAGAGTTGCCGGTATGACTGTCTTTCTCCCTCGTTCAAGAGGGCGCTGACGAAGATTGGTCGGGGTTCTTTTGGTTCCCCGAGGTCGAGTTCGACCAATTCGTCGACTGTAGCTTGTCCGCCGTCTTCGAGTTCACGAGGTGCTGGCTGTAGGTCGATGAAATCCTTTTCTTCATCGGAGTCAGCAACGTGGACGTCGTAGTATTTGAAGCCTTCTTCTGTGATTGGCCAGAAGTGACCCCCTTCACTTTGAGGTGCTTCTTGACACGACGCCCCATTTGATAGGACGAGGGCGGCCTCCCCTTGCTGTGGTTTTGTAGCGGGGGCAGGAGATTGCCCATCGGAGGGGCAATGATCAGGTGAGGGCGCAAGCCCAACGGTGTTGACCGTATAGTAGGCCTCGGATTCCGCCGTCTGACCATAGCCCAACCCCCGAGTGTCTTTTGCACAATAGGGGGGTTGCCCTCGGAGTTGCTTCGGGTACCACAGCTGGTGGAAGTACTCCCGTCGAGAGGGATCTTGCATTTGTGCAATCTTTTGCCTTTGGCACAATTTCTTGATGTGCTCGGGCATGTCATCCATTTCTTGGACGGGCTCTGGGGCGACTTGAGTCGTTTGACTCCGGCCAAAGTCGTCTTCGAGGGGCCCATATGGAAGAGGGTCTCCTCTGTAGAAGACGATCGGCTTCGACGTCTCGCCTTTCTCGAGACTATCATTTCTATAATGGGTGACAATGAATGTCTTTAGTCGTTCCACCCATTGCTCCTCCCTATGGAAGAGTAGCTGCATGTACGCCGGCGGCAAGGAGATGCTTCGGTTGATGATCTCGCCGATGGCGTTTGCTTCATAGTTGATTTCACGCCTTTCTGGGCAACTTGGCCCGGGCGTGGTGGATTCGGCGAGGCGGCTGAGCCGGTGAGCTTCAAGGAGGTCTTTGTTGACCGTGAAGAGCTCCTCTTCCTCTTGACCCTGGCTTGCTTGATTTGCGTCGGCATTTTGCTTTTCCTTGCCTTTTGACGCAGTTGCTGGCTTGCCGAGAGGTTCGCCGAAGTATAGCTGGGCGTCCGCCAAGTTGCATTCATTCGGGCGGAACGGGGCTCGGTCGGCAAAGACCGTATGCTGCTCTCCTTCTTTGATGTATTTTATACATTGGTGGAGAGTCGAAGGGACGACCCGATTTTCGTGGAGCCAGGGTCTTCCCAGGAGGGCTTTGTAAGACGTGTTTGCATTGATGATGTAAAACACGACCTTAGTAGTGAGGCCGTCCATGGCCAGCTGCACTTCCACCTTTCCCAAGGCGTTCTCAGAATTCTGGTTGAATCCAGCGATTCTGATATCATTTACCCTTTGCAAGTAGGGCGTAAGATACAGAGCCTTGAAAGTCTTCAGAGGCATGATATTGATCGACGCCCCGGGGTCAACCAGGATCCGGTTGAGCTCGTGCCCATTGACTTTTCCTTGCATGTACAACGGGCGGTTGTGGTACAGCGTTGGCAACAACATGTCCTTGTCGGAGAAGGTCACCTCCGCCGCCAGTGCTTCGAGGGCTTGCGCCTGGAGTTCGGTCACGTCAGCTTCGTAGACCTCGGGCTCTTGCAAGATTTTAACGAGCGCCGTTCTCAACTCTTTGCTCCAGGCAATGGCGTCCCATATGGTGATGTTGGTTGGAAACCGCTTCATATGCTGTATGATTTTGCGGTCAGCCCGGGCACGGGTTTGATCCAATGGTGGGACAGTATCCTCCAGGGCCTTTATCGGTTGTCCGAATTGGTTGACCCGTCTTGCCACTGGTTGCTCGTCCGGCTCTTCTTCGAATAACGAGCCCAGGCAATCTTCCTCCGGGGCGGCAGTTTCTTCTTTGCCGCTTCTGGATGGAGCGGGCCGAGCGGCCGATTCAGGAGTTTTCCAGTTGGAGGGCTTGTTGGGGATCGCCCATCCCCCATACTCTTCTTCGTCAGACAGGACGAAGGGAATTGGCTGGGTGGCCCTCCGGTCAGAGAGCTGTTGACACGGGGGAGGAAGATGATGAGAGGGAGTATGTGCAGAGTACATCATTATGGATCATCGCATTCTTTTTGGTTTATTCATTTCATTCTATTGAGGAGTATTCATTTGTTTCGCATGCTTTGATTTTTATATCGCGGGGCGTGCCAGCCTGTCTAACAGACAGAAGAAAGAATCCGCGCAATGCGGAAGGGAATTTAGGTGTCCGTGAGACGGACGGGTATGGTGTCCGTGAACGGACGGGTATGGTGTCCGTGAACGGACGGGTATGGTGTCCGTGAAACGGACGGGGGTGTCCGCGAACGGACGGGTATGGTGTCCGTGAAACGGACGGGGGTGTCCGCGAACGGACGGGAGTGTCCGTGAACGGACGGGTGCGCCGTTTTTTATCTGAACTTCTTGAGTCCCATGTCTATTCTCATCAGGCGATTAGGGTAGCATGTGCTGGACCTCCATCTCCATCGACCGGAATCGATGTTACATTTACATCGAGTTAAAACTCTTGGTATTATTTAATACCGATTTCTAACCCGAATACCATTTCATAGTAAAAAGGACGAGGGAAATATACATGCTTTAGAAAATCCTGATTATGACATATTTTTCCTTTCTTTTGATTACTTTGAAATGCTTTTTGCTTTGGATATTCCTTTTTTGAAACGACTGCCTTTGTGGGAGCCCAAAGTTTGATTTCTTTTGAAAAGGGGAGCGGGTATATACCCATGGACCGATTTGAGGTCTTTTCTCCTTTTTGCAAAAGGGTGATTATGGATTTTTATTTGGGAAAACATGGGGATTATTATCACGAACGGGTGCATGCCCGTGGATTTATGATTCTGAACTTGGGGGTATTATAACCCGGAGCAACACTTCCGTATTAGAAGGGTGATTATGCAGATTTTTATTATGAGGTTCTTTTTGTAATGCCGTTTCCGGGCAGAGTCCAAATTTGAGGTAGAGTTTATTTCTCCTCATTTCATGCTTGTGCGGGTGCAATTTCCGGAGATCATATGGATGTATCTCTACGGAAGTTTAGGGCTGTTCATAATACGGTCCAAACCGTAAAACCGAACCGAACCGACCGGTTCGGTTCGGTTCGGTTCGGTTTCATGGGCCAAATGGTTCAGTTCGGTTTCAAACTTGGAAACCGAAATAAACCGAATATAGATATATATTATATAAATAATAAAATTTAACAAAAAAAAATTGATAGCGCAGTGGAGGGCGGCGTCGCGCGCCCTCCACGCGCGTGGTGGTCGCGAGTTCGAAACTCGCGACCACCACAAAAAGCCTCATTTTATCTTGTTTTGTTAAAAAATGCCAGAAAATGCTTAAAAAAACCCAAAAAAAAGTCAGAAAATGGGAAATCGGTTTGAACCGAACCGAACCAGTTCGGTTCAGTTCGGTTCACTGAATGAAACGGTTCAGTTCGGTTTTCTCCAAAAATGGAGAAAACCGAACCGAACCGAACCATGTACACCCCTACGGAAGTTCTTGTCATATTTGTGTTCTCTGTCTGAAGTCCATTTCCACGGATGTAGTTCTCGTGGAGGTGCATATATACTCCCATTTGGGGTGTCCGAACACGGTTCTTGTCTTATCCTCCTTTTTCTTTGGATGTGTGTATATTATCACAATCCTCTTTTTCCATTTTTTTTTGAATAGATGAGTAGGTCTTGACAAGTTCTTATTTAGACAGAGCATCCTTGTAATGGTGTATTTATATGGACGTATGCATATGTCCGTATGTTCTCGGGAGAAGCTTTGCCCGGAGAGATTTTACCTCGGAGAAATATGTGTATATAAACACAAATCTGCGCATTGTAAATATATTCTCGAACGGTATCTCCATTTGAACGGAGTGTCCGACAGGAAAGAGCCTTCGTATGGACGAAGTCCTTTCTAAGAAACATATACACAGTGATGCATATTTGTGATTATATAGATATGTTCTCGGGCAGAGTCTCTGTTTGGGAAGAGATTCCACTAAGAAACACATTTACATAAACATAAAGTTCGTGATTATACGAATATGAACTCGGAGGGAACTTTGTCCAGGCAAGATTCCAGCTAAGAGACATATACGTATATTGGCAGATTTACGATTTTATGGATATGTTCTTAAGGAAATCTCCATTTGGGCAGAGTTTCCTCTAAGAAACATATACATAAGAACATAAATTTGTGAATATACGAATATGTTCTTGGACAGAACCTCCGCTTGGGCAGAGTTTCCTCTAAGAAACATATACATATAACACGAGTTTGTGTTTACATGGATACGTCCCCTGAAAGAGATTTTTTGCCTGGGCGGGATTCTCCCTAAGGAACATATTTGTATAGTTACAAATTCGTAATCTTTTATATATGTGTTCTTGGACGGAATCTCCACTTGGGCAGAGTTTCGTCTTAAGAAACATATATATAAGAACACAAATTTGCGAATATACGAATATGTCCTTGGGCAGAACCTCCGCTTGGGCAGAGTCTCCTCAAGAAAACATATACATATAAGCACAAAATCCACCATCCCAGAGTCTCGCTCGATGGGCGGGGAGAACATGGGTATTTAAATGCCATGTGTCTATAGAGTCTTGCTCGATATGGACGGCATTTAAACCCCGGGAATATCACCCCACAGAGTCTTGCTCGATGTGGGGGATGGGGATTAAGAAGGAGTGTTGATGACGATTACGCCGACCGCTCCTCTCTCCGCGCCAGGCCTATCGGGCTAAAGAAGGGGATTTGTACCTTCGAACACCGGACAGGGGGGATTTGAGAATGGGAGAGGAAATGAGCAGAGGCTCTTTTCTATTTTTCTGGGATTTTCCCAACAGGGCTTCGCCAGAGCACCATTCAAGACCCCCTTTCCTTATGGAATAGGGGGGGTATTTATAGGGGTTTCGGCCCCTTTACATGCGTGGGAGAGAGGAGAGAGAGTGCCCTAACCGATGGTGACCTCATGATGAGGTCACCATCGGTTAGGGGAGATTCCCCTTAACCGATGGTGACCTCATCATGAGGTCACCATCGGTTAGGGGCAACCGATGGTGACCTCATGCTTAGGTCACCATCGGTTAGCCCCTTAACCGATGGTGACCTCATGTTGAGGTCACCATCGGTTAGGGGGAGACCCCCCCTTAACCGATGGTGACCTCATTGTGAGGTCACCATCGGTTAGGGGGTCCTAACCGATGGAGAGAGAGAGGAGAGGGGGGGATTTTGCCTATAAATACCCCCCCTACACCCTCATTTACAAGGCTATCATGCCCAGGTGCTGGAGTTTTTCCTTCTGTCCCGGAGTTCTGCCCGACTTCTCGGAGTTCTGCCCGATCGAAGGGTGCCTTTGCAAGCCTCGGAGTTCTTCCTCGAGCTTGTTCTTTGTGCTTGTTCTTCGTATTTGGTCTATAGACCTTGTGCTGCCGGAATTGCTGCTGGAATCCTGCTCCGTTTCTTCGGCGCCTCGCCCTGACTTCTCGGAGTTCTGCCCGATCGGAGAGCGCTGCCGGAGCTTGTTCTTTGTACTTGTCCTTCGTACTCGGTCTATAGACCTTGTGCTGCCGGATTTTTCCGTGCTTCGTACTTTGGACGGAGACATGTTCTCCTTGTACTTTCATTTTAACCGGGACTCCGGGCACCATTTTAAGGGCCGGAACTCCCCTGCTAAATTTGAGGAAGTATCCCACTGAATAATTTTGTAACTTAAATAACCTTGGGGTCATTTTAAATCACAACTTTCTGGCCTCTGAGCAGGCTGCTGATAATGTATTGTAACCAGGCCTGCTGATAACCAACATTTAATCTTCGTGGCCCAACGGCCCCTTCATCATGTCCGCGACTCGAACCGTCGTCCGCCAAAATAGGCTTTAACTAGGCTAGTCGTCAGACCATCATCTGATAGATTTTTGTAATTTTCGCTGAAATAAACGTGCCACACTTTTACCTTCCAACAAGAGCCTACTAGCGATATCCTGCAGCTCTTCTTCTTCCTCGTCAGATGGGTCGAAGATGAAGGAGTTCGCCCGCACCTCTATTTCCGGGGCAGGCTGAGGCTTTTCTCCTCGGAAGACGATGGTCTTGCCCAGGTCGGGCGAGTTAGCTTTCTCGCTGAGGGACGGGGCGGATTTCTTTCCTCGTCCACGGCCCTTTCCTTTGCCTCGGTTGCGGCGCCGATATGTTGCCACAGGGGGCGTAACAGCCGGTGATTGCAAGCTCGCAGGCGACGGTATCGACACCATGTTGCACGAGAAGTCTTTCAGCATTTCTTCCAACTTCTCGATGGTGATTTCATCTTCCTTATAGAAGATGGCCAGTTCTTCGGGCAGAGGCAGCTTCTCGCCTTCTTGAGCCCTTTGTAGCATTTGGTGGAGCCAGCTTTTGAGCCTTGTTTTGCGCTCCATTTCTTCCCACGGGATGTATATATCCAGAGGGACTCCCCAAGTGGGTTTAGAGGGAATATACTCCTCCAGATCATCAATGAGCTTTTGCAGCTTCTGGAGTGGAGTGAGCTCTGCTGGGGCTGCCGCGGCCTCCTCCTGCTCAGCTTGCTTCTTTAGGCGCCTTTTCATGTTCTTGCGCCGGTTCTTTTCTTGCTGCACTGCGCGCGCCATTTCGAGCGGCGTCAGCGGCTTGGCTTGTTCTGTCGCTTGAGGGGTAGTCTCGCGACCAAGGCGACCGTGCGACCTTCCCCTCTTAGGGAATGCTAACAGAGTGCGCATTCTGGGCGCCACCGTCGTCCAGCCAGCTTCGTCTTGTTGATGCTGGAAAGTGGAGTCAATTGCCTGCTCGATTACCTCGGGCGGCAGTTGTTGGAATTCGGCCCAGTAGGGGATTGGCTCTTGGGTGGCCGGCTCCATCACTGGCTGCTTGCCCCTGCGGTCTTTATCTTGCCGCTTGAGTATTCGCGGAGGCGAATTCTCGAAGCACTGCCCCTTACTCCTATTTTCCGGAGTTTGTTCATGGGGGGGGGGAGACTTGATGTCGTCGAGACCCCTTCTTTCGCCGAGGAGGTTGTTGCTGGACTTCTTGCCTGACCTCGGACTGGGTTGTCGGATTGCCTTCTGAGTCGATCTTTCCCTCTTGGATGAGGGATTTGACCCAGTCTCGGACAATCGGACACATATCCGTAGGATGCAGCAACATGGCATGGTATTTGCAATACATGGGGTGGTTTATTTCCCTCTCCGTGTATGTTGGTGGCGGCCTGTGCGCCTTTACATATCCTTGCTGCAAGAGTCTTTTGAAGATCTCCCCGGCCTTTGCGGTCGCAAAGGGGTTCGGGGAGACTCGCCACCCGGGATACCATAGGGCAGGGGCCTCGTCAGATGAGCCGCCTTCTGTCATATCCGGATTCTCTTGATTGTATCTTGAGATGGGCTGCTCTTTCAGGGATATATTCCTGAATTGCTGCCCCAAGCTCGCGCCTTCAGTGTCAGCTATGGACGACATCGGCGGTACGAGCCATCCTCGTTCATCAGCTTCGGGGGCTTGGAGGTTCTTGAAGCGCATATAGTCGCTTTCTTCAAACTCCCGCTGGGCTGCTTCCCTGGCTCTCATCAGGACCATGGAGTTGCCTTCCGGGTCGATTTTCCCCTTTTGGATAAGGGACTCGATCCAATCCCGGACATCAGGGCACCTGTCTGTAGGGTGCAGCAGCAGGGCGTGATATCGACAGTACATGGGGTGATTCAACTCCCTTTCAGTGTACGTCGGCGGCGGTGTGTGGGCCATCACGACACCTCGCTGCAGGAGCTTTTCGAAGATTTCCCCAACATTTCCGGTCGCCAAGTGACTGCGGTGGGGAATTCTCCCTCCCGGGCACCACCAAGTAGGGGCTTCGCCCGATGAGCCGCCTTCTATCATATCCGGGTCCGGGAATGTGAAGGCCACCGGTGTATAAATTTTCGGTGGGTCGATGACGTTGACTGTATGTGTGACAACGTCAGCTGAATGGTCTGTCCATTCGCGAACGTGAGGCTGCGGTGGGTTGACACGGGCGTTGCCCAAGTCGATAATCCCTTGGTTGATCCATGCTTCAACCTTGTCTTTAAAGACGTGGCAGTCCTCTAACGCGTGCCCTGCATCTTGATGGTATATGCAGTAGTTTGGCGGGACGCTTGCTGGCGGCTGGCAGCCTAATAGTCCTGCTCGCAGGAATGTACGGTAGAGTGCCAGTGTCCGATGGCGCGGGAAGGAATACAGTCTTCCGGCGATTTCGTCATCAGACGGATTTGAAGACTCCTCTGAGATCCATCCCCCGCAGGGAGGGCGCGTCCGGGGCGCAGGTGTGCCCACGGGCCCCTGGAGTCCTTGCTGGAGGGTCGTCAGACTTTCTTGCATGGTCCTCAGGTACATCAGCGTTTGGCGCTGACCGTGCCGCAGCGACTGAACCTGTCTTTCCAGGTTTTGCACTGTCTCTGACCATGTCCTGTGCTCCGAGGCTGAGGGATGATCCCCCTCCCATCCGTTTGTGGAATGAGCGTCCCAAGGATTTGCCTCGGGGTCTTCTGGTTCGGGAGGCGGCGCGCTGACATGGATGACATTGGCCGACTGCCTCGATTGGTCCCAGGCATGGGGCTGTGGAGGATCGACCAAATGTTCATGCATGGTGATGAGGCGACCCTGGATCAGCTTCTGTATTTCATTTTTGAAGACGTAACAGTCTTCAATGGAGTGCCCCAGCATGCGGTGGTAGAGGCAGTAATTTGGCTCGTCCACTCTATCCGCTTCACTTGGTCTTCTTAGTGCCGGAAGCTTGAGCAGGTCATTCTTCATGCATAGCTTGAAGAGCATCTTCGTATGGTCCCTTTTGAAGGAATACGGCGTGCTCATACGCTGTGGCAGTGAAGTAGGAGGCGGTCTTTCTTCCACCTTCTTGCTTGGAGCGCCCGAGGTCACGGGCTTCTTCCCCTTACTTTGCGGGGCGAAGTCCACGGCATTGGCTTCTTTGCCCATGGCGCGCTCTTTGCCCGGCTTGATTCTCGGAGGAGCTTGCATCGGGTTATCGGCGAAGAACATCTCGATCTCTGCCACGACCGCGTTGAGTTGGTCAAAACCCTTGATGTTTGTTCCCAGCAGCTTTTCACTTATCTGCGCTGCCAGGCCCCGTCGACAGATGGTTATGGCATCTTCTTGCGTCGGGGGGTTGTCGCACCTCATGCTGAAGTCACGCCACCGCTTGATGAAGTCGAGTGCCGTTTCTCCTTTTCTTTGCCTGAGGGAGCACAGCTCTGCAAGCGACACCTTTCTCTCGGCCGTTTGGAACCGGTCGATAAATTTCTTTTGGAGGTCGGCCCAATCGACAATAGAGTTGGGCCTCAACCTGGAGTACCACTGGAAGGCGGTGCCTGTCAGGGACGTTGCGAAGTAGCGGAGGAGGTAGGATTCATCGAATGCCAACTCTCCCATGGCCGTTATATAGTAGGCCAGGTGCTCATTTGGTGAGCCTTGCCCGTCGAACTTTTGCAACTTTGGCGCCTTGGGGAAGTCTGGTGGTAGCTTCTTGAATTGATGGTGGACGGGATATGGCACGCTGTAGAGATCTACAGTGGCAGTTCCCTCGCCTCGCTGAGCGAAGCGGTCGTCCACGATCTTTTCAATCATTCGCCGCTGGGCCACAATATCTTCGGCCGCAGAGGCTTGGGAGTTTATGCCCCTGCGCGGCTGTTGGACCAGATCGACAGTATAGTCGTTGACCGCAGCTGCGCGTAGGTTGACATCGGGCAAGTCGCCTTGTTGATGTCTTGCCCGAGCATTTTGGTTTGCCGTCGGCACCAGGCGGCGTGGCGCATTTGCCCCTGCCTGTTGTCCTCGCTCCGTCAGGAGGTTGGCCATTTCAGCCTGCCAACGCTGTATGAAATCATACTTGGCGTCGTCCGTCATTGCCTGGAAGGCGGCTCTGGTTGGCGGCATGAGGAACACTTCGGCTTGGTCCCCGTCGGCCGGCAGTTGTTGTTCTCCGAGGTGGAGGCTGGCGACTTCGTCTTGCTCCCCTCCTTCGAGGTCCAGCTGGACTTGTCCCGGGAGGGGTCTTTGGTCGTGCTCGAGTGGAAGCTCGAGACCTTGCCCCTGATTCAGGGGCCCAGCTTGACTGCCTTGTTGCCCTTGTAGAGGTCTTCTGGCAACGTTCCGAGTGTACCGGAGGACGGTTTCGTCGTCCTGTCTGGACTCATTTATCCTGAGCGCTCCCGCAGGGATGCCGGATGGCCCAGCTGCTTCCCTTCCGGAAGCATAGCAGGTGAAGATTTTCATGCCTCCACCTTCTTCAGACGTCTGTTGCACTCTTCGCTTCTTGGGCTTCTGAGTGCTTAGACGGATTGCAGCTCCCAGCCTGGTGAAGACTGAGGCGCTCAGCCTTTCAAAGACCGAGACTCGAGGTGTGGAAGCTCCGGCTTGACTCGCGTCTCCCCCTTCAGCAGTTTCCGCTTGGGCGGGGACGAAGTTGGGCTTCCTATAAATGCCCCTGCGTTTGTGTCCGCGGGGACGAGGAGGTTCGGTTTCTTGAGCTTTTTCTCGCCCAGGTACCGTCGCCTTCTTGGGGCTTTCGGCGGGTTGATCCGCTCTAGCCTGTTTGATTTGGCGGGCTTCCTGCTTGGTCACCCACATTTGCCTCATTTTGCGAGGCGGCTGGGGCGTCGAGCTTGATGCCTGCCCCTGTCGGGATCCTTTTGGGGAGTCCCGATCTTCTTGACGCATCCCTTGGAGGGGAGCGAACTGGTTGGAGGTTGCCACCGTAGGGACGCTTCTGTCCCGGGGCAGTATCGGCTCGCCTCCATCGAGCCTGACGCGGATGTCGCCAACTAGCACCGTTTTCCCGGAGTTGGAGACGACCGCGCGGGGCTTGCCGCCCCTGCGCCCCTGGCGCTGTCCCCGTTTTCTAGGGACTGCGATGCAGGAGATCGTGTTAACCGAGAAGACCCGGCCTTGACTTGGACGGGGTTTGGTGCCCCTGGTTGCAGTAGCTTTGGGCGTCGCCTTTGGAGTAGCTTGGACGGCGGGGACCACCCCTAGGAAGTAGGGGGATCCCACCACAGCAGGAAAGTCGCCGAATACGATCGGCGTCGTCAAGTAGCCACACTTGGCGTGGCATGCAACGACCATCGGACCGTAGGTGACGGCGGCCATTGAGCAGACTTGAACTTGCAGGCGGAAGCGGGCTTCTTTTCGCCGACTTTCGCTCCTTGTACCTGTGGTGTGGAAATTAGTCATCTTTGTTTTCATATCGGCATACGGTCTTTTTACATATGCATGGAAGGCAGGAACAGTCCCACCGGGCGTGCCAGATTGTTGGAACGCGGACATCTCTCACTTGAGATTTTTTTTTTCTTTTTCTCTTTCTCTCATCTCTTTTCTGAAATGAAGAATTTTTGTTTTGGGCGTGCCAGACTGTTTACGGGAAACAGACAAAGATTTATTTTGCGAGGGGTATTGGGTGCAAACCCTGATACCCTCGAATTTCATTTCATTTATTTTCCGCGTGCGCTCGCGTTCAGGGCGATTGGAGTGGTCGTGTACTGGACCGTTCCCCACCGACCGAAGTCGATGTTTCATTTACATCGAGTATAACACTCGAATACCTTCGAATGCGTAATGTTTATTAAAAGACCGTATGCCGAACTTTAAAGAAGAAAAGGCAGATGACAAATAAATTTCCACAATTTTATTCAAGCAAGCTCATGTCATTTATATTTATGACATTTACATTTACGCCTTTAATGGGGTTTTGTACCTCCACTGGGCGTGTATACAACAAGTCATGTACATAGACGTCGACGACAGGGTGTTTGTGCCTCCGTCGGACGTTTACATGGTAAGGAGTACATTTTTGTTACTAGTGGGGTGTTTGTGCCTCCACAAGGTAACATGCCTCTACGTATGTCTTTTGTGACACCGGAGAACTTGAATACTCGCCTCGACGAGTGTCGTTTTGTGACACCGGAGGACTTACACTTGGGCCTCGACGTGTGTCATTTAATGACACCGGAGGACTTACACATATGGGGCCTCGACGTGTGTCATTTTATGACACCGGAGGACTTAAACATGGCCAACGGGGGTCTCGTAACAACCTGTGGTGTCTCTGTGAGGCGAGCACGGAGACAAAGCACCAACGGGTGTCGAGGACCTTTCCCGACACGTGCGGCCTATATAAGCTCACGCACGGACCAGCTGAAGTGGTGTGAAGGCGCGATGTGTAGGCCGGATGGCGTTTTGTGGGCTTGGAAGCGCGCGTTTGCAATGGGGGTATGCCCCCCTATTTATAGGATTCGCGGGGGGCATACCGGCGGGGATACCCTCCCCGGCGGAGGTGTCGCGGGCACGAGCGTCGAGGGCGAGCGCGAGCGTCGAGGCAGCTTCGCGGGCTAGCGAACTGGCGGAGGGGGCCGCCAGTCAGGGGGCTTGACCGGCGGCCCTCCCCCTGCTGGCGGGGGGCCTAACCGGCGCCCCCCCTGCTAGAGGGGGCCTGACTGGCGGAGGGGGCCGCCAGTCAGGGGCCTGACTGGCGCCCCTCCTGGCTGGCTGAGGGGGCCGCCAGTCAGGGGCCTGACTGGCGCCCCTCCTGGCTGGCGGAGGGGGTCCGCCGGTCAGGGGCCCTGACCGGCGCCCCTCCTGGCTGGCGGAGGGGGTCCGCCGGTCAGGGGCCTGACCGGCGCCCCTCCTGTTGGCGGAGGGGGGGGTCCGCCGGTTAGGGGGGCCTGACTGGCGCCCCTTCTGGCTGGCGGAGGGGGTCCGCCGGTCAGGGGCCCTGACCGGCGCCCCTCCTTGCTGGCGGAGAGGGGGGCCGCCGGTCAGGGGGGCCTGACCGGCGCCCCTCCTTGCTGGCGGAGGGGGCCAACCGGCGCCCCTCCTGACTGGCGGAGGGGGCCTACCGGCGCCCCTCCTGACTGGCGGAGGGGGCCAACCGGCGCCCCTCTTCTTCCTTGACCATTTCCAGGAGGATTTCTGGAGCTTTGCTGGTTTGTCATGGCACGTGCCGCACACGTGCACACATGCCCGCATGTATTTGATGTGCATTTGACGTGCGTTCTTGCCCGTGTCACGTGCGTTTGACCTCATTTTTGGAGGGCATGTGCATTTAACCTTTTCCGACCCATCCGAGTCGTACGCGACCTTTGGCACGAGTCCGGACATCAATTTTCGGCTATCCGGGTGTGTGTATTTCTGTTGTCGGTGGGACTTTCGAACGCCATATTCCGGGTTGACACACGGACTCGGATCCGTTTATCGTCCGGTGTTCGAGTGGGGAGGCCGGGTTTTATTCCCAGACTTTTGTGGATTTCCGGACGAGTTTGCCACCCGGGACTTGTTTAAATCCCGATATTTTTCGGGTTCAACAGGCCTCAAAACATGGGTCATGAGCAGCATGAAAGTGCTAGGGGCATTGGACAGTCCAAAGGGCATGACCAACCACTCACAAAGTCCGTCCTTCATCTTGAAAGTTGTATTCCATTCATCTCTAGGCCGAATCCTGACCTGGTGATAGCCACTCTTCAGATCTATCTTGTAAAACTCAATATAGATATTTCAGGTATTCTTTTATATTCTTTAATGCAATTTGTTTGTGGTGAAGGAACCGCCCATGTTCCCCCCTTGATTGTGTCACCTTTCTTTATTTGTTGATAAAATTAGTGGTTTCAGACTGTTTTCGCTTCATGCACAGAGGGTGTCTCTTTGAGGCACAGGATTCACTAATCACTATATGTCTTGTCTTCTATAATACTGTAATGCAGAGGTAAAGCATATGGAAACTGCTCAGCATTTTACTAGAGGGTAGATAGAAGCTGGACACAAGTCTGGAGAGGCTCAAAATTGATCATGGAATACCCAGTGTGGGACTCGATGGCTTCCCCAACACACATGACAAATTCAGGTAAAGTAATATGATGAATGGCAATGGCACTGAAACCAAATGGCCAAACAGAAGGGGCGAACCCAAGGAGCAAACATGAATGATACCATGTTATGGAACCACAACATGAACCCAGACTCAAAGTTGTCAGGTGGAGAGGCTCATAATTGACATAGACATGAAAAGGCTCAAGAATACCCAGTAAATGACTAAATGGCTTTCTCAAGCACCTTCCATATGTGCATTTTAGAAAGCATCTGGCAGTTATCTTCACCAAAGGGATGACCAGACACCAGTCATTTCCATGCTGAGCAAGCTGTCCATGGCTAATATCAGTTCATTTCCACATTTCTCTGATAGTAGTCCTCATATACTGTAATCTTCTGTGGATTGAATTATCATCAAGCCTTTGAAATAGTTTCCCAAGGTAAACCAAAGAAGAAAACTCCAATTTGCTTGCCAGGTCTTGTACTTCATGAGGATATTCTCCTAAAGGAAAAGGATTAAAAGCCTCTTACTGAATATGTCCTTTCCAGAAAATGCTGGTCCACTAGCCTCTAAATTTTCACTACAAAAGTCATAAGGAAAAGGGAGGCAAAGATAGTAGAAATAAGTCAATAACAACATACATTCATAGTCTAGTCACTGATACCACCCACTATGCTCAGAGGCTATAAATGAGCATGCATCCCAATAGAATTTCTCAAAATGACTGATGACATGGACCTTGATCTCATACCAATCTGCACTCTAAATATCTAAACAGCCTAAGAAGTAGTTCAAAATTCACATCTGAATCAATGACGGTTTCAGAAGAAGATGCAAAAAGTTGCATATTTCAATATTGCAGCATCAAGAATGATTGATATCATAAAAATGTATTTCAGCATGAAACCTGGACATCCAACACAACTCAAATGTTTACAAGGGAGAGAAACCAAACAACAAAACAATAGAATTTCAATCCTAATATTCGTGATCTGATGGCCCCCAGATTCCAACTGTGTGCAGAATGTTTCTTAGAGAGAAATAATGCATTAAATCAACGACTCAGTGATTGCAACAAAATTTTTCGAGAAGCAATAAGGACAGTTGCAAGGAAGGAAGCAACTGAAGCAATAACCCAAACAAGGAAAAGTATACAAGGGATGATCCAACGAAGAGCTATGGGACTTGCCAGTTCTATCAATAAGATAAAATGAGTTACCTTGATCACAGAAAACCTGTCAGCTTTTACTTCGAAGTTTGCAATCTTTCCAACTATTTCTTCTAATAGGAGTCTCATTTTGTGATTGTATCCATCAACAACAATCTGAAAGAACCAAATGAACTAATGAACAAAATAACAAGAACAGCATAAGTGCCTACCACCGACTCTGGAATGATGCCATAGCATCTGCTTGTGTAATGTGATGTAATAATCTCTGCACGGGGAACTAGTTCCAACTTCCAAGATTTTGTCATTTAAATGGCCATATCCTACCTTAGTGCTTCAGATGGTGGAGGACTAGAAAAGGCTTTGCTTGAGAAGAGAAAACAGTTGAACATGGAGAATGCCGTTTGGCAGCCGTCTTGCAGAATATATGGAAGGGAAACAAACCCTTTGACAAAGATTTCATTGCGTTATGACATTGTCACTTGCATCATTTAATTGACTAGATACTGGCTTTGAGATCAGCTGGTTCAAGAATGTCATGAATGGGGAGATATGTATGGGTCCTTGTCTAACATGTTGGTAGATCCTTTTCTTTTTTACTGCTTTATTTTATTCAAGATAGCATTACAGTGGGCATTCCAGATTATGTTTACATTTCAACATATTATGAATGAAATATGGTCTTTGACTAATTATAAAACACATTACTTTCACTGTAAGGGCATTTTGATGAAAAATAGCAACAGTTCGTCCAGATGTCAACCAGGGAAAAAGTGAACTAACCTGAAATCCTGTCGCAGTGCGGTATATCCTATAATACAGACCAGCAACCTCAGCATCATAAGCTGGAAGATATGAAATTAGGGTTCATAACTAATCAAAAAAGGAAAGCTAGCTGTCACAGAGCGAAAATTTTCATCCAGCAATGTGGTTTCCAGATAATACCATATTCATTCAAATAGTCTGTTAATAAGCGTGTGAAAATGTCAGTAAGAACTTCAGCCTCCGGGGAATTATTTGACAGTGGACAACTGAAATCTATTCTGACATAGGCCTTTGGAGTGAAGAATACTGTGTCAGGTTTGTACCACAATCTTGAATACAAGGATCTCCTCAACAAAATTGGAAATTTAACCTGATTGTTGAAAAACATGTTATAAAAAAATATAACTATACAGAAAAATAACAACAGACTCAAGGTATGTACACAAAAAGTTCAAGATTTACCTGATTTAGGTTATTTTTAATTGTCAAGTCAGTAGGGATGAATATATTGGGTGCTGGTAGGTGCAGAGGTTCATTAGGAGCTTTTTCTACCCATTGCTGCAAGACAAATAGACATAAAATGCCTGTTATACAGTTGTTTCACATGCGGAAAATTTATATTTGGAAAAATTAATTAGGAGTCCCTCTCAGAGACTCAGAGGGGGTGACTTATTTCCTAGTCCCTGTCAAAATACCAGAAGCTATGGAGTCCTTACTTTTTAGTGTAGCTTAATTTCTAGTCCCTACTTTTGATTTTTCAGCATTTATGAGCCTCAAAAATGATTTATGTCCTTTTGGCGCCAATCTTTTTCAAAATTTCTATTTTACCCTTCCGTCTTTTTGTATTCCCCCCCCATAAACTATAGACTTACATCACTGAAAGTAAGTCTTCATATCACTTACAGTAACTTTGATATCACTTATAGCCTATAACTGTAAGTTTTTAGAAAACAAAAAAAATTCTATTTGTTTGTGACTGCTAGGATTCGAACTCAAGTCTCCATAGACCCAACGTGAAATTCTCACCACTAAGACAACCACCTTTGTGTTACAACATAACATCCCTTGTTTTTCTCATGTATTATCAATACTTACAGTAAGTCTTGATTTCACTTACAATAAATCTACATATCACTTACAGTAAATCTTGATATCACTTACAGTAAATCTACACATCACTTACTGTAAGTCTTTATATCACTTATAGTAAGTTTTGATATCACTTACATTGTATTTTTTACATCACTTATAGCAAGTCTTGATATCACTTACAATATATTTTTTTACCTCGCTTACAATATATTTTTTATATCATAACCACTAAACTATTGCATTATACATAATAATTTGTTACAATATAAGTTGTAACGTGTTACAGTATTCGATGTAAGTAGTTATAGTAATCGTGTAATCTATTACATCTCCTATTGATATAAGCTTACAGTTATAGGCTGTTACATTGTACATTATAATTTGTTACAATATAAGTTGTAACGTGTTACAGTATTCGATGTAAGTAGTTACAATAATCGTGTAATCTGTTACATCCAGTTAACATAAGTCGTTACAGTACTGGTTATAGACTCTCACAGTACTAGTTATAGATTCTTACATTTATAGAATCTTACATTAAATATTGAAACTAGTTAACCATGGACTCTAGTTATATAAAAAACACATTGTAAGCACTGGAAAAAAAAAAACATCACTTACTGTAAGTAATAGATTATTATGTATAATGTAACAAATTATTATGTATAATACTATAACAGTTTAGTGGTTACAGTTATTATGTAACGTTACAACTTATTATGTATAATGTAACAGTTTAGTGGTTATGATATAAAACATATTGTGAGTGACGTTAAAAAAAAAATTGTAGGTAATATCAAGACTTATTGTAAGTGATGAAAAAAATTCAATGTAAGTGATATCAAAACTTACTGTAAGTGATATCAAGACTTACAATAAGTGATGTATAGACTTATTGTAAGTGATGTGTAGATTTACGGTAAGTGATATCAAGATTTACTGTAAACAATAAAACGACTTACTGTAAGTATTATAAATATATGAGAAAAACAAGAGATGTTATGTTTTGACACAAATGTGGTTGTAGCTTAGTAGTGAGAATTTTACGTAGGGTCTGTAGAGACCTGAGCTTGAATCTTAGCAATTACAAATAATAGAATTTTTTTTTGTTTTCTAAAAGCTTATAGTTATAGGCTATAAGGTGATATCAAGACTTGATGTAAGTGATATGAAGACTTACTGTAAATGATATATAGACTTACTATAAGTGATGTAAGTCTACAGTTTACGAGGGAAAGATGAAAAGACGGAAGGGTAAAATAGGAATTTAGAAAAAAGATTTGCACCAAAAGGGGAAAAAAAGTATTTCGAGACTTATAAATGCTGAAAAACTAAAAGTAGGGACTAGAAATTAAGCTACACCAAAAAGTAAGGACTCTATAGCTTCAGGTATTCTGACATGGACTAGGAAGTAAGTCATCCCATCTGATAATGACTCCTAATTAATTTTCCCCTTATATTTTTAAAGAAGTATCCATTTCTTGGATAAATATGCATTTATTTTAGCATATTGTTTATTCCGTGCATTAGATTTATCAGAAGATTAGGAATCGTGTATTGGACTTTTCCCCACTGATCGGAGTTGGTGTAAATTTACAACAAAACAAGTTCGAACACCTTCGATTAACTGACAAATTTTTGCTTCCATCTATTATGACATGAATGACCTTGATGATCACCCATTACGAATACATTCTCTTGCTAAGAAATTTAAAGACTTTATTTCCTTGTACATGTGTAATTTGAATTGTAATCGGTCTTTCAAGACATTTACAAATGGCTTCGATTATGTAATTGGGTCTTCGAGATTACATTAGGTCACAGTTGGACCCTTTGAATTTATTTTACCATGCATTTGGATCCATTCAATTTGCTTTTGTCACAATCGAATGATTGAATTTGAATTCCATTATGATTGGAGTTGGACCATTGGATCGCCAAATGATTATTATCGGTCCATGGATATGTTTCATGGTCATGATCACTCTTTTATTTGTGATCGAACCCTTAAGTTGACTTGATGCCCCCAAAAGATGTTCCCGGCGACTTCCCGCACAAGGAGAGGGTATATTTGTAGCTCCTAACCCTTTTTAGGTATTTTTGCAATTTTGACCCTTTCTGGATATTTGTGCAATTTCTGTCCCTTTTTGCATATTTGTGCAATTTCAAACCATTTTGGATATTGTTGCAATTTCTCACCCTTTCTGAGTATAATTGTAATTTCTTCTCCTTTCTAGGTATTTTTGCAATTTATTATCTTTCTAGGTATAGTTGTAATTTCTACCCCTTTCTGAGTATTATTATAATTTATTACCTTTTTTGGGTATTATTGTAATTTCTTACTCATTATGAGTTGTTGGCATGAAAAAATGGTCAAAACCCCCATTTCCTAAAATCCCAAAAGTACCCAAAGGGCCCTTAACTGATGGAAGGCCCCATCGGTTAAGGGAAAACACCCCTTAACCAATGGGACTGTCCATCGGTTAAGGGAGAAGGCCTTAACAGATGGGACCTCCCATCAGTTAAGGGGAATCCCCCCTAACCGATGGGACCTCCCATCTGTTAAGGGTCCCATCAATTAGGGGGAGTCCCTTAACAGATGGGAGGTCCCATCGATTAGGGGGGATTCCCCTTAACCGCGATGGGAGGTCCCATCTATTAAGGGATTCCCCTTAACAGATGGGAGGTCCCTTAACAGATGGGACCTCCCATCGGTTAAGGGGAATCATCGGTTAAGGGGAATCTCCCCCTAACCGATGGAACCTCCCATTGGTTGAGGAGGAGACCCTTAACCGATGGGACTATCCATCGGTTAAGGGGATGAATCCCCCCTCATCCCTCTCATGTAAAGGGGCTGAAACCCCTATAAAAGTTGATGTAGCCCCCTAGGGGCAAAGGAGCTTCCCCCCCCCCCCCCCAAAAAAAAAAAAAAAAAAAAAAAAGAGAGGATCCTTCTTTTGGAAGGAAATTCTGAAAAAAAAAAAAGAAAAAGCAAAAAACTCTTTCCCCAAAATCCTAGCTTGCTCTCAAAAGGCTCTTCCGCTCGGTGTGAAGGTATCTGCCCTCCCTCCGCTCGGTGTGAAGCATCCGCCCTTGGCAAGCGCAAAAGAAAGGGGAGATCGTCTCCATCCAGCATTGACATCTTCTCAATCCATGCCGAGCTAGTCTCCATGGGGACTTCTAAAAAAAAATTATAATGCAACCTATACCCCCACATCGAGCAAGACTCTATGGGGGTAATAATTAAATCGTGTTCTTCGGGGTTTAAATACCTTCCATATCAAGCAAGACTCTATGGATATATGGTATGTAAACACCCTTGTTCTCATGCTCTAAATGCCTCCATATTGAGCAAGACTCTATGGGTATGGGCATTTACATACATATGTTCTTCCCGCCCGTCGAGCAAGACTCCGGGATGGGTGAATGTTTGTGCTCATATGTATATGTTTTCTAAGAAAACTCTACCCAAGCGGAGGTTTTGCCTGAAAACATATCCATATGTTCACAAATATTGTGCTCATATGTATATGTTTTCTAAATGAAACTCTGCCCAAACGGAGATTCTGCCCGAAAACATACTCATATGTTCACAACTTTGTGCTCATATGTATATATTTTCTAGAGGAAACTCTGCCCAAGCGGAGGTTCTGTCCGAAAATATATCCATATGTTCACAAACATATATGTTCATATGTATATGTCTTTTAAAAGAAACTCTACCTAAGTAGGGGTTCTGCACAAAAGCATATCCATATGTCCATAAATGTATATGTGCATGGGTGAGTATTTCATGGGGAAGCTTTGTCCATACATGTACTCTCCCCTAAAACAATACAATCATATACCCATTGAGTTCATATTCATATATTCGCGCGGTAATTCTGTCTATGCAGGAGCGCTGTTTAAATCCATAACATACTCAAATAACAAGTAAATCCACAGGTATACACTCGTTCACTTCCTAAATTATATTTTAAAATCCCCGAAAGGAAATGCATATCCTTTTCAAAATGAAGCCCTTTCTTCAAAGAAAATATTCTCGTTCAAAATAGAATATTTCAAAAGCAAATCCATCTTTTTAAACCAAAATTCATTTTGTCTGATAGAAAAGGGAAAACACCGCATTACAATTTTCTAGAAAAATGCATAATCTCTCGACTTTGCTATCAATGGTATTCGGATTAAAACTAATGTAAAAATAACATCAAAGGCTTTTAACCCAATGCAAACAAAACATCAATTCCGATCGATGGAGACAAGGGTCTAGCACACGCTACCCTAATCGCCTGATGAATAAAAGTCGCGGAACTAATAAGTTCAAAAATAAAAGTAGCGCACTTGTCCATTCTATGGACATTAAATTTTCTATCTGCACTGCGCGGATTCTAATTTTTGTTTGCTAGACAGGCTGGCACGCCCCGCAAGGCAAAAGAAATAAATAAAAATCAACCCAAACTCAAACACCATATAAAATATAAAAACAAACGAAATTTTTCCGCGTCCGACATGGGTATAGTTGCAATTTCTTAATAGCTTGGGACAATTACACCTTTCTTTGACCTTTTAGGGTAGTTTCCATCATTTCCTGACCCTCTCAGACTTTTTCATTAGTTCTTGACTTTCTCGAACCTTTCTGTCATTCTTTAATATTTTCGGATATTTCTGCCATTTCTTGGCTTTCCCAGGGCCTTTCTATCATTTCTTGACATTCTCGGGTATTTTCATAATTTCTGGACTTTCCCAAGTATTCCTGTCATTTCTTAACATTGTAGATATTTCAGACATTCCTTGACATACCTAGGGTCTTTCTAACATTTTTTGACATTGCTGGATATTTTCATCATTTGTTGACTTTCCTGTTGGAACGCGGAATTTTCTCATCTTTTTATATTAAGGGCTCCGACGAGAGGCTTTGAATATATTTATTATTTTTTCTCGCTGCGGGCGTGCCAGACTGTTTACAAGAAACAGACAAAGGGATTTATTTGGTGAGGAGTATTGGGTGTAAACCCTAATACCCTCGAATTTCATTTCATTTATTTATTTTTCCGCGTGCGCTCGTATTTTCAGGGCGATTGGAGTGGTCGTGTACTGGACCGTTCCCCACCGACTGGAGTCAGTGTTTCATTTACATCGAGTAAAAAACTCGAACACCTTCGATGCGATATGTTTATTAAAAGACCTTATGCCGAAATTTAAAGAAATGGATGACTAAGTAAATTTCCACAAGCATGCTCATATGCACTTATGACGTTTACATTCGCGCCTTTAGCGGGGTGTTTGTTCCTCCACTGGGCGTTTATACAATATGTCATTTACATGTGCGCTCGCGGCGGGGTATTTGTTCCTCCATCGGGCGTCTACATAATACAACATTTTGTCTTCGCTCGCAACGGGGTGTTTGTGCCTCCATTGGGCGTTTACAAACCACGACGATTACATTCACGTCGACGACGAGATGTTTATACCACCGTCGGACATTTACGTAACACATCATTTTTCTTACGCTCCTGACGGGGTGTTTGTGCCACCGTCGAGCGTTTACATGCCATGGCGTTTGCGTTTATGTCGGCGACGGGGCATTTGTACCACCGTCGGACAGCATGCCTCCATATGTGTTTATTTCACTGAAGGCGCGAGCTTGGGGCAACAATTCAGGAATATATCCCTGAAAGAGCAGCCCACCTCAAGATACAATCAAGAGGATCCGGATATGACAGAAGGCGGCTCATCTGACGAGGCCCCTGCCTTATGGTATCCCGGGTGGCGAGTCTCCCCGAACCCCTTTGCGACCGCAAAGACCGGGGAGATCTTCGAAAGACTCTTGCAGCAAGGCTGTGTAAAGGCGCACAGGCCGCCACCAACATACACAGAGAGGGAAACAAACCACCCCATGTATTGCAAATACCATGCCATCTTGCTGCATCCTACGGATATGTGTCCGATTGTCCGAGACTGGGTCAAATCCCTCATCCAAGAGGGAAAGATCGACTCAGAAGGCAATCTAACAATCCGGGCCGAGGCCAGGCAAGAAGTCCAGCAACAACCTCCTCGGCGAAAGAAGGGGTCTCGACGACATCAAGTCTCCCCTCCCCATGAACAAACTCCGGAAAATAGGAGTAAGGGGCAGTGCTTTGAGAATTCGCCTCCGCGAATACTCAAGCGGCAAGATAAAGACCGCAGGGGCAAGCAGCCAGTGACGGAGCCGGCCACCTAAGAGCCAAGCCCCTACTGGGCCGAATTCCAACAACTGCCGCCCGAGATAATCGAGCAGGCAATTGACTCCACTTTCCAGCATCAACAAGACGAAGCTGGCTGGACGACGGTGGCGTCCAGAATGCGCACTCTGTCAGCATTCCCTAAGAGGGGAAGGTCGCTCGGTCGCCTTGGTCGCGAGACTACCCCTCAAGCGACAGAACAAGCCAACCCGCTGACGCCGCTTGAAATGGCGCGCGTAGTGCAGCAAGAAAAGAACCGGCGCAAGAACATGAAAAGGCGCCTAAAGAAGCAAGCTGAGCAGGAAGAGGCCGCGACAGCCCCGGCGGAGCTGACTCCGCTCCAAAAGCTGCAGAAGCTTATTGATGAACTGGAGGAATATATCCCCTCTAAGCCCACTTGGGGAGTCCCTTTGGACAAATATATCCCGTGGGAGGAAATGGAGCGCAAAACAAGGCTTAAAAACTGGCTCCATCAAATGCTACAAAGGGGGCTCAAGAAGGCGAGAAGCTGCCTCTGCCCGAAGAACTGGCCATCTTCTATAAGGAAGATGAAATCACCATCGAGAAGTTGGAAGAAATGCTGAAAGACTTCTCGTGCAACATGGTGTCGATACCGCCGCCTGCGAGCTTGCAATCACCGGCTGTTACGCCTCCTGTGGCGACATATCGACGCCGCAACCAAGGCAAAGGGAAGGGCCGCGGACGAGGAAAGAAATCCGCCCCGTCCCTCAGCGAGAAAGCCAACTCGCCCGACCTGGGCAAGACTATCGTCTTCCGAGGAGAAGAGCCTCAGCCTGCCCCGGAAATAGAGGTGCGGGCGAACTCCTTCATCTTCGACCCGTCTGACGAGGAAGAAGAAGAGCAGCAGGATATCGCTAGTAGGCTCTCCGACCGGAGGGCCACCCAGCCAGTCCCCTTCGTCCTGTCTGACGAAGAAGAGTATGGGGGATGGGCGATCCCCAACAAGCCCTCCAACCGGAAAACTCCTGAATCGGCCGCTCGGCCCACTCCGTCCAGAAGCGGCAAAGAAGAAACTGCCGCCCCGGAGGAGGATAGCCTGGGCTCGTTGTTCAAAGAATAGCTGGACGAGCAACCAGTGGCAAGACGGGTCAACCAATTCGGGCAACCGATAAAGGCCCTGGAGGATACTGTCCCGCCATTGGATCAAATCCGTGCCCGGGCTGACCGCAAAATCATACAGCATATGAAGCGGTTCCCGACCAACATCACTATATGGGACGCCATTGCCTGGAGCAAAGATTTGAGAACGGCGCTCGTTAAAATCTTGCAAGAGCCCGAGGTCTACGAAGCTGACGTGACCGAACTCCAGGCACAAGCCCTAGAAGCACTGGTGGCGGAGGTGACCTTCTCCGACAAGGACATGTTGTTGCCAACGCTATACCACAACCGCCCGTTGTACATGCAAGGAAAAGTCAATGGGCACGAGCTCAACCGGATCCTGGTTAACCCCGGGGCGTCGATCAATATCATGCCTCTGAAGACTTTCAAGGCTCTGTATCTTACGCCCTACTTGCAAAGGGTAAATGACATCAGAATCGTTGGATTCAACCAGAATTCTGAAAACGCCTTGGGAAAGGTGGAAGTGCAGCTGGCCATGGACGGCCTCACTACTAAGGTCGTGTTTTACATCATCAATGCAAACACGTCTTACAAAGCCCTCCTGGGAAGACCCTGGCTCCATGAAAACCGGGTCGTCCCCTCGACTCTCCACCAATGTATAAAATACATCAAAGGAGAGCAGCATACGGTCTTTGCCGACCGGGCCCCGTTCCGCCCAAATGAATGCAACTTGGCGGACGCCCAGCTATACTTCGGCGAACCTCTCGGCAAGCCAGCAACCGCGTCGAAAGGCAAGGAAAAACAAAATGCCGACGCAAATCAAGCAAGCCAGGGTCAAGAGGAAGAGGAGCTCTTCACGGTCAACAAAGACCTCCTTGAAGCTCACCGGCTCAGCCGCCTCGCCGAATCCACCACGCCCGGGCCAAGTTGCCCAGAAAGGCGTGAGATCAACTACGAAGCAAACGCCATCGGCGAGATCATCAACCGAAGCATCTCCTTGCCGCCGGCGTACATGCAGCTACTCTTCCATAGGGAGGAGCAATGGTGGAACGACTAAAGACATTCATTGTCACTCATTATAGAAATGATAGTCTCGAGAAAGGCGAGACGTCGAAGCCGATCGTCTTCTACAGAGGAGACCCGCTTCCATATGGGCCCCTCGAAGACGACTTTGGCCGGAGTCAAACGACTCAAGTCACCCCAGAGCCCGTCCAAGAAATGGACGACATGCCCGAGCACATCAAGAAATTGTGCCAAAGGCAAAAGATTGCACAAATGCAAGATCCCTCTCGACGGGAGTACTTCCACCAGCTGTGGTACCCGAAGCAACTCCGGGGGCAACCCCCCTATTGTGCAAAAAACACTCAGGGGTTGGGTTATGGTCAGGCAGCGGAATGCGAGGCCTACTATACGGTCAACACCGTTGGGCTTGCGCCCTCACCTGATCATTGCCCCTCCGATGGGCAATCTCCTACCCCCGCTACAAAACCACAGCAAGGGGAGGCCGCCCTCGTCCTATCAAATGGGGCGTCGTGTCAAGAAGCACCTCAAAGTGAAGGGGGTCACTTCTGGCCAATCACAGAAGAAGGCTTCAAATACTACGACGTCCACGTCGCTGACTCCGATGAAGAAAAGGATTTCATCGACCTACAGCCGGCGCCCCGTGAACTCGAAGACGGCGGACAAGCTACGGTCGACGAACTGGTCGAGCTCGACCTCGGGGAACCAAAAGAACCCCGACTAATCTTCGTCAGCGCCCTCTTGAACGAGGAAGAAAGACAGTCATACCGGCAACTCTTGCTGGAATTCAAAGACTGTTTCGCGTGGACATACAAAGAAATGCCAGGCCTGGACCCCTCCGTGGCTGAGCATGAGTTGTCCATACTCCCCACAGCGAAGCCGGTCAAGCAAGGCCAACGGCGAATGCGTCACGAGCTGGAGCTGAAAGTAAATGCCGAGGTGGACAGACTTCTCTAAGTCGACTTCACCGAGCCATGCATCTATCCAACTTGGCTGGCCAATATAGTGCCGGTCAAGAAGAAGAACGGCGAAGTCCGGATCTGTATCGACTACAGGGACTTGAACAAAGCCTGCCCAAAGGATGACTTCCCGGTCCCGATCACGGAAACTATAATCGACATGACCACTGGGCATGAAGCGCTATCCTTCATGGATGGATCGTCGGGCTATAATCAAATTCGTATGGCTCCCAAAGATAAGGGTCATACCGCCTTTAGGTCTCCCAAAGGGATCTACAACTACAAAAGAATGCCCTTCGGCTTGAAGAACGCCGGAGCCACCTATCAACGAGCCATGACCAAGATTTTTGGAGAAATGCTCCATGACTCGGTCGAGTGCTACGTTGATGATCTGGTCGTCAAGACCAAAAGGCGAGAAGACCACCTAGGCGACCTACGCCAGGTCTTCGAAAGACTCCGCCAGCATCAGCTGAAGATGAACCCGATGAAGTGCGCCTTCGGCGTCTCGAGCGGCAGATTCCTCGGCTTTGTTGTCAAATACCGCGGGATAGAAATTGATCCCGTCAAAATCAAAGCTATCAGAGAGCTGCCGCCGCCGAAAACCTTAACGGAGCTGAAATCTCTCCAAGGAAGGCTGGCCTACATAAGGCGGTTCATCGCCAACCTCGCGGGCAGGTGCGCCCCCTTCAGCAAATTGATGAAGAAAGGAGCCCCATTTGTATGGGACCAAGAGTGCCAAGATACCTTTGAAGAAATCAAGGAGTATCTCCTCACTCCCCCTGTCTTGGGAGTCCCGGTGAAAGATAAGCCGCTCATCCTCTACATCGCGGCCATGGAAACGTCGCTGGGAGCGCTCTTGGCGCAAACAAATGAGGAAGGCAAAGAGCAACCGCTCTACTACCTCAGTAGGATGCTCGTGGGTCCGGAACACCGATATCCTCCAGTGGAGAAAGTGTGCCTGGCGTTGATATTTGCCGTCAAGAAATTACGGCACTATCTACTAGTCCATCAAGTCAGCCTCATCTCGAGGATAGACCCGCTAAAAGCGCTCCTCACTCAACCTGTGCTGTCGGGAAGGATGGGAAAATGGGCTCTTCTCCTTATGGAGTTCGATATCACCTTCGTCCCCAGAAAAGCAATCAAAGGACAAGGTATGGCGGATTTCCTGGCGGCGCATCCGCTCCCAGCGGGCTCTCCCCTCGAGTTCAAGCTCCCGGAAGAGGAAACGCTCTCATCCCCCCACGGGGAGGGGACCCAACAAAAAGAAGTCCTCATTCAAGAAAATGGGAATACTCTCGCCATAGAGTTGCCTCATTGGGAACTCTACTTTGATGGTGCTTCCCGGGTGCTCAAGCAAACTGACGGCACCACAACTTATACCTCTGGAGCGGGCATTGTCCTGGTGACTCCACAAGGGGGAATACTGCACAACTCATGTGCACTCATGAAGCCGTTGACCAACAATCAGGCTGAATATGAGGCGCTGATCGTGGGACTTCAACTGGCTGCCGAAATGGGCATCAAGTGCATAAAAGTCTACGGAGACTCGCAACTGGTCATCCGTCAAGTGCTGGGGGATTACGACGTTCGGAAAAAAGAACTGATCCCCTATCATGCCAAAGTAATGAAGCTCCGTGAGAGGTTCTACCTGTTCGAAATCGGACATGTCCCTAGAGGGCAAAACTCTCAGGCGGATGCGCTAGCCAAACTGGCGTCTGCTCTAAAGCTCCCTCCTGAAGGGGAATTGGGCATAACTGTCCGACATAGGAGGCTGATGCCCAGTGTTCTCGAGGACGACTCCGACCCAGAAAATGCTGAAGTCAACACCCTCGAAGAAGAAGCCGGTCAAGAAGAAGACTGGCGCCAGCCGATCATTCAAATAAAAAACGGTTGGCTGCCTTCAGATCGGGCCGAACGAGTCCGACTACTGCGGCGGGCCACGTCATATCAAATGATTGGGGACCAACTATATCGGCTTGTCCATGAAAAAGACAAGTCTGTCCTCCTCCGATGTCTCTCCCCTAGAGAGGCCAAAGTCATCATGCACGAAGTCCACTCTGGACTGTGCGGAGCCCATCAAGCGGGAGACAAGATGAAAATCAACATCAAGCTAAAAGGCTTCTTCTGGCCGACCATGTACACAGATTGCGTCCAGTACGCCCACACGTGTCATCAATGCCAGGTCTTCAGTTCGGTGCCAAGAAAGCCGCCGAACGAATTACATCCAACTGCCCCAACATGGCCCTTCGCCGAATGGGGAATGGACGTCGTGGGACCATTCCCACCTTCCTCTGGCGGCCACTGACTATTTCTCCCGATAGGCAGAAGCAATCCCTCTCCGGGAAGTCACCGGGGCAGCCGTTGTAAAATTCGTCAAGCAACACCTGTTCTACAGGTTCGGCACCCCTCATCGGATCGTATCAGATAACGGTACGCCCTTCAGAAACAAAACGATATATGCGTTGGCGGCCAAATTCCAGATAGATTGGAGGACGTCAACGGTCTATAACCCTCAAGCCAATGGTCTGGCGGAAGCCTTCAACAAGACCCTTTGCAAGTTGCTTGCCAAGATAGTCGGCAATCGCAAACGTGATTGGGGAGAGAAAGTGCACGAAGCACTCTGGGCATACCGAACGGTCTACAAGACCCCAACGGGGTGTTCTCCCTTCTCTCTGGTGTACGGAGCTGAAGCCATGCTCCCCATCGAAATTGAAATGTCATCCTACAGGGTAGCCGTCTACACCGGTCTTCAGCCCGAGGAGCGACAAGAAATTGAAAGAAGGTTGGAGGAATTGTCCGACCTAGAGGGCAAAAGGTTGGAAGCATACAAACACCTCCAATCCTATCAAGCCCGCATAACTCGAGCCTACGACAAGCTGGTCAGGCCTCGTGTCTTCAAGAAAGGCGACCTCGTCATGGTCAAACAAAGAGAAGTCATGGTAGGCAAATCAAGTGGTAAACTCCAGCCAAACTGGCGTGGACCATACGTGGTCACCGGAGTCTATGAAGGCGAGGGATACACGCTGGCAACACATGCCGGCGATCTCCCCTTTCCACCACTAAATGGCAAGCATCTCAAAATGTACTTTGCCACTGAGCATGAATTCCCCGGACAACTGCCCTCTAATCCCCTTATAGCCGAATCAGGCTAGGGTTGGGCACGTGCGCCCATGTCAAAAAAAAAACAAGGGAAGGGACCGAAAGAAAAAATAATAACGTCCCGGCAGACTTGGTCGCTCCCCAAAAGGGAGTGTCCAAGGGCAAAAGAGCCTAGCAAAAAAAAAGGGGGAATGATGACAAATTTTTCTCTTCATTAAAAAGCCCCTTCTTGGTCAGCAAACCATCCAGGTCGACCGAGTCAAACCTCTAGCCATAAACCCGCAGAAGGTCGGCTAAACTCCTCCTTGGTCAGCAAACCATCCTGGTCGACCAAGTCAAACCCTTTAGCCAATAAACCCCCAGAAGGTCGGCTAAAACTCCTCCTTGGTCAGCAAACCATCCTGGTCGACCAAGTTAAACCCTTAGCCAATAAACCCCCAGAAGGTCGGCTAAAACTCCTCCTTGGTCAGCAAACCATCCTGGTCGACCAAGTTAAACCCTTAGCCAATAAACCCCCAGAAGGTCGGCTAAAACTCCTCCTTGGTCAGCAAACCGTCCAGGTCGACCAAGTCAAACCCTCTAGCCAAAAAAACCCAAGGTCGGCTAGAACTCCTTCTTGGTCAGCAAACAATCCAGGTCGACCGAGTCAAACCTCTAGCCATAAACCCCCAGAAGGTCGGCTAAACTCCTCCTTGGTCAGCAAACCATCCTAGTCGACCAAGTCAAACCCTTTAGCCAATAAACCCTCAGAAGGTCGGCTAAAACTCCTCCTTGGTCAGCAAACCATCCTGGTCGACCAAGTTAAACCCTTAGCCAATAAACCCCCAGAAGGTCGGCTAAAACTCCTCCTTGGTCAGCAAACCATCCTGGTCGACCAAGTTAAACCCTTAGCCAATAAACCCCCAGAAGGTCGGCTAAAACTCCTCCTTGGTCAGCAAACCGTCCAGGTCGACCAAGTCAAACCCTCTAGCCAAAAAAACCCAAGAAGGTCGGCTAGAACTCCTCCTTGGTCAGCAAACCGTCACGGTCGACCGAGTTTAAATCCCTAGCCAGAAAACCCCAAGAAGGTAGGCTATCCCCTCAGCCAGTAAACCTCCATGGTAGGCTGTGCCGTCTTTGGCCTGCTAACCACAATGGTGGGCTAAAGCCAAACGGCGAATCCCCTAGCCAAGGTTCCGCAACCTCGCTTCAGATTCCAAGCTCAAAAAAAAAAAGAAAAGGGACTAAAAAATAGAGATGTCCCGGCGGACTTGGCCACTCCCCAAAAGGGGTGCCCATGGGTAAAAATGCCTAAAATCCAACTGAGGTGAAAATCCGAAAGGGCGCCTCAGGCAAAAATGGATAACCCCTCAACGCGAAAACCCAAAAGGACGCGTTGGAAAAAGCTAGAGGGGGCTGGCTTCTGTGAAAACCCAAAAGGGCGCAGAAGTCAGTAATGTGAAAAAAAAAAATCAAAATCAAATCATCACTTATCGAGGAATGTTCGTGCAGTCGGTAAACAAAATGCTGGGCTGTGCCCCTATTCTGCTTGATAGGTGAGCTGAAATGGTAGATCAAGCCATTTCCCCTTGACCAACAAACCTCCGTGGTCGGTCAAGCCCTAAAGCCTTAGCCAGCAAACCCCAAGAAGGTAGGCTATCCCTTTGACCAGCAAACCTCCGTGGTCGGTCGAACCCAAATCCTTAGCCAGCAAACCCCAAGAAGGTAGGCTATCCCCGTTTGACCAACAAACCTCTGTGGTCGGTCAAACCTAAACCTTAGCCAATAAACCCTAAGAAGGTAGGCTATCCCTCGACTAATAAACCCCCGTGGTCGGTCAAACCAAAATCCTTTAGCCAGCAAACCAGAGTGGTAGGCTAATCGAAATCTCTTTAGCCAGCAAGCCGCAATGGTAGGCTAAATCCAAGTGGCAGATCCTATGATCAATTGCCCCAGGGTCCGGCCTCGGGCCCCAAAGTAAAAAAAAAAAAAAAAAAAAAAAGGAAAAGAAAAAGGGACTAAAAATAGAGATGTCCCGGCGGACTTGACCACCCTCCAAAAAGGGATGTTCGAGGGCAAAAATGCCTGAAATCCAGCTGAGGTGAAAACCCGAAAGGGCGCCTCAGGCAAAAATGGATAACCCCTCGGTGTGAAAACCCGAAAGGGCGCACCGGAAAAAGCTAGAGGGGGCCATCCCCGGTGAAAACCCGAAAGGGCGCTTGGGATGGTAATATGAAAAAAAAAGAGATGAACAAAAAAAAAAATCATCAAATCAAAGTTGGGTTGCTGGACAAAGCCCCGAGAAGGCCAATTTCGGCACCCAAAATGTTGCATCAGATCTTGAGGAATGCCACAAATGCAAAATTCAAGCAAAGGATGCCGAGAGCAAGCCTGGGAAAAGCCAATAAGGCAAATCTCAGGAAGAAGAAATACAAAATCAAGGTCGAAGAGCAAAGCCAGAAAAGGCAAGCCTTCCCGACTAAGGATCAGACTCAGGTTGCCGGACAAAGCCCCGAGAAGGCCAATCCCAGCACCCGAGATGTTGCACCAGATCTGGAGGAATGCCAGAAATGCAGCGTCCAAAAGACATCGCTCGAACTTACCGGTCCGAGAAACCGAGTAGAGCGCAGGACAAGTCAAGCCAAGAAACACGGCGTCCAAAAGGAGGAGTCCCAAATAAGGCCCTCAAAAGGTTACCTGAATGCAGACGAAGGTTGCAACAGTGTCAAAAGAAAGGCATTGGCAGTAACCTAAAGTTTGTCATTCCTTGATTACAAGGTGCCCGAGATAAGCCCTCGGGGTAGCTGATGAAATACATACATCGGCTGAAAGCAAAAAGGGACGAGAGGAACTATGGAGCCCCCTCCCTCTCACGAGGAGACATGGGGTCCTCCTCGGAGATCCGCCAGACTCGCTTGAAGAGCCAATAGCCTGGTCTGGGAATCCGCAAACTCCTGTTCCAAGGCGGTCGCCGCTACCTCGGCCTCCGCCGCCCCCTCGGTCAGCGCCTGGTAGGCGGCTTGACGATCGGCTAGACGCTTCGAGGCCTCCTCAATCGTCCGCTGGAAGCTAATAATATCAGCATGGCATTGGGCGCAACCTGCTCTCAAGGTCTCGACGCGGCTGAGCACGCCCCCTCTCTGTGAGCGAAGAGTCTCAAATCTCTGCTCTTCTAGGGCAACCTCTGCTGAGAGTTCCTGGATCTTGAGGCGGGCCGCCTCCTGGCATCGCTGCTTCACCTCGTCCCAAACAGCGTCAACGGCAGCCATCCAGGGGTCTCGTGGGAAGCCCATCAAGTGATAGGCGTGGGTATTCCTGTAAAGGAACCCCCGCACCCTTTCAAGGCATGGGGGGCTACTCTCCTCCATGGCAGACCGCGCAAGCACCATCAGGGTCTCCAGTACGCCGCCCTTGTCCGCCATCTGGATGCTTTGAGGCTCACTCGGCCAAAGAACGCCGTGGATCGGGAAAGGGGCAAACCCCACAGGCGAGGCTGCGACAAAAGATGGCAGGGGCACATCGCCACCAGCGGCTGTCAAAGGTAAATGAATGTCAGCACGGCTCAGGGACAACGAGGTTACAACAAAAGAAAAGAAAAGGGGGAGGGAAATACCTGTCAAAGACCCGCTGGGTGCCGAAAGAAGTGGAGCCGTCACGACGCCGGGAGGGGCACCCTCTGCCCCGGCCTGACTCGCAGCCGAAGAAAAGACGACCACTGAAGGACCCATCTCCATCATTTCCGCCACGATCTCGGCGCCGCCTGCAAAAAGGATGAACGCGCGCGTCAAGCGGGATATTCCCCTTCGCCCCGGCAAAACCTAGGATGAGCAATAAAAAGAAGTCCGCCCTTGGGCAAAAGCCCGTACCATCGTCTTCCCCAATTGTCCTCTCTAGAACTTCACCCTCCTCCCGCGGGGACCTAACGGGAAGCACAGCCGGGGAGGTGATCGTCACTGCAAGAGGAAAATGAAGTCATTTATCGCTTCCTCGAAAAAAAAAAAAGAAGAGGAGGAGGTGCAAAGGCGGTGTGACGACTAAATGAAGGAACCAAGAGGTACTTACTCGCGCAATGCAAAGCCCGCGGTAAAGTTCCTCCCTCGAGCAGCCCAGGGGCAAAGTCCGAGAAACCAGGCAACTCACCCCCGAGGCCGGAGACCAATAAACTATGAATCTCCTGAAGCGAGGGTGTCAACACCGCCCGATGCGAGGTGCCTTCGCCAGCGGACGCCTCCCCCGGCACGTACCCTAAGGAAGGAGACGAAGCAGTCAGATGATCAGGTCCATGGCTACAACGACGAGCCCAGAAAAAAGAAAGGGAGATGCAAAGGCGCGAGTGCATATACATATGTGTACATATATGTGCACTTGCCGGCCGCTCACCTGGCTCGGACAGAGACACCTGTGGGAGCCCCGTCATGTCTGGGGACGGCGTCCCATCAAACGTGGGATTGTAATTGTCCTCGGCAGGAGGGGTAAGGCCCTCGCGCGGCGTTGCCCCGGCCGCCTCTTCGCTCCCCGGAGTTTGCAAAGCTACAGGAAGAGCGACAGCAGAATGAATACCCCTATCAGGGAGGAAAGGAAAGAGGGGATGAAAAACTCCCCCGGCCGGCGAAACAAAAGGCTAGGCTCACCTCCTCCAACCGAAGCGGAAGGCTCGGGGGTCCCCTCCTGAGCGCCCGGCTGCGAGGAGCCGGCTTCCCTGCTCGCATGTCGCTTCCGACTGCGTGAAGTGTCGGGCTTCGGTAGTGCCGCCAGAGGAATAAAACTCTCTGTTCAATCCAAAAGCAAGGGGAGTCCAATCAAAAAAAAAAAGAAGAGGGAAGAAATGAGGGGAGAGAAAAGAAGAAAAATACGAACATGCAACAACAACAATGAACAATGTACCGGTTGGCGCCTGGGAAAAGAGTGGTGGAAGCACCACCCGATCGAAAGGGACCTTCACAACCTTCCCCGCCTCGACGATAGCATCCCAGAAATGCTGCAAGGTGGTCCCGTTCTCGATCCAGCTAATAAACTCCCTCGGGCCGACGCGAGCAATTGAATGGCAGAGATGTTGCTCCCAAGCTCCCGACACGTCATGAGGAATAAAGGCAGAAAGTGCCGTGTCTACTTGGTACCCACAGTCCAGCAAGAAGTGGCGCCACCAAAAGTAGACAAGGGGCGGCTCTCCGCTGCCCCGGGTAGTCGCCGAACTGCCCTCGGGACGCGCCAGGGGCTCTAAAGCCTCTACGTGAGCTTTGCGTTCCGCTGGATCGGTGACCTGTGCCCTCGCTCGACGGCGGCCCACAGTCGAGACTTTCCCCACAAGCTCCGGGAACTCCTGCCGGAGGAACTTCGACGCGATCGAAGAGATGGAGGCGCCCGCTCGGGACAAGTAAGCGCCCTCCGCCGCCTTCACCACATCGGCATGTTCCCGGAACGCCTTATTATGCCGGGTCCACCACCGGGCATATAGTATATCCACGCGACCATCCCGCCGCTGCCCGGGGATGAAGAACTCCTGAGATGGGTCGCGTCTGATGAAAAAGCACCACCAGCTGGAAGCCACAAGATGCCGATCCAGGCCCCTATATGTCCTGTCAGAGAGCGCAAAATCGGCATTGGGAGGTACAGCCTGATCGTACCCAAAATTGCGTGCGAAGCGGTGTGGGAAGTATGGCTCCATAAATAAGGATCCCCCTTTGCGGAAAAGCAAAACGCCGGGGCGAATGCACCAAAGCCACTCCCTGCGGAAAGTGGCGCTCGGCGCGGGACTATGAGGGAGGCGGTAAATCCGCCCTCCCCTGCTCTCCTCGGCATAAGGGCGGAAATCGCGTGAGCAGCAAGCGTGGTCGAGTCCCGACTGCCCCACCAATGGCACAAAGGAAAGTCGTCGGCGCGCCTCTTCTAATTGTCGTTGGTGTGCCTGCTCCGGGCGATTCCGGAACATGAAGAGGAGCGGCATGGAGGGATTCTCCAGGCTGACATTGTGGCATAGCTCGGGCAAGAGAAGACCAGCCCAGGCGCTCAAGTAATGCGTCGGTAGGACGATACTTCTGTCACGAGGGGAAGGGCTCGCCGTCAAATCCCCCAAGCCATGGAAAATATTAGCCAGCGCCGCCGGGGCCAGAGCAAGCTGCACACCGCTAGCCAAGGAACAAGCCGGATAAATGACCTCTGGCCTGATGTTTCCTTCCTCCCCAAATGGGAGGACGAAGGTACTTAACCAGTACACCAGGTACGCTGCCAAATAAGTCCGGTCTGAAAGCTGCCTCGGATTCCAGCCACGACCCTGAGGCGCGTAGAGATACTTCACGTTGTCCTCCAGGGTGACTGACAACTGCGAATAATCTGCGGGGTCATAGCTCTCGCTGGCAAACTCCTTGTGAAAGTAGAAAGGCCCGTTGTAGAAAAAGCGGAGCCAAGCGTCGCAGCTCACCCTCACAGTCCCTTTGGAAGCACTGGGACATTCATCTCTACCACACCCGGCTAAATCCCGCCAGACTTTCATCAAATAACGGAAGCTGTGGGATAGAACGTAAGAGCCGGCGCCGGTGGACTGGTCCCGAAGGAGGTCATTCAAACATACCTCCTCATAAAATTGGCCAGAGATCGGGAGACCAGAGATTCTGTGCAAAGCCCAAAGATCGAGGCATGTCTCCCCGTCCGCTACGCAGAAGGTATTGAACCTCCGGTTGAACCGCTCCGCCAGGGCCTGCAGAAGCCCGGAATGGCACGGATAGCTGTAAAGAGCGGCGACAACAGCATGAAGAAGGCCAACCTGACCTAGCAGCTGGCGGTAATGGTAAAGAATGCCCATCAACCATTCCGTGGCGCCGAAGCGGAAGCGATGAGACGAAATGACGGACCACCGGTCATACCAGCCAGCGGCCTCCTTACTCATAATCCGGTCCAAGAAACATGACCGGTCGTAGCCCTCCGACACGAACTCGGGGCCGGAAGGTAGGGGGATATGCCCGGTGAAGGTAGGACCGGTCTTGGGCAGCCCGTGTACTTCCCATAAGCCCTGCGCAAGCATGAGCTCCCTGACCCGGTTAACGGGTTCCGCACTAAAAAGCCCCAGTTGGCCCGCCTCTGGAAAATGCGCCTGTGCAGTATAGTCGACGGGAAAACTGGGATAGTGAAAGCTGCAAGTCCCCATCATGTTGTCGCGGCCGACCAGAATAGCCCGCTCCAGCTGAGCTCGCTCGGACAAAAGAAGTCCGTCGGGACCCTCCCAGTTGACCGGGACAAAACCCTGGATAAAAGGGAACAAGTGCTCGTCCAGCGGAAAATGTCCGGGATAATCACCGCCTCTCCGGTAGCGGTACCCCCGCTCGGTCCGGTCCACCCGGCGCATGTCCACGACGCCCTCAGGCGGCGACGACCCCTCCAGGGGCCCGAGAGCGCATACCTTGACGCCCTTGTCGAGTCGCTCCGGATCGTCCTCCCTCAGCGGGGAAAGGGTGAAGTGAGGCATTGGATCCTCCGTTCGCTGCACATCATCCTCTGAACGACGTGATGCCCGGCTACTCTCCCTACGATGCTTGGCGGAACGAGGCATCGTCAGTCCTGCCAAACGAATTGTTCGAACGTCAGATAAAAGAGCGTTGCAACAAGACAGAGGAAGGCGAATGCAAAGAAAAAAAGCAGCACGTTTCGGAAGGGCCACGGGATACCCGCCGTCGTCTACGTCTCCGACGGATATCCCGTGGGGGGCATTTATTGAACCCGAAATAAATCAGGATTTAAACAAACCCCGGGCGATAAGATACACCCTGGGGAAACCCGAAACGGCCCAAGTCGCGCTCCGAGATATAGCGCGCACCCAGAGCATCGTGGGGACGAAGCAAGGCGCACCTCAGACAATAGAATCTGGTGAACGAGCCTTCGTTCAAAGCTGCGCACGATCTTGACGCGTCGAGGACGATGAAATGCACGTGTCCCTCGAAAACGGGGACAAACGCACGTGGAATGGCCGAAGACGCACGGGCGACGCACGTGTGCACGTGCACGGCACGCGTCGACCAACACCACAGGAACGGGAGGCCCACAGAGCTCTCTCCCGAGAAGAAGAGGAGGAAATGGTCAAGAAGATGGAGGCCCACCCCCATTTATAGGAGGGGGCCAGGCGGTGGCACCCCCGCCGGTTAGGCGGGGTACGTACCCCCGCCGGTTCGGCAGGGGGCTGCACCCCCGCCGGTTCGGCAGGGGGTGGCACCCCCGCCGGTTCGGCAGGGGATGGCACTGTTGGAACGCGGATTTTTCTTTTCTCATTTTTTTTTATTTTTTCCCTCACTTCTTTTCTGAAATGACGAATTTTGGGCGTGCCAGACTGTTTACGGGAAACAGACAAAGATTTGTTTTACGAGGAGTATTGGGTGCGAACCCTGATACCCTCGAATTTCATTTCATTTATTTTCTGCGTCCGCTCGCGTTCAAGGCGATTGGAGTGGTCGTGTACTGGACCGTTCCCCACCGACCGAAGTCGATGTTTCATTTACATCGAGTATAACACTCGAATACCTTCGAATGCGTAATGTTTATTAAAAGACCGTATGCCGAAATTTAACGAAAAAGGCAGATGACAAGTAAATTTCCACAATTTTATTCAAGCATGTCCATGTCATTTATATTTATGACATTTACATTTGCGCCTTTGATGGGGTTTGTACCTCCACTGGGCGTGTATACAACAAGTATTTGTGTACATGGGCGTCGACGACAGGGTGTTTGTGCCTCCGTCGGACGTTTACATGGTAAGGAGTACATTTTTGTTACTGGTGGGGTGTTTGTGCCTCCTCCCAGTAACCTGCCTCGACGTGTGCCGTTTTATGACACCGGAGGACCTAAACACATATGCCTCGACGTGTGTCGTTTTATGACACCGGAGGACTTAAACACATGTGCCTCGACGTGTGTCGTTTTATGACACCGGAGGACTTAAACACATGTGCCTCGACGTGTGTCGTTTTATGACACCGGAGGGCTTAAGTGCAAACACTGAGAGCTATGTGACAACCTGTGGCGTCCTCCTGCGGACGTGGCGCAATGCAGCCCGAACGCTGAGAACGGAACACCAGCGGGCGCCAAAGATTGCTCTTCAGCACGTGCGGCCTATTTAAGCTCACGCACGGATCACGCTCTGGGCACGGACGAATCGGCGCACTGGGAGCGTTCTTGGGTGGAAGCCGGGGTTTTCTGGGCCGAAGATGGGATCCGTAGGCCGAATGGCGTGTTTTGCAAATGGGGTATGCCCCCCTATTTATAGGATTCGTGGGGGGCGTACCGGCGGGGTACCCTCCCCGACGGAGGTGTCGCGGGCACGAGCGTCGAGGGCGAGCGCGAGCGCCGAGGTTGGGCGTGAACCGGTGAGGGTGCTGGAGACGGGGCAGACTGGCGGAGGGGGGCCGCCGGTCAGGTCCCTGACCGGCGGCCCTCCCTGCTGGCGCGGGGGCCGAACTGGCGCGCCCCTGCTGGCGGGGCCGAACCGGCGGCCCCCCTGCGCCAGGGTGGCTGACCGGCGCCCCTGCTGGCGCGGGGGGGCTAACCGGCGACCCCCCTGCTGGCGCGGGGGAGAACCGGCGCCCCCCTTGCGCTGGCGGGGGGCCGAACCGGCGCCCCTCTTGCGCTGGCGGGGGGCGAACCGGCGCCCCTGCTGGCGTGGGGGGGGCTAACCGGCGGCCCCCCTGCTGGCGCGGGGGGCGAACCGGCGCCCCCCCCTGCGCTGGCGGGGGCCGAACCGGCGCCCCCCCCCCCCCTTGCTGGCGCGGGTGGCTGACCGGCGCCCCCCTTGGGGCCTCCTCCTTGGCCCGCCTATATAAGTGGGGCCTCCCGTCACTTTCTCCGTACTGTTCGGGAGAAGATTTGGGAGAGAGCTCTGTGGGCCTCCCTTGGTTTGTTGGTTGAGGGCCGTGCCGCGCACGTGCACACGTGCACCGTCTGTGCTTCCTCGGCCGTCCTACGTGCGTTCATCCCCGTTTTCTGGAGGCACGTGCATTTGGTCTCCCGGAACCCTTCGGCTTCAGGCGCGACTTCGAACTCCACTCCGAACGTGGATTTTGTGACACCCGGAGTACGTGCTCTTCGTCGACGAAGACTTTTCGGGTTTCTCGCTCTCGGGCCACCCTGGTCTGGCGCGAGCACTTGGACTTGTCTGTTTCTGACGTCCGAGCGGGGGAGATCGGGGGTTTGTCCCCGGTTCCCCCAGGGCGTATTTATCGCCCGGGGTTCGTTTAAGCCCCGATATTTTTCGGGTGCAACAAATGCCCCCCACGGGATATCCGTCGGAGACGAAGACGACGGCGGGTATCCCGTGGCGCCTTGAGATGGATTTCTTTCCCCTCGCGCTTGCCTTTTCGGGTTCTGTGGCACCGTTCCTTTTACTGACGGTTGCGCTATTTGTTCGACAGGGTCGACGATGCCTCGTAAGGGTCGCGACAAAGGCGGCCAAGGCGCTAAGGCGCCGCGTCGCACGGAGAACGACGTCGAGCGGACGGACGATCCCATGCCATGCTTCATTCTGTCCCCAGTCAGGGTGGAGGACCTGAACCGACGACCGCAGAGCCCCCTGCGAACACTTCGGCTGGTTCGTGCGCGAGCTTACATAGGCCGCACGTGTCAACACCCGTTGGTGCTTTGTCTCCGTGGCCGGGCCCTCCTGCGCTCGCCCCATAGAGACGCCACAGGTTGTTACGAGACCCCCGTTGGCCATGTTTAAGTCCTCCGGTGTCATAAAATGACATACGTCGAGGCCCCATATGTTTAAGTCCTCCGGTGTCATAAAATGACATACGTCGAGGCCCCATATGTTTAAGTCCTTCGGTGTCATAAAACGACACACGTCGAGGCCCATGTGTAAGTCCTCCGGTGTCATAAAACGACACTCGTCGAGGCGCGTATTCAAGTTCTCCGGTGTCACAAAATGACATACGTAGAGGCATGTTACCTTGTGGAGGCACAAACACCCCATTAGTAACAAAAATGTACTCCTTACCATGTAAACGTCCGACGGAGGCACAAACACCCTGTCGTTGACGTCCATGTACATGACTTGTTGTATACACGCCCAGTGGAGGTACAAAACCCCACTAAAGGCGTAAATGTAAAAAATATAAATGACATGAACATGCTTGAATAAAATTGTGGAAATTTACTTGTCTCTGCCCTTTTCTTCTTTAAATTTCGGCATACGGTCTTTTAATAAACATTACGCATTCGAAGGTATTCGAGTGTTACACTCGATGTAAATGAAACATCGACTTCGGTCGGTGGGGAACGGTCCAGTACACGACCACTCCAATCGCCCTGAACGCGAGCGCACGCGGAAAAAAATGAAGCGTTCGAGGGTGCCGGGTCTTCACCCGGTACCCCTCGTAACATAAATCTTTGTCTGTTTCCCGTAAACAGTCTGGCACGCCCAAAAATCCTTCATCTCAAAAAAGAGATGAGGAAAGCAAAAAAAATAAAATTCGAAAAGAAAAATCCGCGTTCCAACAGGTGCGAACCCTGATACCCTCGAATTTCATTTCATTTATTTTCCGCGTGCGCTCGCGTTCAGGGCGATTGGAGTGGTCGTGTACTGGACCGTTCCCCACCGACCGAAGTCGATGTTTCATTTACATCGAGTATAACACTCGAATACCTTCGAATGCGTAATGTTTATTAAAAGACCGTATGCCGAAATTTAAAGAAAAAGACAGATGACAAGTAAATTTCCACAATTTTTACTCAAGCTCATGTCATTTATATTTATGACATTTACATTTGTGCCTTTAGTGGGGCTTTTTGTACCTCCACTGGGCGATTACAAGCATTTCGAGTACATGAGTGTCGACGACGGGGTGTTTGTGCCTCCGTCGGACATTACATGGTAGGGGATACATCAATGTCCGTGACAGGGTGTTTGTGCCTCCGTCCGATATCTACAGGATGTACGACTTGCATTTACGTGCACGACGAGGTGTTTGTGCCTCCATCGGACGTTTACGGACTGGTCGGGCCTTCGATGCCTAAGGCGGGGTGTTTGTGCCTCCGCCGAGCATTTAGCGACCATTTGTCCTTTTACGACAGAGTGTTTGTGCCGCTGTCGGACGACGTTGCCTCGACGCACGTCATTTGACGACGGCGGAGGACTTAAATACAGACGCCGAGAGTCATGTGACAACCTGTGTCGTCTTCCCGCGGACGTGGCGCAAGGCAGCCCGAACGCCGAGGACGGAACACCAACGGTCGCCAAGGACTTCTCCTCAGCACGTGCGGCCTATTTAAGCTCGCGCACGGTCACCCTCTGAGCACGGGCTTGTGAGCGTGCGTCTTTGGGGGGCTTGGAAGATTATAGGCCAGTCGGCGTGTTTGTGCCACCGTCGGACAGCATTACCTCTACGCACGTCGTTTGGTGACAGCGGAGGACTTAAATATGTGCCTCAACGAGTGTCGTTTTATGACACCGGAGGACTTAAATATGGGCCTCGACGTGTGTCGTTTTATGACACCGGAGGACTTAAATATGGGCCTCGACGTGTGTTGTTTTTATGACACCGGAGGACTTAAATATGGGCCTCGACGTGTGTCGTTTTATGACACCGGAGGACTTAAATATGGGCCTCGACGTGTGTCGTTTTATGACACCGGAGGACTTAAATAAAAACGTCGGGGTCATATGACAACCTGTGGTGTCTTCTCATAGACGAGCACAGGAGGGCCCGATCGTGGAGGACAGAACACCGACAGACGCCAAGGACTTTCTCCCCAGTACGTGCGGCCTATTTAAGCTCGCGCACGTAAGGCTCTCGGCGTCTCTCGGCGAGACGTTCGCTGCGGTGCCCGGCCTCTTTCTTGGCGTCTTTTTTTGGGCCGAATGGCATGTTTTTGAATGGGGGTATGCCCCCTATTTATAGGTTTTGTGGGGGGCATACCGGCGGGGGTACCCTCCCCGGCGGAGGTCTTCGGCGGCACGGGCGTCGAGGGCGAGCGCGAACCGGCGAGGGTGCTAGAGATGGGGGCTGACTGGCGGAGGGGGGCCGCCCGTCAGGGGGCCTGACTGGCGGAGGGGGGCCGCCCGTCAGGGGGCCTGACTGGCGGCCCTCCCTGCTGGCGCGGGGGCCGAATCGGCGCCCCCTTGCTGGCGGGGGCTGAACCGGCGCCCCCCCTGCTGGCGGGGGCTAAACCGGCGGCCCCCCTGCTGGCGCGGGGGGCCTAACTGGCGCCCCCCTGCTGGCGGGGGCCGAACCGGCGGCCCCCCCTGCTGGCGCGGGGGGCCCAACTGGCGCCCCCCCTGCTGGCGGGGGGCCGAACCGGCGGCCCCCCCCTCTGGCGAGGGGGCTGACCGGCCCCCCCTGCTGGCAAGGGGCCGAACCGGCGGCCCCTCGCTGGCGCGGGGGGCTGTTGGAACGCGGATTTAATTTCCTTTCGACTTTATTTTTTCCTCACTTATTTTCTGAAATGACGAATTTTGGGCGTGCCAGACTGTTTACGGGAAACAGACAAAGATTTATTTTGGGAGGGGTATTGGGTGCAAACCCTGATACCCTCGAATTTCATTTCATTTATTTTCCGCGTGCGCTCGCTTTCAGGGCGATTGGAGTGGTCGTGTACTGGACCGTTCCCCACCGACCGAAGTCGATGTTTCATTTACATCGAGTATAACACTCGAATACCTTCGAATGCGTAATGTTTATTAAAAGACCGTATGCCGAACTTTAAAGAAGAAAAGGCAGATGACAAATAAATTTCCACAATTTTATTCAAGCATGCTCATGTCATTTATATTTATGACATTTACATTTGCGCCTTTAATGGGGTTTTGTACCTCCACTGGGCGTGTATACAACAAGTCATATACATGGACGTCAACGACAGGGTGTTTGTGCCACCGTCGGACGTTTACATGGTAAGGAGTACATTTTTGTTACTAATGGGGTGTTTGTGCCTCCACAAGGTAACATGCCTCTATGTATGTCATTTTGTGACACCGGAGAACTTGAATACGCGCCTCGACGAGTGTCGTTTTATGACACCGGAGGACTTACACATGGGCCTCGACGTGTGTCGTTTTATGACATCGGAGGGCTTAAACATATGCCTCGACGTATGTCATTTTATGACACCGGAGGACTTAAACATATGGGGCCTCGACGTATGTCATTTTATGACACCGGAGGGCTTAAATATATGGGGCCTTGACGTATGTCATTTTATGACACCGGAGGACTTAAACATATGGGGCTTCGACGTATGTCATTTTATGACACCGGAGGACTTAAACATGGCCAACGGGGGTCTCGTAACAACCTGTGGCGTCTCTATGGGGCGAGCGCAGGAGGGCCCGGCCACGGAGACAAAGCACCAACGGGTGTTGACACGTGCGGCCTATGTAAGCTCGCGCACGGACCAGCCGAAGTGTTTGCAGGGGGCTCTGCGGTTTTTTCGCACCAGCGGGATCTTTGGGCCGAATGGCGTCTTTCCTTTGTAGGCGCGTTCGCGTAGGCCGAATGGCGTGTGTTGCAATGGGGGTATGCCCCCCTATTTATAGGATTCGCGGGGGGCATACCGGCGGAGGTACACGGCCCGGCGGGGGTGTTCGGGCTCGAGCGTCGAGGACGGGCGCGAGCGCCGAGGCAGAGGCACTGACCGGCGGGGGTGCACGACTGGCGGGGGTGCACTCCCTGCGCGGACTGGCGGGGGTGCACCCCGTCCGAACTGGCGGGGGGGGGTGCACACCCTGCCTGAACCGGCGGGGGTGCAACCCCCTGCCGAACCGGCGGGGGTGCTCGGCGGGGGTGCCGCCCTCTGCCGAACCGGCGGGGGTGCCGCCCCCGCCGAACCGGCGGGGGTGCCATCCCCTGCCGAACCGGCGGGGGTGTGCACCCTGCCTAACCGGCGGGGGTGCCACCCCCTGCCGAACCGGCGGGGGTGCAGCCCCCTGCCGAACCGGCGGGGGTGCGCACCCCGCCGAACCGGCGGGGGTGCATCCCCGCGGACTGGCGGGGGTGCCACCGCCTGGCCCCCTCCTATAAATGGGGGTGGGCCTCCATCTTCTTGGCCATTTCCTCCTCTTCTTCTCGGGAGAGAGCTCTGTGGGCCTCCCGTTCCTGTGGTGTTGGTCGACGCGTGCCGTGCACGTGCACACGTGCGTCGCCCGTGCGTCTTCGGCCATTCCACGTGCGTTTGTCCCCGTTTCGAGGGACACGTGCATTTCATCGTCCTCGACGCGTCAGGATTGTGCGCGGCTTTGAACGAAGGCTCGTTCACCAGATTCTGTTGTCTGAGGTGCGCCTTGCTTCGTCCCTACGATGCTCTGGGTGCGCGGTATATCTCGGAGCGCGACTTGGGCCGTTTCGGGTTTCCCCAGGGTGTATCATATCGCCCGGGGTTTGTTTAAATCCCGATTTATTTCGGGTTCAACAGGGGCGAACCGGCGGCCCCCCCCCCCCTGCTGGCGAGGGGGCTGACCGGCGCCCCTGTGGGGGGCGCGAACCGGCGGCCCCCCTCACTGGCGAGTGGGCTGACCGGCGGCCCCCCTTGGTGGCTTCCTCTTGGCCCACCACTATTTAAGGTGGGGCCTTCTTCATTTCAGACCATTTTCTCCGTAGTTCCCGGGAGAAAACGCGGGAGAGAGCTCTGCGGGCCTCCCTTGGTTGTTGGTTGACGACCGCGCGTGTGCGCACGTGCACCGCTCGCACTTCCTCGGCCGTCCCACGTGCGTTTGTCCTCGTTTTTGAGGAACACGTGCATTTGATCTCCCGGAACCCTTCGGCTTCGGGCGCGACTTCGAACTCCGCTCCGGACGTGGATTTTCTGACATCCGGGGTACGTGTCCTTCGTCGACGAAGAATTTCTCGGGCATCTCGCTTCCGGGTCGCCCCGGATTGACGCGAGTATTCGGAGTTGTTTGTTTCCGACGTCCGAACGGGAGAGACCGGGAGTTTGTTCCCGGTTCCCCCCAGGGCGTATTTGTTGCCCAGGGTTTGTTTAAGCCCCGATATTTTTCGGGTTCAACAAGTCCTTAAGGGGCATACCCCGAGGACTTGCAAAAAAGGCACTCTCAACTTACGCTACAAGCGCTCACGCTCATAACTCACACTGCTGACAACGCATGGCGCAACAAACCGCCACCACGACCGTCCGGCGACGAACTCCTGCGACAGCGAGTCCCTACCTGGAAAGAGTAGGGGGGTGAGCCTCGCGAACAAGGCTCAGTAGGGATTACCAGTCCCTTACCAGCCATAGCAGAACCAGCGGAGTCAAACACATGCGAAAGCAACTAAAGCAACGCCACGACCCGCAACCAAGGTTGGGCCAGAGCAACACAATGCGGAAGCAAACCTCCGGCACACACCTGCCGAGACAAGGAAGCTCACGAAACACCGAAGCGACCACGTGAGGCCAGAGTCTCACGACACAAGTACTAACATCTCAGGCCTCCACAAGGTCGGGAAGAACAACCAGGTGTCACCACGAGAGACACCGAGAAACCACGTGAGAACGACGTCTCACCACAGGCACGGCCACCTCAGACCTCCACCAGGTCGAGGGCCCACAAGCAGAACCACCCTGCACCTCGGACACTCCACGAGGTCAGGGAACTACACCTACCGGTGCCACCACGAACGACACCAAGAAACGGGTTACAGAAATAGCAGTTGGGTGTCTACACCAGACACCCCGAGAGAACCCGCAAAACGGAAACTACTAAACACGACCCACAAGGCCAACCGACAAGGCACAAGGAAGCGAGACACGGTAGGCTACAACCACCGTGCGAACTAGGGCAACGAGAACACAATCTCGGAAACAGCGTGAGAAACACCGTCACGCAAGAGCAACCAAGCCACTGCCACAAGTGCCTTAGTTCAGGTCTCCCCTCCTGTCGGAGTGAGACGCGTGGACTAAGCAACCACAACCACCGCAGTCCGGCCGAACTGCGGCCCCACGCCTGACCTCCCTACGCGGCTCCGGAACCAACGCAGAGCGAGGCAGTGAGAAGGACTAACTGGTCTGCACCGAATGAGCACCACAACAACCTCGGCGTCCCAGACCCAGCGAAGAGAGCTCTATAAACGGCTCATGCCGCTGCCCCACCGTTTTCCCCTTCTACTCCAAGTCTGAGACTTGAGCACACACGACACCCCTTCCGGGAACAGCCTCCAGAAGGGCCGTCGGCCAACGCCGACACACACGACACGGCCCGAGAAACCGGAACACCACCAAACAGTACAGAAACCAACGTTCTTCTAATAATCGATTGACGACCAAACCATCGATTATTAGACAGACGCGAGCCTCCTAGCGACACCGCTAGGACACGGCCACGAAGGTGTCACCTTCCCACCAGAAGGTCCTAAGGGCACACCCTGTCGTGGGGCACATGCCGACACGCCAACCGTGAGCACGGAAAACACCCAAGGCAACATAGGTCTTATCGCGCCCTCCTAGCCCGTCGCGATCACATCGCGACGGTCAGGGCCACTGCGACAAGCACCCTGTTGCGACGGGGAAACGGGTCGCGACAACAGAGCTGTCGCGACAGCCGACCACGCCGCGACAGCAACCCTGTCGCGACGGGAAACTGGGTCGCGACATGACCCTTATCGCGACGGCCACCCGCGCCGCGATATGGTCGCGTTGGACCGGGGTGACGCCTTCTCTGATGTCACGACGCGCTCGGCGGTCGCGACATCAGCTGGAAGGCGGACCGCCGGGATGCTATATTCCGGGGTCGCCACAAACTACACTAATCACACCACAACGGGGAGGAGAGAATGGGGAAAGCTTTAAAAACATGCATTCCACAAAGAGGACTCTCAATCCACACCAACAAGAAAGGGCACAAGAATCCCTATAGATTAAACGAAGAATGAACCCACGAAGGGCCTTCACGACACCACAGCCGCCTCCTCCTCGCTCCATACGACACTCCAGCGCTCCGCACGAGCCGCCGCCGCTCCTCCAAGCTGCAATGCCGGAGAAGGACGAGAGGGAGAACTTCTCCTCCACGGGGAGGAGAAGGAAAGGAGGAAAGCCAAAAGAGGGGGAAGGGGCGCCGGCCAAGGCTTTTAGCATCCGGCCCCCAGAACGCGACGGGGCGGGGCGTCGCAATACAAATCTTATCGCGACGGCCGCCCAGGCCGCGACCAGAACGCGCCCATCCAGGGCGCCGCGACAACCCATAGGTCAGTCTGCCACGCCTGCCACTCTGACAGGTGCTAGACGACCAAAAAGCAGAACCCTGTCGCGACTCGTTGACCGGGCGCGACAGGAACGCGACGCACCTAGTGGTCGCGACAGGGATGACTGTCGCGACGGCCACCTCCGTCGCGACAAGGCCATTCATCCCACACATAATGCAAAGCCGGAAAGCCGAGATGTTATAATACATCCAACAAAAAAATAATTTCGTCCTCGAAATCAAGGGCGAAACCCGGTCGGAAAAAACAACAGGTGCCAAGGGACCACTTAGTCGCACCGCGACTTCCCGGTGGTCACCACCACGACCATGCCACAAGGGAGTGCCTAACCAGACATCCGACAGCTCCCAGAGCGCACAGCAACCGGCGCAGAGTACACAAACGGATGTCGACAACTCCACAAGCGTGACGCGCACCAAGCTGACCAGAAAACATTGAAACTGCCAGCCGGAAACCACGCGACTGAACCCTCCACGGACCACGCCGTTGAGGCCAACCAGTCAGTAACTCACTCTGTCGCCAACGACAAGACAGAGGTCCCAGCTACTGACGACAATCGAGGAAAACGCCAAGAGGTCATCCACAAGACTCCGCTGAATGGCTCTGTATAACTAGCAACAGCTAGCAACTACGACAAGGCCAACGAGAGCTTCTTAGGACGACCCAAAACCAAGCGGAAAACACACACGTGGAGAACCCACGGCGTGCAAGGCAGTGTCCGCCGGCACCACTAGATCTCAACCAGATCATCCTCGTGGCCCGACAAGGACACACGACTGTGGAGCCACAAAAAGCTAAAACACTCGCTCCACAGGCACACGCACAGAGGCAAAACCCAAGAAGACGTCTGATGTTGGCAAAGCCAAGCATCCCAAGACGTCGGCAAACCGCACGAAAATCGAAAACAACAGCAGAGGTCGAGGACAGCACGTCGACCTCAATGGGACCCAACCCGAAATAGGGAACCCCCAACTGGACACCCTCGCTCCCAAGCGAGAGGGCAAAACTCAAACACAGGCCGAGACCAGCACCTGGCGTACCACCGATAGGGCTACCTAGACAAGGCAAAGCAGCCACCCCACAGCGGTAACAGTACAGCCACAAGGCACGGTCAGCAGAAAGTGTCTCAGAGGCGGAAAGCTCAACGCCTCGAACACCGAGCAAACTCGCGAAACGACGCACGACGCTTACGATCAGGACACCCGGCACAACACACGGTGCCAACATAAGCACCAGGAGCCACACAAGGTACAACATAGTGCACCAAACAAACTACTCGAGCACGAGCACATGGTGCTACCACAAGCACCAAAGCTCGGCAAGATGCAACACAGTTGCATCAACGGCCGAAATAACACGGGCTAAAAGGGAGGAATCTCCACAAGTGACCTGCCAAAAGCCACACACAAGAAGCCGCAAGCCAAAAAGGGTAGAACAGGCCACACCGGCCATGAACTCTCAAGGCACAAAGTCACAAATCATCGGAAAAGAAACACGCCCCAGGTGCAGTACACAACCGCACCAACGGCTTGAAACGACTCAAGGTCAACAGAAAGGGACTCTCCACCAGAGACCCACAAGAGAAACGCGCGAGAAACTAACAGCTTCAAGAGCGTAACAACCATATTGGCTCTTACAAGCGCGCCAACATAGGGCACCACTCCTACCACCACAGGTGGGGAGGGCCACACACTAACAGCGACAAGTGCCTCCAAGCACAACTGAGGCACAAGCGAAAACACACACCAGGACGATGCTTGCACAAGCAAGCCAAACAGAAGAACACCCGGTGCCGCCTCACACTGAACACAGGGCACGCTGCTCCACATCGTCCAGTCAGGCGACAAGAAGCTAGCACGGCAAGAGACGAGACAATAGGTCACCACAACCTATCGCACCACAAGGAAACAAAGCGCACGAGGGGAGCAACCAGCTCAACCTCAAAACAGCTCAAAAAGGGGAGGGACCTTCACCACGAAAGTCGCCACGGTGCGCAACACGGCACCAAATGCCATGGCAGAGCACCACCACCCCGAGCAACCACGAAAAGCAGAGGAAGAAGACACACAACAGGCCTCTTCCCCACACAAAGGAGAAAACAGCACGCAAGGCTAGCACTCACCCGTGAGGCACAGCCAACCAAACACCCGCTACACTCACCAGACTACCATCTGGGAGAGTACACAGGGCACAAGAAACGAAGCAAAACACCCGACCACAGGGACAGACGGAGTCCCACCAACGCAGCCGAGAAACACGCAAATGAACCGGAAGACAACAAGGCTAGCACCACGGCCAGACCCACGGTCAAAGACACCACACCTTGACCGACAACGCCCAAACAGACTGCAACATAGACAGTCCGACCGGCGACAACGACAGCTCATCTCCACCGAGAGAGCAGTGACAGCCAAAATAAACACAAGGCCGCTTTAGGGGAGAACCTCCACCAAGAGCGCCAAGAGCCGTTCTGAGAAAACATCACCAGAACGCAGCCCAAACAACAGCCAACAGAGAGAACACAGCAGACAACGGAAGCAACACAAACTGGTTCTGGGAGAACCTCCACCAGAACCACCAAGGCGCTGAACTGGGAAAACTCACCAGAACGCAACGGCTAACACAACAGCAGCATACCTTAACCCTGAGGTAGCACAACAACCGGCAAAAACAAGCCCAGAACAGTCCTGAGAGCAACCCTCACCAGGACAACAACTAACGGTTCTGGAAAACATCACCAGAACACAGGGCAACCACGCGATGCACCTCAATCTCGAGGGCAATGCAACGACAACCAACCACACAATAGAGACCTCAACCAAGGAGGCAACACAGCGGAAGACTTAAACGAGCACAGAAGCAGTCCCAGAGGGAGAGGAACCCTCACTAGGACAACAACAAACAGTTCTAGGAAACACCACCAGAACACAGCAGCCAAGCGATGCACCTCAACCCAGAGGGCAACGCCACAACAACCAGAAACGAGCACAACACAGTTCTGGGAAAACCTCACTTCCACCAGAACCAAACAAAGAAGAACTCCGGGAGCACCTCACCAGAGTTCGCAACCAGCCAGCACAAAGCCGACAACAACCACAGACAGGCGTCGCAGCGCTCAACCAGCGGTGCAACACGGCACAAAGCATCTGCTTAGGACGAGCAAAGACGCCGACTGAGCAGAGCACAGCTCACAACGGCACACAGGCACACAAGGCCAAACATAGCACACACCCCAACCACAAGGGGGACATCCAACAAGGACACACCCCAACAACAAGGGGGACATCCAATAAGGACACACCCTAACAACAAGGGGGACAACCAATAAGGCAAGGACACCTTCCACCGGTTTCGCAGACCACAACCCTGCACCGGTGAAGGCCACACCACACGTAGGCTCTCTCAGCCTTCGTGACACACCCACACGGACGCAGAGGCCGACGACGAACCCAGCCGCAGCACGAGCGAACCAGCAACCACGCTCGAAGCATGCGCACCCATCAACAGCAGCAACGCTCTCATGCAGCTCACATTCGGACCCTGCTGGAGAGCTAACCACCTGCAACAAAGACCAAATGCTCACCTAAGAGCAACTCTACACGGACGGGCCAGCAACGTACTAGTACCTTTCTTTGGGACAACCATAGTTGTTAACTCATTACAAATCTTGTTGGACCCCTGAGCTCTGATACCACTGTAACAACCCGACCTCTCAGACCCCCGCCAGGGACCCCGAAGGTCGCGCCGCCACCCACGGATCCGAAGACCCAGAAGGGTTAGAATTTAGTCCAGTGAGATAAGCAATGAATTCAAATAACTATAACAAGAAAGTTCATACATTAATAAAGAAAATTATGTACAACATGTCCCAAATAAAAGTATAGGTACAGAAAAAAAGGTGCAGTCCTTAAGGGGCATACCCCGAGAACTTGCAAAAAGGCCACTCTCAACTCACGTTACAAGCGCTCACGCATACAACTCACACTGCTGGCAACGCATGGCGCAACAAACCGCCACCACGACCGTCTGGCGACGAACTCCTGCGACAGCGAGTCCCTACCTAGAAAGAGTAGGGGGGTGAGCCTCGCGAACAAGGCTCAGTAGAGATTACCAGTCCCTTACCAGCCAAAGCAGCAGGAACTCCAACAAAGCGGAAGCAAAACTACTCTACAAAGCAGTAAAGCGAGAAACACCTACTACAGAGTACTACAAAGCAGCAGAAACAGAGTAAACGCCTCGACCACAACCCGGGTCAGACCAAAGACGACTCCCGCAGAACTAGCGGAGTCAAACACATGCGGAAGCAACTAAAGCAACGCCACGACCCGCAACTAGGGTCGGGCCAGAGCAACATAATGCGGAAGCAAACCCCAGGCACACACCCGCCGAGACAAGGAAGCTCACGAAACACCGGAGCGACCACGTGAGACCAGAGTCTCACGACACAAGCACCAACATCTCAGACCTCCACAAGGTCGGGAAGGAACAACCAGGTGTCACCACGAGAGACACTGAGCAACCATGTGAGAACGACGTCTCGCCACAAACATGACCACCTCAGACCTCCACCAGGTCGAGGGCCCACAAGCAGAACCACCTTGTACCTCGGACACTCCACGAGGTCAGGGAACTACACCTACCGGTGCCACCACGAACGGCACCAAGGAACGGGTTACAGAAACAGCAGTTGGGTGTCTACACCAGACACCCCGAGAGAACCCGCAAAACGGAAACTACTAAACACGGCCCACAAGGCCAACCGACAAGGCCCAAGGAAGCGAGACACGGCTAGGCTACAACCACCGTGCGAACTAGGGCAACGAGAACACAATCTCGGAAACAGCGTGAGACACACCGTCATGCAAGAGCAACCAAACCACTGCCACAAGTGCCTTAGTCTAGGTCTCCCCTCCCGTCGGAGTGAGACGCGTGGACTAAGCAACCACAACCACAACCACCGCAGTCCGGCCGAATTGCGGCCCCACGCCTGACCTCCCTATGCGGCTCTGGAACCAACGCAGAGCGAGGCAGTGAGAAGGACTAACTGGTCTGCACCGAACGAGCACCACAACAACCTCGGCGTCCCAGACCCAGCTAAGTGAGCTCTATAAACGGCTCACGCCGCTTCCCCACCGTTTTCCCCTTCTGCTCCAAGTCCGAGACTTGAGCACGCCCGCCGCCCGGAGCAACACCCTCTGACACAGGCGCGCGGGGCAAGGGGTCCCAAGAAACGGTAACAACCTGTCTCGCGGACAAGCCCTCAAGTGCCGAGCACCGGGCGAAAGAGAACTGGCGTGGCAACCACCACAGAAACAACACAGCTGGCTTGTAACTAAGACAAGCCCAGCTGGCACAGGCACGCACGACACCCCTTCCGGGAACAACCTCCAGAAGGGCCGTCGGCCAACGCCGGCACACACGGCACGACCCGAGAAACCGGAACACCACCAAACAGCATAGAAACCAACGTTCTTCTAATAATCAATCGGCGACCAAACCATCGATTATTAGACAGACGAGAGCCTCCTAACGACACCGCTAGGACACGACCAAGAAGGTGTCATCTTCGGTCACTGAACGCAGGGAGGCAACCTGTCGCATTCCCACCAGAAGGTCCTAAGGGCACACCCTGCCATGAGGCACACGCCGACACGCCAACCGTGGCCACGGAAAACACCCACGGCAACACAAGTCTTGTCGCGCCCTCCTAGCCCGTCACGATCACATCGCGACGGTCAGAGCCACCGCGACAAGCACCCTGTTGCGACGGGGAAACGGGTCGCGACAGGACCCTTATCGTGACGGCCATCCGCGCCGCGATAAGGTCGCGTCGGACCGGGGCGACGCCTTCTCTAATGTCGCGACACGCTCGGTGGTCGCGACATCAGCTGGAAGGCGGATCGTCGGGATGCTACATCCCGGGGTCGCCACAAACTACACTAATCACACCACAACGGGGAGGGGAGCATGGGGAAAGCTTTAAAAACATACATTCCACAAAGAGGACTCCCAATCCACACCAACAAGAAAGGGCACAAGAATCCCTATAGATTAAACGAAGAACGAAGGGCCTTCACGACACCACGGCCGCCTCCTCCTCGCTCCACACGACGCTCCAGCGCTCCGCACGAGCCGCCGCCGCTCCTCCAAGCTGCAACGCCGGAGAAGGACGAGAGGGAGAACTTCTCCTCCACGGGGAGGAGAAGGAAAGGAGGAAAGCCAAAAGAGGGGGAAGGGGCGTTGGCCAAGGCTTTTAGCCTCCGGCCCCCAGAACGCGACGGGGCGGGGCGTCGCGATACAAACCTTATCGCGATGGCCGCCCAGGCCGCAACCAGAACGCGCCCATCCAGAGCGCCGCGACAACCCGACTGGTCAGTCTGCCACACCTGCCACTCTGACAGGCGCTAGACGACCAAAAAGCAGAACCCTGTAGCGACCCGTTGACCGGGCGCGATAGGAACACGACGCACCTAGTGGTCGCAACAGGGATGACTGTCGCGACGGCCACCTCCGTCGCGACAAGGCCAGTCATCCCATACACAACGGAAAGCCGGAAAGCCGAGATGTTACAGCCCTCCCTCTCTATCTATCCAAGGGATGGAAAGGCATAGTTTTTGGGTTTTTTCATGTTGCCAAATAGTTGAACAATGAAAATAGATGGCGAGTGCCTGATCGAATTAACCAGGTCATGTAGGAACAAGATTCAAATCTCTTGGCCTGTTAGGATGCCTCAACTACATACATCACTGCACTTCCACTTGACACCTAATGTGATGATAATAGCTTATCTCACCATAACCTTATCTTAGATTCTCAATACTTCTGTCACTCTATCCCGCAGGGGCAGAGAACCTATCGCTATCTCGGCTATGCTACTGGAGGTCCAAGGGAAGTCAAAATAGGAGAGCACTCATCTTGGGGTGGGTTTACTACTTAGATGCTTTCAGCAGTTATCTGCTCTGCACTTGGCTACCCAACATTTATCGTGGGCATTATAACTAGTACACTAGAGGTGTGTCCTTCCCAGTCATCTCGTACTAGGAAAAGGTCTTCTCAATGCTCTAACGTCCACACCGGATATGGACCGAACTGTCTCACGATGTTTTGAACCCAGCTCACGTACCGTTTTAATGGGCGAACAACCCAACACTTGGAACATACTACAAGCCCAGGTGGTGAAGAGCCGACATCTAGGTGCCAAACCTTCAAGTCGATGTGAATTCTAAAGGAAGATCAACTTGTTATCCTTAGAGTAACTTTCATCCATTAAGTGACGGTCCTTCCACTCAGCACTGTCGAAACACTAAGGTGGACTTCAGTCCCTACTTGACGGGTTGGTCTTATAGTCAAGCTCCCTTCTGCCTTTGCACTCAAAGGCCAATCTCCGTCCGACCCAATGAAACCTTTGCACGTCTTGTTATCTTTTGGGAGGCCTACGCCCCATAGAAACTATCTACCTAAGGTTGTCCCTTGGTCTGTAGGTCTTGACACAAGGTTAGAATTCTAGCTTTTCTAGAGTGGTATTTCACTGATGGCTCGGGCCCCCCTGGAAGGAGGCCTTCTTCGCCTTCCACCTAAGCTGCGTAGGAAAAGCCCAAAGCCAATCACAGGGAACAATAAAGTTTCATAAGGTCTTTTTGTCTAGGTACATGTAGTATGCATCTTTGATGATCAAAACATCATATCCCCAATGTGAGGGGTACAAACCCTTTGTGGGTTTTAACAAAACATCTTGAATCTCCAAGCCCTCAAGGGCTTTAGGAAATAACAAAACCTCTTGAATCTTCAAGCCTCCAAGGACTTTAAGAACTCCAAGTGCTCCTTCAGGCGGCCTCTCCAAATGCCTCCATCTCCTCTTCCTTTTCCTCCTCTCTTCCAAGCGATCCCCTTCAAGTGCTGGCCAGCCCCTCCTTTTATAGGCGTGGGAGGAAGCCACCAGGGGTGGGCATCCCCCAGTCTGTGCAACCGGGATACTTCCAGTGCACACAACCGGGGTTCCCCTATTCTGTGCCACCGGGGGTGGGCACCCCCTGTCTGTGCAACTGGGATACCCCCGGTGCACACAACCAGGGATTCCCCTGGTCTGCCACCGGGGGTGGGTACCCCATTTAGACCAACCGGGGGAGGGGAGGATTCCCTGTGCAACCCCGGTCTGTGCCACCAGGAGACCTTCAGGCTTTTTTCTTCTTCCCTTCTCTCTCTCTCTCTCTCTAATATTTTCTTCGTTTTTTTTTTGTTTCTGTAAATTTGTGGGTTCCAACAACAGTGTAAATTAGTAATCAATCGACAGTCATAAACATGGATATTAATGGTAGATTATTAAGCAATAAACAGCATGGAAAGGGGGATCGGATCGGTCCCCTGGATCGGACAGGGCCGATTCCGATCCGGATCAGACCGATTCTGGCCAGAATCAGCTGGAATCAGCGGGTTTAGGCCTGAATTGGCCGGATCAGATAGGGGTTGATTCCGATCCATATCGGCCGATTCTGCAATCCGGGATAAACAAAGCAATACAATTAAATCAAATAGCCACATACCTGGACCATAGAGGCAGCAATTTTCTCAATGGAATATGGGGTACCATACCATGGTTCTACTAAATCCGTACATCCTTCAAACTTCTTTGATTCCAAAAAGATTCTGCTAATATGCTTCCTTATGTTAGTAACAATGACATGCTTGTGCAAAAGACCAGGAGCAAAGCAATCATGCTTCACAAGCATCCTTACAATAAATAATTAGATGAGTACAAGCTGAAGCTAGAAAAGCCTATCCAAATGGGGGAAAATATGAAGGGTGAAGCTGTCCAGAACCAGTACATGAACCTAGCAATCATCAGGATATTTAAAATCCTGGATTTATTTCAATGGGTACCTGACTAAATAGCCATTCAACAAATCATTGCATGATTACCTGACATACTTTGCTGTCAGCTGGTCCAGTACCATTTGGATAGTACTTGGAACAAACCTTGAAGGTAAAGATGACGCCACTATCCAGTCTTCTGGTGGATATTGCTGAAAAAGAATGTCATTCAACAAAGAACATCATGATTCTTGGGCACTTTACTTGAAGATATTTAGAGAAGCATGAAATTAGTAATAATAATGGGTGAATGACCCTTTGTCTCCCTTTTATTTACATGTTATGAACCAATTTTCCCTCAGAGCTTTGCAAAGAAAAACCATGTGCATTGCCAGAGAAAAATATCTTTCTAACTTGAATAATTGACATATTTCTTGACAGCTCTGACACAACTTTTATATATACCCATTTTCCTAGAAAGCCTATCAATTCCTCTCTAAATGAGTATTCTTAGGATCAGGATCTGTTAAACTGTTTGGGATTTGACAGAACCATCACACAAGGACCTATGCTAATTGATTTGAGACATGATTCATCAGGAACAGTCAGATCCAATAATATTGGGTATGCCTGGTGCGTCTGGACTTGATACCCAAGCCCTACCAGCTGCAAACAGGAAATAATGAAACAGATAAGAACCCATCGAGAGTGGCTAATGAGGAGCAATCTCACTGCTTTCACTAAGCATCCAGAAGCACTAGTTAACTGTAAATCACCAAAACCCCAAATTTTTTAGATAGGAATTAGAAAGAGAACAGCACCAAAATTTCATGCAAGAAACAACACCATTTGAAGGTTATAATCCAATATAAATGAACTGAAAGATAGTTTATTACCTGCATGTTTGATGCGATGTGAGTGGCATACATGATCGGAGGTACCTTGTCTTGATAGTGGAATCCCGTTTCACAAATGGCAGCAAGCTAATTCCAAAATTAACAGTTATATGAAGATGTAGACACTGTAACCCAAAATGAAGGAAACATGAAGCATCAAATCATCTCTTGCACAATACAGAACAGGACAAACAACATTGAGTTTTTACGGATATCAACATGTTTGTATGATGATCAAATTGTTTGCCAATTTCAACTTTTTCCTGCAAAACTCAAGTAGATTAAGGCAAATTTTCTTTATACAGTTTGTTTGATACAGTAACTTGATCAGTTCATTATCAACCAGTTGCAGGGGCAACCCTAGTTTGTAGAATGTTGATGTTCTCATTTAACACACAGGTTCGTAAGACCAAAATCATCAAGACAAGTGAACCACAGACATGGCATAGAATTAGAAGCGCTGTTCCACCAATTAAATTGTATATGTTTGCAGTGTAACCGTTTTCGTTTCTTAGAAACAACCGGATCATCAAGAAGTCGGCTCGGGATGCGGAAGTCCTTTTTGGGATCATCTGTAGCAAAGCTCGTGAATGGGCGTGCATTGTTTGTAATGTGAATAGATCTAACTCCCATCTTTTTGGTTTGTTAGGGGACGGGGGTCGACTGACTTTGCTGCCATATTTTGTTGGGTGGCTGTGTATAGGCCGCCTTTGCTGGTTTTTGGGCCTTTTCTTTGTGCCTTTTCTTGTACATTCTTTACCTCCTCCTCCTTTTAATTTATAATTTAGTGGTACTACGGTACTACCCACATTCCAAAAAAACTGTCTTCATTTCTTTTCCTTGCCCTACAACAAGAAGACAACACAAGATTTACTCTTGGTATGTGAAGAAATTACAAAGAGAAACTGACTAAGATCCTAAGAACTGTGCCACTGTGCACATTACAGCAAAGACATCCAAACACCAATAGCTCATCCAGACCAGTAGAATCCAGAAATTCATTTAATAATTACATTTGATTAAGAAGACCTTGAAGACTTGAAGTAACCTTAGGTCCTTGAGCCACCCTACATATTACCCCAGCGAGATTTCTCCACGTATGCAAAAGATTTGCTGATGTAAAATAAACTTCCAAGATCCTTCAGAATTACCTCAATGATTTTCTTCCTTCAAGGGCTTAGAGCATTGCTAGAAGAAATGAATTGGATAGACATCAGTCTTCTGCCAAAGGGCAAAAGATATTTGCTATGACATCAAGAATACAATTTGCGTTATTTGACCACTCACTTATGTATAAAGCCAATGGATAAGCAATCATCTGCTCACTTTTATACATGTCCTAACCTTACATTCAGTGCAAGGGAAGGTTTAGCGTGCATGCACTGCTGCTACCATCCTCACCTGCATCCATCATCACCAGTCATCATTCTGCATGCACTGATGTCACCATCCTCCTCACTTGTGCATATTATCTTCTCTTCTGTGCATGTCATCCCATGGACATAGCATGAGCATGCTGTCACCACCGTCTTCACCTGTTGTGCAGTTTGCACTTTTCCTTCCCTTCACTTATTCTTCCTCACTCTTCTGATGCATAGGCCAAGAGGGCAGCATATAGTTGTTTCCATCTACATTTTATGGCCTTTTCAGCTGGGTTTCTGAAAGAATTGAATTCATTTTTCAAAATTTTCCTACTTCTGGTCATGCTTTCCCACAAGTACTGTGGCTTGACAGAAAAACTTTCCATCAAAAGGAAGTTTGTCATAAAGCAGGGACATGATTAGGAAGATGACGGACGCGGAAAAATTACATGTGAATTTAATTTTAATTTGATTTGTATTTAGGTTTTTTATTTGCGGGGCGTGCCACTCTGTCGACAGACAGAACTTTGAAATCCGCTCGATGCGAGAAAATTTTTAACGTCCATCTACTGGACAAGTGCGCCTTATTTCCTTTTGAAACATATTTGTTCTGTGATTTTATTTTATCAGGCGATTAGGGTTGCATGTGCTGGACCCCTTCTCCATCGACTGGAATCGATGTTAATTTACATCGGATTAAAATCTTTGATTTTGATTTACATCAATTTTAACCCGAACACCCTTGATAATAAAAGCCGAAGTTTACATTTCTGTAGAAAATCATAAACGGTGTTTTAGTTTTAACGGACGAAATAGATTTATTTTTTTTCGCATGGACTCCATTTGTGAGTTTCTCATGCATTTTAAATAAACGGGCACGAATTCAAAAATTTGAATATTTGAAAACATGCATTTTGAATAGGTAGGTATGATTTTAGGAGTTTGATTATTTGAACGAGTGATGTTTTGAGCAGAGCTTCCGCATGGGCAGAATTTCCTCTCAAAGACACATACGAATATTTAAGATGGACATATGGTCATACTTTGGGCAAAGTCTCCGCATGGACAGAGTTTCCCCGTAAAATACGTACATATGAACATATATTTTTGTGAACATATGAGTATGCCTTTGGGCAGAGTCCCTACTTGGGCAGAGTCTCCTTATAAAGACATACATATATGAACACAAACAATTTACCCTCGTGGAGTCTCGCTCAACATGAGGGAAATGACATAGATGTATTTAAATGTTTATACCCATGGAGACAAACTCGACATGTGTTGGAACGTGGAGTATTCTTTACTTTTAATTCTATATCTTTTTGCGTGGAGAAATGAACTTTGGTCGCCCCGGAGGGTTTCCGTTCATTGTTCTCCTTTCGCTTTCTTTTGCGGGCGTGCCAGACTGTTTACGAGAAACAGACAAAGAGATTTATTTTACGAGGGGTATTGGGTGCGAACCCTGATACCCTCGAATTTCATTTCATTTCTTTATTTTTTCCGCATGTGCTCGCGTTCAGGGCGATTGGAGTGGTCGTGTACTGGACCGTTCCCCACCAACCGAAGTCGGTGTTTCATTTACATCGAGTATAACACTCGAATACCTTCGGATGCGTAATGTTTGTTAAAAGACCGTATGCCGAAATTTAAAGAAAGGCAGATGACAGATAAATTTCCACAATTTTATTCAAGCTCATGTCATTTATATTTATGACATTTACATTTACGCCTTTAATGGGGTTTTGTACCTCCACTGGGCGTGTATACAACAAGTCATGTACATGGCGTCGACGACAGGGTGTTTGTGCCTCCGTCGGACGTTTACATGGTAATGAGTACATTTGCGTTACCAATGGGGTGTTTGTGCCTCCACGGAGTAACATGCCTCTACGTATGTCTTTTATGACACCGGAGGACTTAAACATGTGCCTCGACGTGTGTTGTTTCATGACACCGGAGGACTTAGACATGTGCCTCTACGTGTGTCGTTTCATGACACTGGAGGACTTAGACATGTGCCTCTACGTGTGTCGTTTCATGACACCGGAGGGCTTAGAACATGGCCAACGGGAGTCTTGTAACAACCTGTGGCGTCTCTGTGCGGGCGAACGCAGGAGGGCTCGACCACGAAGAGGAAGCACCAACGGGTGTCGAAGACCCTTCCCGACACGTGCGGCCTATGTAAGCTCACGCACGGACCAGCCGAAATGTTTGCAGGTGGCGTCTTCCAGTTTTTTTAGGCCGGAATCGCGTGTGTTGCAATGGGGGTATGCCCCCCTATTTATAGGATTTGAGGGGGGCTAACCGGCGGGGGTACCCTCCCCGGCGGAGGCCTCGCGGGCACGAGCGTCGAGAGCGAGCGCGAGCGTCGAGGCGGAGCGACCGGCGGGGGTGCTTCGCGAGGAGCCGGACTGGCGGAGGGGGCCGCCAGTCAGGTGCCCTGACCGGCGCCCCTCCTGGCTGGCGGGGGGAACCGGCGGGGGTGCCTACTGGCGATCCCCCGTGCTGGCGGCCCTCCTGGCTGGCGGGGGGGGGGGGGGGGGGGGCGAACCGGCGCCCCCGTTTGGGGGTCGAACCGGCGGCCCCTCCTGGCTGGCGCGGGGGGCCGAACCGGCGCCCCCCCCCCTGCTGGCGGGGGGCTGACCGGCGGCCCCCTTACCAGGGGGCCGAACCGGCGCCCCTGTGGGGGGCGCGAACCGGCGGCCCCCTCACTGGCGGGGGGCTGACCGGCGGCCCTCATGGGGCCTCCCTTTGGCCCACCACTATATAAGTGGGGCCTCCTTCATTTCTTTGACCATTTTCTCCGTACTTTTCGGGAGAAATTTCGGGAGAGAGCTCTGTGGGCCTCCCGTGCCTGGTTTGTTGGTTGACGGCCGTGCCGCGCACGTGCACACGTGCCCCGCTCGTGCTTCCTCGGCCATCCCACGTGCGTTTGTCCTCGTTTTTGAGGGACACGTGCATTTGACTTCCCGGAACTCTTCGGCTTCGGGCGCGGCTACGAACTTCATTCCGGACGCGGGTTTTCTGACACCCGGAGTACGTGCTCTTCGTCGTCGGTCAACTTCTCGGGCATCTCGCTTCCAGGTTGCCTCAGATTGACGCGAGTACTCGGACTCGTTTGTTTTCGACGTCCGAGCGGGAGGGATCGGGAGTTTGTTCCCGGTTCCCCCAGGGCGTATTTGTCGCCCGGGGTTTGTTTAAGCCCCGATTTTTTTCGGGTTCAACAAATGCCCCCCACGGGATATCCGTCGGAGACGAAGGCGACGGCGGGTATCCCGTGGCGCCTTTGAGCTGGATTTCTTTCCCCCAGCGTTTGCTCTCTTCTGCTTTGTTGCAACGTCTTTTCGTCTGACGGTCGCGCTACTGGTTTGACAGGGTCGACAATGCCTCGCAAGGGTCGCGACAAGTGTGGCAAAGGCGGCAAGAGCGGCCAGAGCAGCAGGGCGCCGCGTCGCACGGAGGACGATGTCGAGCGAACCGACGACCTCATGCCGTGCTTCACTCTGTCCCCAGTCCGGGTGGAAGACCTGGACCGACTCGAGAGCAGTGTTGGGCCGTGCGTCCGCGGTCCGTTGGAGGAGCCTTCGCCCGTCGAGGGCACAGTAGACGTCAGTCGGATAGACGATAGCGGTTTGATTTACCGCTATCGGCGGGGAGCCGGCTACCCGAAGCATTTTCCACTGGACGAACATCTCTTCCCGTTTATCCAGAACTTCGCGCCAGACAACTGGGAGGGTCCCGCTGATCTTCTTGTTATCGAGCGGATGCAGCTGGAGCGGGCGATCTTGGCCGGCCGCGACAGCATGATGGGGACCTGCAGCTCGCATCACCCCAGCTTTCCTCTCGACCATGAAGCGCAGGCACACTTCCCCGATACGGCTTTGCTGGGGTTATTTGCGCCCGAGCCGGCTCACCGCGTGACAGAGTTGCGGCTTTCCCATGGCCTGTGGGAGGTGCAGGGGCTGCCCAAGACCGGTGTTACTTTTACCGGACACACTCTACCACCCTCGGGCCGTGACTTCGTGACGGATGGCTACGATCGGTCGTGCTTTATAGACCGGATCTTGGGTGGAGGGGCCGCCAGCTGGTATGACCGGTGGTCGGTCGTTTCGTCGCGCCGGTTCCGCTTTGGCGCGACGAAGTGGTTGATGGGTATCTTGTACCATTACCACCTGATGCTTGAGCGGGCCGGTATTCTTCAGGCCGTCGTCGCTGCTCTTCACAGCTACCCCTGCAACCCCGGGCTTCTGCAGGCCCTGGCGGAGAGGTTTAACCGGAGGTTTAACACCTTCGGAGTTGCTGAGGGGGAGACCAACCTCGACTTGTGGGCTTTGCACAGGATTTCTGGTCTCCCGATTTTCGGCTAGTTTTACGAGGAGGCTTGCCTGAGTGATCTGGACAGGGATCGATCTTCCGGCACTGGCTCTTACTCCATGTCCCACAGCTTCCGCTATTTGGCGCGGGTCTGGCGCGACTTAGCCAGATGTGGGAGGAGCGACTGCCCCAATGCTTCAAAGGGGACAGTGCGGGTGAGTTGTGACGCCTGGGTCCGTTTCTTCTACAACGGGCCCTTTTGCTTCCACAAGGAATTTGCCGGCGACAACTACGACCCAGCGGTTTATATGCAGTTGAAAGTGCACCTTGATGATGGCGCCAGGTATCTTTATGCGCCTCGGGATGTCAACTGGAACCCGAGGCGGCTCCCGGACCGCACCCATCTGGCAGCCTACCTTGTGTATTGGTTGTGCACTTTTGTCCTCCCGTTTGGGGAGGAGGGAAATATCAGGCCGGAGGCTATTTACCCGGCTTGCATCTTGGCCAGCGGCGTGCAGCTAGCTTTGGCCCCGGCGGCTCTGGCCAACATTTTCCGCGGCTTAGGGGAACTTACCGCGAGTCCTTCTCCTCGCGACAAGAGCGTCACTTTGGCGACGCATTATTTGGGTGCCTGGGCCGGTCTTCTGCTGCCGGAGCTGTGCTACACCATTAGCCTGGAGCGCCCTTCCATGCCACTCATTTTCATGTTCCGGAATCGCCCGGAGCGAGAGCAGCAGAAGCAGCTGAGGGAGGCGCGCCGGCGGCTTTCTTTTGTGCCGGTGGCCGGGCAGCCGGGACTTGACCTTGCTTACTGCTCGCTTGGTTTTAGGCCTTGGGTGGAGGAAGGCCAGGGAGGCCGTGTTTATCGCCTTCCCCACCATGCCGCACCGGTTGCTACACTTCGCAAGGACTGGCTTCGTTGTATCCGCCCCAGCGTCTTGCTCTTCCGTAAGGGGAGCTTCCTCTTCATGGAGCCATATTTTCCGCACCGCTTTGCTCGTAATTTTGGGTACGACCAGGACGTTCCTCCGAACGCTGATTTTGTACTGCCGACCCGGGCGTATAAGGGCCCGGACCGCCATCTGGTAGCCTCCAGCTGGTGGTGCTACTTCCTTAGGCGCGACCCAGCTCCCGAGTTCTTCATCCCTGAGCTGCGGCACGAGGGGCGAGTGGGCATTTTATATGCCCGGTGGTGGTCCCGGCACAACCAGGCGTTCTAGGAGCGTGCTGACGACATCAAGAAGGCAGAGAGGGATTATTTGTCCTGGGCGGGCGCCCCTGTTTCCATGATCGCGCCGAAGTTTCTCCAGAGGGAGTTCGCCGACATAGCCCAGACGGTGACGACTATGGGTCGCCGCCGTGCGGCGGCATAGGCCGCTAGCATGGCGGACAGCGAGGCTTCCGCGGGGGCTTTGAAGCCCTTGTCGCGCCCGGAGAGCAGCCTGGCGACTTCCGGAGACCGCGGGGAGCCGTCACCCGTTTACTTTTGGTGGCGTCACTTCCTGCTGGACTGCGGCTATCCCGTGGACGCGGCGCTCACCAGTCCCATCCTCCCGAGCGTATCGCGAGCTTGGGAACGGCATCTCCAGCACTCCATCGTTCGTGTCGGGCCGAGGGAGCACATTAGCTGGATTGAGAGCGGCACCACTCTGCAGCATTTCTGGGATGCAATCGCCGAGGCGGGCAAGGCCGTAAAGGTCCCCTTCGACCAGGTGGTGCTTCGGCCAACATTTTCCGTAGCCCCTGGTGGTATGTTGCCTCCCTCTTAATGAGCTTGGCCTGCATTTCTCTTGAATTTGTGGCGCTAATTTGGGCTCTCCTTCCTTTGTTGGCTTAAGCAGGGAGCTTCATTTCTCCGAAGGATTTGCCGAAACGCGACATCCCGCCGGCCCGGAAGAGGCGTGCGAGCGGGGAGGCCGGTCCTTCGCAACCGGCGGCTCGAGGGAGGACCCCCGAGCCTTCTTCCCCTGCCGTGGTTGGTGGGTTTTCACACCCTTCGTTCGCCTGGCCAGCATGGTGCTCATATGTGGCTCACGGTCTTTCCCTTTTATTTCCTTTAACGAGGGATTTGTCATTTGCGCGCCCCCTTTTTCTTCTTGCACAGGTACATCGACCTATGGGGGCGACGAGTTAGCGGAGGCATTCCGCGGGAGGATGTGGCTCCTCAAGGCGACGAGGATTACAATCCCACGTTTGATAGGACACCCTCTCCTGAGGGGGCAGACATTCCCCTGGTGGCTTCCACCGAGCCGGGTAGGGCGCGTACCATCTTCCTGGGTTGGCGTTATTCGCCCCTTCTGTTCGCTCGGCCAGCATGGTGTTCATACGTGGCTCACGGGTCTTTCCCCTTCGTTTCTTTGTAGGGTACATCCCGGTGGAGGCCGCTGTCGCAGAGGGCCTTGAGCACCCGGTTCAGGCTGCACTAGTTACAGGCGAGACTCCTTCGCTACAGGCCATTCAGGACCTGTTGCTATCTGGGTCAGAGATAGAGTTGCCCGGGTTTTCTGACTTTGCTCCGGGCATACTCGAGGGAGGGGGTTGGCAGCAAGCCCTACACAGCGCAAGTAAGTGATCCCCGCTCCTCTATCCCCGTCTTTTCGCTGCTTCTGCTTTTTCTTTCATGCAGCAAATGACCTTTGTCCTCTTTGTATTTTAGTGGCGGTTACTTCCGCGGCTGTGCTTCCTACCGCTTCTCCGCCGGAAGAGGGCGAGGTGGCCCGAGGAGTAGCTGGGGGCACCGATGGTAGGTGTTCCTCCACGATAGCAAGTTTTCGCCTTTCCGTTTCTTTAACTCGACGTTTGCCCTTGCGAGCGGGAAGGCGGGTGTCCTCCACTTAATGCTTGTCTTCATCTTTTTTTACAGATGGCGCAGAGATTGCGGCGGAGATGATGGAAACAAGTCCTCCCGGGGCTGCTTCTTCTTCCGCAGCGGGTACCCTGCCTCCCCCGAAGGGTGAGGATGGCGCCTTTTTGCCATCCGACACGCAGGGTGAGTGACCCGGGTCCCAAGCATTTTTTTGCTCTTCGGCCCTTGCTTTCCTTTGTGTGTTGTAATCGCGCCACCTCCTTTCTTTGGGCTGATCTTTTACCCATTTTTTTTTTGGCAGCTATCGGTGGTGGTCTACCTCCCCCGTCTTCGAGCGAGGCGCCGCTTGAGGGACCCTTCTTGTTTCCGGAGCATGGCATCTTCTGGCCTGACGCTCCACAGAGGGGTTAGGCGCGCGGGGTTGAAGGGATGCTCGACCTCTTCACGATGTCTGCACATACCGTCATGGAGGAGGGCAGTCCCCCATCCGTGGACGCGGTGCGGGACTTCCTGGAGAGGAGTACCGTCGCCTACCACTTGATGGGCTGCCCCCGAGATCCCTGGATGGCCGCTGTGGACTCGCTTTGGAGCGAGGTGAGGCGGAGGCACCAGGAGGCGGTGCGCCACAGGGTTCAGGAGCTCACGGCGGAGATTGCCTTGGCGGAGCAGCGGTTGGAGGCCCTCCGCTCGCGAAGAGGAGGCGTGGTCAGCCACGTCGAGTCTTTGAGGGCCAGCCATTCCGGTTGTCATGCGGATATCGCTACTCTTCGACGGACGCTTGAGGAGGTCTCGTCACGCCTCGCCGAGCACGAGGCCGCGTCTCTTGGGTTGGCCGAGGGAGTAGCGGCAGCCGAGGCGGAGTTGACCGCCGTAGAGCGGGAGTGCGCGGATTCCCAAGCCGCGCTTTCTGCTCTCCAGGCCAGTTTGGCGGACTCTCGGAGAGGAGGGGCTTTGTAGTTCTTCTTCTTTCCTCTCCCTTTTTGCTTGTGGCCGATGTATACATTTCACCAGCTACCTCGAGGGCTTGTCTCGGGCTCCTTCATACTTAGTTGAATGACAAACCACAGGTTGCTGCCAATACTTTTCTTTGACGTTATTGCAACTTCTGTCTGCATTCAGGTGATCTTTTAGGGGCTTCGTTTGGGACTCCCCCCTTTGGGCGCCGTATTTTTGGCACTCTTTGGTATTTGGGACGAGCTTTTGTCGCCGAGGCTTAGCTTGACTTGTCCCATCCCTTCCCCAGTTTCTCGGACTGGCAGGTTCGAGCGGTGTCCTTTTCTTTTTGAACTTCGCATTTCTGGCATTCCTCCAGATCTGGTGCAACATTTCGGGTGCTGGAGTTGGCCTTCTCGGGGCTTTGTCCAGCAACCTGACTTTGATCCTTAGTCGAGAAGGCTTGCCTTTTCTGGCTTTGCTCCTCGACCCTGATTTTGTATTTCTTCTTTCTGAGATTTGCCTTATTGGCTTTTCCCAGGCTTGCTCTCGGCATCTTCTGCTTGAATTTTGCATTTCTCGCATTCATCAAGCATTTGATACCAGAGTTTGGTGTCGAGGCTGGCCTGTTTGGGCTTGGCTCAACAACCGTTTGATATTTCAGGTCGCTCGACGGGTGCGACCCGTTAGCCCGAACGACACTTCCTTCCCCTCAGAGGGGTTGGTTTCATTGCATCCTTTCATTTAATTTCACCATTTTTTTTCATTTTTTTTTTTCACATTACCATCCCAAGCACCCTTTCGGATTTTCACCGGGGATGGCCCCCTCTAGCTTTTTCCGGTGCGCCCTTTCGGGTTTTTACACCGAGGGATTACCCATTTTTGCCTGAGGCGCCCTTTCGAGTTTTCACCTCAGCCGGATTTTAAGCCTTTTTGCCCTTGGGTATCCCTTTTTGGAGGATGATCAAGTCCGTCGGGACATCTCTATTTTTAGTCTCTTTTCTTTTCTCTTTTTTTTTTTTTACTTTAGGGCCCGGGGCCGGACCCTGGGGCAATTGATCACGGGATCTGCCACTTGGGCGTCACCTACCATTGCGGTTTGCTGGCTAGGGAGATTTCGGTTAGCCTACCACTTTGGTTTGCCGGCTAAAGGGGTTAGGTTTGACCGACCACGAAGGTTTACTGGTCAAAGAGAATAGCCTACCTTCTTGGGGTTTTCTGGCTAAGGATTTAGGTTCGACTGACCACGGAGGTTTGTTGGTCAAAAGGGGTAGCCTACCTTCTTGAGGTTTGTTGGCTAGGGTTTTGGGTTTGACCGACCACGGGGGTTTACTGGTCAAAAAAGAATAGCCTACCTTCTTGGGATTTTCTGGCTAAGGATTTAGGTTTGACCAACCACGGAGGTTTATTGGTCAAAGAGGGATAGCCTACCTTCTTGGGGTTTTCTGGCTAAGGATTTAGGTTCGACCGACCACGGAGGTTTGTTGGTCGAAGAGGGATAGCCTACCTTCTTGGGGTTTGCTGGCTAAGGATTTAGGTTCGACCGACCACGGAGGTTTGTTGGTCGAAGAGGGATAGCCTACCTTCTTGGGGTTTGCTGGCTAAGGATTTAGGTTTGACCGACCACGGAGGTTTGTTGGTCAAAGGGGATAGCCTACCTTCTTGGGGTTTGCTGGCTAAGGGTTTAGGGTTTGACCGACCACAGAGGTTTATTGGTTAAACAGGGATAGCCTACCTTCTTGGGGTTTGCTGGCTAAGGATTTAGGTTTGACCGACCACAGAGGTTTATTGGTCAAACAGGGGATAGCCTACCTTCTTGGGGTTTGCTGGCTAAGGTTTTGGGTTTGACCGACCACGGGGGTTTACTGGTCAAAAAAGAATAGCCTACCTTCTTAGGGTTTTCTGGTTAAGGATTTAGGTTTGACCGACCACGGAGGTTTATTGGTCAAAGAGGGATTTGACTTGGTCGACCAGGATAGTTTGCTGACCAAGAAGGAGTTTTATAACCAACCTTTTTTGGGGTTTGTGGCTAAGGGATTTGACTTGGTCGACCAGGATGGTTTGCTGACCAAGAAGGAGTTTTATAACCGACCCTTTTTGGGGTTTATTAGCTATAGGGTTTGACTTGGTCGACTGTTGGAATGCGGAATATTTCCTTTTTTTTTCTATATTTTCTTATATTTTCTATTTCTTTTCATTTCTTTTATCTTCGAAATGAATTTTGGGCGTGCCAGACTATTTACGAGAAACAGACAAAGATTTATTTTGCGAGGGGTACCGGGTAAAGACCCGGCACCCTCGAACATTTCATTTTTCCGCGTGCGCTCGCGTTCAGGGCGATTGGAGTGGTCGTGTACTGGACCGTTCCCCACCGACCGAAGTCGATGTTTCGTTTACATCGAGTATAACACTCGAATACCTTCGAATGCGTAATGTTTATTAAAAGACCGTATACCGAAATTTAAAGAAGAAAAGGCAGATGACAAGCAAATTTCCACAATTTTATTCAAGCATGCTCATGTCATTTATATTTATGACATTTACATTTACGCCTTTAATGGGGTTTTGTACCTCCACTGGGCGTGTATACAACAAGTCATGTACATGGACGTCGACGACAGGGTGTTTGTGCCTCCGTCGGACGTTTACATGGTAAGGAGTACATTTGTGTTACCAATGGAGTGTTTGTGCCTCCACGGGGTAACATGCCTCTACGTATGTCTTTTGTGACACCAGAGGACTTAGACATGGGCCTCGAACATGCGCCTCGACATGTGTCGTTTTATGACACCGGAGGACTTGGGCATGGCCAATCGGGAGTCTAATAACAACCTGTGGCGTCTCTGTATAGGCGAACGCAAGAGGGCTCGACCACGAAGAGGAAGCACCAACGGGTGTCGAAGACCCTTCCGACACGTGCGGCTTATGTAAGCTCTCGCACGGACCAACCGAAGTGTTCGCAGGGGCTCTGCGGTTTTTTGCACCAACGGGGTCTTTGGGCTGAATGGCGTGTTGTGGGCTCCGAAGCGCGCCTTGCCTCTACGCACGTCGTTTGGTGACAGTGGAGGACTTAAACATGTGCCTCAACGAGTGTCGTTTTATGACACCGGAGGACTTAAACATGGCCTCGACGTGTGTCGTTTTATGACACCGGAGGACTTAAATGAAAACGCCGGGGTCATATGACAACCTGTGGTGTCTTCTCACGGACGAGCGCAGGAGGGCCCGATCGTGGAGGACAGAACACCGACAGACGCTAAGGACTTTCTCCCCAGCACGTGCGGCCTATTTAAGCTCGCGCACGTAAGGCTCTCGGCGACTCTCTGCGAGATGTTTGCTGCGGTGCCCGGCCTCTTTCTTCGCCCCTTGCAATGAGGGTATGCCCCCGTATTTATAGGATTTCAGGGGGGCTAACCGGAGGGGGTACCCTCCCCGGCGGAGGTCTTCGGCGGCACGGGCGTCGAGGCAGAGCAAGAGCGTCGAGGCCGATGGCGAACCGGCGGAGGTGCCCATATGGGAGGGCTAACTGGCGGAGGGGGCCGCCAGTCAGGGGCCTGACCGGCGGCCCCTCCTGACTGGCGGAGGGGGCCGCCAGTCAGGGGACCTGACTGGCGGCCCCTCCTGACTGGCGGAGGGGGTCCGCCGGTCAGGGGCCCTGACCGGCGCCCCTCCTGGCTGGCGGAGGGGGTCCGCCGGTCAGGGGGCCTGACCGGCGCCCCTCTTGCTGGCGGAGGGGGGTCCGCCGGTCAGGGGGGCCTGACCGACGCCCCTCCAACTGGCGGAGGGGGCAGACCGGCGCCCCTCCCTGCCTGGCGGGGGGGGGGGCAGACCGGCGCCCCTCTTCGTCCTTAGTCATTTCCAAGAGGATTTCTGGGAGTTTTGCTGGTTTGTCATGGCACGTGCGGCACACGTGCACACACATGCCCGCATGTATTTGACGTGCATTCGGCGTGCGTTCTTGCCCGTTTCACGTGCGTTTGACCCCATTTTTGGAGGGCGTGTGCATTTCACCTTTTCGGACCCATCCGAGTCGTACGCGATCTTTAGCGCGAGTTGGGACATCAATTTTCGGCTATCCGGGGTGCGCATTTCCGCTGTTGACGGGATTATCGAACACCGTACTCCGGGTTGACACACGGACTCGAATCCGTTTATCCTCCGGCGTTCGAGTGTGGAGGCCGGGGTTTATTCCCAAACTTTTGTGGATTTCCGGACGAGTTTGCCACCCGGGACTTGTTTAAATCCCGATATTTTCGGGTTCAACAAATGCCCCCCACGGGACATCCGTCAGAGACGAAGACGAAGGCGGGTGTCCCGTGGCGATTATCAAATGACTTGGCGGGGGGAATCCACAGCAATGCGCTTTGGCACCAGCACAACGTTGCCAATAACTAGGACAACAATTTGTTGTTGCCGTTTGAGCCGGCGATGCAACCTGCTATGCTTCTCGCGCTGAGTCGTCAGCTCCCCTTGCTCGCATGTTTTTTTCAGATTTGTTTTGAACTCGGGAGTTCCCATGAGAGGACCCAGGAGAGCGCACGTCACTTTAGGGAAGTAACATGAACCCGCTCCACCAGGTCAACTCTAGGGGTGAGTTTCATCGAAGAGCTGCTCCTTGACTTTGCTTGGAGCTGACCTTGGCTGTCTTCATCCGAGTATTGCCTTTTCCCGCCCTCTACTCGGTTTCTTGGACCGGTAAGTTCGAGCGATGTCTTTTTTGGACGTTGCATTTCTGGCATTCCTCCAGATCTGATGCAACACTTCGGGTGCTGGGGTTGGCCTTCTCGGGGCTTTGTCCAGCAACCTGGCTTTGATTCTTAGTCGAGAAGGCTTGCCTTTTCTGGCTTTGCTCCTCGACCCTGATTTGATATTTCTTCTTTCTGAGATTTGCCTTTGTTGGCTTTTCCCAGGCTTGCTCTCGGCATCTTTTGCTTGAATTTTGCATTTGTGGCATTCCTCAAGATCTGATGCCAGATTTTGGGTGTTGGGGACGGCTCTTTTCGGCTTTGTCCAGTAACCCAACTTTGATTTGATTGATTTGATTTTTTATTTATTTATTTGATTTTGATTTTGATTTGATTTTTTTTCATATTACCATCCCAAGCGCCCTTTCGGGTTTTCACCGGGGATGGCCCCCTCTAGCTTTTTCCGGTGCGCCCTTTCGGGTTTTCACACCGAGGGGTTGCCCATTTTTGCCTGAGGCGCCCTTTCGGGTTTTCACCTCAGCTGGGTTTAAGGCCTTTTTGCCCTCGAACATCCCTTTTTGGAGGATGGTCAAGTCCGCCGGGACATCTCTATTTTTAGTCCCTTTTTCTTTTTTTTGTTTTTTTTTTGTTTTAGGACCCGAGGCCGGACCCTGGGGCAATTGATCATGGGATCTGCCATTTGGATTTAGCCTACCGTTGCGGTTTTCTGGCTAAAGAAATTTCGGTTAGCCTACCACTCCGGTTTGCTGGCTAAGGATTTTGGCTTGACCGACCACGGAGGTTTATTGGTCAAACAGGGGACAGCCTACCTTCTTGGGGTTTTCTAGCTAAGGTTTTAGGGTTTGACCGACCATGGAGGTTTGTTGGTCAAAAGGATAGCCTACCTTCTTGGGGTTTGCTGGCTAAGGTTTTAGGGTTCGACCGACCACGGAGGTTTGCTGGTCAAAGGGATAGCCTACCTTCTTGGGGTTTGCTGGCTAAGGTTTTAGGTTTGACCGACCACGGAGGTTTGCTGGTCAAAGGGATAGCCTACCTTCTTGGGGTTTGCTGGCTAAGGATTTAGGTTTGACCGACCACGGAGGTTTGCTGGTCAAAGGGATAGCCTACCTTCTTGGGGTTTGCTGGCTAAGGTTTTAGGTTTGACCGACCACGGAGGTTTGCTGGTCAAAGGGATAGCCTACCTTCTTGGGGTTTGCTGGCTAAGGATTTAGGTTTGACCGACCACGGAGGTTTATTGGTCAAAGGGATAGCCTACCTTCTTGGGGTTTGCTGGCTAAGGTTTTAGGTTTGACCGACCACGGAGGTTTGCTGGTCAAAAGGATAGCCTACCTTCTTGGGGTTTGCTGGCTAAGGATTTAGGTTTGACCGACCATAGAGGTTTGCTGGTCAAAGGGATAGCCTACCTTCTTGGGGTTTGCTGGCTAAGGATTAGATTTGACCGACCACGGAGGTTTGCTGGTCAAAGGGATAGCCTACCTTCTTGGGGTTTGCTGGCTAAGGATTTAGGTTTGACTGACCACGGAGGTTTATTGGTCAAAGGGATAGCCTACCTTCTTGGAGTTTGCTGGCTAAGGTTTTAGGTTTGACCGACCACGGAGGTTTGCTGGTCAAAAGGATAGCCTACCTTCTTGGGGTTTGCTGGCTAAGGATTTAGGTTTGACCGACCACGGAGGTTTGCTGGTCAAAGGGATGGCTTCATCCACCATTTTGATTCACTTATCAAGCGGAATAGGGGCACAGCCTAGCATTTCGTCTGCCGGCCGCGCGAAACATGCCTTGGTAAGTAATGATTTGATTTTGGTTTCTTTTTTTCTCTCTTTTTTTCATTACTGACCCCTGCGCCCTTTTGGGTTTTCACAGAAGCCAGCCCCCTCTAGCTTTTTCCAACGCGCCCTTTCGGATTTTCGCGTTGAGGGGTTATCCATTTTTGCCTGAGGCGCCCTTTCGGGTTTTCACCTCAGCTGGATTTCAGGCATTTTTACCCTTGGGCACTCCTTTTGGGGAGTGACCAAGTCTGCCGGGACATCTCTATTTTTAGTCCCTTTTTCTTTTCTCCCCTTTTTTTTTTTTGGAACTTGGAGTCCGAAGCAAGGTTGCGGAGCCTTGGCTAGGGGATTCGCCGTTTGGCTTTAGCCCATCATTATGATTGGTGGGCCAAAGACAGCACAGCCTACCATGGAGGTTTACTGGCTGAGGGGGGCACTGCTTAGCCGACCTTTTGGGGGTTTATTGGCTGAAGGTTTTGACTTGGTCGACCAGGATGGTTTGCTGACCAAGAAGGAGTTTTAGCCGACCTTTTTGGGGTTTATTGGCTAAAGGTTTGACTCGGTCGACCAGGATGGTTTGCTGACCAAGAAGGGGTTTTAGCCGACCTTTTTGGGGTTTATGGCTAAAGGATTTGATTTGGTCGACCAGGATGGTTTGCTGACCAAGGAGGAGTTTTATGATGAAGGGAAAAATTTGTCGTCATCTCCCCTTTTTTTTTGTTGCTAGGCTCTTTTGCCCTTGGGCGCTCCCTTTTGGGGAGTGACCAAGTCTGCCGGGACGTCATTATTTTTCTTTCAGTCCCTTCCCTTATATTTTTTTTTGACATGGGCACATGCGCCCAACCCTAGCCTGATTCGGCTATAAGGGGATCAGAGGGCGATTGCCCGGGGCATTCATGCTCAGGGGCAAAGTACATTTTGAGATGCTTGCCATTTAGTGGTGGAAAGGGGCGGTCGCCGGCATGTGTTGCCAGCGTGTATCCCCCGCCTTCATACACTCCAGTGACCACGTACGGTCCGCGCCAGTTTGGCTGGAGTTTGCCACTTGATTTGCCTGCCATGACTTCTCTTTGCTTGACCATGACGAGGTCACCTTTCTTGAAGACACGGGGCCTGACTAACTTGTCGTAGGCTCGAGTCATGCGGGCTTGATAGGATTGGAGGTGTTTGTATGCTTCCAACCTTTTGCCCTCTAGGTCGGACAATTCCTCCAATCTTCTTTCAATTTCTTGTCGTTCCTCGGGCTGAAGACCGGTGTAGACGACTACCCTGTAGAATGACATTTCAATTTCGATGGGGAGCATGGCTTCAGCTCCGTACACCAGAGAGAAGGGAGAACACCCCGTTGGGGTCTTATAGACCGTTCGGTATGCCCAGAGTGCTTCGTGCACTTTCTCTCCCCAATCACGCTTGCGGTTGCCGACTATCTTGGCAAGCAGTTTGCAAAGGGTCTTGTTGAAGGCTTCCGCCAGACCATTGGCTTGAGGGTTGTAGACCGTTGACGTCCTCCAATCTATTTGGAATTTGGCCGCCAACGCGTATATCGTTTTGTTTCTGAAGGGTGTACCGTTATCTGATACGATCCGATGAGGGGTGCCAAACCTGTAGATCAGGTGTTGTTTGACAAATTTTGCAACGGCTAGCCCGGTGACTTCCCGGAGAGGGATTGCTTCTGCCCATCGGGAGAAACAGTCAGTGGCTGCCAGGATAAACTTGTGGCCGCCAGAGGATGGTGGGAATGGTCCCACGACATCCATTCCCCATTCGGCAAAGGGCCATGTGGGGACAGTTGGATGCAATTCGTTCGGCGGCTTTCTTGGCACCGAACTGAAGACCTGGCATTGATGACACGTACGGGCGTACTGGGCGCAATCCGTATACATGGTCGGCCAGAAAAAGCCTTTTAGCTTGATGTTGATTTTCATCTTGTCTCCCGCTTGATGGGCTCCGCACAGTCCAGAGTGGACTTCGTGCATGATGACTTTGGCTTCTCTAGGGGAGAGACATCGGAGGAGGACAGACTTGTCTTTTTCATGGACAAGCCGATATAGTTGGTCCCCGATCATTTGATATGACGTGGCCCGCCGCAGCAGTCGGACTCGTTCGGCCCGATCTGAAGGCAGCCAACCGTTTTTTATTTGAATGATCGGCTGGCGCCAGTCTTCTTCTTGACCGGCTTCTTCTTCGAGGGTGTTGACTTCAGCATTTTCTGGGTCGGAGTCGTCCTCGAGAACACTGGGCATCAGCCTCCTATGTCGGACAGTTATGCCCAATTCCCCTTCAGGAGGGAGCTTTAGAGCAGACGCCAGTTTGGCTAGCGCATCCGCCTGAGAGTTTTGCCCTCTAGGGACATGTCCGATTTCGAACAAGTAGAACCTCTCGCGGAGCTTCATTACTTTGGCATGATAGGGGATCAGTTCTTTTTTTCGAACGTCGTAATCCCCCAGCACTTGACGGATGACCAGCTGCGAGTCTCCGTAGACTTTTATGCATTTGATGCCCATTTCGGCAGCCAGTTGAAGTCCCACGATCAGCGCCTCATATTCAGCTTGATTGTTGGTCAACGGCTTCATGAGTGCACATGAGTTGTGCAGTATTCCCCCTTGTGGAGTCACCAGGACAATGCCTGCTCCGGAGGTATAAGTTGTGGTGCCGTCAGTTTGCTTGAGCACCCGGGAAGCGCCATCAAAGTAGAGTTCCCAATGTGGTAACTCTATGGCGAGAGTATTCCCGTTTTCTTGAATGGGGACTTCTTTTTGTTGGGTCCCCTCCCCGTGAGGGGATGAGAGCGTTTCCTCTTCCGGGAGCTTGAACTCGAGGGGAGAGCCGGCTGGGAGCGGATGCGCCGCCAGGAAATCCGCCATACCTTGCCCTTTGATTGCTTTTCTTGGGACGAAGGTGATATCAAACTCCATGAGGAGAAGGGCCCATTTTCCCATCCTTCCTGACAACACAGGTTGGGTGAGGAGCGCTTTTAGCGGGTCTATCCTCGAGATGAGGCTGACTTGATGGGCTAGCAGATAGTGCCGTAATTTCTTGACGGCGAATATCAATGCCAGACATACTTTCTCCACTGGGGAATATCGGTGCTCCGGACCCACCAACATCCTGCTGAGGTAGTAGAGCGGTTGCTCTTTGCCTTCCTCATTCACTTGCGCCAGAAGCGCTCCCAGCGACGTTTCCATGGCTGTGATGTAGAGGATGAGCGGCTTATCTTTCACCGGGGCTCCCAAGACGGGAGGAGTAAGGAGATACTCTTTGATTTCTTCAAAGGTATCTTGGCACTCTTGGTCCCATACAAATGGGGCTCCTTTCTTCATCAATTTGCTGAAGGGGGCGCACCTGCCCGCGAGGTTGGAGATGAACCGCCTTATGTAGGCCAGCCTTCCCTGGAGAGATTTCAGCTCCGTTAAGGTTTTCGGCGGCGGCAGCTCTCTGATAGCTTTGATTTTGACGGGATCAATTTCTATCCCGCGGTATTTGACAACAAAGCCGAGGAATCTGCCGCTCGAGACGCCAAAGGCGCACTTCATAGGGTTCATCTTCAGCTGATTGGCGGAGTCTTTCGAAGACCTGGCGTAGGTCGCTTAGGTGGTCTTCCCGCCTTTTGGTCTTGACGACCAGATCATCAACGTAGCACTCGACCGAGTCATGGAGCATTTCTCCGAAAATCTTGGTCATGGCTCGTTGATAGGTGGCTCCGGCGTTCTTCAAGCCGAAGGGCATTCTTTTGTAGTTGTAGATCCCTTTGGGGGACCTAAAGGCGGTATGACCCTTATCTTTGGGAGCCATACGGATTTGATTGTAGCCCGACGATCCATCCATGAAGGATAGTGCTTCATGCCCTGTGGTCATATCGATCATAGTTTCCGTGATCGGGACCGGGAAGTCATCTTTTGGGCAGGCTTTGTTCAAGTCCCTGTAGTCGATACAGATCCGGACTTCGCCGCTCTTCTTCTTGACCGGCACTATATTGGCCAGCCAAGTTGGATAGATGCATGGCTCGGTGAAGTCGACTTGGAGAAGTCGGTCCACCTCGGCATTTACTTTCAGCTCCAGCTCGTGGCGCATACGCCGTTGGGCTTGCTTGACCGGTTTCGCTGCGGGGAGTATGGACAATTCATGCTCAGCCACGGAGGGGTCCAGGCCTGGCATTTCTTTGTATGTCCACGCGAAACAGTCTTTGAATTCCAGCAAGAGTTGCCGGTATGACTGTCTTTCTTCCTCGTTCAGGAGAGCGCTGACGAAGATTGGTCGGGGTTCTTTTGGTTCCCCGAGGTCGAGTTCGACCAGTTCGTCGACAGTAGCTTGTCCGCCGTCTTCGAGTTCACGGGGTGCTGGCTGTAGGTCGATGAAATCCTTTTCTTCATCGGAGTCAGCAACGTGGACGTCATAGTATTTGAAGCCTTCTTCTGTGATCGGCCAGAAGTGACCCCCTTCGCTTTGAGGCGCTTCTTGACACGACGCCCCATTTGATAGGACGAGGGCGGCCTCCCCTTGCTGCGGCTTTGTAGCGGGGGTAGGAGATCGCCCATCGGAAGGGCAATGATTAGATGAGGGCGCGAGCCCAACGGTGTTGACCGTATAGTAGGCCTCGCATTCCGCCGTCTGACCATAGCCCAACCCCCGAGTGTCTTTTGCACAATAGGGGGGTTGCCCTCGGAGTTGCTTCGGGTACCACAGCTGATGGAAGTACTCCCGTCGAGAGGGATCTTGCGTTTGTGCAATCTTTTGCCTTTGGCACAATTTCTTGATGTGCTCGGGCATGTCGTCCATTTCTTGGACGGGCTCTGGGGCGACTTGAGTCGTTTGACTCCAGCCGAAGTCGTCTTCGGAGGGCCCATATGGAAGCGGGTCTCCTTTGTAGAAGATGATCGGCTTCGGCGTCTCGCCTTCCTCGAGACTGTCATTTCTGTAATGGGTGACAATGAATGTCTTTAGTCGTTCCACCCATTGCTCCTCCCTATGGAAGGGTAGCTGCATGTACGCCGGCGGCAAAGAGATGCTTCGGTTGATGATCTCGCCGACGGTGTTTGCTTCATGGTTGATTTCACGCCTTTCTGGGCAACTTGGCCCGGGCGTGGTGGATTCGGCGAGGCGGCTGAGCCGGTGAGCTTCAAGGAGGTCTTTGTTGACCGTGAAGAGCTCCTCTTCCTCTTGATCCTGGCTTGCTTGATTCGCGTCGGCATTTTGTTTTTCCTTGCCTTTTGACGCGGTTGGCTTGTTGGGAGGCTCGCCGAAGTATAGCTGGGCATCCGCCAGATTGCATTCATTTGGGCGGAAAGGAGCCCGGTCGGCGAAGACCGTATGTTGCTCTCCTTCTTTGATGTATTTATACACTGATGGAGAGTCGAGGGGATGACCCGATTTTCATGGAGCCAGGGTCTTCCCAGGAGAGCTTTGTAGGACGTGTTTGCATTGATGATGTAAAACACGACCTTAGTAGTGAGGCCGTCCATGGCCAGCTGTACTCCACCCTTCCCAAGGCGTTTTCAGAATTCTGGTTGAACCCAGCGATTCTGATGTCATTTACCCTTTGCAAGTAGGGCGTGAGATATAAAGACTTGAAAGTCTTCAGAGGCATGATATTAATCGACGCCCCGGGGTCAACCAGGATCCGGTTGAGCTCGTGCCCATTGACTTTTCCTTGCATGTACAACGGGCGGTTGTGGTATAGCGTTGGCAACAGCATGTCCTTGTCGGAGAAGGTCACCTCCGCCGCCAGTGCTTCGAGGGCTTGCGCCTGGAGTTCGGTCACGTCAGCTTCGTAGACCTCGGGCTCTTGCAAGATTTTGACGAGCGCCGTTCTCAACTCTTTGCTCCAGGCAATGGCGTCCCATATGGTGATGTTGGTTGGGAACCGCTTCATATGCTGTATGATTTTGCGGTCAGCCCGGGCACGGAGTTGATCCAATGGCGGGACAGTGTCCTCCAGGGCTTTTATCGGTTGCCCGAATTGGTTGACCCGTTTTGTCCCTGGCTGTTCGTCCGGCTTTTCTTCGAACAACGAGCCCAGGCTATCCTCCTCCGGGGCAGTAGTTTCTTCTTTGCCGCTTCTGGCTGGAGTGGACCGGACGGCCGACTCAGGAGTTTTCCGGTGGGAGGTTTGTTGGGATCGCCCATCCCCCACACTCTTCTTCGTCGGACAGGACGAAGAGGACTGGCTGGGTGGCCCTCCGGTCGGAGAGCCCACTAGCGATATCCTGCTGCTCTTCTTCTTCCTCGTCAGACGGGTCGAAGATGAAGGAGTTCGCCCGCACCTCTATTTCCGGGGCAGGCTGAGGCTCTTCTCCTCGGAAGACGATAGTCTTGCCCAGGTCGGGCGAGTTGGCTTTCTCGCTGAGGGACGGGGCGGATTTCTTTCCTCGTCCGCGGCCCTTTCCTTTGCCTCGATTGCGGCGCCGATATGTTGCCACAGGGGGCGTAACAGCCGGTGATTGCAAGCTTGCTGGCGGCGGTATCGACACCATGTTGCACGAGAAGTCTTTCAGCATTTCTTCCAGCTTCTCGATGGTGATTTCATCTTCCTTATAGAAGATGGACAATTCTTCGGGCAGAGGCAGCTTCTCGCCTTCTTGAGCCCTTTGTAGCATTTGGTGGAGCCAGCTTTTAAGCCTTGTTTTGCGCTCCATTTCTTCCCACGGGATGTATATGTCCAAAGGGACTCCCCAAGTGGGTTTGGAGGGGATATACTCCTCCAATTCATCAATAAGCTTCTGCAAGCTTTTGGAGTGGAGTCAGCTCCGCCGGGGCTGCCGCGGCCTCCTCTTGCTCAGCTTGCTTCTTTAGGCGCCTTTTCATGTTCTTGCGCCGGTTCTTTTCTTGCTGCACGCGCGCGCCATTTCGAGCGGCGTCAGCGGCTTGGCTTGCCCTGTTGTTTGAGAGGTGGTTTCTCGGCCGAGGCGACCGTGCGACCTTCCCCTCTTAGGGAACGCGGACAGAGTGCGCATTCTGGACGCCACCGTCGTCCAACCAGCTTCGTCTTGTTGATGCTGGAAAGTGGAGTCAATTGCCTGCTCGATTACCTCGGGCGGCAGTTGTTGGAATTCGGCCCAATAGGGGCTTGGCTCTTGGGTGGCCGGCTCCATCACTGGCTGCTTGCCCCTGCGGTCTTTATCTTGCCGCTTGAGTATTCGCGGAGGCGAATTCTCGAAGCACTGCCCCTTACTCCTATTTTCCGGAGTTTGCTCATGGGGAGGGGAGACTTGATGTCGTCGAGACCCCTTCTTTCGCCGAGGAGGTTGTTGCTGGACTTCTTGCCTGGCCTCGGCCCGGATTGTCGGATTGCCTTCTGAGTCGATCTTTCCCTCTTGGATGAGGGATTTGACCCAGTCTCGGACAATCGGACACATATCCGTAGGATGCAGCAACATGGCATGGTATTTGCAATACATGGGGTGGTTTGTTTCCCTCTCCGTGTATGTTGGTGGCGGCCTGTGCGCCTTTACATAGCCTTGCTGCAAGAGTCTTTCGAAGATCTCCCCGGTCTTTGCGGTCGCAAAGGGGTTCGGGGAGACTCGCCACCCGGGATACCATAGGGCAGGGGCCTCGTCAGATGAGCCGCCTTCTGTCATATCCGGATCCTCTTGGTTGTATCTTGAGGTGGGCTGCTCTTTCAGGGATATATTCCTGAATTGTTGCCCCAAGCTCGCGCCTTCAGTGTCAGCTATGGACGACATCGGCGGTACGAGCCATCCTCGTTCATCAGCTTCGGGGGCTTGGAGGTTCTTGAAGCGCATATAGTCGCTTTCTTCAAACTCCCGCTGGGCTGCTTCCCTGGCTCTCATCAGGACCATGGAGTTGCCTTCCGGGTCGATTTTCCCCTTTTGGATAAGGGACTCGATCCAATCCCGGACATCAGGGCACCTGTCTGTAGGGTGCAGCAGCATGGCGTGATACCGACAGTACATGGGGTGATTCAACTCCCTTTCAGTGTACGTCGGTGGCGGTGTGTGGGCCATCACGACACCTCGTTGCAGGAGCTTTTCGAAGATTTCCCCAACATTTCCGGTCGCCAAGTGACTGCGGTGGGGAATTCTCCCTCCTGAGCACCACCAGGTAGGGGCTTCGCCAGTTGAGCCGCCTTCTGTCATATCCGGGTCCGGGAAAGTGAAGGCCACCGGTGTATAAATTTCTGGTGGGTCCATGACGTTGACTGTATGCGTGACAACGTCAGCTGAATGGTCTGTCCATTCGCGAATGTGAGGCTGCGGCGGGTTGACACGGGCGTTGCCCAAGTCGATAATCCCTTGGTTGACCCATGCTTCAACCTTGTCTTTAAAGACGTGGCAGTCCTCTAACGCGTGCCCTGCATCTTGGTGGTATATGCAGTAGTTTGGCGGGACGCTTGTTGGCGGCTGGCAGCCCAATAGTCCTGCTCGCAGGCAGGTACGGTAGAGTGCCAGTGTCCGATGGCGCGGGAAGGAGTACAATCTTCCGGCGATTTCATCATCAGACGGATTTGAAGACTCCTCCGAGATCCACCCCCCGCAGGGGGGGCGCGTTCGGGGCGTAGGTGCGCCTGCGGGCCCCTGAAGTCCTTGCTGGAGAGTCGTCAGACTTTCTTGCATAGTCCTCAGGTACATCAGCGTTTGGCGCTGACCGTGTCGCAGCGATTGAACCTGTCTTTCCAGGTTTTGCACTGTCTCGGACCATGTCCTGTGCTCCGAGGCTGAGGGATGATCCCCCTCCCATCCGTTGGTGGAATGAGCGTCCCAAGGATTTGCCTCGGGGTCTTCAGGCTCAGGAGGTGGCGCATTGACATGGATGACATTGGCCGACTGCCTCGATTGGTCCCAAGCATGGGGCTGTGGAGGATCGACCAAATGTTCATGCATGGTGATGAGGCGACTCTGGATCAGCTTCTGTATTTCATTTTTGAAGACATAGCAGTCTTCAATGGAGTGCCCCAGCATGCGGTGGTAGAGACAGTAATTTGGCTCATCCACTCTATCCGCTTCGCTTGGTCTTCTCATTGCCGGAAGCGTGAGCAAGTCATTCTTCATGCACAGCTTGAAGAGCATCTTCGTATGATCCCTTTTGAAGGAATACGGCGTGCTCATACGTTGTGGCAGTGAAGTCGGAGGCGGTCTTTCTTCCACCTTCTTGCTTGGGGCGCCAGAGGCCATGATCTTCTTCCCTTTACTTTGCGGGGCGAAGTCCACAGCATTGGCTTCTTTGCCCATAGCACGCTCCTTGCCCGGCTTGATTTTCGGAGGAGCTTGCATCGGGTTATCGGCGAAGAACATTTCGATCTCTGCCACGACCGCGTTGAGCTGGTCAAAACCCTTGATGTTTGTTCCCAGCAGCTTTTCACTTATCTGCGCTGCCAGGCCCCGCCGACAGATGGTTATGGCATCTTCTTGCGTCGGGGGGTTGTCACACCTCATGCTGAAGTCACGCCACCGCTTGATGAAGTCGAGTGCCGTTTCTCCTTTTCTTTGCTTGAGGGAGCACAGCTCTGCGAGCGACACCTTTCTCTCGGCCGTTTGGAAACGGTCGATGAACTTCTTTTGGAGGTCGGCCCAGTCGACAATGGAATTGGGCCTCAACCTGGAGTACCACTGGAAGGCGGTGCCTGTCAGGGACGTTGCGAAGTAACGGAGGAGGTAGGATTCGTCGAATGCCAACTCTCCCATAGCCGTTATATAGTAGGCCAGGTGCTCGTTTGGCGAGCCCTGTCCGTCGAACTTCTGCAACTTTGGCGCCTTGGGGAAGTCCGGTGGCAGCTTCTTGAATTGATGGTGGACGGGATATGGCACGCTGTAGAGATCTACAGTGGCAGTTCCCTCGCCCCGCTGAGCGAAGCGGTCGTCCACGATCTTTTCAATCATTCGCCGCTGGGCGACGATATCTTCAGCCGCGGAGGCTTGGGAGTTTATGCCCCTGCGCGGCTGTTGGACCGGGTCGACGGTATAGTCGTTGACCGCGGCTGTGCGTGGGTTGACATCGGGCAGGTCGCCTTGTTGATGTCTTGCCCGAGCATTTTGGTTTGCCGTCGGCACTTGGCGGCGTGGCGCATTTGCCCCTGCCTGTTGTCCTCGCTCGGTCAGGAGATTGGCCATTTCAGCCTGCCAACGCTGTATGAAATCATACTTGGCGTCGTCCGTCATTGCTTGGAAGGCGGCTCTAGTTGGCGGCATGAGGAAGACTTCAGCTTGCTCCCCGTCAGCCGCAGTTGTTGATCTCCGAGGTGGAGGCTGGCGACTTCGTCTTCTTCCCCTCCTTCGAGGTCCAGTTGGACCTGTCCCGGAAGGGGCCTTTGATCATGGTCGAGTGGAGGCTCGAGAACTTGCCCCAGGTTCGAGGGCCCAGCTTGACTGCCTTGCTGCCCTTGGAGAAGTCTTCTGGCAGCGTTCCGGGTGTACCGGAGGACGGTTTCGTCGTCCTGTCCGGACTCGTTTATCCTGAGCGCTCCTGCAGGGATGCCGGACGGCCTAGCTGCTTCCCTTCTGGAAGCATAGCAGGTGAAGATTTTCATGCCTCCACCTTCTTCAGACGTCTGCTGCACTCTCCGCTTCTTGGGCTTCTAAGTGCTCGGACGGATTGCAGCTCCCAGCCTAGTGAAGACTGAGGCGCTCAGCCTTTCAAAGACCGAGACTCGAGGTGTGGAAGCTCCGGCTTGACTCGCGTCTCCCCCTTCAGCAGTTTCCGCTTGGGCGGGGACGAAGTTGGGCTTCCTATAAATGCCCCTGCGTTTGTGTCCGCGGGGACGAGGAGGTTCGGTTTCTTGAGCTTTTTCTCGCCCGGTACCGTCGCCTTCTTGGGGCGTTCGGCGGGTTGATCCGCTCTGGCTTGTTTGATCTGGCGGGCTTCCTGCTTGGTCACCCACATTTGCCTCATTTTACGAGGCGGCTGGGGCGTCGAGCTTGATGCCTGCCCCTGTCGGGCTCCTTTTGAGGAGTCCCGATCTTCTTGACGCATCCCTTGGAGGAGAGCGAACTGGTTGGAGGTTGCCACCGTAGGGACGCTTCTGTCCCGGGGCAGTATCGGCTCGCCTCCATCGAGCCTGACGCGGATGTCTCCGACGAGCACGGTCTTGCCGGAGTTGGAGACAACTGCGTGGGGCTTGGTGCCCCTGCGCCCCTGGCGTTGTCCCCGTTTTCTAGGGACTGCGACGCAAGAGATTGTGTTAACCGAGAAGACTCGGTCTTGACTTGGACGGGATTTGGTACCCCTGGTTGCAGTGGCTTTGGGTGCCGTCTTTGGAGTAGCTTGGACGGCGGGGACCACCCCTAGGAAGTAGGGGGATCCCACCACAGCAGGAAAGTCGCCGAATACGATCGGCGTCGTCAAGTAGCCACACTTGGCGTGGCATGCAACGACCATCGGACCGTAGGTGACGGCGGCCATTGAGCAGACTTGAACTTGCAGGTGGAAGCGGGCTTCTTCTCGCCGACTTTCGCTCCTGTTACCTGTGATGTGGAAATTAGTCATCTTTTATTTCTATATCGGCATACGGCCTTTTTACATATGCATGGAAGGCAGGAACTGTCCCACCGGGCGTGCCAGATTGTTGGAACGCAGAATATTTCCTTTTTTTTTTCTATATTTTCTTATATTTTCTATTTCTTCTCATTTCTTTTATCTTCGAAATGAATTTTGGGCGTGCCAGACTGTTTACGAGAAACAGACAAAGATTTATTTTGCGAGGGGTACCGGGTAAAGACCCGGCACCCTCGAACATTTCATTTTTTCGCGTGCGCTCGCGTTCAGGGCGATTGGAGTGGTCGTGTACTGGACCGTTCCCCACCGACCGAAGTCGATGTTTCGTTTACATCGAGTATAACACTCGAATACCTTCGAATGCGTAATGTTTATTAAAAGACCGTATGCCGAAATTTAAAGAAGAAAAGGCAGATGACAAGCAAATTTCCACAATTTTATTCAAGCATGCTCATGTCATTTATATTTATGACATTTACATTTACGCCTTTAATGGGGTTTTGTACCTCCACTGGGCGTGTATACAACAAGTCCTATACATGGACGTCGACGACAGGGTGTTTGTGCCTCCGTCGGACGTTTACATGGTAAGGAGTACATTTGTGTTACCAATGGAGTGTTTGTGCCTCCACGGGGTAACGTGCCTCTACGTATGTCTTTTGTGACACCGGAGGACTTAGACATGGGCCTCGAACATGCGCCTCGACATGTGTCGTTTTATGACACCGGAGGACTTGGGCATGGCCAATCGGGAGTCTAATAACAACTTGTGGCGTCTCTGTATGGGCGAACGTAAGAGGGCTCGACCACGAAGAGGAAGCACCAACGGGTGTCGAAGACCCTTCCGACACGTGCGGCCTATGTAAGCTCTCGCACGGACCAACCGAAGTGTTCGCAGGGGCTCTGAGGTTTTTTGCACCAACGGGGTCTTTGGGCCGAATGGCGTGTTGTGGGCTACGAAGCGCGCCTTGCCTCTACGCACGTCGTTTGGTGACAGCGGAGGATTAAACATGTGCCTCAACGAGTGTCGTTTTATGACACCGGAGGACTTAAACATGGCCTCGACGTGTGTCGTTTTATGACACCGGAGGACTTAAATGAAAACGCCGGGGTCATATGACAACCTGTGGTGTCTTCTCACGGACGAGCGCAGAAGGGCCCGATCGTGGAGGACAGAACACCGACAGACGCCAAGGACTTTCTCCCCAGCACGTGCGGCCTATTTAAGCTCGCGTACGTAAGGCTCTCGGCGACTCTCTGCGAGACGTTTGCTGCGGTGCCCGACCTCTTTCTTCGCCCCTTGCAATGAGGGTATGCCCCCGTATTTATAGGATTTCAGGGGGGCTAACCGGCAGGGGTACCCTCCCCGGCGGAGGTCTTCGGCGGCACGGGCGTCGAGGCAGAGCGCGAGCGTCGAGGCCGATGGCGAACCGGCGGAGGTGCCCATATGGGAGGGCTAACTGGCGGAGGGGGCCGCCAGTCAGGGGGCCTGACCGGCGGCCCCTCCTGACTGGCGGAGGGGGCCGCTAGTCAGGGGACCTGACTGGCGGCCCCTCCTGACTGGCGGAGGGGGTCCGCCGGTCAGGGGCCCTGACCGACGCCCCTCCTGGCTGGCGGAGGGGGTCCGCCGGTCAGGGGGCCTGACCGGCGCCCCTCCTGCTGGCGGAGGGGGGTCCGCCGGTCAGGGGGGCCTGACCGACGCCCCTCCAACTGGCGGAGGGGGCCAACCGGCGCCCCTCCCTGCCTGGCGGAGGCACAGACCGGCGCCCCTCTTCGTCCTTGGTCATTTCCAAGAGGATTTCTGGGAGTTTTGCTGGTTTGTCATGGCACGTGCGGCACACGTGCACACACATGCCCGCATGTATTTGACGTGCATTCGGCGTGCGTTCTTGCCCGTTTCACGTGCGTTTGACCCCATTTTTGGAGGGCGTGTGCATTTCACCTTTTCGGACCCATCCGAGTCGTACGCGATCTTTAGCGCGAGTTCGGACATCAATTTTCGGCTATCCGGGGTGCGCGTTTCCGCTGTTGACGGGACTATCGAACACCGTACTCCGGGTTGACACACGGACTCGAATCCGTTTATCCTCCGGCGTTCGAGTGTGGAGGCCGGGGTTTATTCCCAAACTTTTGTGGATTTCCGGACGAGTTTGCCACCCGGGACTTGTTTAAATCCCGATATTTTCGGGTTCAACATCGACCTAGGATGGTTTGCTGACCAAGAAGGAGTTTTATAACCGACCCTTTTTGGGGTTTATTGGCTATAGGGTTTGACTTGGTCGACCTAGGATGGTTTGCTGACCAAGGAGGAGCTTTATAATGAAGGAGAAAAATTTGTCATCATCCCCCCCCCCCCCTTTTTTTTTTGCTAGGCTCTTTTGCCCTTGGGCACCCCCTTTTGGGGAGCGACCAAGTCTGCCGGGACGTCATATTTTTTCTTTCAGTCCCTTCCCTCGTTTTTTTTTTCTTTTGACATGGGCACATATGTCAAACCCTAGCCTGATTCGGCTATAAGGGGATCAAAGGGCGGTAGCTCGGGGAATTCATGCTCAGGGGCAAAGTACATTTTCAAATGCTTGCCATTTAGTGGGGGAAAGGGGCGATCGCCGGTATGTGTTGCCAGCGTGTATCCCCCGCCTTCATACACTCCAGTGACCACGTACGGTCCGCGCCAGTTTAACTGGAGTTTGCCACTTGATTTGCCTGCCATGACTTCCCTTTGCTTGACCATGACGAGGTCACCTTTCTTGAAGACACGAGGCCTGACTAGCTTGTCGTAGGCTCGAGTCATGCGGGCTTGATAGGATTGGAGGTGTTTGTATGCTTCCAACTTTTTGCCCTCTAGGTCGGCAATTCCTCCAACCTTCTTTCAATTTCTTGTCGTTCCTCAGGCTGAAGACCGGTATAGACGGCTACCATGTAGGATGACATTTCGATTTCGATGGGGAGCATAGCTTCGGCTCCGTACACCAGAGAGAAGGGAGAACACCCCGTTGGGGTCTTGTAGACCGTCCGGTATGCCCAGAGCGCTTCGTGCACTTTCTCCCCCCAATCACGTTTGCGGTTGCTGACTATCTTGGCCAGCAGTTTGCAAAGGATCTTGTTGAAGGCTTCTGCCAGACCATTGGCTTGAGGGTTGTAGACCGTTGACGTCCTCCAATCTATCTGAAATTTGGCTGCCAACGCATATATTGTTTTGTTTTTGAAGGGCGTACCGTTATCTGATACGATCCGATGAGGGGTGCCGAACCTGTAAATCAGGTGTTGCTTGACAAATTTTGCAACGGCTACCCCGGTGACTTCCCGGAGAGGGATTGCTTCTGCCCATCGGGAGAAATAGTCAGTGGCTGCCAGGATGAACTTGTGGCCGCCAGAGGATGGTGGGAATGGTCCCACGACATCCATTCCCCATTCGGCGAAGGGCCACGTAGGGGCAGTTGGATGTAATTCGTTCGGCGGCTTCCTGGCACCGAACTGAAGACCTGGCATTGATGACACGCACGCGCGTATTGGACGCAATCCGTGTACATGGTTGGCCAGAAGAAGCCCTTTAGCTTTATGTTGATTTTCATCTTGTCTCCCGCTTGATGGGCCCCGCACAGTCCAGAGTGGACTTCGTGAATGATGACTTTGGCTTCCCTGGGGGAGAGACATCGGAGAAGGACAGACTTGTCTTTTTTATGGACAAGCCGGTATAGTTGGTCTCCAATCATTTGATAGGACGTGGCCCGCCGCAGGAGCTGGATTCTTTTAGCCCGATCCGAGGGTAGCCAAGCGTTCTTTATTCGGATGATCGGCTGGCGCCAGTCTTCTTCTTGACCGGCTTCTTCTTCAAGGGCGTTGACCTCTGCATTTTCCAGGTCGGGGTCGTCCTCAAGAACGTTGGGCATCAGCCTCCTATGTCGGACGGTTATGCCCAGTTCTCCTTCAGGAGGGAGCTTTAGAGCCGACGCTAGTTTGGCTAGCGCATCCGCCTGAGAGTTTTGCCCTCTAGGGACATGTCCGATTTCGAACAAGTAGAATCTCTCGCGGAGCTTCATTACTTTGGCATGATAAGGGATCAGTTCTTTTTTTCGAACGTCGTAATCCCCCAGCACTTAACGGATGACCAGCTGCGAGTCTCCGTAGACTTTTATGCATTTGATGCCCATTTCGGCAGCCAGTTGAAGTCCCACGATCAGCGCCTTATATTCAGCTTGATTGTTGGTCAACGGCTTCATGAGTGCACATGAGTTGTGCAGTATTCCCCCTTGTGGAGTCACCAGGACAATGCCCGCTCCGGAGGTATAAGTTGTGGTGCCGTCAGTTTGCTTGAGCACCCGGGAAGCGCCATCAAAGTAGAGTTCCCAATATGGCAACTCTATGGCGAGAGTATTCCCATTTTCTTGAATGGGGACTTCTTTTTGTTGGGTCCCCTCCCCGTGGGGGGATGAGAGTGTTTCCTCTTCCGGAAGCTTGAACTCGAGAGGAGAGCCTGCTGGGAGTGGACGCGCCGCCAGGAAATCCGCCATACCTTGCCCTTTGATTGCTTTTCTTGAGACGAAGGTGATATCAAACTCCATGAGGAGAAGGACCCATTTTCCCATCCTTCCTGACAACACAGGTTGGGTGAGGAACGCTTTTAGAGGGTCTATCCTCGAGATGAGGCTGACTTGATGGGCCAGGAGATAGTGCCGTAACTTTTTGACGGCAAATATCAATGCCAGGCACACTTTCTCTACTGGGGAATATCGGTGCTCCGGACCCACCAGCATTCTGCTGAGGTAATAGAGCGGTTGCTCCTTGCCTTCCTCGTTCACTTACGCCAGAAGCGCTCCCAGCGACGTTTCCATGGCCGCGATGTAGAGGATGAGCGGCTTATCTTTCACTGGGGCTCCCAAGACGGGAGGAGTAAGGAGATACTCTTTGATTTCTTCAAAAGTGTCTTGGCACTCTTGGTCCCATACAAATGGGGCTCCTTTCTTCATTAATTTGCTGAAGGGGGCGCACCTGCCCGCGAGATTGGAGATGAACCGCCTTATGTAGGCCAGCCTTCCTTGGAGCGATTTCAACTCCGTCAACGTTTTCGGCGGCGGCAGCTCTCTAATAGCTTTGATTTTGACGGGATCAATTTCTATCCCGCGGTATTTGACAACAAAGCCGAGGAATCTGCCGCTTGAAACGCCGAAGGCGCACTTCATAGGGTTCATCTTCAGCTGGTGCTGGCGGAGTCTTTCGAAGACCTGGCGTAGGTCGCCTAGATGGTCTTCCCGCCTTTTGGTCTTGACGACCAGATCATCAACGTAGCACTCGACCGAGTCATGGAGCATTTCTCCGAAAATCTTGGTCATGGCTCGTTGATAGGTGGCTCCAGCGTTCTTCAAGCCGAAGGGCATTCTTTTATAGTTGTAGATCCCTTTGGGGGACCTAAAGGCGGTATGACCCTTATCTTTGGGAGCCATGCGGATTTGATTGTACCCCGACGATCCATCCATGAAGGATAGTGCTTCATGCCCTGTGGTGATATCGATCATAGTTTCTGTGATCGGGACAGAGAAGTCGTCTTTTGGGCAGGCTTTGTTCAAGTCCCTGTAGTCAATACAGATCCGGACTTGGCCATTCTTTTTCTTGACCGGCACTATATTGGCCAGCCAAGTTGGATAAATGCATGGCTCGGTGAAGTCGACTTGGAGAAGTCTGTCCACCACGGCATTTACTTTCAGCTCCAGCTCGTGGCGCATACGCCGTTGGGCTTGCTTGACCGGCTTTGCCGTGGGGAGTATGGACAACTCATGCTCAGCCACGGAGGGGTCCAGGCCTGGCATTTCTTTGTATGTCCACGCAAAACAGTCTTTGAATTCCAGCAAGAGGTGCCGTTATGACTGTCTTTCTTCCTCATTCAAGAGGGAGCTGACAAAGATTGGTCGGGGTTCTTTTGGTTCCCCGAGGTCGAGCTCGACCAGTTCGTCGACAGTAGCTTGTCCACCGTCTTCGAGTTCACGGGGTGCCGGCTGTAGGTCGATGAAATCCTTTTCCTCATCGGAGTCAGCAATGTGGACGTCATAGTATTTGAAGCCTTCTTTTGTGATCGGCCAGAAATGACCCCCTTCGCTTTGAGGTGCTTCTTGACACGACGTCCCATTTGATAGGACGAGGGCGGCCTCCCCTTGCTGCGGCTTTGTAGCGGGGGTAGGAGATTGCCCATCGGAAGGGCAATGATCAGGTGAGGGCGCGAGCCCAACGGTGTTGACCGTATAGTAGGCCTCGCATTCCGCCACCTGACCATAGCCCAACCCCCGAGTGTCTTTTGCACAATAGGGGGGTTGCCCTCGGAGTTGCTTTGGGTACCACAGCTGGTGGAAGTACTCCCGTCGAGAGGGATCTTGCATTTGTGCAATCTTTTGCCTTTGGCACAATTGCTTGATGTGCTTGGGCATGTCGTCCATTTCTTGGACGGGCTCCGGGGCGACTTGAGTCGTTCGACTCCAGCCGAAGTCATCTTCGAGGGGCCCATATGGAAGCGGGTGTCCTTTGTAGAAGATGATTGGCTTTGGCGTCTCGCCTTCCTTGAGACTACCATTTCTGTAATGGGTGACAATGAATGTCTTTAGTCGTTCCACCCATTGCTCCTCCCTATGGAAGGGTAGCTGCATGTACGCCGGCGGCAAAGAGATGCTTCGGTTGATGATCTCGCCGACGGTGTTTGCTTCATAGTTGATTTCACGCCTTTCTGGGCAACTTGGCCCGGGCGCGGTGGATTCGGCGAGGCGGCTGAGCCGGCGATCTTCAAGGAGGTCTTTGTTGACCGTGAAGAGCTCCTCCTCCTCTTGATCCTGGCTTGCTTGATCCACGTCGGCATTTTGCTTTTCTTTGCCTCTTGACGCGGCTGTCGGCTCGTTGGGAGGCTCGCCAAAGTATAGCTGGGCATCCGCCAAATTACATTCATTTGGGCGGAAAGGGGCCCAGTCGACGAAGACTGTATGTTGCTCTCCTTCTTTGATGTATTTTATACACTGATGAAGAGTCGAGGGGATGACCCGATTTTCATGGAGCCAGGGTCTTCCCAGGAGAGCCTTGTAAAACGTGTTCGCATTTATGATGTAGAACACGACCTTGGTGGTGAAACCGTCCATGGCCAGCTGTACTTCCACCTTTCCCAAGGCGTTTTCAGAATTCTGGTTGAATCCAGCGATTCTAACATCATTTACCCTTTGCAAGTAGGGCGTGAGATATAAAGACTTGAAAGTCTTCAGAGGCATGATATTGATCGACGCCCCGGGGTCAACCAGGATTCGGTTGAGCTCGTGCCCATTGACTTTTCCTTGCATGTACAACAGGCGGTTGTGGTACAGCGTTGGCAACAACATGTCCTTATCGGAGAAGGTCACCTCCGTCACCAATGCTTCGAGGGCTTGGGCCTGGAGTTCGGTCACGTCAGCTTCGTAGACCTCAGGCTCTTGCAAGATTTTGACTAGCGCCGTTCTCAACTCTTTGCTCCAGGCAATGGCATCCCATATGGTGATGTTGGTTGGGAACCGCTTCATATGCTGTATGATTTTGCGGTCAACCCGGGCACGGAGTTGATCCAATGGCGGGACAATATCTTCCAGGGCTTTTATCGGTTGCCCGAATTGGTTGACCCGTCTTGTCCCTGGCTGTCCGTCCGGCTTTTCTTCGAACAACGAGCTCAGGCTATCCTCCTCCGAGGCAGTAGTTTCCTCTTTGCCACTTTTGGATGGAGTGGGCCGGACGACCGACTCAGGAGTTTTCCGGTGGGAGGGTTTGTTGGGGATCGCCCATCCCCCACACTCTTCTTCATCGGACAGGACGAAGAGGACCGGCTGAGTGGCCCTCCGGTCGGAGAGCCCGCTAGCGATATCCTGCTGCTCTTCTTCTTCCTCGTCAGATGGGTCGAAGATGAAGGAGTTCGCCCGTACCTCCATTTCCGGGGCAGGCTGAGCTTTTTCTCCTCGGAAGACGATAGTCTTGCTCAAGTCGGGCGAGTTGGCTTTCTCGCTGAGGGACGGGGCGGATTTCTTTCCTCGTCCGGGACCCCTCCCTTTGCCTCGGTTGCGACGCCGATACGTTGCCACAAGAGGCGTAACAGCCGGTGATTGCAAGCTTGTCGGCGGCGGTATCGACAACATGTTGCACGAGAAGTCTTTTAGCATTTCTTCCAACTTCTCAATGGTGATTTCATCTTCCTTATAGAAGATGGCCAGTTCTTCGGGCAGAGGCAGCTTCTCGCCTTCTTGAGCCCTTTGTAGCATTTGGTGGAGCCAGCTTTTAAGCCTTGTTTTGCGCTCCATTTCTTCCCACGGGATGTATATGTCCAAAGGGACTCCCCAAGTGGGCTTGGAGGGGATATATTCCTGCAATTCATCAATGAGCTTTTGCAGCTTCTGGAGCGGAGTGAGCTCTGCTGGGGTCGTTGCGGCCTCTGCTTGCTCGGCTCGCTCTTTCAGGCGTCTTTTCATGTTCTTTTACCTGTTCTTCTCTCGTTTCAGCGCCCGCGCCATTTCAAGCGGCGTAAGCTCCTTTGCTGCTTTGGGCGCCCAAGAGGCGTCCTCTCGGGCGGGGCGGCCATATGACCCTCCCCTTTTAGGGAACGCCAGTGAGGGGCGCATTCTGGAGGCCACAGTGGTCCAGCCAGCTTCATCTTGCTGGTGTTGAAAAGTAGAATCGATCGCCTGCTCGATTACTTCGGGCGGCAATTCTTGGAATTCGGCCTAGTAGGGGTTTGCCTCTCGGGTGGTCGGCTCAATCACTGGCTGCTTGCCCTTGCGGTCTTTATCTTGCCGCTTGAGTATTTGCGGAGGCGAATTTTCGAAGCGCTATCCCGTACTCCTATTTTCCGGAGTTTGTTCATGGGGAGGGGAGACTTGATATTGTCGAGACCCCTTCTTTCGCCTAGGGATTTGCTGCTGGGCTTCTTCCCTGGCTTCGGACTGAGTTATCGGATTGCCTTCTGAGTCGATCTTTCCCTTTTGGATGAGGGATTTGACCCAGTCTCGGACAATCGGACACATATCCGTGGGATGCAGCAATATGGCATGGTATTTACAATACATGGGGTGGTTTATTTCCCTCTTCGTGTATGTTGGTGGCGGCCTGTGCGCCTTTACACAGCCTTGCTGTAAGAGTCTTTCGAAGATCTCCCCAATCTTTGCGGTCGCAAAGGGATTCGGGGAGACTCGCCATCCGGGATACCATAGGGCAGGGGCCTCGTCAGAGGAGCCGACTTCTGCCATATCTGGATCTTCTTGATTGTATCTTGAGGTGGGCTGCTCTTTCAGGGATCCTGAATTGCTGCCCCAAGCTCGCGCCTTCAGTGTCAGCTATGGACGACATCGGCGGTACGAGCCATCCTCGTTCATCAGCTTCGGGGGCTTGGAGGTTCTTGAAGCGCATATAGTCGCTTTCTTCAAATTCCCGCTGGGCTGCTTCCCTGGCTCTCATCAGGACCATGGAGTTGCCTTCCAGGTCGATTTTCCCCTTCCGGATAAGGGTCTCGATCCAATCCCGGACATCAGGGCACCTGTCTGTAGGGTGCAACAGCATGGCGTGATATCGACAGTACATGGGGTGATTCAACTCCCTTTCAGTGTACGTCGGTGGCGGTGTGTGGGCCATCACGACACCTCGTTGCAGGAGCTTTTCGAAGATCTCCCCAACATTTCCGGTCGCCAAGCGATTGTGGTGGGGAATTCTCCCTCCCGGGCACCACCAGGTAGGGGCTTCACCAGATGAGCCGCCTTCTGTCATATCCGGGTCCGGGAAAGTGAAGGCTACCGGTGTATAAATTTCCGGCGGGTCGATGACGTTGACCGTATACGTGACAACGTCAGTTGAATGGTCTGTCCATTCGCGAATGTGAGGCTGCGGCGGGTTGACACGGGCATTGCCCAAGTCGATGATCCCTTGGTTGACCGATGCTTCAACCTTGTCTTTAAAGACGTGGCAGTCCTCTAACGCGTGCCCTGCATCTTGGTGGTATATGCAGTAATTTGGCGGGACGCTAGTTGGCGGCTGGCAGCCTAATAATCCTGCTCGCAGGCAGGTACGGTAGAGCGCCAGTGTCCGATGGCGCGGGAAGGAATATAATCTTCCGGCGATTTCGTCATCAGACGGGTTTGAAGACTCCTCCGAGATCCACCCCCCGCAGGGAGGGCGCGTTCGGGGCGTAGGTGCGCCTACAAGCCCCTGAAGTCCTTGCTGGAGAGTCGTCAAACTTTCTTGCATGGTCCTCAGGTACATCAGCGTTTGGCGCTGACCGTGCCACAGCGACTGAACCTGCCTTTCCAGGTTTTGCACTGTCTCCGACCACGTCCTGTGCTCCGAGGCTAAGGGATGATCCCCTTCCCATCCATTCGTGGAATGAGCGTCCCAAGGATTTGCTTCGGGGTCTTCCGGTTCAGGAGCCGGCGCATTGATATGGATGACGTTGGCCGACTGCCTCGATTGGTCCCAAGCATGGGGCTGTGGAGGATCGACCAAATGTTCATGCATGGTGATGAGGCGACTCTGGATCAGCCTCTGTACTTCATTCTTGAAGACGTAGCAGTCTTCAATGGAGTGCCCCAGCATGCGGTGGTAGAGACAGTAATTTGGCTCATCCACTCTATCTGCTTCACTTGGTCTTCTCATTGCCGGAAGCGTGAGCAAGTCATTCTTCATGCACAGCTTGAAGAGCATCTTCGTATGATCCCTTTTGAAGGAATACGGCATGCTCATACGTTGTGGCAGTGAAGTTGGAGGCGGTTTTTCTTCCACCTTCTTGCTTGGAGCGCCAGAGGTCATGATCTTCTTCCCCTTACTTTGCGGGGCGAAGTCCACAGCATTGGCTTCTTTGCCAACGGCGCGCTCCGGGTCCTGAGCTTTTTCTCGCTCAGGTATAGCCTTCTTGGGGCGTTCGGCAGGTTGATCCGCTCTAGCTTGTTTGATTTGGCGGGCTTCCTGCTTGGTCACCCACATTTGCCTCATTTTGCGAGGCTGCTGGGGTGCCGAGCTTGATGCCTGCCCCTGTCGGGCTCCTTTTGGGGAGCCTCGATCTTCTTGACGCATCCCTTGGAGGGGAGCGAATTTGTTGGAGGTTGCCACCATGGGGACGCTTCTGTCCCGGGGCAATATCGGCTCACCTCCATCGAGCCTGACGCGGATGTCTCCCACGAGCACGGTCTTGCCGGAGTTGGAGACGACCGCGTGGGGCTTGCTACCCCTGCGTCCCTGGCGCTGTCCTCGTTTTCTAGGGACTGCGACGCAAGAGATGGTGTTCACCGAGAAGGCTCGGCCTTGGCTCGGGCGGGGTTTGGTGCCCCTGGTTGCAGTAGCTCCGGGCGCCGCCTTTGGAGTAGCTTGGACGGCGGGGACCACCCCTAGAAAGTAGGGGGATCCCACCACAGCAGGAAAGTCACCGAACACGATCGGAACGGTGAGGTAGCCACACTTGGCGTGGCACGCGACGACCAGAGGACCGTAGGTGACGGCGGCCATCGAGCGAGCTTGAAGTTGCAGGTGGGAATAGGCGTTTGGTGCCGACGTTAGCTCCTTGTACCTGTGATGTGGAAATTAGTCATCTTCTATTTCTATATCGGCATAAGGTCTTTTTACATATGCATGGAAAGCAGGAACAGTCCCACCGGGCGTGCCAGATTGTTGGAACGCGGAATTTATATTTATTTCTGCTGTAAAGGAGAAATGAATTTCACCCCGGAGGGTTCCGTCCATGCCTTCTTCGTTTCTTGCAGGCGTGCCAGACTGTTTACGAGAAACAGACAAAGAGATTTATTTTATGAGGGATATTGGGTGCAAACCCTGATACCCTCGAATTTCATTTCATTTATTTATTTTTTCCGCGTGCGCTCGCGTTTTTTTTTTCAAGGAGATAGGAGTGGTCGTGTACTAGACCGTTCCCCACCGACCGAAGTCGATGTTTCATTTACATCGAGTACAAGACTCGAATACCTTCGATGCGTAATGTTTGTTAAAAGACCATATGCCGAAATTTTAAAGGAAATAGATGACAAGTAAATTTCCACAATTTCATTCAAGCGTGCTCATGTCATTTATATTTATGACATTTACATTTACGCCTTTAATGGGGTTTTGTACCTCCACTGGGCGTGTATACAACAAGTCATGCACATGGGCGTCGACGACAGGGTGTTTGTGCCTCCGTCGGACGTTACATAGCATGGGGGTTACATCAATGTTCGTAATGAGGTGTTTGTGCCTCCGTTCGACATTTACAGGATGTACAGTTCAAGTGTCGAGTCTTTGATGCCCGCGGTGAGGTGTTTGTGCCTCCGTCAAGCATTTACAAACTTGTCGGGCCTTTAATGCCCGAGGCGGGGTGTTTGTGCCTCCGCCCGGCATTTACCGACAACTTGTTCCTTTAAGTCTATGTTGGAACGCGGATTTAATTTCCTTTCGACTTTATTTTTTCCTCACTTCTTTTCTGAAATGACGAATTTTGGGCGTGCCAGACTGTTTACGGGAAACAGACAAAGATTTATTTTGGGAGGGGTATTGGGTGCAAACCCTGATACTCTCGAATTTCATTTCATTTATTTTCCGCGTGCGCTCGCGTTCAGGGCGATTGGAGTGGTCGTGTACTAGACCGTTCCCCACCGACCGAAGTCGATGTTTCATTTACATCGAGTATAACACTCGAATACCTTCGAATGCGTAATGTTTATTAAAAGACCGTATGCCGAACTTTAAAGAAGAAAAGGCAGATGACAAATAAATTTCCACAATTTTATTCAAGCATGCTCATGTCATTTATATTTATGACATTTACATTTGTGCCTTTAATGGGGTTTTGTACCTCCACTGGGCGTGTATACAACAAGTCATGTACATGGACGTCAACGACAGGGTGTTTGTGCCTCCGTCGGACGTTTACATGGTAAGGAGTACATTTTTGTTACTAATGGGGTGTTTGTGCCTCCACAAGGTAACATGCCTCTACGTATGTCATTTTGTGACACCGGAGAACTTGAATACGCGCCTCGACGAGTGTCGTTTTATGACACCGGAGGACTTACACATGGGCCTCGACGTGTGTCGTTTTATGACACCGGAGGGCTTAAACATATGCCTCGACGTATGTCATTTTATGACACCGGAGGACTTAAACATATGGGGCCTCGACGTATGTCATTTTATGACACCGGAGGACTTAAATATATAGGGCCTCGACATATGTCATTTTATGACACCGGAGGGCTTAAACATATGGGGCCTCGACGTATGTCATTTTATGACACCGGAGGACTTAAACATATGGGGCCTCGACGTATGTCATTTTATGACACCGGAGGGCTTAAACATATGGGGCCTCGACGTATGTCATTTTATGACACCGGAGGACTTAAACATGGCCAACGGGGGTCTCGTAACAACCTGTGGCGTCTCTATGGGGCGAGCGCAGGAGGGCCCGGCCACGGAGACAAAGCACCAACGGGTGTTGACACGTGCGGCCTATGTAAGCTCGCGCACGGACCAGCCGAAGTGTTCGCAGGGGGCTCTGCGGTTTTTTCGCACCAGCGAGATCTTTGGGCCGAATGGCGTCTTTCCTTTGTAGGCGCGTTCGCGTAGGCCGAATGGCGTGTGTTGCAATGGGGGTATGCCCCCCTATTTATAGGATTCGCGGGGGGCATACCGGCGGAGGTACACGGCCCGGCGGGGGTGTTCGGGCTCGAGCGTCGAGGACGGGCGCGAGCGCCGAGGCAGCGTGGCAGAGGCACTGACCGGCGGGGGTGCACGACTGGCGGGGGTGCACTCCCTGCGCGGACTGGCGGGGGTGCACCCCGTCCGAACTGGCGGGGGGGGTGCACACCCTGCCTGAACCGGCGGGGGTGCAACCCCCGGCCGAACCGGCGGGGGTGCAGCCCCCTGCCGAACCGGCGGGGGTGCCGCCCCCTGCTGAACCGGCGGAGGTGCAGCCCCCGCCGAACCGGCGGGGGTGTGCACCCCGCCTAACCGGCGGGGGTGCCATCCCCTGCCGAACCGGCGGGGGTGTGCACCCCGCCTAACCGGCGGGGGTGCCACCCCCTGCCGAACCGGCGGGGGTGCAGCCCTTGCCTAACCGGCGGGGGTGCGCACCCCGCCGAACCGGCGGGGGTGCATCCCCGCGGACTGGCGGGGGTGCCACCGCCTGGCCCCCTCCTATAAATGGGGGTGGGCCTCCATCTTCTTGGCCATTTCCTCCTCTTCTTCTCGGGAGAGAGCTCTGTGGGCCTCCCATTCCTGTGGTGTTGGTCGACGCGTGCCGTGCACGTGCACACGTGCGTCGCCCGTGCGTCTTCGGCCATTCCACGTGCGTTTGTCCCCGTTTTCGAGGGACACGTGCATTTCATCGTCCTCGACGCGTCAGGATCGTGCGCGGCTTTGAACGAAGGCTCGTTCACCAGATTCTGTTGTCTGAGGTGCGCCTTGCTTCGTCCCCACGATGCTCTGGGTGCGCGCTATATCTCGGAGCGCGACTTGGGCCGTTTCGGGTTTCCCCAGGGTGTATCTTATCGCCCGGGGTTTGTTTAAATCCCGATTTATTTCGGGTTCAACAGTCTACGACAGGGTGTTCGTACCGCTGTCGGACAACATTGCCTCTACGTACGTCGTTTGATGACGACGGAGGACTTAAATACAAATGTCGGGGGTCATGTGACCACCTGTGGCGTCTGCTTGCGGACGAGGCGCAGGAGGGCCCGAACGCTGAGGATAGAGCACCAACGGACATCGAGAACCTTCCCCAACACGTGCGGCCTATTTAAGCTCGCGCACGGACCAACTGAGGTGTTTGCAGGTGTTCTTAGTGTTTTTTGCAAACGTGTAGGCCTTTGGGCGTGTCGGCGCTTAATGCCCGCGGCGGGGTGTTTGTGCCTCCGCCAGGCATACGCCGACAATTCACTTCTTGAAGTTCACGACAGGGTGTTTGTGCCACCGTCGAACAACATTGCCACTACGTACGTCATTTGGTGACAACGGAGGACTTAAATGAAAACGTCGGGGTCATATGACAACCTGTGGTGTCTTCTCACGGACGAGCGCAGGAGGGCCCAAACGCAGAGGACAGAACACCGACAGACACCAAGGACTTTCTCCCCAGCACGTGCGGCCTATTTAAGGGAACGACCTGGGTCGCGTGTCCGAGACACGGTGCTCGAAGTTCGTTAGGGCGTAACAAAACGTACCCGCGGATGGCAAAAACTCGATCGCCGGACTCTCGCTCAAGATCACTCACGGCTCGGACGCGTCGAGGGAAGCCAAATGCACGTGCTCCCAGAAAACGGGAACAAACGCACGTTAGACGGGCAAAAACGCAGGTCGGAGACGCGTGGGCACGTGCGTGGCACGACCGTTGTTGAAGGGTAAAATTGTAACAGATGTCCACCACGAAGAATACGGATGCGGTCCAATGAACTGGTTAGTTGAAAACCATCCTAACAACTAACTGGTCAGGTGACTCATCCAAAAAGGCTTTGGACTCTGAAAACCGGTTATAGCTACTACGGAAGATCCGCTCCAGCAAACCACTTAGATAGCCTACTCAAAAGTGAGGCCAAGGAAGTTGTGATTTAAAGTGACTCCAAAGTTACTTAAATTACAATCTTATTTGGAGGTTCTTCTCCAAGTTCGACAAGGAAATTCTGGCCCTTAAAATGGTGCCCGGTCTTTCAATTAAAGTGAAGTTCAAGGAAGAACTCTTCTCCGTTCAAAGTATAGTTCAAAACACAAGCACGGAAAAATCCGGCAGCACAAGGTCTCAAGACCAAGTACAAGAACTGGCTCGAGCAAGAACTCCAAGGCTTTGCAAAGCAGTCTTCAATCGGGCAGAACTCCAAGAAGGAAAGGCAGAATTCCAGCAGCACCTCCGGCACCAACACATGTGAAATGGCGTGTAGGGGGGGTATTTATAGAAGATACCCCTCTCCCCCTCCATCGATTAGAAGGCCGCTAACTGATGGTGACATCCCATGATGTCACCATCGGTTAGGGAGCCCTTAACCGATGGTGACATCTCAATGATGTCAATGATGTCACCATCGGTTAAGGGTTCTCCCTTAACCGATGGTGACCTCACATGAGGTCACCATCGGTTAAGGGGTCCCCAACCGATGGTGACCTCATCATGAGGTCACCATCGGTTGCCCCCCTAACCGATGGTGACCTCAGGACCCTAACCGATGGTGACCTCATATAAGGTCACCATCGGTTGGGACTTCTCCCACAACCCAATGTAAAGGGGGGCCTCCCCCCTATAAAAGGCCCCCTATCCCCGGGAGAAAGAGGAGGAGAGAGAGGAGAAAGAGCCGACCCCCCCCTCCTGTTCATCTTCAAAAAAATTTCCTGGCGGAGCCCTAGCAGATTAATCTTCCAAGCCTCCCCTCTTTGTTCCAAAACTTCATAAATTTGCAAAGGCATCTTCCCTTCCATCATTCCTTCCCGAACCTCTGCTCGGTGTGTGAAGGTATAAACCCCTTTTCTAGCCCAATAGCAAGGCGAGGAGAGGAGAGTTGGGTCCAATCGTCATCGGCATTCCATCTACTCCCCCCATCCTCCCACATCGAGCAAGTCTCTGTGGGAGAGATATTCTTCAGGGTTTAAATATCATCCATATCGAGCAAGTCTCTATGGATATGTGATATTTAAATACCCTTGTTCTCGTGCTCTAAATGTCTCCATATCGAGCAAGTCTCTATGGGTATGCGCATTTAGATGCATATGTTCTCCCCGCCCGTCGAGCAAGTCTCCGGGATGGCGGATGTTGTGCTTATATGTATATGTTTTGTTGAGGAGACTCTGCCCAAGCGGAGGTTCTGCCCAAGAACATATTCGTATATTCACAAATTTGTGTTCTTATATATATGTTTCTTAGAAGAAACTCTGCCCAAGCGGAGGTTCTGCCTAAGAACATATACATAGAATTGCAAATTTGTAATTATACTTGTATGTTTCTTGTAAAGAACTTTGTCTAAGCAAGAATCTCTTTCTTGAGAATGTATCCATATAATCACAAACTCGTGTTTATATGTATATGTTTCTTAGAGGAAACTCTGCCCAAGCGGAGGTTCTGCCTGAGAACATATCCGTATATTCACAAATCTGTGCTCTTATGTATATGTTTCTTAAAAGGAGATTCTGCCCAAGCAGAAACTCTGTTTAAGAATATATTCATAGGATTGCAAATTTGTGCTTATACGTGTATGTTTCTTAGGGAGGACTCTGCCCAAGCAAAAGCTCCCTTTAAGTCCATATTCGTATAATCATAATTTCGTGTTTATATGCATATGTTTCTTAGAGGAGACTCTGCCCAAGTGGAGATTCTACCTAGGAACGCATCCATATAATCACAAATTTACACCCATATGCATATACTTCTCAAAAGGGACTCTACGCAAGCAGGGGCACACCCTTTTACCGGATACTCTGCTCAAACAGAGATACCGCTTGAGAATATATTCATAAATTGCAAATTTGTGTTTATACACATATATGTTCCTTAGGGTAAAATCCCTTCAAGCAAAGTTTCTCCCGAGGATACGTGCATATAATCACACACTCATATGAATATATCTCTATGAGGACACTCTGCCTAAGCGGAGACTTTGCCAAAATATATATCCACATGCTCATAAATATTGTGTTGATATACACACATCTTAAGGAAAAAAAAAGGAGATAAGGACTGTGTTCAAGCCATCCAAATGGAAGCACATACATATACTCATAAAAAAAAATTGCATCCATGCAGACAGTTTTCGGAAAGAGACTGCAATTTGACAAAGACCTCCATGGAGATATATTCATATGTTCTCCAAAATCATATTCATACGAGCAAGAAATGAGGAGAAAAGAAATTCTGCCTCAATCCGAACTTTTCCAAAAGGGATACTGTGAAAGAACCTCATATCAAAAATTGATATAGTAATCCTTCTAATACGGAAGTGTTACTCCAGATCATAATACCCCCAAGTTCAGAATCAAATTTACGGGTATATACCCGTCCACAATGATAATCTTCATGTTTCACAAATAAAGCTTTCAATCAACCAAAATGTTCCTTTGTAATAAAAAAAAGGGAGAAAGAAGAAGAGAGACCTCAAATAGGTTCACGGGTATATACTCGTTCTCTTCTCAAAATCATATTTTGGACTCCAAAAAGGCAGTCATTTCAAAAAAAATGAAATACTCAAGCAAAAGCATTTCAAAGTAATAAAAAGGGGGAACATATCATGATTAGGATTTTCTGAAAAAAGTGCATATTGTCTCATCCTTGCTATGAATGGTATTCGGGTTAAATCTGGTGTTAAATAATACCAAGAGCTTTTAACTCGATGTAAATGTAACATCGATTCCGATCGATGGAGACAGAGGTCCAGCACATGCTACCCTAATTGTCTGATGAGTATAGACACAGGACTCAAGGAGTTCAGATTAAAAAACGGCGCACCCGTCCGTTCCTCGGACATCATACCCGTCCGTTCCTCGGACACCACACTCGTCCGATCCACGGACACCCAAAAATACTTTCTCCGCATTGCGCGGACTCTTTCTTCTGTCTGTTAGACAGGCTAGCACGCCCCGCAATACAAAAATCAAAGCATGAGAAATAAATGAATACCCAAATGGAATGAAATGAATGAACCAAAATCGATGATTGATAAAATTGATGATAAAAAATCCCGTGTCAACAACTGGCACGCCCGGTGGGACCTCTTCTCACCATTCATAGCAAAAAGGATGAGACATACATATATTTTTCATGAAAGCCCTAATTCTGATATTTTCCCTTGAAGGTACAAGCAAAAAGCGAATTACAAATTGTTGAAGATGGCCGTCACTTATGGACCGCTCGTCATCAACAACCATGCTAGGTTCGGATACCTGGCAACTCCGATCATATTTGGAGACTTCCCTGTAGTCGTCGGATCCCCTTTCTTTCTGGGAGTGGTTCCGGTCCATCGGAAGGAGGATGCTACTCAAATATCTTCCTCCCACAAATCAACAAAGAAGAACCCCGGCAATAGTGGGCATGTCAAAGCTCGTCCTGCTACTGTCAATAGGGGCACCCAAATGCCCGTGAAAAATGATGTTGTTAAAGGGGGCAAACCCCATTCAACTCAAGTTCGGACCTATTCGGTCCATATGATCTCTTCTACCATTGTGACTCCCGCCTCCTCACAACGGAGGCAATATAAACACCACAAGAACAAAAGGCCATCTACTGCCACCTCCAGGTCCGGCAAATCCATTATGGTCAGAAGCATGCGGGTGCGCCTTGATGGTAGTCCACCTATCACTCCTCGTGATAAGTATGTTCCAAATATTTCAACCTCGAACCGCTTCTCAGCTCTACGGTGGTTCCGAAAAAAGCATGAAGACTCCACGGTGAAAGCCGGCGCCAAGCAAAAGACACGACATTTTACCAAGTTGAAACAAATTTGGGTTCCCAAAAAGGAAGTCCAGAAGTTTAAGAAAGATCAAGCGAATGCATCAAAAATAGTTCGGAGAAAAAACAATATTAAGGATACTCCTCTTCAAAATGCTAGGTCTGAACACCCCAGAGGATGGAAAAGGAAAGGCATATACAGAAAATCAAATTATATCCCTCAAGGCCCGGAGAACACCCGGGTAGTCAAAGAAATTCCAACTCAACAATCCAAAGCTCGCATATCAGTCTTTGACTGTATATCGCGAATCCCATTATTTGATAAGCTGAGGGCAATTCCCAGCGCCAGTACCCGTCCGTCAAAAAGACGACGAGTTACTCAGGCAGCTCAGGAAAAACCCAGGCTTATAATTTTCTCATGTTATACTACTGGAAGGGATTCTGACGAAGTTGCAAAACAAATCGCGGAGGCTACTCTCAATATTCCAACAGAGGTCATCCATTCCAATACTAGGCAATTTGCCAGAAGAACTCGCCAACCCGGTGGGCAAGCTGGCATGTCTAGCCAAGTTCTCCCGCTAGTTGGTACTCAGCACGAAGGGACTCAAATTCCCTTCATTGAAGAAGCAGATATTCAACTCGAGGAAGGTGGACCTTCTGCCTCCACCGGTCATCCCGTCATCGACTTGCCAACAAAAGAAAGTTTCCAAGCAATGTCGGATGATGATAAATACGAAGTCATGCAACAGTGGCGGTCTGAAATGACCTCACTCGTCAATGAAATGAGACGGTTGGCGACTTCAAGCCATCGGCAATTTATAGAGCCGGTCTCTATTCAACATCAACAACAAAGCCAGTATCCGGAGGGATTCATCCCACTAAATAATCCGGCAATTTCTTCAACTGACCTTCTTCCTCAAGCTACGGGTCCGCATATCAACGACCCACCTAATATTAAGCATCCTCAAACGAAAGCACTCCAAAATATTGCCATACAACGACATGAAATAAAGAAGATGGTTGAGGATATGTTCGCCCAGCAGGGCGAGGGTATTCATGCTACGGGTTTATATTCTGTCCCGTTTCCTATACATCATCAACTCAAGAAGCTGCCCGAAGCATGTCCCAAGGTCCCCAAATTGCCCAAGTATGATGGGTGCGGGGCGCCGCGAGAACATGTGGGACATTATACAATTGCCATGGGTAATCTCGCATTTGATGAATCATATCTTCTCAGGTATTTCACAACTTCTTTAACAGGGGTTGCATTCCAATGGTATTCAAAACTTAAGTCCGGTTCGGTGTCCAACTGGGCTGATATGCAAAAGAAATTCTATGACCGTTTCCAAACGGCCGAAAGGAAAGTCTCTCTCGCCGAGTTATGCTCCCTCAAACAAAAGAAGGGGGAGTCGGCGATCGACTTCATCCGAAGATGGAGAGAGCTTAGTATGGGATGTGACAATCCTCCCACACAACAAGATGCTGTAACTATCTGCCGAAGAGGCCTTATCACATCAATCAATGAAAAGCTCTTGGCAGCAAATATTAGAACTTTTGATCAATTGAATTCTGCTGTCACAGAAATTGAGGTATTCTTGGCTGAACAAACGACTCATGCATCTCATAAGGGTAAGCTCCCTAAAGAGCGTAACTCACCGGCAAAAGAGGTTAATACTGTTGACTTCTTGCCTGGCAATGAAGCAAAGGAGGCAGCAATCCCCACTACTTCAAAAAAGAAACCGGAACCAAAGGTATCTCCGCCTACACTGGCTGAGCGCATGAAGGTTCCTTATTCTTTTAGAAAAGAACATACCAGGAAACTATTTGATCTTTGCCTTGCAAATCAATTAATATCACTGCCAACACCAAAGAAGCCGGCAGATGTCAGCAAGGTCAATCAACCTAATTATTGCCCGTATCACCGTATAGTGGGGCATGCAATTGAAGATTGCTATGTCTTCAAGAATGAGGCCCAGAAGATAATTCAAGAAGGCTGCATATCCATGCAAAATGGTCTGGTTGATCCTCCACAGCCTCATGTTTGGGATTGGCCCGAACAATCTGTCAATGTTATACATGCGGCTCAACCCGCCACAAGCTCAAATAATCTTGAGGTGGGACCCTCATGTAATCCACCTCAAGATACTTCTGGAGCCCACTCTTCGCCAAGGTCCAGGCGTCGAGGTACAAACAAGGCAATGCAAAGGGTTCAGAGGCAACTCCATCAACTGCAACAAGGACAACAAGAGTTGCTCCAAATTATGCAAAGTATGGGGGGGCACCAGGAAGTTCCTGTTCAGGGACCCTACCTCCCACAAGCTGTTCATACATATCCTCCAACATATCCGGAGCTTCCTCCTACGTCGCCATTTCAAGACCCAATCGGGTGGTTTCTTGAAAATCCTCCAAATCCTGTCGAGCCGACAAGGCCATATTCTTTCCTTCGGCAGCATACACTGCCACTCTTCCAGCTATGTTTACGATCAGCATATATGGATTATCTAGTCCCAAAAGAATTGAGACCCAACTATTGCCCATATCATCAACTGTTGGGTCACGTCATTGAAGACTGTCCAAATTTCAAAGAAGAAGTGGAAGAAATGATCCAGCAAGGACTCATCAATATGGGTAATCGTCTGGTTAATCCCCCACAACCTCATATTCAGCCGCCACTGAGTGAACCAGACAATTCTGGACCCCATTCGGTGAATGTCATTAATGCATCATTCTCTGGGATTCTAGAACCGGAAGGACAGTCGCCTATGCCGCATCCATATTTATCCAGCCGATGGTATGATAATTGGCATCCTTTACATCAACGCTCATTTGCTCTAAAAGATACCCAATCCATATTCAATCAACTTAAAACCAGGGGGTTGATAAAAATGTATGACCTTGAGCCCTATATTTCCGAAAGGGAAAAGCAATCACATCTCTACTGTGAATACCATGCCAGAGTCATACATCCTACCAAAGATTGCCCTGATCTCCATGACTGGATCGAAACGAAAATTCGAGAAGGGATAATTGATCAGGAGGGAAACCTTTTAATCCCTTCGCCACAGTCATATGATCCAAGCCCAGGATTTCAAACCTTATATCCACAAATATGTGAGTATTATCATCATCAATTGGGCTATGGACGACATAGAAGCAAGGCTGATGTTGAGCAATTCAGAGTTGGCCTGTTTCAATATAGAAATGGAATATCAGAAGAAGCTGCGGCGAAGCCAATCTCGCAGCAAGCTGAGGAGTTTGTAGATGATTACTACCAACTCCCTCCTGAAATTGTTGAAGAAGCAATCAACTCAACCTTTCAGGCACAGACCTCAGAAGCTGAATGGGTCACTGTTGGCCCACGAAAGTCAAGAAACTCTAGAAGACCCGGCAAGTCTACCGCCAAGGGTCATTCCAGCATAAAAAGCATTCCTGAGCCATCTTCAGAGCAAGAAGTGATGAATTCACTAGAAGCTCTACAAATGAAGAATAGAGAGAAAAACAGAAAAAGAAATGAAAAAAGAAAAATGAAGAAACAAATGGAGGATGTTGCGACAGCAGAAGTGCCTCAGCAGCTGTCGGCGGTTCAAAGACTTCAACGACTAATTGATGAGCTGGATGAATATGTATCTCCCAGGCCCTCTGATAAACCTACGCTCGATCAATACATCCCATGGGATGAGATCGAGCGAAAGAGACGGCTCCGGGATTGGCTACTTCACGTCCGACATGAAGCACTACGAGGGGAGGATCTCCCTCCCTCACCAAGCTTGAGTCTCTTTAATGAAGGCGCTGAAATTACTATGGAGCAGTTGGACTCTATATTCGGCTCTTTCTCTTGCTACATGGTGTTCATCCCTCCTCCGAAAGAATTGCAAACCTCTACAATTGATACCACTGCACAAAATGAGGATAAACCAATGACGCTCGTATACCAGCGTCGTCCTGCAGGTAATTCAAATCGCCGTTCTGGGAGAGGTCATGGAAGGCGGCAAAAAGCGCCGTCTACTATCAAAAAGCCAGATATTGCAAATCCAAATAAGATCATACTCTTTCATGGTGAAGAGGCAAAGCCTCTGCCCGAAGCTCAAATCCGAGCAGATTCCTATATTTTTATCCTTCATATGAAGAAGAAGGACTACCCGATATATCGTCCCAGTCTGAAGACAAAAACTTAAGTCCATATGCTTCATCAAATGAGCCGGATAATGTTCCTCCTCTTCCCAATGAGAAGCTATTGGCTCCTATCTCTCAAAAGAAGCCCGTCAAGTCAAAAGAGTTTTATGGATCCTTGTTAAGGGAATCTTCCCACTTGGACCAGATACGCTCCGAAGCTGACGACAAAATTCTTCAGCAACTAAAATCACTTCCCGTCAATATTACTGTCTGGGAAGCGATTGCTTGGAGCAAAGACTTGAGAGAAACTCTCGTCAAAATACTCCAAGAACCAGAAACTTATGAAGCCCATATGGCAAATTTCCAAGCTCAAGCACATGAAGCGCTGGCGGCAAATGTCACTTTCACTGATGAAGATTTGCTACTATCCTCCTCATATCATAATCGTCCCTTATATATGAAGGGGAAGATTAACAGCATTCAATTAAATCGGATCTTGATTGATCCAGGGGCATCCATCAATCTGATGCCCTACAAGACCTTTCAATCTCTATATCTTATGCCCTATATGTAAAAAGTGAAGGATGTGAAGATCACAGGATTCAATCAGAATTCAGAGAAAGACATCGGAAAAGTCACTGTCAACTTGACTCTGGGAGATTTTGTCATCAGGGTGACCTTCTTTATTATTGATGCCAATACAACATATAGAGTCTTGCTTGGGAGACCCTGGCTGCATGAAAACTGGGGCATTCCATCAACTCTCCATCAATGCATTAAATATGCAAAAGAAGGGAAGCAGCATACAGTCTTTGCTGATCAAGCCCCGTTTCGGGAAGATGAATGCAACCTGACTGATGCCCTTTTATATCTTGGAGGACCAAATCCTCAACCCTCCTCCCTCTCTAAAGAGAAAAGTAAGCAAATTGAGTCCTCAAATGAAGATAATGAAACTGGCGAGCTTTTTGTGATAAACAAAAACTTTGCCAAGTCACCTGCAAAGAATTCTCAAAGCAAAGCAATCCGCCCAGAACCACGGAATATCAGTTATGAGGCTGATTACATAAGTCAAGTCATCAATGGGAGCATTCCTTTGCCACCCAACTACATGCAAATCTATTCTCCAAAGCAAGAACAAAGTGTTCGGCGATTAAAAACTTTCGTCGTCACTTATCAAAGAAAAGGAAGAAGAAAGAATGCAAGAAAGGTGACCAAGCCAATCCTCTTCTACAAGAGGGAATTGATCCTTCAAACTTATACAGGAGATGATTTTGGTTGGGAAGATAGGTCCAATAACCAACTAGAATCAATACAAGAAATGGCTGATATGCCAGAAAAAATTAAGAAGATGTGCAAAAAGCAGAAAATCCCTCAGGTGCAAGAGGTCTCCCGAAGAAATTTCTTCAAGCAACTATGGGAACCTTCTCAAGTCTGGGGGCAATCTCCATTCTCCAGGAAAGACACCAGAGGATTAGGTTATGATGCCGAATCCTTTTACACAGTCAATGTTGTTGAGTTATTGCCAGAAATCTGTAGCACAGAAGATATCCAAGGATGCTCAAATTCCAATCTTCAAGACATTACTCCCTCTTCAAAAGAATTATCAAATGATGAAGTCTACATCGCCAATTCTGATGACGAAGAGGACTTCATAGATCTGCAACTAGCTCCTCAAGAAATTGAAGATGGTGGACAGGCCACTATTGATGAATTAATTGAACTCAATCTCGGGAATTAGGAAGATTCCCGACCAATTTTTATCAGCGCCCTTCTTGATGAACAAGAAAGACAATCTTATCAAACTCTTCTCCTGGAATTCCAAGATTGCTTCGCTTGGAATTATAAAGAAATGTCGGGACTGGAGCCATCAGTTGCTGAGCATGAATTATCTATACTGCACGCGGCCAAGTCTGTCAAACAAGCTCAAAGGCGTATGCGGCATGAACTAGAATTGAAAGTAAATACTGAAGTCGACAAGCTTTCTGAAGTGGACTTCATTGAGCCATGCATATATCCAATCTGGCTCGCCAATATTGTCCCTGTGAAGAAAAAGAATGGTCAAATCCGGATATGTATCGACTATAGGGACTTGAATAAAGCATGTCCCAAGGATGATTTCCCAGTTCCAATCACTGAAACAATGGTCGATGTTACCACCGGTCATGAAGCCTTGTCTTTTATGGACGGGTCTTCAGGCTATAATCAGATCCGGATGGCGATCAAAGATAAAGATCATACTGCATTCAGATCACCCAAAGGTATCTTCAACTACAAAAGAATGCCCTTTGGCCTGAAAAATGCAGGGGCTACATATCAAAGGGCCATGACTAAGATATTCAATGAGATGATTCATGATATAGTTGAATGCTATGTGGATGACTTAGTCGTCAAAACCAAAAAACGGGAGGAGCATTTATATGATCTTCGCCGTGTTTTTGAAAGACTTCGTCAATTCAAATTGAAGATGAACCCTATGAAATGTGCATTCGGGGTTTCAAGCGGCAAGTTCCTGGGCTTCATCGTCAAATATCGGGGGATAGAAATAGACCCCGACAAAATCAAGGCGATTCAGCAATTACCCCCTCCTCAAATTTTGACAGAGCTAAAAGGTCATTTCAAGGGAGATTAGCCTATATCAAGCGATTCATATCTAATCTCTCAGGAAGATGCATGCCGTTCGGCAAACTAATGAAGAAAAATGCTCCCTTCATCTGGGACCAAGAATGTCAGGATACTTTTGAACAAATCAAAGAATATCTTCTCACTCCGCCAGTCCTGGGGGCACCAGTTGCTGGGAAGCCTCTTATACTCTATATTTCAGCTATGGATGCTTCTCTGGGAGCTCTATTGGCACAAACAAATGAAGAAGATAAAGAGCAAGCTTTATATTATCTTAGCAGAAAGCTAATTGGTCCAGAACTCCGATACGCTCCAATGGAAAAAGTATGCCTAGCACTGGTATTTGCTGTAAAGAAGTTGAGGCATTATCTGCTGGCTCATGAAATTAAACTCATCTCCAAGTATGGTCCAATCAAATATCTGCTAAGGCAACCCATATTGTCAGGAAGACTCGCGAAATGGGCTCTGCTCCTCATGGAGTTTGATATCACATACATCCCACAAAGGGCAATCAAAGGGCAAGGCTTGGCCGAATTTTTGGCCGCACATCCAGTGCCAGAAGATTCCCCTTTATCTATAGACCTCCCAGAAGAAGAAACTCTTTCTCCTGCAAGTGAAAATTCAATTCTCAAAGAGGTTGCCACAATTGAGCTACCCTCTTGGGAATTATATTTCGATGGAGCTTCCCGAACTCTTCATTATACTGATGGTTCTACCACCGTCTCTACCGGAGCAGGGATCGTCTTAGTCACTCCATATGGAGGGATCTTATATAACTCTTGTGCTCTTATGAAGCCGCTCACAAATAATGAAGCTCTAATTATTGGGCTCCGGCTGGCTCTCGAAATGGGAATCAAAGGCATACAAGTTTATGGTGACTCACAGCTGGTCATCCGACAAATATTGGGCCAGTATGTAGTCCGTAAACCACAATTGCTTCCATACTATACCACAGTCATGAAGCTCAAAGAAAAATTCAACTTCTTCGACATATCCCATGTGCCGAGAAGTGAAAATTCTCAGGCTGATGCTTTAGCCAAACTGGCTTCTGCCATAAAATTGCCTCCCGAAGGGGAATTGGACATAAGTGTCCGTCACAGAAGACTCATGCCCAGTATCCTTGACACTGAGTCCAATATCACAATTGAGGAAGTATATAATACAGAGCTAGATGCAACAAATGAATCTGAAGATTGGCGCGAGCCGCTTATTAAAATCAAGAAAGGTTGGTTGCCTCCTGATCGAGCACAGAAGATTCAACTCTTACGCAGGGCCACCTCATATCAAATAATAGCAGATCAACTATATAGGCTAGTCCATGAAAAGAAAGGACCAGTTCTCCTCAGATGCTTATCTCCCAAAGAAGCCAAAATCATCATGAAAGAAGTTCACTTCGGGCTGTGTGGTGCACATCAGACAGGAGAAAAGATGAAAATCAATATCAAGCTAAAAGGCTTCTACTGGCCTACCATGTACGCAGATTGCATCCAATATGCCCGTACATGTCATCAGTGTCAAGTATTTGGCCCTGTACCGAGGAAATCACCAAATGTATTACATCCCACTGCGCCAACCTGGCCGTTTGCCGAATGGGGTATGGATATTGTGGGACCATTCCCACCCTCATCTCAAGGCCACAAGTTCATATTGGCTGCTATAGATTACTTCTCTCGGTGGGCTGAAGCTATCCCATTGAGGGAGGTAACCGGAGAATCGGTCGCCAAATTTGTCAAGCAAAACATAATATACAGATTTGGAACTCCTCACAGAATCATATCCGACAATGGGTCACAATTCAGAAACAAAACAATATATGCCTTGGCAGCCAAATTTCATATTGATTGGAGAACATCTTCAGTATATAATCCACAAGCTAATGGGTTGGCAGAAGCCTTCAACAAAACCCTCTGTAAATTGCTTACCAAGATAGTCGGCAATAGAAAACGGGAATGGGGAGAAAAGGTTAATGAAGCCTTATGGGCTTATCGAACTGTGTATAAAACCTCTACCGGATGTTCACCTTTCTCCTTGGTATATGGAGCTGAGGCAATGATTCCTATAGAAATTGAAATGACATCCTATCGGGTGGCAATCCAAAATGAATTTCAAAGTCAAGATCAAGATCAAATAGAAAGAAGACTTGAAGAGCTCTCCAATTTAGAAGGAAGGCGCCTTGAAACATACAAGTCTCTCCAGGTGTATCAAGCTAGAATGGTCCGAGCATTTGACAAGTTAGCAAGACCAAGAGCATTCAAGCAGGGAGACCTCGTCATGGCTAAATGCAGAGAAGCAATGGCTGGAAAGTCATGTGGCAAACTGCAACCCACTTGGCTCGGCCCGTATATCGTTACCTTGGCCTATGAAGGAGGCGCATATCGGCTAATTGATCATAAAGGTACTATACCCTTTCCCCCGCTCAACGGGAAACACCTGAAGTTGTATCACGCGCCGGAACATGAATTCCCTGGCCAGCCACCAAAACAAAAACCCAATCATCCAAAAGGGCACGAAGCCGAAAGAAGATGAAAAAATGGTAAAATGAAGTTTACTATAGATAGGGACAAAGGAATTAAACGTCCACTTGCCCGTCATATATCCCAAATCTTTCAGTCCCTACCAAGCATGAAGCCAAGGGCATTCTATGTACAAACCCAAAAAAAAAGGGGGGCAAATGAAAGATGGAGGGTTATTTTGTGCATCCCGCCAAATAAGGTTCCAAGTTAAAATGAGGCCGTGTTAAATCCAAATTCCAAAGTCATAGCCACAAACCGCAAAGGTAGGCTGTGTTAAATCCAAATTCCAAAGCCATAGCCACAAACCACAAAGGTAGGCTATGTCAAATCCAAATTCCAAAACCATAGCCACAAACCACAAAGGTAGGCTATGTCAAATCCAAACCCCAAAATCATAGCCACAAACCATAAAGATAGGCTGTGTTAAATCCAAATTCCAAAGCCATAGCCACAAACCACAAAGGTAGGCTATGTCAAATCCAAATTCCAAAACCATAGCCACAAACCACAAAGGTAGGCTATGTCAAATCCAAACCTCAAAATCATAGCCACAAACCACAAAGATAGGCTGTGTTAAATCCAAATTCCAAAGCCATAGCCACAAACCACAAAGGTAGGCTATGTCAAATCAAAATTCCAAAACCATAGCCACAAACCACAAAGGTAGGCTATGTCAAATCCAAACCCCAAAATCATCGCCACAAACCACAAAGGTAGGCTGTGTTAAATCCAATTCCAAAACCACAGCCACAAACCACAAAGGTAGGTTGTGTCAAATCCAAATTTCAAGACCATAGCCATAAACCACAAAGGTAGGCTCTGCCAAAACCAAATCATAATCATAGCCAGTAAACCACAAAGGTAAGCTATGTCAAATCCAAATCCAAATCCAAAACCAAAACCAAAACTAAAATAACCTAAATCCCACATGTTCATATCCAAATCCAAAAACAAACCCAATCTCAACTCCAATATAAATCTAAATGCAAATCCCTTATTTCTGCCCTAAGCTATCAAGGTTGGACGAAATTCAAACCCAAAATCCCAAGTCTAAACCTAGACTCCATGTCGAAGCTTATATCAAATACCCAAAAAAAAAAAAAAAAACTTAAAGCCAAATCATACCTAAATCTCATATCCATATCCAAATTCAAATTCAAAATACCACAAAAGTAAGCCAATGTACTTGTGTTCAAACCCAAATCCATATCTAGATCCAAATTCCAAATCCGAATTTCCAATCATTGGCCAGATTCAAATTTCGTTCCACAGCCAAATCCCTGGCCGTTCAATCATCCAAATCAGTCAAGTACTCGACAGTCAAGTCAAAAGAAAGAAAGAAAGAAAAGAAGGTAAAAAGGGGCTAAAAATGGAGATGCCCCGATGGACTTGAGTATGCGATTCCTTGCATACTTAAGGGTAAAAAGATCAAAAAATCCGGCTGAGGTGAAAACCCAAGAGAGCGCTTCAGGCAAAAATGGATAACCCCTCAACGTGAAAACCCGAAAGGGCGCGTTGGAAAAAGCTAAAGGGGCTAGCCTTGGTGAAAACCCGAAAGGGCGCTAAGGTTGGTAATGTAAAAAAAAAAAAAAAATATATATATATATATATATATATATATATATACATGAAAGAGGGGGGACTTCGCTGTCCTCCATTTTATATTTACAATACTACAAACCACTCTATTAAAAGTCTACAGAGTGTTCTGATCACTACATACAAGCCAAGCAAGGAATTCAAGCAACAAGCTTTATGTATATATGTCACGCTGAGAAACAAAGACAGGAGGGCTTCTTCCTCTTCGGTTGTTCAACTTCCTGTGCCTGGAAGGCTGTCGACTGGTGGAGGTTCCTTCCATCTCTCACATGACCGGCTTCTTCTTCGGAATCTTTGGCCTCATTTCTGGCCTCTTGATCCAGAGAAGATCGCTCTTCATCAAGCTCGCGTTCCAGCTGGGCAATCCTCTCTTTCCTGGTGACCATACTCGATCTCCGAGTCTTCTGGCGCTTGCCCGCTTCAGTAGCTTGGAGGTCGTGCTCGTCAGCTTCACTGGTCAAAGAACACATGTCGCTCTCCAAGCCATTGATTAGCTGATCATAAGGAGCCCCTGTTATGCCGGCATGGCGGTGGTATATTTTACTCCAAGTGTCGTTGACAAACTTCATCCAACGTTCTTGGGGGATTCCCATATTGAAAGCAGACTCAGTATGCTTCTCAAGAGCCTGTTGGATAACCTCGGTGGATGGCGGATTTTTCGAGTCCACCAATGCTCCTATTCGGTCAGTAAGGAACTGCCAACAGCCATCATCATTAATGAATGAGGTTGGTTAGTTCCCTATGGGCCATTTCAACCCATGATCAGAGGAGGTGCTAATTTCCAACGGCGGAGATTCATCTTCATTAGAACCTGGCGCAGCATCTACAAAAAGAATACATGGCAACAAACAGCAAGAAAAAGTAGTTAGCAAAGAGAAGCTAATGAAGCCCCAAATGAAAGATACAGGACATGAAGTCTAGCATATTTCACCTGGAAAAGGATTCCCGCCTCCTTCCCCAACCTTAGGCTCCAAGGGTTGCAGGAAATTTAATGACCCGGGATAAAATTCTTGGGATGAATTTGGAAAATGCGATGGATAGATGTTAAACTGCTCCACCCCATACGAAAAAGTCGGAGGTTCAGGGGCCTGATATGTTTGTTGGGAGCCCCCACCTCCACCTGCTATGCCTTCTATCTGAAATGCAGATTGAGCTGGAAACTCCAAGAATGGGCTCATACTAATTCCATAAGGCGGGAAAGGAGAATAGCTTGCAGGCGTGGAATACATGTCCATTGTTCCCATGGAGAAGGGCTCATCGTAGAACTCTTGGCCTTTAAAAAAAAAAGAGGAGGGAAGTATACATGCAAAGAAAAAGGGTCGTCATGAGCAATGAAGAAAAAGAAGGGAAACCAAAGAAAACTATACCGGCCAGGGAAAGTATGCTTACCAAAAGAAGTCGCTTCTATGGCAGGTTCTTTAGCAGGTCTTGGAATATAGACCTCAACGGGGGCGGAAGAATAGTGCTCCATCGAAGCCCCCAGTTCTGTATATGTAAAGCCCGGGTGGTCAGTATCTGCTTCTGCCATCCCGGAAAATTCAAAATGAAAGGGAGCTCCATTATCCCCCTCTTCAGGCAAAATATCTGCAGCAGCCTATGAAGTGCTCCCATGTTCTTCGCCATGAAAAAGGGAGGGACTTTCAGGCGAAGAGTTACACTCATCTGGAAGAGATGGGGTGGTATTCGCCTCATCGGCCTCATCACCTAATACAGGAATGTATAAAAAAACTCACTATGAAGAGTGGTGATAAAAAAAGGAGGAAATGGGAAATGATAAAAAAGGCATACCACTCGAGGAGGCATAGACAATCTCCTTGGCTTTTTCGGTTCCTCTATTGTTAGAGGAAGATAAAACATCAGGGCAAGTCCCATTCCCCCGGTCTCCGTTGATCCTCCAAGCGGGAGCAGCTAAAAATGAGATAGGGATGTAAAAAAAAAGGAGAAAAAGAAAAGAAAAAAGGAGGGGGAGTGGCATACCCACTGACTCTGATGAAGATATTGGTATCAGCTGGAGGAAGGCGGTGCCGCAAGCATTACCAACTTTCTTCATAATATTCTGGACGTCTTGAAATGTCACAGCATTTTCCAGCTGGGGGATATACTCCAGAGGGCCAGCATTACCAATTACATTAATAAGATGTCTCTCCCATCGTGCCCATCCAGGATGGCCAACACTCTCTGGAGGCAGCGTCATTGATAAAGGAACTGCAGGAGAATGGCCGCAGTCAGATAATAAATGACTCCACCAGCAATATTCTAAAGGACCACTGCTGATAGCCGAGGCCTTTGTCCAGAAGAGCTCTACAGGTGCCAGGAGCGATGTTTCCCCCTGATAGTAATATCTACCAGTCTCAGTCTTGGCATCAGTTGACGCTTTGGCATCATAACGCTTCTTATATGAGGATGTTATGCTGGAAAAGTGCTGATTAAGATATTCCTCAGCGATATAAATCGGAGGCAGGCTATGCTTTGCAAGCCAAAAATCCTCCCTCTCCCTTATTTTGCCAGGGGCAAGGCGGAAAATGCCGCTCCGGTCAAACCACCACCGAGCATAAAATATATCTATATGCCCCATTGCTCCCGGCGCAGGAAGGGCATATATTGAACTTGATTCAGGGCGGCGGAAATAATTCCACCAACTTGCGGCGATCATATAAACATTATGACCGCGATGGAATCGAAGCAGTAATGGAAACTCTGCAGATGCTGGGATAGATTGGTCATACCCAAAGTTTCTGGCGAATCGCAAGGGATAATAAGGCTCTGTGATAAGAGTCGATCCTACGCGATATACCAGCACTCCAGGTCGAATGCAGCACAACCAGTCTTGATATATGGACTGGCCAAAATCATTACTATTTGCCAAATGATATTGTATTCCGCTGGAGGTTCGGGTGCAATAAGGCCTGACACCTCGGGAGGCATTGTCAAACTGAAGTAGCCCTTGTTCATTATTTGGCAGAAAGGATAAACTGGAACGAGCACCCATCAGCTCTGTCAACGAATCTCCAGGAGGGCGATTCCTGAACAGCAAAATTAATGGAGCCGAAGGACGGGGCAGATCAATCGTCTGGCATAGACTGGGCAGCAAAAGGCCGGCCCAAGCACTCAGGTAATGAGTGGGTAGCTATGCCTTCCTATCTCGAGGACTGGGATGTGAACTTAATGATCCCAGCCCATGGAAAATATTCGCCAAAGCTGCAGGAGCCAGAGCAAGCTGACGACCCTCGGCCAGAAGGCAGGCAGGATAAATTAACCCCAGCCGGAGATATTCTTCTTCCCTATGAGGAACCACAAAGCTGGATAGCCAGTAAACTAAATAAGTAGCCAAGTAAGTGTGGTCAGGCAGCCGCCGAGGATTCCATCCCATATCTTTCAGGGCACAGATGAATCGTCCCCGAGAAGGCTTCTTCACCTCCAGCTGTTGATATTCTTCTAAACGGCGACCCTCCACTGAAAAACTCTCGAAGAAGCAAAATGGCTCGTTATAAAAATATCGGAGCCAGGCATTCTGACTGACTCTCACAGTCGAAGAAGAAGGAGACGTCCCGTCTTTCTTCCCAACACGGGCCAGGTCTCGCCACACCTTCGTCAAGAAGCGAAGGCTATATGGATGAATATACCGGCCAGACCCGTTGCTACGATGACTGTGTAAGTCATCTAAGACAACTTCTTCATAAAGTAGTCCGGATATTGGCAGTCCTGAAATCTGGTGAAAACTCCACAAGTCAATAGAGGTTTCACCCTCAGCCGTCCCGAAAGTATTCCACTGGGAGCTGAATCTCTCCACCAAACCTCGGAGAATGCCCGTATAACAGGGGTAGTCATATAATGCTGCCTCGACAGCTCCATAAATACCAGACATCTTCAGGACTTCACCATAATGATGCAAAATGCCGGTCAGCCATTCTATGGCTCCATAGCGGAAAATATGGGAAGGCACAACTGACCAGTAACCATACCAGCTAGGAGAAGTGTAATCGATGATCCGATCCAGAAGGCATCAGATCTCGTGACTCCCGGCAGCATACTGAGAGTCACTGGGCATCAAATAAACACCATCGATCTCCGTTGCAGTCTTATGACGGTTTTGCAAACTCCAAATGGCTGGAGAAATCTTCCGCGACCGAGTATAACAGTCAAGGTCGCGATTAAAAGGGTCGAGATCTTCAGCCGTTGGCATCCTCTTCAAAGCAGTAAATTCCAGAGGAAAACCGGGATAAGAAAAAACACAGGTACCCAGGAGGTTATCTCGGGACCTTAAAATGGCAGATTCTAGATACCGCCTCTCGGCAAGAAGGCAAGGATCACTGGCAGGCATATCAGGTGGAATGAACTGTTGGATAAAGGAGAATAATTCTTTATCTGATGGGAAATGGCTTGGATAGCCTCCCTTTCTCATATAATAATAAGTGCCATTCCGGCGACAGATACAAGAGCGGTCCACTTGGCCATTTGACGGAAGACCTTCGGGATCAAGTGTTGCCACAACATGGTAGCCACTATCCAGCAAGGACAAATTGGTTTCCGTAATACGGGGCCTCGCCAGAGCAGGCATCATAATTCCCCTTGGAATGACCCCGTCACAGGTCTTCTGGCTATAATTGTCACGACCCAAGTAGTTCTTCTTGAAAGGCATGATGCAATTCTGAAAAGCACATACAGAAAAGAAAAATAAGAAGAAGAAACAAGGACACCAAGCCCAGCTAAGCAAAAATCCGAGGTCAAAACAATACAAAAATGCTCCGGAATGCAAAGCAAGGATCTACACGGGCCGCATGTCATCACTTATTAATTCCGACACGTGTCCCGTGGGGGGCATTTGTTGAAGGGTAAAATTGTAACAGATGTCCACCACGAAGAATACTGATGAAGGCTTTGGACTCTGAAAACTGGTTATAGCTACTACGGAAGATCCGCTCCAGCAAACCACTTAGATAGTCTACTCAAAAGTGAGGCCAAGGAAGTTGTGATTTAAAGTGACTCCAAAGTTACTTAAATTACAATCTTATTTGGAGGTTCTTCTCCAAGTTCGACAAGGAAATTCTAGCCCTTAAAATGGTGCCCGATCTTTCAATTAAAGTGAAGTCCAAGGAAGAACTCTTCTCCGTTCAAAGTATAGTTCAAAGCACAAGCACGGAAAAATCCGGCAGCACAAGGTCTTAAGACCAAGTACAAAAGCACAAGTACAAGAACTGGCTCGAGGAAGAACTCCAAGGCTTTGCAAAGCAGTCTTCAATCGGGCAGAACTCCAAGAAGGAAAGGCAGAATTCCAGCAGCACCTCCGGCACCAACACATGTGAAATGGGGTGTAGGGGGGGTATTTATAGAAGATACCCCTCTCCCCCTCCATCGGTTAGAAGGCCCCTAACCGATGGTGACATCCCATGATGTCACCATCGGTTAGGGAGCCCTTAACCGATGGTGACATCTCAATGATGTCACCATCGGTTAAGGGTTCTCCCTTAACCGATGGTGACCTCACATGAGGTCACCATCGGTTAAGGGGTCCCCAACCGAAGGTGACCTCATCATGAGGTCACCATCGGTTGCCCCCCTAATCGATGGTGACCTCATCATGAGGTCACCATCGGTTAGGGGACCCTAACCGATGGTGACCTCATATCGGTTAGCCCAACCGATGGTGACATAATCTTATGTCACCATCGGTTGGGACTTCTCCCCCAACCCAATGTAAAGGGGGCCTTCCCCCTATAAAAGGCCCCCTATCCCGGGGAGAAAGAGGAGGAGAGAGAGGAGAAAGAGCCGACCCCCCCCCCCCCCCGTTCATCTTCAAAAAAATTTCCTGGCGGAGCCCTGGCAGATTAATCTTCCAAGCCTCCCCTCTTTGTTCCAAAACTTCATAAATTTACAAAGGCATCTTCCCTTCCATCATTCCTTCCCGAACCTCTGCTCGGTGTGTGAAGGTATAAACCCCTTTTCTAGCCCAATAGCAAGGCGAGGAGAGGAGAGTTGGGTCCAATCGTCATCGGCATTCCATCTACTCCCCCCATCCTCCCACATCGAGCAAGTCTCTGTGGGAGAGATATTCTTCAGGGTTTAAATATCATCCATATCGAACAAGTCTCTATAGATATGTGATATTTAAATACCCTTGTTCTCGTGCTCTAAATGCCTCCATATCGAGCAAGTCTCTATGGGTATGCGCATTTAGATGCATATGTTCTCCCCGCCCGTCGAGCAAGTCTCCGGGATGGCGGATGTTGTGCTTATATGTATATGTTTTGTTGAGGAGACTCTGCCTAAGCGGAGGTTCTGCCGAAGAACATATTCGTATATTCGCAAATTTGTGTTCTTATATATATGTTTCTTAGAAGAAACTCTGCCCAAGCGGAGGTTCTGCCTAAGAACATATACATAGAATTGCAAATTTGTAATTATACTTGTATGTTTCTTGTAAAGAACTTTGTCTAAGCAAGAATCTCTTTCTTGAGAATGTATCCATGTAATCACAAACTCGTGTTTATATGTATATGTTTCTTAGAGGAAACTCTGCCCAAGCGGAGGTTCTGCCTGAGAACATATCCGTATATTCACAAATCTGTGCTCTTATGTATATGTTTCTTAAAAGGAGATTCTGCCCAAGCAGAAACTCTGTTTAAGAATATATTCATAGGATTGCAAATTTGTGCTTATACGTGTATGTTTCTTAGGGAGGACTCTGCCCAAGCAAAAGCTCCCTTTAAGTCCATATTCGTATAATCATAATTTCGTGTTTATATGCATATGTTTCTTAGAGGAGACTCTGCCCAAGTAGAGATTCTACCTAGGAACGCATCCATATAATCACAAATTTACACCCATATGCATACACTTCTCAAAAGGGACTCTGCGCAAGCAGACATGGAAGGAAGAATCGCCGGGATCGAGCCAGAATCGCTCGATCCCGGATCGGATCGACCCCCCAAGGGTCGATTCCCCCTTGAAGAACCCCAAAACCCCACATTTCCGGCTGGATCGACCCAACTCAGTAGGATCTGAGTTGGATCGCTCGAGTCGAACCGGGATCGAGCGATCCCGGCTCGATTCAGTCGATCCGGCCGGGTTCAGTTCAAATTTGAACTTAAGGCGCCGGATCGACCCTTATCGGGTCGAATCGATCGATCCGGCGTCGATCCGACCCGATAAGGGTCGATCCCGATCGATCCGAGGTCGATCCCCTTATTTCTGCCCCTTCCCACCCGAGGACACCAAAAGATGCAGGTTTTGGTGTCCTAGGAAGGAAGGAAGGTGCTCCCCCTCCCCCCCCAGCTCGGGCTGCCTCCTCCACCGCCGCCGCCGGCCTCCTCCACCGCCGCCGGCGTCCTCCCCAGCCGGCCTCCTCCTCCTCCTCTTCTTCTTGTTCTTCTTCTTCTTCTTCTTCTTCTTCTTCTTCTTCCTCTTCTCCTTCCTCTTCTACTTTTTCTTCTAAACCCTATCTTCTCTTTCAAGTTTGAAAGAGGTTAGAAGGAGCACATCCAAGGGAGATTTTCTTGAGTAGATCTCAAGAGATCTTACTCAAGCAAGGAAGAAGTTGTTCTTCTTAAGATATATTTCATTTTTTAATTTCGAAATTCAGTTATAAATTCTGAAAAAAATGAAAACACATGTACACATGTTTAATCTTCTTATTCTTCCCTTACATTTTGTCAATTAGACAAAATCTCCAAATTTCACCCTAATTGGCTAGTTAGGGTTTGATATTTAGGGCTTATGTTGTATTAGCACAATTAGAGATCAATTAAGTGTTCCAATCACTTAATTGACTTAATCATGCCTTTCTATGATAATGGAACTATTTCATTTCGGGAAATTAGAGAAAATCTCTAAATTTCACCCTAATTAGGGTTAATATTAGATGTAATTATGTTTATAATTGTATACTTACACATGAATGTGTTTGTATTCTTAATTTGTTATAGGATTAGCAAGTATGGCTGATGAGGGACACGAGGAAGAGCAACCACAAGTAGATATTGGATGGAAACACGGTGTCCTTATTGATGCTGCCTCTAAGAGAGTGCGGTGTAACCACTGTGGTAAGGAAATGAATGGAGGTGTATACCGCCTAAAACAACACATTGCAGGCATTGGAACAAATGTACTAAAATGCAAGCATTGTCCACGGGAGTTAGTGAATGAGATGAAAGACTACATGGCTGGAAGACAACAACAAAGAGGCATACGTATTCAACATCAAGAAGAACTGCATGAAGAGATTTCTGGGAAGGGAAAAAGTAAGGCTGCAATGAAAGGAAGACAAATTCCTGTTGATGTTGAGGACTCAGATGAGACAGATTATGAGGATCTCTCACCTAATGAGAGAGAATGGCGAGAAGGACTACGGCAGAGTCGGCGTGCTGCCATGTTGGAAAGTGACATGCGGAGGTTCCATAGTACAAGAGAAGGATCATCATCAGGGGCTAGTGTCACACGACCACCGGCACCACCTATCAGGAGAGGTGGTTCAATGAGGGGAACGGGACCAACTAGTGGGGTTGACACAATTTTGGGAAGGAAATCTTCATCAAAACAGCCTAGCATAAAGCATGCAATGAAAGGGGTAAAGGCCACAGCTGCTTCCGCTAAACATGCAGTTAAAAACATTGTAAAATGGTTTTTGCATGCAGGGGTCCCAGCCCATACAGCATCTAGTCCTTATTTCCAAACGATGATAGATTCAGTTGGTGAGGCAGGCCCAGGTTTAAAAGCTCCTACACCAAAGGAGATTTATGGCAAATATTTGAAGAGGAATTGACTGAGATAAAGGATTGGGTGGCGTCATTCAAAGATATATGGATGGCAAGAGGTTGTACTCTTATGTGTGATGGATGGACGGGAACAACAAGAAGGTCCATGATTAACTTTCTTGTATATTGCAGTGAGGGTACAGTGTTCATGAAATCTATAGATGCAAGTGGGCAAATAAAAAATGCAGATTACTTGTTTAGGCTCATGGATGAGATGATTGATGAAATTGGCGAGGAACATGTAGTCCAAGTTGTCACTGATAATGAACCAAGTTACAAGGCAGCTGGAAGAAAATTGATGGCAAAACGACATCATCTTTATTGGGTCCCTTGTGCAGCCCACTCCTTAGACTTGATGATGGAGGATATTGGCAAAGACAAACATGTGCATGACTTGGTGTCCAAGTCGCAAATGATTACTACTTTTATTTATGGACACAATAGAATCTTACATATGATGAGAGAGTGCACAGATGGACATGACATAATTCGTCCTGGCCCAACAAGATTTGCCTCACAATTTATTGCATTGGAGAGTCTGCATCAGTTTAGACATGAGTTGGGCACTCTCATACATAGTTCCGAGTACTTGGCACATGTGGCTACATTGAGAGAGGAATCCAGAGATGTGGCACATGAGATTTCTTGCTTGGTCAGTGACCATCGTTTTTGGGAGAAAATCCACTATTATTTGAAGCTAATAGAGCCTCTAGTACAGGTGCTGAGGATGGTTGATGGAGAGGACAAGAATGACATGGGTTACTTATATGAGGCTATGGATAAAGCCAAGGAAAGGTTGAGAGAGAAGCATCCGCAAGCATATAAAAAATGGTGGAAGATTATTGATGCAAGATGGGAGTCAACACTCCACCATGATTTACATGCAGCAGGTAAATGTATTATATCTTATTGTGCATATTTCTTATTAGCATGAGTTGAATTTCTAACTTACTACACATGTTTTGTACATATAGGGTATTTCTTTAACCCTAGGCATCAATATAGTGATTCCCCTCACAATGATGGTGAGGTGCTCCAGGGGACAATCAATGTCATCGGGAGATTATCTAGGAGCACGGACGAAAGAATAGATGCTATGATAGAGGTATGGCCAAGTTAAAAACTTCATTCCAGCATCATGTATTCAATATACTTTTGGAGTTACACTTAGCAACTGTATTATACTGTAGATGGACAGATTTAAACTGAAGTTGGACATCTACAGAGATTATGATGTTAAAGAAGCAGTGACCAGAATGGGTCCGGGTAAGAACCTTCAGACTTAAGCTCATGCTTACTTCATAACAAAATGACAAATCACTTGTATTATGTGCTAATTCATTGTATGTTTTTTTTTTATAGGTGAGTGGTGGGTTATGTTAGACTACAAGACTGGTCAAAGAAGTCCACTTGCAAGGATTGCTATTAGAGTACTCAGTCAGACCACTTCATCTAGCCAGTGTGAGAGAAATTGGAGCACTTTCTCACTTATTCACACAAAAGTGAGGAACAGGTTGAGTGCAACTAGGCTAGAGAAGTTGGTCTATTGCCACTACAATATGAGGTTGAAGCTGAAATGCATTAAAGATAGACAAAAGAAGAGCGAGGCAAGGCTAATGACTTTTGCAGGTAGTCATTGGGAGCAACGTTTTGCAGAGAGGGAAGCATTATCATCTCAAATTGATGTTGATGAGTTATTTGATGAGGAACACCCACTAAATGCATGGGTGGAAACAAGACAGGAAAGGGATGTTCCAGAATTTGACCCTCGTGATTGCTCATGGGCGGAAGGAGAATTGGATGGAGTAGAGGCTGGAGATCCAGAGCTTAGGGTAAGTGAGGACCCACCTCTCACCCTCGGTCCTCTCTTCTCCTTGCCACGACAGTCAGCTATCTTGCCAGAGACATCTAGAGTGCCTCCCACTCAGCCTGCATTAAGAAGAGCTGCAACACAAAAAGAGAAGAGTTCAAAAGCCTTAGAGTTAGAAAAAATAACATATGCCAGGCAAAAAAAGAGGAAAGTGCAGCAACCAATTCGTAGTGATGACACCACACAAGATCCAAATGATGATGATGATGATGATGATGATGATGGGGCTGCCACTGGGGCCACAGGAGCTGGCCAGGGATATGCAGGAGCAGGATATACTGGGGCCACAGGTGTAGGGTTATGTACCAGAAACAGAACATCAGGGAGGCGGAGGAGAAGGACAAGGGCATGGACAAGGGGGATATGAAGGACAACAACATCATGCAGCCTATATGTGGCCACCTTGGGAGCCAAACTATAGTTCAGGGTCTACTCATATACCTGCATTTCAGCCTCCCATTTTACCGTACTCAGATATTAGTAGCTCACCTTATGGAGTACAAGGAGGATGGGGACCTTGGCCTTCACAAGAACAAGAGCCTAGTGGCCCTAGTGAAGCAACAAGTACATAAACCGCTTGGTATATGGTGTCCAGCTCCATCACAATCTGGAGAAAGCTCAAGTCAACAATTTACACCAAGAGGGATTCAAATGGGTATGCATGATTTAGCAAATTCCCTCTTTGGTCATAGCTACCAAAACCCAAATGATGGTGGCTCATCTATGTCTGGAAGTGGATGGAAAGATTATTAGTCTTCTATCAAATGTAAGTTACATGTACAATGTCTTAAATTTCATGTTTTATGTACTATGAATGCATGTATAATTGATTTTTGATGCAAATCTTAGTTCTTTCAGGAGTTCAGATTTTTTCTGTTTTTTCCTGAATTTTCCTGAATTTTTTCCAAAAAAATAAACATTTTATAGTCTGGTCGATCCAGGATCGGCCAGACTTCCCTGGGATCCAGAGGATCTTCGATCCGATCCGATCCAGGATCGGATCGACCAGGGTCGATCCCGATCCCGATCCTGCCTTCCATGCAAGCAGAGGCACACCCTTTTACCGGATACTCTGCTCAAACAGAGATACCGCTTGAGAATATATTCATAAATTACAAATTTGTGTTTATACACATATATGTTCCTTAGGGTAAAATCCCTTCAAGCAAAGTTTCTCCCGAGGATACGTGCATATAATCACACGCTCATATGAATATATCTCTATGAGGACACTCTGCCTAAGCGGAGACTTTGCCAAAATATATATCCACATGCTCATAAATATTGTGTTGATATACACACATCTCAAGAAAAAAAAAAAGGAGATAAGGACTGTGTTCAAGCCATCCAAATGGAAGCACATACATATACTCATAAAAAAAAATTGCATCCATGCGGACAGTTTTCGGAAAGAGAATGCAATTTGATAAAGACCTCTACGGAGATATATTCATATGTTCTCCAAAATCTTATTCATACGAGTAAGAAATGAGGAGAAAAGAAATTTTGCCTCAATCCGGACTTTTCCAAAAGGGATACTGTGAAAGAACCTCATATCAAAAATTGGTATAGTAATTCTTCTAATACGGAAGTGTTACTCCAGATCATAATACCCCCAAGTTCAGAATCAAATTTACGGATATATACCCGTCCACAATGATATTCTTCATGTTTCACAAATAAAGCTTTCAATCAACCAAAATGTTCCTTTGTAATAAAAAAAAGGGAGAAAGAAGAAGAGAGACCTCAAATAGGTTCACGGATATATACTCGTTCTCTTCTCAAAATCATATTTTGGACTCCAAAAAGGCAGTCATTTCAAAAAAAATGAAATACTCAAGCAAAAACATTTCAAAGTAATAAAAATGGGGAACATATCATGATTAGGATTTTCTGAAAAAAAAATACATATTGTCTCATCCTTGCTATGAATGGTATTCGGGTTAAAACTGGTGTTAAATAATACCAAGAGCTTTTAACTCGATTGTTGAATGAAAAATTTCCTCATGCCAAAGAAATACTTGTGTTAGATATTCAAAACAAGGACATGAGGAGGAAAAAAAAAAATATATATATATTTGATCCAGAACTCTTTTTCCCCGGGAAGGGCTGAAGTGCTCAAGTGTGTGCAAGGAGGAAGAAGACTTGGGGGGAGAAAGGAAGAGGAGGTCGCCCCTGCCTCTCTTGTATCTTTGCCAAATTCTAAATTATGGAAACTTACCTTGGATGGAGGAGATAAGTCCATCATTTGAATGTTTTGTAAAATACATCCATATGAGTGAAGAAAAAATGACCATATGGGCAAAAAAAAATGATGTACATGAGTAATATGAATAAATGATATTTTTTCTGAACAAATAAATTGCAGAAAAATCCCTGTCTTATTTTTATCTGTATAAATGGCCCGGATATACGATTGTTTCAAACCAATTAAATTCTATATCTGCATAAATGTCGGAAAAATCAGAAATATTCAAAAAAATAGGGACCCGGTAGAAAATTGCAAATAACTCTTACCTATCAGAAAAATTACAAAACAACCCCTCCCTATCAAAAAATTGCAAATTAACCCTCGTGTGGCCATAAACCGTGAATCAGTCCCTAGAAATGAAGGGAACGACGAATCAGTCCACATGCTCAGGGCTAAATTACTGATTAGTCCTCAATTCATGAAGGATAAGGTTAATCAGTCCCCATTGAATGGGGCATCTTTACGAAACAGTTCCAAAAGAAATGGGAAAACATGATAAATATGTTCCCGTTTCGGCAACGGTTTCTAAAACAGCCTCCAATGTGAATGAAATGGTTGTAATCCCACACGGGAAGATGAACCCGATGTGAATGGAATTTTTCTCGCTCGTAATATGTTTTCAATAGCCAGGTCTAGCCATGTATCAAAGGTATTCGAGTTCTCCTCGATGTAAATGAAACGTCGAGTTATCGACGGGGAGTGGTCCAGTACACGACACCCAAATCGTCTGATGAATGAAATTCGTCTGTTTTAACAGACTGGCACGCCCGCAAAATAGATGAATATCATCAATTTATCTTTTTCTTATAAGAGACAAAGATTTTGAAAAGCATATTTCGGTGTGTTGAAAACAAATTGGCACGCCCGGTGGGACCATTCCTACCTTTCATACACGGGCTAGACCTGATGCTAATACTTGGCTCCTAATTATTGGGCTTTGCCATTACAGGAAGTCAACGAAAACATCAAACAATGGCGGCTGTGACGTACGGACCGCAAGTGGTGGCGAACCATGCCCGCTTCGGCTACCTCACCACCCCGCTGTGTTTTGGCGACTTCCCGGCGGTGGTCGGCTCGCCGTACTTCCTCGGGGTCGTTCCCGCGGCTCAGGAGGCACCAGCGAAGGAAATGAAGCTGATTCCAGCTGGGGGCATCAAGCCCCAATGTGGAGGCCGAGTTTTCTCGGTAAATACCATTTCCAACAGCGCCGTACCCGTGAAAAGGGAGCGGCATCTGGCCCGCAAAGGCAGAAAGCCTAGGGCCTCTATTTCAAAGTCCGGCAAGACTGTTCTTGTCGGTGATATCAGAGTCAACTTGAAAGGGGGCAATCCAATATTGCCGAAAAGCAATGTTACCCCCAATGTCCCTACCTCCAACCGTTTCACATTGCTCCAAAAGATGCGGGAGGAGAACTCTGCTGTGCCAAGAAATACTCGCGCCCGATATGCTGGTGGCGCGGGTCAGAAATTACAGCCAAAGATGAAACAAATCTGGGTCACCAAGGAGGAGGCCCGAAGAATCAGAAAGCTCAGGGCAGAGAAAAATGCCCAAGCGGAAGAAGAAGAGGACTACCCGGTAATCCAACCTCCTAGATCTCAACACCCTCGCGGGCAAAAGAGAAAAGGGGTATACCGGAAGCCCAACTTTGTCTCCACGCGGGTGGAAATGACCCGTCAGGAGGACAAACGACATGATGTGAAGCAGCCCTCACGCATCTCGGTCTTTGACCGATTGGGGGCAGTGCCCCAGCCAGGGGGCCAGAACATGAAGAGGCGGAGGCTAGTACAGAAGCCCCAGTACGGGGTAGATTTGAAGATCCACTCCTGCTACGTGTCAGGAAAAGAAATAGTTGAGCCCGTGAATGCACCTACAGAAGCAGCAGGCGCAGGGGCATCCAACCCAGGCACAGATGCAATATTTCGCAATACGCGAAATGCCAAGCGGAACCTCCAAGCCCAGTTTGGCGGCCAGGGCGGCGCTTCTAGCCAGAGCCAGGCACATGATGAGCGCCTCCCTCAAGAACAACACCATACCCTCCATGGCATAGAACAGGACAATGACGGAGATGAGAACGTCAGTGTCCGCGGGGACGTGGATCTCCCCTATGAAGACCCCGATGAACATGTGGTCTTCGTACCGCCCTCTAGGGCAGCATATAATGCAATGTCTGATGATGCCAGATATGAAACCATGCAGCGCTGGCACATCGAGATGACCAATCTCATGCTAGAGATGAAGCGGCAGAAGGATGCTAATGTCCAGCGGCCGTTGAGGTCGGTCCCCAACTTCAATGTTCGAAGGGAGCAGCAGGCCGGCAGTGCGCCTATGGCTCCCCGCCAGCCCATCCCGGTGAATGATACGGGTGCTATGCTGGAATTACAGCCAGTGCAAGGTCCAAGCTCTCAATCCCCACAAATCTCTGCAATTGAAGACGCTGTCGCTCAACGACGCTTGATTGAAAAGATTGTTGAGGACAAGTTCGCACAGCATGGTGAGGGTACCGCCACTGTTGATTTATACAGGGTGCCGTATCCGATCCATCACCAGTTCAAGAAGCTGCCACCTGATTGCCCCAAGGCACCAAAATTGCAGAAGTTCGGTGGGCAGACATCCCCACACGAACACTTGGCCTATTATTTAACGGCCATGGGTGAACTTGCATTGGAAGAATCATACTTGTTGCGGTATTTCGCAACATCTCTTACGGGTACCGCTTTCCAATGGTACTCAAGATTGAAGCCAAACTCTGTCGTCGACTGGGCCGACATGCAGAAGAAGTTTTTAGATCGGTTCCAGACTGCAGAGAGAAAAGTGTCCCTGGCCGAGCTTTGCTCCCTGAAGCAGAAAAAGGGGGAGACCGCTCTTGATTTCATCAAAAGGTGGCGAGATTTCAGCATGAGGTGTGACAATCCGCCCACCCAGGAAGATGCCATCACTATATGCCGGCGTGGCCTGGCAGCTGAAGTGAGTGAAAAACTCTTGGGAACTAATATAAAGGGCTTCGACCAACTCAATGCTGTTGTGGCGGAGATCGAAATGTTCTTCGTCGAGAACCCGACATTTGGGGCCTTTAAGGCCAAGCCCAATAAAGAACGTGCCACGGGAAAAGAAGTAAATGCTGTGGACTTCTCGCCTCCGAGCAGCAGTCAAAGCGAAGGAACTTCAGGTGGTTCTGGGGCCAAGGCGAAGGGAAAAGCACCCCCGGCTATCACACTGGCAGACCGCCTGAAGACTCCATATTCCTTTCAGAGGGAGCATACGAGGAAACTCTTTGACCTCTGTATGAAAAACGAATTGCTTAAGCTGCCCAATATCAAAAGGCCTCATGAAGCTGACAAGACAGATGAGCCCAATTACTGTCCATATCACAGAATGCTGCGCCATACAATTGAGGACTGTTATGTCTTCAAAAATGAAGTAGAAAAACTGATCCAGGGCAAGCTGATTGCTATGAAGACAGGCCTTGTGGACCCTCCCCAACCTCATGATCAAGATCAGCAGAAGCAGTCTGCTAATGTGATACACATCACTGCTACAACATACGGACCTGGTACCCAGGAGAGTGCCACCTCGAACGCCCAACCATCTCACGGGCGGGCGGGCCCTCGCACTCAGGAGCCTTTGCGCCGGTGGATGCCAAAGGCAATGCAAAGTCTCGAAAGACGGGTCCGATCATTACAACACGGCCAAAGGGAAATATTGAGCCGTCTAAGAGCCATGAATGAACAGCTACCAGTTCCCAGTCACAGGCCTCACCATCCACCAAATGCCTCGACATCCCTGATGCGTCCCCTCACTGGAGGATGGCTTTCTGAGGGGTCCTCGAGCTCATCGGAGAATGCGGTAGTGGAAAAGCTATACTCCTTTCCGCGCAGGGAAACCCTGGCAATTTTCCGCGCGTGTATACGCGAAGGGTTGCTGTACCGCCCAACGCCTATATATGCTCGGCGGGGCTATTGCCCATACCACCGGGTCGCAGGTCATGATCTCCAAGACTGCTATACCTTCAAAGATTTGGTGGAAGCCTGGATCGCCGAAGGGATCATAGACATGGGAAGCCTGCTGGTCAACCCACCCCAGCCGCATATCCAAAGGCGGGCGAATCAAGCAGCTGACGCTGTCACCTATTCGGTCAACGTCATCCATAAATCAGCTGATAAGGAGAAGGCAAGGGGGAGACTTTATGAATTCCTCTATAATAGTCTTCCCAGGGACAATGATAATGAAGCGGGGTCTTCAAACCCACCACCCGAAGCCCCAGCAATTGTGCCAGTTGAAGCCGAACAGACAGCTGGGTTTCATAAGCATCTGTTCCAGTTCCTAGCAGAGGCAGAAGCCGAGGCGCCACCGCCTCAAATGCAACCAGTGGCCGCGAACCGAACTCCCGCTCATCCGCCAGCCAGAGTTGAAGCCTTAAAGGCCACGGGGGTGAGTTGTCAGGCGATGAAAAGACGGGGTCCGATGATGAACCTCCCGAGATGTATACACCAAAGGAGGATGATATGGCCACCTTTCCCTATCAGAAAGATTCATCCCATGGTCCTAGAAAACATGATCCATCGGGGCGTCCGAGTTAGAAATGTTCATGAAGCTCATCCCACTCAGATGTCTACATCAGTCTCCCATGGACTATCTGTCCATGCGGTACACCAGGACTCTGAGGAGGAGATACAAGAAATTCCTCCCCCGGTTGAGAACCAGCAAGTAGAGAGGCCGGCGCCCGCTGCCACACCCAGGGGGCCTTCTCGTGATACAGTGATAGAGATGCTTCAATGGGTTCTCCGTGACCTTGACCAGATCAAGCGTCAGCAAGCTCACCAAGCGCAAGAAGTGGCGTTCATAAAAGACCACCTCCTCACAGCTGCGGTGGATGCTCTTGTCCAGCGCGAAATCTCCGGAAGCCCGGCGCCAGCTCATCAGCCAGCCCAAAATGATATGCTGGGACAGCCTACCTCTGCGGCTGGGACCAGTGATGCTCAAAGGCCGACCTCTAATGGGACCTCATCAATGTCCCACCCTGAAGACAACTCTGCTCCAAATGCCTCCGGGATAGGTTATTCTGTGAATGTGATCAGCGTCAGCATGGGCGCCGGCAACCAAGAAGAAGGGCAGACATCTGATGATACCACCCCTCCAGCTAAAGTTGCTTCGGAGCCCCCTGCTGAACCAGCTCCATGGGAATTTTCTTTCCAAAAGGAAAATACCAGCATGATATTTAATAAGCTCTGCAAAGCTGGCAAAATATTGGCCATCGGCTCACGAGCTATCCGCACGGAGGCGGAAAAGAAGCACCCTGCATATTGCGAATATCACTGCATGGTATCGCACCCTACTAGTGAATGCAAGGATGTACAAAGATCATTAGAGGCCTTTATCAGACATGGTGAGATCGACTCTGATGGGAATTTCACCGAAAGAATGCATGCCAAGCTTCGGATAGAAGGGTACATATGCCGCTTTGGCTTTGTCGAAGACTGTTTTAAGCCTAAATGGCCACCACTCCATGCCAGGACTCCCATTGTGATAGAAAGCCTGCTGGACAGTCAAGCCGAACAGGGCCAAGAAGAAACCCTTGAACAGGAGGAAAGGTCAAATCTCCGCCAAGTCGTCGACTTTGAAGTCACCCGGAGCTCCGAGGCCCGGAAGCGAGACCCGAAGAATAAAACTCAACAGTTGGAAAATGATTGCAATCATGAAGAAGGTTGTGAAGTCAAAAGCCATGAAGAAAATGTTGAATTGAAGACAGGGAAAAGCCAGGGAGATAACCCCCAGGAAAATGAGCCTCAGGCAGGATGTGATCAGACCCAAATAAGCAACACTGATAAAAAAGTTGCAAAGCCAACTCCCAAGCTAGGTCGAAAAGGCCGAGCTCGGCAAAGAAAAGAAAAGCTAGCTCTCGCACAAGGTCAACAAAATCAGATCAAGTCTGAGTCGTCTGAACATGGCCCGGAGCAAGCCTTGAAAGGGCAAGAAAAAGCTGAGTTGCCCAATACCAACATACAGCGGGAGGAGGTCCGACAAGAAAAGAAACCTGCCCCCAAAGTGAACTTGCAAGCTGAGAATCCTACCATAGCCGAGTTCCAAGAGTTGCCTCTCCATATCATTGAGCAGGCGATCAATGCTACCTTTCAATCCCAACAGAATGAAAGTAATTGGGTCACAATGACCCCGAGAAAGCATGAACAACCCAAGTTCATCAGAAACAAGGCTCCATATCGCCGCCCTTATATGGGGGGCTCCTCTCAGCCGCCTACAGAAGCCCATGGTCCTTCCCTGACCGAGCTTGCTCAGGCGAAGAAGCAAGAAAGAAACAGACAGAAAAGCTTGAAAAGAAGACTGAAGAAGCAGGCCGAGCAAGCCGCCTTGATGGAGGCTCCCAGAAAATTGAGCCCCCTGCAAAAGCTTCAGAAATTGATCAATGAACTGGAAGAATATGTCCCTTCCAAGCCTTCCAACGGCGTCCCCTTGGACCGATATATCCCTTGGGAAGAGATGGAACGCAAGACAAGGCTCAAGAACTGGCTTCGTCAGAAACTCCAACAAATGCGGGAAGGTGAAAAGTTCCCTCTCCCAGAAGAACTAGCCATCTTCTATAAAGATGACGAACTCACCGTTGAGAAGTTAGAAGAAATGCTGAAAGACTTCTCATGCAATATGGTGTCGATACCGCCACCTGAAAGTTTGTCATCCTCAGGGGGCAAGGCAGCCACTGCGACCTATCAACGTCGCGGGCGAGGCCGAGGAAGAGGCCGAGGCAGAGGTCGCGGAACAAACTCCGCCCCACCTACTCGGGGGAATCCCAATCCGCCCAATCTCAACAGGGTGATAGTCTTTCGCGGAGAAGAACCTGAACCTACCCCGGAGGTGGAAATACGGGGCAACACATTTATCTTCGACCCGTCAGATGAGGAGGACGAGGTCGTTGCCCAGGCCCCTCAAGAGAAGCAAGCAGAACAAGCTACTCAGCCGGGTCCCTCTGGCAAAGGCAATGTTGAAACGCCACCCCCGGATGAAGACTCATTGGCCCCGCTGTTCAGAGAAAAGGAAGGCGACAAACCAGAACCTGAGGAGAGTAGTAAACTCATGTATCCTCCCAAATCTCTGGAGCAAATGGTCGCGCCACTGGACCAGATCCGGGCTAGAGCTGATCGAAAAATCATCCAGCAGATGAAGCGGTTTCCCGCCAGTGTGACTGTGTGGGATGCCATTGCCTGGAGCAAAGAATTGAGGGAAGCTCTTGTAAAGATTCTCCAGCAACCTGAAGTTTATGAAACCCATGTGGCCGAAGCCCAGGCCCAAACCTATGAAGCATTAGCTGCAGAGGTCACTTTCTCTGACAAAGACATGCTGCTGTCCACGCCATGCCATAACCGCCCGCTTTATATGCAAGGCAAAGTCAACGGGCACGAACTCAATCGGATCCTGGTCGATCCCGGGGCGTCAGTCAATATAATGCCCCTCAAGACCTTCGAGTCTTTATACCTGGTCCCCTATCTACAAAGGGTGAATGATGTGAGAATCTCCGGGTTCAACCAAAATTCAGAAAATGCCCTAGGCAGGGTAGAAGTAGAGCTGGTATTGGGCGACTTCACCACGAAGGCGGTGTTCTACATCATCAACGCCAATACCTCATACAAGGCCTTGTTGGGGAGACCCTGGCTCCATGAAAATTGGGTCATCCCCTCCACACTCCACCAATGCATTAAATATGCAAAAGGTGGAGAACAGCACACTGTCTTCGCCGACCGGGCTCCCTTTCGGCCAAATGAATGCAACTTGACCGACGCCCAACTATATTTCGGCGAGCCTTCAGCTGAGTTACCAGGTCAAGTGAAGGACAAAGGCAAGCAGAAAATCAATATTGAAGAAGATGATGATGAGGAGGAAGATGAGCTCTTCACGGTAAACAAGCAACTCCTGAAAATTCACCGGCTAAGTCTCCAAAATGATGCTCCAGAGGCAACCCCAAATCAGCCAGAAAGGCGAGAAATCAATTTCGAAGCAAATGTGATTGGCCGGGCCATTGATAGAAGCATTTCTCTGCCACCGGCGTCTATGCAGCTGCCTTTTCGGAGAGAGGAATACAAAGTTGAAAGACTGAAGACATTTGTCGTCACACATCAGACAAAGGAAATGCAGAGAAGGGGCGAAGAAATCAAGCCTATTGTCTTCTATAGGGGAAACCTAGTCCCCCATGTCCCCCCAGTTGATGATTTCGGGTGGACTAAAACACCACAGGACATCCTCCAACCCGTGGAAGAGATGGATGACATGCCTCAACATATCAAGAAGATGTGCCAGAAGCAAAAAATCTCACAGGCGGAAGAAGCTTCCCGGCGTGAATACTTCCAACAGATGTGGAACCCAAAACATGTCCGGGGGCAACCACCCTTTGCCAAGAAAGATACAAGAGGGCTTGGGTATGACCGAAAGCCAGACTTTGAAGTCTATTATACGGTCAATACCTTAGGGGTTTTACCTCTGTCAAATGAGGAGCAATCAGGAGAGAAGCAACCTGACTCCACAAATGAAGAACAAGGACAGGGAGAACAACCCACACCCGTAGATGTGCCTCCGCCTCAAGAAAATTCTGAAGAAGAAAATCAGCAATTCTGGGCAACTGTCGCCGTCAACTTAGAACAATATGAGGTGCATGTTGCTGACTCAGATGAGGAGAAAGACTTCATCGATCTACAGCCAGCCCCGCGTGAACTTGAAGATGGCGGACAGGCTACTGTAGATGAATTAATTGAACTCAATCTCAGGGGGCCGGGGGACCCTCGACCGATATTCATAAGTGCTCTACTCAGTAAGGAAGAAAGACAGTCCTACAAACAACTCCTGACGGAATACAAAGATTGTTTTGCCTGGACTTACAAAGAGATGCCTGGCCTAGATCCTTCGGTGGCCGAACATGAGCTGTCAATATTCCCTGATGCTAGACCAGTGAAACAACCTCAAAGACGCATGCGTCATGAACTGGAGCTCAAAGTCAATGCTGAGGTCGACAAGCTTCTGCAGGTGGGCTTTACAGAGCCATGCATGTACCCAATTTGGCTCGCCAACATAGTTCCTGTGAAAAAGAAAAACGGCCAAGTTCGAATCTGCATCGACTACAGAGATTTGAACAAGGCATGCCCGAAGGATGACTTCCCAGTCCCGATCACAGAAACCATGGTCGATATGACTACGGGACATGAGACATTGTCATTCATGGACGGCTCGTCGGGATATAATCAAATCCGCATGGCTGTTGAAGACAAGATGTACACTGCCTTCAGATCCCCCAAAGGGATTTTCAACTACAAGAGAATGCCCTTCGGCTTGAAAAATGCTGGCGCCACCTATCAGAGGGCCATGACCAAGATCTTTGATGAAATGATTCATGATCTGGTCGAATGCTATGTTGATGACCTCGTCGTTAAATCAAAAAAGCGAGAGAACCATCTGGCAGATTTGCGGCGGGTCTTTGAAAGGCTTCGCCAATATCAATTGAAAATGAATCCAATGAAATGCGCCTTCGGCGTGTCAAGTGGCAAATTCCTCGGCTTTATTGTCAGATACCGGGGGATAGAGATTGACCCAGACAAAATCAAAGCAATCCGAGGACTTCCCTCACCAAGAAACATAACTGAGCTGAGGTCACTCCAAGGCAGGCTAGCTTATATCAGGCGATTCATCTCCAATCTCTCAGGGAGATGCGCCCCCTTTGGCAAGTTGATGAAGAAAGGAGCACCATTTATATGGGATCAGGAATGTCAGAGTGCTTTTGATCAGATCAAGGACTATCTGCTTACCCCTCCTGTATTAGGGGTACCAATCAAAGGGAAACCACTCATTCTCTATATAGCCGCCATGGATGCTTCACTGGGAGCTTTACTGGCACAAGTGAATGAAGAAAGCAAAGAACAACCACTATACTACCTCAGCAGGAAGTTGGTTGGCCCTGAACGCCGCTATCCACCCATAGAAAAGGTGTGTTTGGCGTTGGTCTTCGCCGTGAAAAAGATGAGGCATTACCTACTGTCCCACCAAGTGGAACTAATATCAAAAATAGATCCACTCAAGGTCCTTTTCAATCAGCCAGTATTGTCAGGAAGACTAGGCAAATGGGCCTTGCTTCTCATGGAGTTTGATATCAAATTCATTCCACGAAAGGCAATTAAAGGTCAGGGGATGGCAGATTTCTTGGCAGCACATCCACTCCCAGCAGATTCTCCTCTCAACCTTCAACTCCCTGAAGAAGAAACACTTTCACCTCACCAGGAGGTGGAAGGCCTAGCAGAAAGTTCTCCTCAGGAAGATAAGGAGGCCCTCACCATCAATTTACCATGTTGGGAGCTCTATTTCGATGGCGCTTCCCGAACAATCAAACAAGATGACGGTTCTTCAGCATTTGCCTCGGGAGCCGGCATCGTCCTGGTCACTCCACAGGGGGGAATCCTCCATAACTCCTGTGCCCTCATGAAACCCATGACCAACAATGAGGCAGAATATGAAGCACTAATCGTGGGGCTCCAATTGGCGCTTGAAATGAACATCAGATGCATTAAAGTCTATGGGGACTCTCAACTGATTGTCCGGCAAGTCACGGGGGACTATGATGTCCGGAAACAGGAGCTAATCCCTTATCATACCATGGTGCTGAAACTCAGGGAGAGGTTCTACCTGTTTGAGATAAGCCATGTACCCAGAAGCAAGAACTCACAGGCGGATGCCCTAGCCAAATTAGCCTCTGCCATAAAGCTACCTCCCGAAGGAGAGCTTGATATAACAGTCAGACACAGGAGGCTTATGCCCAGTATGCTTGAAGAAGAACCTGAACCAGGAACTTTAGAAGCTAACCTGCTGGAAGAAGATAACACCGCCCAGGAAGAAGATTGGCGTGACCCCATCATCAAGATAAAGAACGGTTGGCTACCCCCAGACCGGGCAGAAAGGGTGCAGTTGCTACGAAGGGCGACATCCTACCAACTAATTGCTGATCAACTCTATAGACTTGTTCATGAAAAGGACAGGTCTGTTCTTCTAAGGTGTCTCTCCCCGAAGGAAGCAAAAGTCATTATGCATGAAGTCCATTCTGGACTATGCGGCGCGCACCAAGCAGGAGATAAAATGAAGATGAATATCAAACTGAAAGGGTTTTATTGGCCCACCATGTACGCGGATTGTAATCAATACGCCCGCTCATGTCATGAATGCCAGGCTTTCGGTACTATACCAAGGAGACCCCCCACCTCCCTCCATCCAACGGCACCCACATGGCCGTTTGCAGAATGGGGGATGGATATTGTGGGACCATTCCCACAATCCTCTAAAGGGCATAAGTTCATATTGGCTGCAACTGACTACTTCTCTCGATGGGCTGAAGCAGTCCCCCTTCGGGAAGTGACAGGGGAAACCGTCGCCAGATTTGTCAGGCAACACATCATATACCGGTTTGGTACTCCCAGCAGAATCATCTCAGATAACGGCACGCCATTCAGAAACAAAAGGGTATATGCACTGGCAGCCAAGTTTCACATAGACTGGAGGACATCGACCGTCTACAACCCACAAGCCAATGGCTTAGCTGAAGCCTTCAATAAAACCTTGTGCAAGCTACTGGCCAAGATAGTCGGCAGTCGCAAGCGGGAGTGGGGAGAAAAGTTACATGAAGCTCTCTGGGCATACCGAACAGTCTACAAAACTCCTACCGGATGTTCACCATTCTCCTTGGTATACGGAGCAGAAGCAATGATCCCAGTTGAAATTGAAATGTCTTCCTATAGGATAGCTGTTCATACCGGCCTACAACCTCAAGAACAAGATGAGGCAGAAAGAAGGTTGGAAGAATTGTCAAACTTAGAAGGAAAAAGGTTAGAGGCCTACAGGCATCTCCAAGCATATCAAGCACAAATGACGCGAGCGTACGACAAGCTAGTCAAGCTCCGCGTATTCAAGAAAGGTGACCTTGTCATGGTCAAAGAAAAAGAAGTCATGGCAGGCCGGTCAGCTGGAAAGCTCAAACCTAATTGGCATGGACCCTATGTTGTCTCAGAAGTCTATGAAGGGGGTGGATATACGCTCGTCGACAGCAAAGGAGAAAAGCCCTTTCCCCCGTTGAATGGCAAACACCTGAAAACATACTATGCGCCAGAACATGAATTCTCTGGGCGATCCTCATGAGATACATTTGCAAAAAAAAAAAAAAAAAATGGGGTTTAAAATAGAGGTGCCCCGGCGGACTTAGCCACGACCATCCTAAGCGTGGCTAAGGGTAAAAAGGCCCAGAACCCAGCTGAGGTGAAAACCCGGAAGGGCGCCTCAGGCAAAAATGGGTAACCCCTCGACGTGAAAACCCACATGGGCGCGTTGGAAAAAGCTAAAGGGGGCCGACCACGGCGAAAACCCGAAGGGGCGTCGAGGCCGGTAAAAAAAAGGAAAAAGAAAAAAGTGGGAATGAATGAATCACCAACGAGGGGGAATCATCATATACCCCACTCTGACATACTCATCCTTGTCCCACCTTGGCAACCATCTCTCTGATCCAGAAGCTTGAAAGCCAACCAAAACCTTGAATCCCAAAATTCCAAACCTTGGACTGACAAACCACAAGGGCAGGTCAGAGTGAAACCTCAAATCCCTAGCCACAAGATTCACAAACCTCCCCAAATACCCAAACCTTGGCCCATCAAACCTTAGAGACAGGTCAAATCTGGAAAATTCATACCCTAAATCTATGTGAACAGGGAGAGAGAAAATCCTTAGAATAGGTTGGGCCGGAATAAACCTCGAATCCTTAGCTATCGAAACCATGAAAGCCAGCTTCCTGGATTCCCAAGAAACAGACCCGAGAATCATATTCCGAAGGTGTAGATCCTAGGTCTTTGAAAAAAAAAATGAAAATGAAAATGGGGCTTAAAATAGAGGTGCCCCGGCAGACTTGGCCACTCCCCAAAAGGAGTGTCTAAGGGTAAAAAAGGCCCAGAACCCGGCTGAGGTGAAAACCCGAAAGGGCGCCTCAGGCAAAAATGGGTAACCCCTCAACGTGAAAACCCACATGGGCGCGTTGGAAAAAGCTAGAGGGGGCCAGCTTCGGTGAAAACCCGAAAGGGCGTCGGAGTTGGTAATGTGAAAAAAAAAAAAAAAAAGAAAGAAAAGGAATCTTGCTCATGCCCTTGGCCAATAAGCCTTCATGGCCGGCCAAATCAAAATTCAAGCCAGAAAATCAAACCCTCGCTTTAGCCAGCAAACCACAAAGGTAGGCTAAACCCGAATGTGAATCTCGCTTTAGCCAGCAAACCACAAAGGTAGGCTAGACCGAAATCTGAATTATCCTTTTGGCCAACAAACCACAAAGGTAGGCTAAATCCAAATGAAACCCTTCTCTTAGCCAACAAACCACAAAGGTAGGCTGAGCCCAAAAAAAAAATCAAAACCCATTCTTTTAGCCATCAAACCACAAAGGTAGGCTAATCCCGAAATTTGAGTTACCCCTTTTAGCCAGCAAACCACAAAGGTAGGCCAATCCCGAAATCTGAATCACCCCTTAGCCAGCAAACCACAAAGGTAGGCTATGCTTGAAATCTGAACTACTCTTTGGCCGACAAACCACCAAAGCAGGCCAAGCCAAAACCCAAACGGCCAAGCCAAAACCCAAACGGTCAAACCCAGAACCCAAAAGCTCCAGATGCTCAAAAAAAAAAGGGGAGAGAAAAAAAAAGGAGAAAATGGGGCTTAAAATAGAGGTGCCCCGGCAGACTTGGTCACTCCCCAATAACGGCCAAGGGCAAAAAAGCCTAAAATCCGGCTGAGGTGAAAACCCGAAAGGGCGCCTCAGGTAAAAATGGATAACCCCTCAACGTGAAAACCCGCAAGGGCGCGTTGGAAAAAGTCAAAGGGGGCCAGCTCACGTGAAAACCTGAAAGGGCGCGGGAGTTGGTAAAAAAAAAAAAAAAAAACATAAAAAGAAAGAAGGATTCATGAAAGGGAGGTCTCTCTCACCTCGGAAGGGGCTGGGATTGAGTTTCCCCACAAATCTTATGATAAAAGGAAGATGTAAGAGTTGCCAATGACGAAACCACCCCTAGGTTCACTTTATAAGTGGCCAAAATAGGGGTCATAACTGAGGCAACGATGAATACGTCTCCCCGTCTTCATGAGAAATGTGAGGAAACTTAAACCCACCTCGGAAAAGATGAAGAAAGACAATACACCTACCAAAAGAAAAAATGGCAGGTGGAAGGAAAGATGTATATGCAACTCCTGGCTTCTCAAACTTCATTTCTGTAATCATGAGAAAGGAGCCCGAGACAAGCCCTCGGGAAGCCCACAAAATACAGCAATGAAATGAAAAAATGCTCAAGACGAAGAAGATATCTGCATCTGCAAATCCCCCATCACCGATTTCTTGGCGGCAAGCTCATGCTCAAGTGCCAATCTCGCCTCAACAGACGCCTCCCTGTCGGCTGCTGCCTTCCTTTTGTCCTCAACCATCACTGCCAAAGCCGGCCTCAACTCTGCGAGCCTGGCTGACGCGCGCTCAATTGCCTGCTCCAACATTGATACCTCTTCCATAAAAGCCGCGGAGGATGAATCTAACTCGGCCTGCCGAGCCCCAATCGCCGCCTCTCTCATATGAACATCGGCGAGCTGATTCTCCAGTGCTGCGATATCGCCTCCAAGCTGATAAATCTGCAGGCCAACGCTCTCCCATGCTGATTTTGCGTGAAGATCCTGAACCTCTGCCCACAGGGAACCTATACTCGCCATCCAGGGATCTCGAGGAAGCCCCATCAAGTGATATGCCTTGGTGCTCGCCTTCATGCGATCAAGCACCTCGCCGATGGGGGGAGGAGATTCAGCTTCTATTATTAAGCGGATGGATCGGATGAACGACTCCGCCATAAAATCAAGCCCTCGAGCCGAGCCAGCCTGAGTGTCATCCGGCCACACTATGCCATGTGGCGGAAGACTGAATCCCTGAATGAAAACTGCCTTCTGTTCTGCCATGTCGGAAGGAAAAACCTCCTGAGAAGCTGAAAAAGAAGGAAAAAGAAGCGCCGACACATTAGTGCTGATTTGACAAAGTGAAGCTTGAACAGGCAAGGGAAAAAGCAATTGCTATAGACAACACATGCACGTTGATCACACCTGGGGGAGCCGAATCCTCGCAGTGGGAGGCCGCCCCTATAACAGCGCCACCATCGCCACCTCCCGTGGCAAAACATGCCGCCTCTGGCGATTATTCAACACAAACCATAAAACAGGTCAGAAACGGCCATAATCACCCAAGGCGTGAGTGATGAAAGATATGCATGAGTCATTCACCTGAAGCCTCGACATCTGCGCCGACCTCGGGGGTTGGCGAACTCCTGACCGTGTCATCCACTACAGGGACATCCCCTGTAGCCACGCCCCCTGGTGATATTAATACTGAATTCAGGGGTCAGCACAAGAAGAGGCGAAGGCGGAATCAAGGCATTATGGAGACCAGGACGACAAATGAATTACCTGAATCAACATTGCCCTCGCCGATGAGAGCGCCCTCCACGATTTCATACCTGTGTGAGGGGGCGTTAATCACTGGCTGACTTTGCTCTGGTGCTCCTACAAGTCGCAATGATAAGTCATTTGCTTGAAAGACAAGGAGCGCAGGCGTGAAGAAGCCAAGAAACTAAAGGGGAAGTCAGCCACAACTATGGCGGGCGGAGGAAACGGCATATCTACCTGTCAGCTCTCCTCCTAAATGAGCATGCGGGGTAATCTCCAAATCCCCAGATATGGCCCCCTCCACATGATGTGTGGGGCCTGAACCGACAAAAGCTGAACCTGAAAGGGGAAAATGAGCAAATTGAAGACACACACAATTTTTTTTTGAAAGAAGACGAAATGAAAAGGACAAAGGAACTCCATACCGTTCCCCTCCGGCATTACTTCCTTTGGGAGTTCTCCCTCCTCGAGGGTTGGGAATCCCGAAATTTCAGCACCCGAGGTTATGATCGCTGGCAAAAAAAATAAAAGAAAGAGGTCAGCATACAAGAAGATGGACATATGGACGTAACCAGAAGTCAAGATTGCTTACTGGCGCTCTGAAGAATGTCCGTCCAGTCGCTGTCAGGTGCGCCAACAGCGGTCCCCTCCTGGTACTCAGGCAATCCTGGATCTGCCTCTATTTCAAGTAAATCATGAAGTTCTTGAAAGGAGGCGGACATGTTTTCGTCATAAGAGGGAAAGTCACCCTGATCATCGCTCCCTATACGTGTCTCGCCAACACCAATGTCCTTCTCAACATCACCTGCAAGAAGATATCGAAAGGGGAGGAAAGAAATCATAACCCTCCGAAAAGAGGGGGACCCCCATACGTGAAGGGTGCGACAACTAATCATATAAAATTGAAAATAGCTGTCGTTCTCTTTACCTCTCCCGGGGTCACCTGCAACTGGAATACCCCCCTCATCCGGGGACGGGGCACCATCACGAACAGGGAGATAATCATCTGTCTCCATATCGCCGAACCCCTCATCATCCTGCACACCAGAGTCGGCTTCTACTACTATGGTGTCGGAAGGAGCTGGACGAGAACAGGCCAAAGTCAGCATCCTCTACTATGCCAAATGTTGAGGCTTACTCATATGCAGAAGATATACATTCAGAAATTAAGCAATCCATGCTGAATCGCCAAAAAAAGGGAAATGATGAGTAAGTTACCAGGCTCCTCAGGCAGAGGGTCCTCAATGACGTTCTCCCGGGCTGCTCTCTTAGAAGCACCACAGTCAGCTCTAACGGCTGGCCGCCTCTTCGGGCGAGGAGAAGATGACTTTTTCTTGATTGGCTCAAAGACATAGCTTGCTGAAAAAAAAAAAAAAAAAAAGTCAGGAGGTCAAATCAGCAAGAAAACATAGCAAAAAAATCATCAGTCTCCCTACTTGGCAAATGAGACACATACCGTCGGGTACAGGCGAAAAAGAGGGTGGCAATACTACCGCCCTCGGGCCCAGCTTCACAACTTTCCCTGCCTTACTGACGGCATCCCAAAGATCCTGAAGACGGGTGCAATTATCAAGCTGAGAAATAAACTCCACTGGACCCACCCGAGCAATGGAGTCCTTCAAATGCTGCTCCCAATGCGGCCAAAGGTCATTGGTGTAGCCATCAGGAAGAATGGGGCTGGATAAAGCCGCATTGGCGGGATACCCACAATCTGAAAGCAAATGCTGCCACCAAGAGTAATGTTTCTGCGGGGGAAGGCTCTGTTTGTCCTTTCGACCAAAAACAGAAAACCGCTCCAAAGGTTTCATAGCCCCTGTGTACGCATGCTTCTCCGTCGAAGGGGGCTTCTGGGGTCCCTCCTCCTTCCGGCGAGACCCATGAAGAGACCGGTCTACAGCGGGGAATTGCTGCTTAAGAAAAGCAGAAGATATCGAAAGGGGTGGCAAATCCACCCTGCACAACCGCTTCTCCTCAGCCTCCTTAATACGGTCGAGCTGCTCTCTGAATACATTACTATGCCGGAACCACCAACGGGCATAATAAATATCAACCTGTCCAGACCTCTCTGCATCGGGTAGAACACATCCAAGGGGAGGACCGCGCCGAATATAGTAACACCACCAGCTGGCGGCCACCAAATGTCTATCACTACCCCTATACAATCTGGCACTGAGAGGAAAATCAGCATTCGGAGGGGTCGCTTGATCATACCCGAAGTTACGGGCAAACCGATTCGGGTAGTAAGGCTCCAAAATCACGGCCGTGCCCTTCCGGAACACAAGGACACTCGGCCGGACACTGCATAACCAGCCTTTATAGAAAGAAGGATCTGCCTCTGGCTGCCCAGGAAGGAAATACTGTGTAGCCCCAGGACCATTAACCCCGAAAGGGCGAAATCCCCAAGAACAGTGCTGAAAATTCAAACCCGCCTGGTCTCTAAAGGGCAGAAAAGATAAAGCTCTTCTGGCACTTCGCAATTGATCATAAGAAGCATGATTTGGGCAATTGCGGAACAAAAAAAGGAGAGGGGCTGAGGCATTCTCCAAATGCGTCTGCTGGCACAACCCAGGCAATAACAAACCGGCCCAGGCACTCAAATAATGTGTCGGCAACACCACAGCACGGTCCCGAGGCGTAAGACTGGCAGTCAAATTTCCCAAGCCATGAAAAATAGAAGCCAAGGCCACCGGCGCCAATGCAAGTTTCACTCCGTCCGCAAGGGCACAAGCCGGGTAAAGCACCTCCGGCCGAATATATCCATCCTCCCCGTAAGGTACAACAAATGTACTCAACCAATAGGCGAGATATGCCGCCAAATACGTCCTATCGGGCAGTCCACGGGGATTCCAACCTTTGTTTTTAGGAGCGGGCAGAAATCTGACATTTTTCTCCTGCTCAACCGACAACTGATAATAGTCACTCCACGAAGTGGTATCACCGGCAAAGCTGTTATAAAAGCAGAAGGGGCCGTTGTAGAAAAAGGCAACCCATGCATGGAGCGACACTCTCACACTGGACTTACATGCTGAAGGAGGCTCATCCTTGCCCGCCCGGGCCAGGTCTCGCCAGACCTTTGTCAGATACCTCAGACTATATGGGGTGCAATAGGATCCCTTGCCCTTCGAATTGTCACGATGGAGGTCATCTAGGCACACTTCTTCGTACAGACGTCCACAAATGGGCAGACCAGATATTCGGTGAAAAGCCCATAAATCAATGGAAGTCTCACCCTCTGCGGTAGCAAAAGTGTTGAATCGCCTGTTAAACCTCTCTGCCAAAGCTTGCAAGAGGCCAGTATGACAAGGATAGCTGTATAAAGCGGCAGTCACAGCATGACGAATCCCAACATGATCCAGCAAATCATAATAATGATGCAGAACCCCCATGAGCCACTCAGTTGCTCCAAGGCGGAATCGATGTGATGAAACCACTGACCATCCGTCGTACCAGCTCGGTATTGACTCCTTTAAAATCTGACCAAGGAGGCAAAACTGGGAATAATCATCTGATGTATAAGCAGAGCCAGAAGGCAGCAGACTCAGCCCTGGAAAAGAAAAGCCTGACTTTGGCAGTCCATATACCTCCCAGAGAGCAGGTATAATCGTCAACGTCTCTGTGACAGAATCAGTAACTGAACCGAAAAAGCCCAACTGCTCAATGTCTGGAAACTGAATAAAGGTAGGACAGTCTGGGGGAAAACTGAGATATGAAAAAGTACAGGTACCCATCATGCTATCGCGGCCTGACAGAATGGCCCGCTCCAACTGCTCTCTTTCTGAGACCACGGTAGCATCATCAGCATCCGGATCATCTATGGTAAGCTGTTGGATAAAGGGGAAGAGATGCTCATCCAGAGGGAAATGCTTTGGATAGCCATTATCCCTCAGATACTGATAGTAGCCGCCACGCTTGATAATCAAGTTCAAGTCAACCTGGCCTTCCTCAGGTGCCTGGGTCTCCAGGGGACCCCTCGCACAAGATAGAAAACCCCTATCAACAGAAAACAAGTTCTCATGTGTGATCATCCGCGGAGCCAGCTGGGGCATCCGAACCTGGGTAAGCATAGAAGTGCCAACCCGACTGCGCCCTTGATCAACGGCTCCGCGACTTCGAGACATCTCGCAATCTGCATGAAGAAAAGCGAACCAAAAAGGTGGAGATGATTAGAATAATTTCATGGGAGAAAGAAAAAAAATTGCAAGCATAGAAATTGTCAATTTTATGGCCAAATAGAACACTATCCCCTCAAAAAAAAAGAGGAAGGAGAAAGGCACGGGCCGCCCGCCGTCATGCTTGACGAGCAGCCCGCGGGGGGCATTTGTTGAATGAAAAATTTCCTCATGCCAAAGAAATACTTGTGTTAGATATTCAAAACAAGGACATGAGGAGGAAAAAAAAAATATATTTGATCCAGAACTCTTTTTCCCCGGGAAGGGCTGAAGTGCTCAAGTGTGTGCAAGGAGGAAGAAGACTTGGGGGGAGAAAGGAAGAGGAGGTCGCCCCTGCCTCTCTTGTATCTTTGCCAAATTCTAAATTATGGAAACTTACCTTGGATGGAGGAGATAAGTCCATCATTTGAATGTTTTGTAAAATACATCCATATGAGTGAAGAAAAAATGACCATATGGGCAAAAAAAAATGATGTACATGAGTAATATGAATAAATGATATTTTTTCTGAACAAATAAATTGCAGAAAAATCCCTGTCTTATTTTTATCTGTATAAATGGCCCGGATATACGATTGTTTCAAACCAATTAAATTCTATATCTGCATAAATGTCGGAAAAATCAGAAATATTCAAAAAAATAGGGACCCGGTAGAAAATTGCAAATAACTCTTACCTATCAGAAAAATTACAAAACAACCCCTCCCTATCAAAAAATTGCAAATTAACCCTCGTGTGGCCATAAACCGTGAATCAGTCCCTAGAAATGAAGGGAACGACGAATCAGTCCACATGCTCAGGGCTAAATTACTGATTAGTCCTCAATTCATGAAGGATAAGGTTAATCAGTCCCCATTGAATGGGGCATCTTTACGAAACAGTTCCAAAAGAAATGGGAAAACATGATAAATATGTTCCCGTTTCGGCAACGGTTTCTAAAACAGCCTCCAATGTGAATGAAATGGTTGTAATCCCACACGGGAAGATGAACCCGATGTGAATGGAATTTTTCTCGCTCGTAATATGTTTTCAATAGCCAGGTCTAGCCATGTATCAAAGGTATTCGAGTTCTCCTCGATGTAAATGAAACGTCGAGTTATCGACGGGGAGTGGTCCAGTACACGACACCCAAATCGTCTGATGAATGAAATTCGTCTGTTTTAACAGACTGGCACGCCCGCAAAATAGATGAATATCATCAATTTATCTTTTTCTTATAAGAGACAAAGATTTTGAAAAGCATATTTCGGTGTGTTGAAAACATCGATGTAAATGTAACATCGATTCCGATCGATGGAGACAGAGGTCCAACACATGCTACCCTAATTGTCTGATGAGTATAGACACAGGACTGAAGGAGTTCAGATTAAAAAATGGCGCACCCGTCCGTTCCTCGGACATCATACCCGTCCGTTCCTCGGACACCACACCCGTCCGTTCCTCGGATACCCAAAAATACTTTCTCCGCATTGCGCGGACTCTTTCTTCTGTCTGTTAGACAGGCTGGCACGCCCCGCAATACAAAAATCAAAGCATGCGAAATAAATGAATACCCAAATGGAATGAAATGAATGAACCAAAATCGATGATTGATAAAATTGATGATAAAAAATCCCGTGTCAACAGCCGTCAACCAACAAACCCGTCACGGGAGGCCCACAGAGCTCTCTCCCGGAAAACGCAGAGGAAAATGCCCAAGAAGGTGAAGGCCCCACCCTTTATAGGGGTGGGCCAGCGGCGCACCCCGCCGGTTCGGGGTCCCGCCAGGTGGGGACCCCCGCCGGTTCGGCCCCCCGCCAGCGGGGACCCCCGCCGGTTCAGGGCCCCGCCAGGCGAGGACCCCCGCCGGTTCAGAGGCCCCGCCAGGCAGGGACCCCCGCCGGTTCGGGACCCCCGCCGGTCGGGGGCCTGCCAGGTGGGGACCCCCGCCGGTGCGGGGCCCCGCCAGGCAGGACCCCCGCCGGGCAGCGACCCCCGCCGGTTCGGGGCCCCGCCAGGCGGGGACCCTCGCCGGTTCGCCCCCCCCCCCCCGCCAGGCGGGGACCCCCGCCAGGCAAGGACCCCCGCCGGTCGCTCCCCGCCTTGGGCCCTGTGCTCACGTGCCCCGCCGGTCCAAGCCTGCCTCAGCGCCTGTGCCGCACACTCCCGCCAGGTCGTGTACCTCCGCCGGTTCGCTCGCTCGAGGCCCTATAAATAGAGGGCCATTCCCCCATCCAAAGGGGGAAGGAGACGCACCAAAAACAAAGGCCCACACTCGCTCGGTCTGCTTGACCCCCGGAGCTCTGAGTTCCGTCCAGCGAGTGTTGGAGGAGAAAGTCTTCGGCAGCATTTGGCGGTCTGTCCTTCGTACTCGGGCCATCTTGCGCCTTGTTCGTGCGGAGACGCTGCAGGTTATTACATGAAGCCCGGCGTTCTTTGTATAAGGCCTCCGTTGTTATAAAAAAAAACATACGTGGAGGTATGCCGTCCGACGGTGGCACAAACACCCCGTCGTCAACAAAAAAAAAGTGACGCGTCTATAAAATATCCGACGGAGGCACAAACACCCCGTTGTGAGCGGAAATGACCCGACATGTTTGTAAACGCCCAACGGAGGCACATACACCCCGTTGCGAGCGTAAATGTAAATGACACTTTGTGTAAATGTCCAATGGAGGCACAAACACCCCATTGAAGACATGAGTACAAGTACCATGTTTGTAAACGCTTAATGGAGGCACATACACCCCATTAAAAGCGTAAATGTAAATGTCATGATTGCATTGAAACGTATTTGTGGAAATTTACTTAGTCATCCATTTCTTTAACCTTCGGCATACGGTCTTTTAACAAACATATCGCATCGAAGGTATTCGAGTGTTATGCTCGATGTAAATGAAACACCGACTCCGGTCGGTGGGGAACGGTCCAGTACACGACCACTCCAATCGCCCTGAAAATACGAGCGCGCGCGGAAAAAATGAAATGAAATATTCGAGGGTTTCGGGTCTTTACCCGATACCCCTCGTAAAATAAACCTCTTTGTCTGTTTCCTGTAAACAGTCTGGCACGCCCGCAGCAAAAATAGCAAAAAAAAAATTAATATTCAAAGCCTCTCGTAGGGGGCGCCTTTAATATATAAAAAAGATCAGAAAATTCCGCGCTCCAACAGCGGCCAAAGCCACCCGTGGGGCCTTCCCTTGGCCCCAAAACCCCTATAAATAAGAGGCCAAGGGTCCAGCATAGAGGGAGATTGGAAAAGGACTTCGGTTTTTGAAAGGTGGGAAAGAGAAAGGAAGACCCCCCTCCTTTGGGGGAGATGAAGCCCCCTCCGGGGATGTTTGTTCTTCAAAATATGAAGACCCTCGTGTGGGCATGTGTGTAAAATTACACGAAGGCCCCTGAGGACATAAAGTTTGTGCATGTGAGTATTAAATTACACATATGCCCTATCCATGGGAAAATTACAAGAATACCCCTGCTGTCCAAAAATTGCAGGAATACCCTTGTTGTCTGAAAAATTGCAGAAATACCCCTGTTGTCCAGAAAATTGCATATACGTCCCCATGACGGAGAAAGTTGGAGAAATAATCTAAAAGTTCACGTCTTTTATCCAACCCGGTGGAGCGGGACTTACGTCACTTCTATGAAGCGGCGTGCACTCTCCTGGGTGTGACTTAAGGCTGAGCACATTAGGAGTTCTCGGAAAATGTCAATAAATGACGGAGAAGTCCAAGCAAGTCGATAAATGGCAGGAGCATCCGGGAAAGTCAATCAATGACGAAAATACCTGGAACTGCTCAGAAAAGTCCAGAAACGACTGAGAGGTCTGGCTCATGTCGTTTGCACGACCGCGTGGAGCGGGACCCACGCCGCTTCTATGAAAGGACGTGCGCTCTCCTGGGCCCGACTTATGGCAGGCCACTCCAAGTCTTGAGATTGTCAAATAACGGCAGAAACCCTTGAACATGTCGAGATATGGCCGAAAAGCCCCGGGAGGTCAAGATACGACCGAAAAACCTCAGGTTTGTTTACTTCGAACACCTAAGATAAACGGGTTCGAAAAGAAGGGACATTTTTTTTGGAAAAGAAGACCTTTTTTTGGAGAAGAAGACCTTTTGGCAAGAAGAAGAGATCCAGCCCCATCATATCCGGTTCTGAAGAGAGGAGAAGGAAAAGGGGAGAGACATACCTCTGCCCATTAGTCCTGCCGGGGATCCTGTCCTCTACTCGGCAGTGAAAGACAGGTGGTGGAAAAAAGTCACCGCAGGTCTATATATCGGCCATACTTTTTTGCAAATAAGTCCTTCCGTGTTTTAAAATAGCACATGTGGAGGCGCAATATTGCTTTGTAAACGCTTAATGGCGGGACATACACCCCGTTAAGGATATAAATACAAATGTGACGAAAATATTGGTGGATGTAAATTGTGTCTGTAACCCCCTTGTCGGCAAGGTCTTTTAATAAACGTATCGTATCAAAGGTAACACCGACTCCAGTCGATGGGGAATGGCCCAGTACACGACCACCCCAATCGCCTGATAAAACGGACGCACGTGGAATATATATATAAACGTTCGAGGGCTTAAGGTCTTTAACCTCATGCACCTCTTAAAAATATTAAATTGTCTGTTTTCTTAAAACCGTCTGACACGCCCATGCATATCAAAATCATAAGTCCCGAAGAGGACCCTAAAGTGTTCCCATCGCTCCGACAATCATCCATTAGCTACTGCGAATTCTAAGGTTCTAAATAACAACACAACCCAAAATAAAGCTCTTCAAGGAAGGAATATAGCTACTCATAGTAACATTGTCTAGTGCGAATTTCATACATATTTGCTTCCTCAACAAAAAGCCCAATAACAAACTGAATCAATTCTACCATGTGTCTTCTCTTTTTAGCAATGTTTTAAAAAGGATTAATCGGTCCGAGTTGGATGACCCCCCTTCATTGACTACTCAGATCGATTAGTCAGTGAGTCGGACGCCTCAACTCCAAGTCGGTTTTCAGTATTTTTTTTTTCATTTTTCATGCATGACTCTTGTTGATTGTTAGTGTTGAGGGTATATGTCTGTCATATCTAAAAGTATAAGCATCACACAAAAAATCTGATTGAATTAAAAAGACTAATTTAGAAGACATACCTATAGTTCAAATGGTAGAGTTACAGAATAATGAAGAACAAAAAAATCTGATTTACTAATACGAACTATTTCAGAAATCATCATTTAACAATAAGTTGATATTGCTGAAAAATATCATTTAACTAATGTGAGTATTAATCCTTGACATCCAAAATAAAACCCACAACCTAATACGTGGCAACTAACACAGGTATATAAGACTTTGCCACAAAGAAAACTACCAAAAAAGGAAACAGAAAAATAGAGTGAATTGGTGGCCAACTAGTTGGCTAGACCACCCGACTCGGCTAGTCAGGCTGACTAGTCGACTAGTCGGCCAACTTTTTAAACACTGCTGTTTAGTACTCAAATAATGGTTCCAAGAGAAATACTGGTTTCACCAAGGTTTTTCATAGAGAAATCATTCAGCTGAGCTGACTACTTTGGGAAGTCTGCATTATTATCATGATCATAAAAAAACAAAAGGAAATAGTAACCACAGAACCTGCAAAGCTTACTTAACCAAAGGTATGCCGCTAATGATCCTTATACTATAATAGAATGAATATCTTAGTGTCAGAAACTCCAGTACCTCCTCAAAGATCCATTCTTTGACTCCAGAGTTTTGTAAAAGGAGAATATATCTGAATAACAATCCAATAATATCTTCAAAATGTTCTGTTGTACATTTGAATAGACAAAATCTCATTCAATTTGGGAAAAGACAGTGATTAGCAAAAGGCTGTTTGTACAAGAGGCAAAGTAACCCCCCGTGTTATGGCCAGAAGAAAAGCATCAGAAGAAAAGCTAACCATGTCCAGCATCTGTAAGCTCAATAACCACAGAGAAAAAAGAAAAGTCATAACTCCACCCCCCTCTCCAGCACTCAATCTCAAAGCCCATCCTGCAATCCATAGAATATGTAGCTTCAGAATAATAAAGGGAAGATGGAAATAAAACAGAATTAAGGCAGGTTGGCAAAAATGGAGAAGTGCATCAGGAGTCCTCTGCGATAATCACATACCAGTGAAACTTAAAGGAAAATTTTATAGAACGGCAGTGAGACCTGCTTTATTGTATGATACCGAGTGTTGGACAGTGCGAAAGGAATACATTAACAAAATGTGTGTGACAGAGTTGAGGATGTTGAGATGGATGTGTGGTAAAGAGTCGTAAGACTAAGAAAGATAAGATTAGGAATGAGCACTTCCGTGAGGATTTGGGGATCGCTCCAATTGATAGAAAATGAGAGAAAATAGACTTAGATGGTTTGGACACATGCACCGTCGCCCTAACTCGGCGCCGGTTAAAAGATGTGACAAAATCGTAGTGGATACCAGTAAAAGAGCTAGGGGAAGACCTAAAATGAGATGGTGCGATATTATTAGGAAAGACTTGGACTTCTTGAGTTTAAACACGAGTATAGCACTTGATAGAAATTTGTGGCAGAAAAGAATTCATGTAGCCGACCCCAATTAATGGGATAAGGCTCTGATGAGGATGATGAGGATGGGAATAAAACAGAGAAAAATAACAGTATTGTGATAGGCTAGATTAATAATGACAGACATAGAAGAAATGACGTCACATATACAACAGAACTAAATCATGTGAACAGAAAATGAAAGAAAATAACATTCTTGTTCAACTGGAAAGCTTTGTTTGACACCAATAACAAGGATGACATTTATGTTGCCAAACATTACCACAATGAGAAGTGCATACTTGAATATAAATTATATTATGAATTTCACATTTTAGCATAAAGCACAAATGACTTGCATTTTCTAATAGCATAACAAGCAATATTCACAGGGAGATCGCAAAGGCTTCATTGAATATACAGAAATCACAACTGGAAGTAGATCTGCCCTTGAGTGCGTCTAACATCTGAGAAAAAAAACATGTATTTGCTTTCTTGCTATGATGGATAGAATAATGACAACATGTAGGCAACCTCCAATCAACATCCAATGAACCAGAATTCAGATGTGAAAAACTTGAAATTTGAACTTGATGGATATGTCTAGCAATAGTCAGTTCAAAATGGAGGGTATAACAAATATGGAAGCAGCACAAGGGAACATGAGGGTAGCATGAGAAAATAAAAAAATGAAATAAAATAAAAAGTTATTCAATCTCCATCTAAAAATAATTCTGTGAAACATATCCTCCAAGAGGTTTACCAAGGTAAGTCCCAATCTTATCATAAAGTCACATTGAGTTATTGTTTCACACGCAAAATTTCTTCCTTTCATATCCATTTCGGTTGGATAAATATGCATATCTTTCTTTTTGGAATATCATTAATTCCACGCACTTGATTTATCAGACGATTTAGGGTTCATATCTGGGACCTTTCCCCATCAATCAGAGTCGATATTGGTTTACACCAGAGCAAATCTGAACACCTATGATTAACAACCAAAGAACACTTTTTGCCTCCATCCGTTGTGACAATAATGACCTTGATGATCACCCATTATGGGTGCATTATCTTGTAACGAAATTTCAAGACCATCACAAATGGCCCTGGTTATGTAATCGGATCTTCGGAATAACATTCGGTCACGGTCAGACCCTTTGAATTTGCTTTAGTATGCATTCGGATCGATTTAGTTTGCTTCTATCATGATTGGGTCGTTAAATTTGAATTCCATTATGTTTGGATCGTCGAATTGCCAGAATGATCACTGTTAGTCCGTTGGATCAGCTTCATGGTCATGATCACTCTTTTAATTGTCAACCGACCCTTAAGTTGACTTGATGTCCACAAACCCTTTCTAGGTATTAATGCAATTTTTTAATCTTTTTAGGTATCTTGCCATTTCTGCCGCTCTCTGGCTATTTTTGCATTTTTTTTACTCTTTCAGGGCATTGTTGAAATTTTTTACCCTTTTTCGGTATTGTTGCAATCTCTAACCTTTTCTGGGTATTTTTTGTCATTTCCTACCCTTTCTGGGTATAATTGCAATTTCCAACCCTTTTCGGGTATTTTTGTCATTTTCTATCATTTCTGAGTATAATTGTAATTTTATACCCTTTCTGGGTATAATTGCAATTGCTGACCATTTCTAGGTATTTTTGTCATTTCTTGAGATTCTCAGGTTTTTCCATCATTTCTCGACATTCTTGGCTATTTTGTCATTTCTTGACATCCTTGGGTATTGTCATTTCTTGCCTTGGGTCGTTCTAGCATTCCTTGACATTCCCACGGCCTTCAGGTATGGTCGTTTTTTTCCATGAAAAGGTACATGGATTTGGGATGGTTTGCCCTGAGCATAACTCAAGAGAGTGCATGTCACTTCAAGTGACGTGGTTCTACTCCACCGAGTCGTGCAAGCGGCATGAATCGAAACAAAGACGTTTTGGTAATTTGGGACATGCCAGGAGTTTTATGCAATTTCTAGACTGAACAAGGACTTTCATATAATTTTCTGCACTCCAATGGCATTTTGGCCATTCTTCCACAAGTGGGGGTGCTTCTGTAATTTCTGGACAGAAGAGGGTATTTCTGTAATTTATGGGCAGCGAAAGGTATTTCTGCGATTCATCATAAGATAGGGCTTTTCCCCCAACTTTTTTTTAACATTTCAGTAATTCTGAAAAGTTACAGTATTTCTGCAATGAGTTTTTTGTATATAAACTATTGTTAAATGACTATTTGCAAATATATCATACCTGAAAATATATTAGCAAAAGTATCTTTAATTTGTCTAAATTGTGCAAGAGTAATACTTTGCTCCCGTTCATGAGGGAGTTTTTGCCCTGTTGAAATAGCTGGGTGGCCTCTGATTGGTTGCCTTGGGGTGCAACACAAGTTCCCACATAAAGTAAAATTTAATGCTTGTCAGAATCCAATAAAATATATAAGTGGAACAAATAGGTGTATAAGTGGAACAAATATTTGTTCCACTTATAAATGGGTCAAATAGATAGATAAGTGGAACAAATAAGTATATAGGTGTAACAATTAGATATGCAAATGGAACAAATAATTTTGTTCAACTTATCCACCTATTTGGTCCACTTATTCATCTATTTGTTCCACTTACCAGTGGATCAAGTAGATAGGTAAGTGGAACAAATAAGTATATAAGTAGATAAATAAGTATGTAAGTGGAACAAATAAGTTTTTTCCACTTAACTATCTATTTGTTCCACTTATGCATTTATTTGTTCCACTTATATTTTTATTGAGTTCTGACAAGTATTTAATACTAGTTTTTGTGGGGACTTGTGATGCATCCCACGACAACCAATTAGAGCCCACCCGGCTATTCCAGCATGGCAAAAACTCCCTCGTGGATGGAAGAATAGCAATTCTCATCGTGTAAATATGCCATCGTAGTTAACTTATGTCGGTAGAAAGACGAATATTCCTAATAGATGCTAATATTTTCGTTAGATGACTTAATTTTAACCAAATACCCGTCCTTCCTCCCGTCCCCCACCTTCCCCTTCTTCCTTTGGATTGACCCCTACGTCATTGCCGTCGTCGACTACCGCCTTCTAAGTGATGTTTGACCTCGCACTGGTGAAGAAGGACGTCCTGGTGGGGGACTTCATGCCCAGCACCCTCTTCACCAACGACATGCGCAGAAGGGTTTCTGCCTTGACTGCTGCTATGGCGGCATCGTTGGGACATCTCGCCATCCGGTTCTAGGGTTTCTGGCAACATCGTCAAAACCAGCTCTAGCTCTATTCGTTTCTCCAAGGGTGACATTGGAATGACCTCTATCTCATATTCTTGGTGATTCTGCGGTGTCTTTGGAGAAATCTAGTTGTGGGGCATCCAGCTCTGGTTATATTCTTTTTGTTCACGGCACCCACCTTCCAAAGAGAACACCCCCCCCCCCCCCCGCGCGCGCACTGCTTCCTCCTCCTCTCCGAACCCTTTTGCCTATATCAGCTTTGCACTTAGCTTTCCCTGCCCATTTTTGATTACCCACTTCATTGCTTTCCATTTATCGACTTGTGGGTTACAACCATTGCAAGTGTTGTGGAAGTGTTGAAAGGAGGGCTTTCTTTTGGCCAGCTTGGAGGTCCCTTCCTTGCGTGGCTGCCATGCCGAAGAAGAGACTGTTGGCGTCTCTCTTCGACGACGTTGTTGTTGTTGCTGTCGTCATCCTCGTCGTCTGTGACGAGCTGTTTCTAGCATGGATGGCAGAGTCGGGTCGGCTGGGTGAGTCGGACCCAGCCGACCCCGACTCGGGTCGGGTCGGGTCGGTGGAGTCGGCCGACTCCAATGGAGTCTGGCCGACCCTGGGTCGGCCATAGTAAAAATTTTTTAAAAATGGAAAAAAATCAGGAAAAATCCAAAAAAATCACAAAAAATCAGGAAAAATAAAAAAAAAATCAGTAAAAATTATTTTAAAATATATAGTAATATAACATTTTGGGTATATCTATAGTCTAGTTACACATATGTTCATATTACAATACAGAGCAACGGTAACTATGATTCATTTACTTAAGATATTACATGTAAATAAGGAAGTACCCCCCATTTGAATCCAATAAAAATATCAAAAAAATCATATCTCTTACCAATAAAAAGTCAACTCTCCCATCGAAGAAGAAAATCGCGATTTCGATGATTTTAGCGAAATGCTAACTTTCTAATCTCTCATAATTTGGTCTATCTAAAAATTTGATAATTCAAATAAACCATATGGAACACTAAAAATTCAAAGTCCGGTAAAAAAAGTCAAACGTGCATATGACTTCTCCAAGGGAGCCACTCTCCTACTGACAACACTTAGTCTGCTTGAGAGCTCTCAAGATTTGGTCAAACCTAAGGTAATATCACCTAAACTCATGAAAATTTTCACTTTCTAATTGAAAAAGTCTTAGAAAGTGACAATTCTCATGACTTTGAGTGGTGATAATTTAGGTTTGACCAAATCCTGAGAGGTCTCAAGCAGACTAAGTGCTGTCAGTAGGAGAGTGGCTCCCTTGGAGAAGTCATATGCACGTTTGACTTTTTTTTACCGGACTTTGAATTTTTAGTGTTCCATATGGTTTATTTGAATTATCAAATTTTAGATTGGCCAAATTATGAGAGATTAGAAAGTTAGCATTTCGCTAAAATCATCGAAATCGCGATTTTCTTCTTCGATGGGAGAGTTGACTTTTTATTGGTAAGAGATATGATTTTTTGATATTTTTATTGGATTCAAATGGGGGGTACTTCTTTATTTACATGTAATATCTTAAGTAAATGAAACATTTACTTAAATGATATTCAGGTAAATAAGGAGATCCTGAACCCCTAACCGAAGAGGATCCTGAAGGTAACCTGAGAGAATCGGTTGCACCACATACAGACCACTTGGAGTCGGGTGGAGTCGGCGGAGTCGGGGGAGTCGGGTCGCGGAGTCGCGCGACCCCGGCGGATCCGGCCCGACTACCGGGACTCCGCGGATCCTAGCCAGTTCCCCCGCCAAATCGGGTCGCAGGCCGCCGACCCGACCCCGACCCGCCCGACTCCGACCCGACCCGCGCGATTTTGCCATCCTTGGTTTCTAGTTGAGGATCAAGGTTTTGGGTGTTACCTCAATGCTCATTGTTGGACCCCGAAAATTTACAATGGGCATCTATATAGGAATGCAGGAAAATACTCATACTAATTCGATATTTACTTAAAGCAATATTAGGTCTTAGTCTTTTAAGACGAGAAAAGACTTATTATGAAGGCCGACTTCAAATCCTTCAACGAAGTACAAGTTCAAGAAGAACAACACTTCGAAGAAGAAGATAGTTTCAAAAATCTTCGACGACACGAGATCAACAAGACCAAAAGTTCCAAGAAGATTACAACTTCAGATCCACTTGCAAGGGAAGCACCAAGCACTTGCAAAGAAACAAACAATTCTTCGTCAGAAGAACATTGAAAAATGAAGCCCAAAGGTCCTCTCGTCACAAGAAACACGGAGGGTATCAAACAACCCCCGACGAGGCTCGGGGGGTTACATTTATAAGGAAACTAAGGAGGGACTTCCCTCCGGGTAGGGAGATCCCTACTTGGAGAGGGGGGCTCTCCGGGTAGGGAGACCCCCTAACCAGAGAGGAGGGGGGCTCTCCGGGTAGGAGGCCCTCCCCCTCTCTAGATAGAGAGGTCCCCTACCCGGAGAGGGGGCTCTCCGGATAGGGAGCCCTCTCCCTCTCTAGGTAGGGAGATCCCTACCCGGAGGGACTCCTCTCTGAGTAGGAGATTTCCTACTCGGAGAGGGGTCTCTCCGGTTATTGAGAGACCCCCCTCTCCAGGTAGATCTCTCTCCTCCTCCTCTCCCAAAAGGGGTAAACCCCTATAAGTACCCCAATAGTCGGATGGCCAGGGGTGGGGATTCCTAAAGAAAAGAAAAAGTGGGGGATCTTGTTGGAGAAAATTTTGCTCGTATTCGGTGTGAAGATATTCGCCCCCGGCAAGTCAAGGCCGTCCCCTCCGACTGTAAAACCTTTGTGTAAACTTCCCCTATGTCAAGCTAGACTCCATGGGGGGATTTAAAATTTAAATATACATGTTTATATCTCCATGTTGAGCGACACTACATGGAGATGAAAATATCATGTGTTCATGCATTCATGTGTTATAATGTTTAAATATTTTCCATGTTAAGTGAATCTCTATGAATATAAAATATTTAAACATGTTCGTGTTCATTTCCCTCATGTCGAGCGAGACTCCATGAGGATAAAAAATTTGTGTGTGCATATGTGCATGCCTCCATAGGGAGATTGCATGTTGAACCCCGAAAATTTGTAATGGATATCCATAAAGGAATGCCAGGAGCTATTTATATTGATCCAATAGTTACTTAGTAATATTGGTCCAGGTCTTATTCAAGTTAAAGAGGAAGACTTGTTGTGGAAGAGCTATTTATATTGTCTGGAATTAGCCTGGATTCGATTGGAATCGGCCGACCCAGCCCGATTCTAGTCGACTCTGGCTGATCCAACTGGAAGTCTCGCCGATTCAGAGACTTTCCCTGGGGTCGGATCCCCATGCTGCGATCCAATCCTGGATCGGCCAATTCTGGGCCAATCCCACTGATTTTGCCTTCCATGCTTTTGGGCCTTCGTGCCTTAGAAGCCACAAAACCAACACTCCCCTGTTGAACCTAAAAAATATCGGGGTTGAAACAAGCCCCGGGCGGCTAAGCCACAGAAGGCCGGGAATAAGCCCCAGCCTCCCCCCCCCCACTCGAACACCTGAGATAAACGGGTTCGAGTTCGCGTGTCAAACCGGAACGATCCGGAGTATGACGTTCAAAAGGCCCGTGAACAGCGGAAATACGCACCTCGAACAGCCGAAACTTGATGTCCGAACTCGCGTTCAAGATCGCGCACGACTCGGATGGGTCCGGGAAGGTCAAATGCACGTGCCCTCCAAAAATGGGGTCAAACGCACGTGAAACGGACAAAAACGCACGTCGGATGCAAGTCAGATGCACGTGGGCACGCGTGTGTACGTGCGTTGCACGTGCCGTGAACAAACAAACAGAATCCCCAGAGCTCTCCCGTGGGAAATGGCTAAGGCATGGGAGGCCCACCTCTTTTCATAGGGGGGACCAGGCACGGGAGCACCCTCGCCGGGCCAGCGCGGGGTACCCCCACCGGGCCAGTGGGGCCCGCGCGCGGGCGCCACCCGCGCCTGGCCAGCACGGGGTACCCCTGTCGGACCAATGGGGCCCGCGCGCGGGCGCCACCTGCGCCGGACAAGCGCGGGTGGCACCCGCGCCGGATTGGCCCGGCGCCCCTGGGCGACTGGTCTGGCGGCCCCCTTTGGTCCGGCGCCCGTGGCTCTGACGCTTCTGTACGGGGCCCACTAGTCTGGCGGCCCTACTGGTCTGGCGTCTGTGCCGTTTCCACCCGCGCCAAGCCACTCACCCCCGCCGGACCACCGGCCAAAACCCCTATAAATAGAGGGGCAGCCCTTCATTCAATAAAAGCGCATTCCCGAAGGGAAATCCCCCCGCGACGCTCTCAGCGCTCCGCGAGAGTTCCCGGGTCCCTTGAAGAAGTTCTGTTCTTCCCGACGTTTGAAGGAGGCTCGCCTGAGCTCCCGAGAAGCCTTCCGTCTGTCTCACGTACGCCGGGCCACCCCGTGCTCCGTTCGTGTCAAGACACCGTAGGTCAATATACAAGACCCGGTTCCGAACGTTTTGTACATAAGTCCTCCAGTGTTTTAAGATAACACGTGCAGAGGCATTTTGTCCGACGGAGGCACAAACACCCCGTCGTTGACACAAGTGTAACCATCATGTCATGTACAAATCCGACGGAGGCACAAACACCCCGTTGTAGATGTAAATGTCTGTGACACATTTGTAAACGCCCAACGGAGGCACAAACACCATGTTGCGAGCGCAAATGCAAGTGAGAAGTTCTGTAAACGCCCAACGGAGGCACATACACCCCGTTGTGAGCGTAAATAAAATGATGTGACTTGTAGACGCCTAACGGAGGAATAAACACCTCGTTGCGAGCGCAAATGCAAGTGAGAAGTTCTGTAAACGCCCAACGGAGGCACATACACCCCGTTGCGAGCATAAATGAAATGATATGTTTTGTAAACGCCCAATGGAGGTACAGAAACCCCATTAAAGGCATCAATGTAAATGTCATAAATACACTTGAACAAATTTGTGGAAATTTACTTGTCGTCTATTTCCTTTAAATTTCGGCATAATGTCTTTTAACAAACGTATCACATCAAAGGTATTCGAGTCTTTACTCGATGTAAATGAAACACCGACTCCGGTCGGTGGGGAACGGTCCAGTACACGACCACTCTAATCACCTGAAAATACGGACACACGCGGAAAAAATAAAAAATGAAATATTCGAGGGCTTCGGGGTTTACACCCAATGCACCTCACGAAATAAATCTCTTTGTTTGTTTCCTGTAAACAGTCTGGCACGCCCGAAAAATAAAGCCTCCGAGGCGAAAACAAAAAGCATTTAAAAGATATTCCGCGTTCCAACAATCTGGCACGCCCGGTGGGACTATTCCTGCCTTCCATGCATACGTAAAAAGACCTTATGCCGATATGGGATACAAGATGACTGATTTCCACACCGCAGGTACAAGGAGCAAACGTCGGCGTCAAAAGCCCGTCTCCACATGCAAGCTCAAGTCAGCTCGATGGCCGCCGTCACTTACGGTCCGCTGGTTGTCGCCAGCCACGCGAAATGTGGCTACCTGACCACGCCGATCGTGTTCGGTGACTTTCCTGCCGTGGTGGGATCCCCCTACTTCCTAGGGGTGGTCCCCGCCGCACAAGCAACGCCGGCGGCGACCCCAAAGGCAGCAACTAGGGGCGGCAAGCCCCGCCCGAGTCAAGGCCGAGTTTTCTCAGTTAACACCATCTCTTGCGTCGCAGTCCCTAGAAAACGGGGACAGCGCCAAGGACGTAGGGGCAGCAAGCCCCGCGCAATCGTCTCCAACTCCGGCAAAACCGTGCTCGTAGGAGACATTCGCGTCAGGCTCAATGGAGGCGAGCCGATATTGCCGCGGGACAGAAGCGTCCCCACTGTGGCGACCTCCAACAAGTTCGCTCCCCTCCAGGGGACGCGTCAAGAAAAGCGGGACTCCCCGAAAGGAGCCCGACAGGGGCAGGCGTCCAGCTCGGCACCCCAGTAGCCTCGCAAAATGAGGCAAATGTGGGTAACCAAGCAGGAAGCCCGCCGGATCAAGCAAGCTAGAGCGGATCAACCCGCTGAAGGCCCCAAGAAGGCAGCACCTGAGTGAGAAAAAGCTCGGGATTCCGAACCTCCTCATCCTCACGGACAGAGAGGAGGGGCGTCTACCGGAAGCCCAACTTCGTCTCCGCCCAAGCAGAGCCTGCTGAAGGAGGGGACGCGAGTTGCACAGAAGCTCCCGCACCAAGAGTCTCCGTCTTTGAAAGGCTGAGCACCTCAGTCTTCAACCGGCTGGGGGCAGCACTCCGTCCAAATACCCAAAGGCCCAAGAAGCGAAGGGTGCAGCCATGGATGGCAAAATCGCGCGGGTCGGGTCGGGGTCGGGCGGGTCGGGGTCGGGTCGGCGCCCGGCGACCCGAGTTGGCGGGGGAACTGGCCGGGATCCGCGGATTCCCGGTAGTCGGGCCGGATCCGCCGGGGTCGCGCGACTCCGCGACTCGACTACCCCGACCCGCCCGACCCCGCGGATCCCCCTTTAAGGAGGGATCCCGTCCCGGGACTGCGCAGACAGAACCCTATCTGCGCAGTCCCGAGCACCCCCTTCCCAGCCCCCTGCCCCCCTCCCCCTGCGGCCCTACCGGAGCAGCCACCTTCGCCGCCGCCGCCGCCGCCGCCGGAGCTCCGGGAGGCTCGCCGCCGGCGCCCTTCCTCTCTCTCTGTTCTCTTCTCTCTCTTCTGTGAGGTGAGATTTTTCAATTTTTTTAAAAAAATCTGAAAAAATAGGAAATGGTAAATAGACTATAGATCTGTAGATCTATAGCATATTTAACATGTTTATGACTTCATTCTCTTAAATCTCCAAATTTAGCCCTAATTAAGGTATAAAAATTAGGGATTTGTGTCATGAATGAAATTCATGTGCAATTGAGTGATTAATAGAACTATTTTAGTTGATTAGAGTTTGTTGGTAGACTTAATTACATTACATTGACTGTTTTCCCTAAAATCCCCAAATGACCCTAATTAGGGTTTAAAATTTAGGGATTTTAGGTCCTTAACGTAATTATTATGTAATTGAGTGTCCAATATAGTTATTTTACTTGATTAGAGTTTTGTATGAACATTGCATGATCTGTTTTTTTTAATTCTCAACTTAAACCTTAATTAGGGGTTTAAAAAATAAGAATTGTAGGTCATTAATATAATAAATGTGTAATTGAGTGTTCAGTGTGGTCATTTGAGTTGATTAGAGTTTTGTATGTACAATATTTATAGTCCATGATATTTTTTTTCATAAATTCCCAAATTAAACCCTAAATAGGTTTATAAATTAGGGATTATGTGTATTTAACGTGCAATTTAATTGCATTCTTACACAGGAATATGGCACATCATGAACATGAAGAGCAAGAGGTGGAGCAGGCCATTGATCCTGGTTGGGCTCATGGTACTCTCCTTGATGCATCTAAGAGAAAAGTGAAATGTAATTGGTATAGAAAGGAGATGTTTGGAGGCATTTATCGCCTTAAACAACAACTTGCTGGGATTGCTGGGAATGTTTCAAAATGTCCGAATTGTCCAATGGAAGTGAGAAATGAAATAAAAGCATATCTGAAGGGGAAGAGAGCAGAAAAAATATTGACAACTCAGCAGCAACAAGAACTTCAAGATGAGCTTTCTGGGAGACAGATTCGTAGAGATTATGATCTACTAATTCCTGTGGATGATGATGAAGATGATGATGATGATCCTGATCCTGATCCTGAGTTTACTGCAGCGGCACGTGCTAGTCGCCGTTCTTATGCGGAGGAAGATGAGAGACGAAGGGGTTTAGGGACATCAGGTGCACATGTGTCTAGAGATGACTCTAGGACATCTCTTCTAGAAGTACACAGGGTCCTATGGATGCATATTTGTATAGATCAAGGTCTGTAAAACAACCAGGAATCAAGCAGGCATTGAAAGGAGTGAAATCCACTGCAAAGGCAGCAAAGGGTGCAATCAAAGGCATTGTCAAATGGTTTTTACATGCAGGTGTCCCAGCACATACGGCAGAGAGCCCATATTTTCAGAGTATGTTGGATGCAATTGCGGAAGCTGGGCCTGGTATTAAGGCTCCTACAAGGAAGTACATTTATGATGCTGGGCTTGATGATGAATATGAGGAGTTGAAAACATGGGTGAGTAGCTTCAAAAATATTTGGAAAGAACGTGGTTGCACCATTATGTGTGATGGTTGGACAGGGACCACAAGAAAATCCATGATAAATTTTCTTGTGTATTGCTGCGAAGGGTCTATTTTCTTTAAATCTGTTGATGCATCTAACAAAATCAAGAATGCAGAATATTTGTTTAAACTTATGGATGCAGTTGTGGAGGAAGTGGGTGAAGAGAACGTTGTACAAGTTGTGACTGATAATGAACCGAGCTACAAGGCTGCGGGTAGGTTGTTAATGGAAAAGAGACACCATCTCTATTGGGTTCCATGTGCAGCACATTGCATTGATTTAATGATGGAGGACATAGGCAAAGATTCTCATATTCATGGTATCATTGATGATGCTCAGATGATAACTTCCTTTATTTATAGTCACAACAGAATTTTGAATATGATGAGGAAGTACACAGATGGGAGAGATCTCCTTCGTGCTGGTCCCACCAGATTTGCATCCAATTTTATTTCTTTGGAGAGCCTAATGAAATATAGGCATCAATTGGGCCAATTGATTAATTCTACAGAATTTTTGCAACATGTAGACACTCTACGGCTTGATAGTAAAGATGTTGCTCTCCAAGTCCAAGACCTGATTAGCAATGCACGATTTTGGGAGAAGGTTTCCTACTACCTCAAAGTAATAGAGCCTTTGGTACTTATCCTTAGAATGGTTGATGGTGACGACAAAAATGATATGGGATATTTGTACGAGGCAATGGACAAGGCAAAGGAAAAGTTGAGGGAAAGGAATCCTAAAGCCTACAGAAAATGGTGGGCCATCATAGACAAGCGATGGGAGATGACTCTCCACCATGATCTTCATGCTGCAGGTAATTTATTTAATGTAATTACTTGCTGAATTATTTTATGATACCATACTTAAACTTCTTTTATCATATGCAGGGTATTTTTTCAACCCTAGGATTCAATATAAAGATGATGTGCACAATGACGGAGAAGTGATGAGAGGCACCATCAATGTCATCACTCGCATTGCAAGGAGCATGAATGAGAGATTAGACGCAGTGGCAGAGGTAGGTGGAGAGATATGCCATGTATGTATGTATGTATGATTCATTTGACATGACATGACATATGCCATGTCTTCCATTTTGTAGGTGGAGAGATATAAGATGAAAGTTGGGATATACGGAGGATATGACATGACATATGCAGCTCAAAGACTCAGTCCAGGTGGTTTTACATGTTTGGGTGTTTGCCTAAAATCATAAATATAAGATTTCACCATCCTTATAATGATTAATGTTCGCTTATTTTATTGTAACAGCTGAATGGTGGATCCAAGTCAATTATCAGCAAGCTGGAACAAATCCCTTAGCGTATGTTGCAGTGAGAGTATTAAGTCAAACCACTTCTTCTAGCCCATGTGAAAGGAATTGGAGTACATTCAGCCTTATTCACACAAAAATCCGCAATAGGCTGGGTGTGGATAGGCTAGAGAAGTTGGTTTACTGTCATTATAATATGCGTTTAAGGGTGAAGCAAAAAGAAGAAAGACAAAAGATAGAAAGACAGAGATTCATGCAGCTAGCTGGTAGACCATTTGAGGAGGTGGTTCCTGAGATAGATGTTGATGAGTTGCTAAATGAGGAACACCCTTTACATGCTTGGGTGGAGACGAGAGCTGAGGGAGAGCTAGCTGATTTTCATCCTGATGATCGGCTAGTTCAAGCATGTGAAGGAGATGTTTTATTAGAAGAGCATGTACCTGAGAGAGCTGAGAGGCCAGAATTGAGAAGATCTTCCACCGTACATGATACTAGTATTTCTTCATCTCAGCTAGAATTGAGAAGATCTACCTCCCAGTTAGAGCCCAAAAGAAAGAAAGACAAAGGCAAGAAGAAAGCAAAGCCAAACAAAGAAAGAAGAACAGAAGAACCAAGAAGAAAATCACAAGAAGGTGAAGAGGACTCTCCTGAGGCAGAGACACATATTGGGCAGCCATTTTCTGAGGCTCCACCCCTGCCATCTCATTTGGCTAGATTATATGAGGCAGAGAAATTACATTATGAACGTCGCAAAAAGAAGAGTACAAAAGAAAAAGAAAAAATAGTGGGGAGTGATGACTCCACCCAATCACCTGATGATGATGATGGTGCTGCTGCAGGTATTGGAGCCACGGGAGGTTATGGGCTTGGGGGTATTATGTCAGGATATGAAGATTATTCACAACCACCCCAACAACAACAAGGAAGCCAAGGGGAAGCACAACAGCAGCACGGGGGATATGAAGGCCAACAAAGGCAAGCAGGGCATGATTGGGGATACGGGGCTTCATATCCACCCTTTTTTAGTCCCCCAAAATTGCCATATTCAGACATCAGCTCTAGTAGTGGGCCTAGTTATTTGGGCAATATTCAAACTACTGGATATGGTAGTTTCTTCCCTCCGGGACACTCAGGAGAAAGTTCAAGTCAACAAGCAACAACACCGCGAGGCATCCAAAGAGGATTCCAAGACATTGCAAATTCTTTGTTTGGCTTTGGATATACACAGTATGGAGGACATGAGTATGTGCCACCTATTCAATCTCATGAGGTAGAGGATGAGGGTTCAGAAATGTCAAATTGAGAAGGTATTTTTATTTATTTCATGTTATCAACTTGTACATATTTTAATTTTTGCAATGTATGAACATTAATGATTATGTCTTTAGTCATTGTTATTGTTCTTCATGGTACATGAACATGATAAGATTTAAATTTCAATGTGTTTGATTTCAATGAATGTTGTATGTGTCTAGGTAATTTTCTGTAAATTTTAGAGATTTTTCCTGATTTTTTCTGATTTTTTTCTGATTTTTTTCATTTTTAAATAATTTTTTACTCTGGCCGACCCAGGGTCGGCCAGACTCCATTGGAGTCGGCCGGCTCCACCGACCCGACCCGACCCGAGTCGGGGTCGGCTGGGTCCGACTCACCCAGCCGACCCGACCCTGCCATCCATGGGTGCAGCGGACGTCTGAAGAAGGTGGAGGGATGAAAATCTTCACCTATTACGCGTCCGGAAGGGAAGCGGCTGGGCCATCTAGCATCCCTCCTGGTATGGCCAGGGTAGATGAACCCGGCCAGGAGGGCGAAGCTGTCGTCCGGTATGCCCGGAATCCTGCCAGGAGGCCTCCCCAAGCTCAACAAGGCAATCAAGCTGGACCCTCGAACCAGGGGCAAGCTCTTGAGCCTCTGCTCGAGCACGAACAAAGACCCCTCTCGGGCCAAGTCCAGCGAGACCTCGAAGGAGGGGAAGAAGACGAAGTCGCAAGTCTCCATCTCGGGGATCAACAACTTCCGGCTGATGGAGAGCAAGCCGAAGTATTCCTCATGCTGCCAACTAGAGCCGCCTTCCAAGCGATGACGGACGACGCCAAGTATGATTTCATACAACGTTGGCAGGCTGAAATGGCCAATCTCCTGATGGAGCGAGGGCAGCAGGCAGGGGCAAATGCGCCACGCCGCCAGGTGCCGACGGCAAATCAAAATGCTCGGAGAAGACATCAGCAAGGCGACCTGCCTGATGTCAACCCGCACACTGCTGTGGCCAACGATTATACCGTTGACCCGGCCCAACAGCAACGCAGGGGCATAAACTCCCAAGCCTCCGCGGCTGAAGATATCGTGGCCCAGCGGCGAATGATCGAAAAGATCGTGGATGACAGCTTCGCTCAACGAGGCGAGGGAATTGCCACTGTGGATCTCTACAGTGTGCCATATCCCGTCCACCATCAATTCAAGAAGCTGCCACCGGACTGCCCCAAGGCGCCAAAGTTGCAGAAGTTCGACAGACAGGGCTCGCCAAATGAGCACCTGGCCTACTATATAACGGCCATGGGAGAGTTGGCATTCGATGAATCCTACCTCCTCCATTACTTCGCAACGTCCCTGACGGGCACCGCTTTCCAGTGGTATTCAAGGTTAAGGCCTAATTCTATTGTCGACTGGGCCGATCTTCAAAAGAAATTCATCGACCGCTTCTAGACGGCCGAAAGAAAAGTGTCGCTTGTGGAGCTGTGCTCCCTCAAGCAAAGAAAAGGAGAAACGGCACTCGACTTTATCAAGCGGTGGCGTGACTTCAGAATGAGGTGCGACAATCCCCCGACGCAAGAAGATACCATAACCATCTGTCGGAGGGGCCTGGCGGCTCAAATAAGTGAAAAGCTGCTGGGAACACTCATCAAAGGCTTCGACCAGCTAAATTCAGTCGTGGCGGAGATCGAAATGTTCTTCGCCGACAACCCGGCGCAAGCTCCCTCGAAAAGCAAGCCGAGCAAGGAGCGCGCCGCTGGCAAAGAAGTCAATGCTGTGGACTTCGCCCCGGAAAGTAAGGGGAAGAAGATCGCGGCCTCTGGCGCTCCAAGCAAGAAGGCGGAAGAAAGACCGCCTCCAACGTCATTACCACAGCGTATGAGCACGTCGTATTCCTTCAAAAAGGACCATACGAAGATGCTCTTCAAGCTATGCATGAAGAATGACTTGATCACGCTTCCGGGGCTAAGAAGACCAAGCGAAGCAGATAAAGTGGATGAGCCTAACTACTGTCTCTACCATCGCATGTTGGGGGACTCCATCGAGGACTGCTACATCTTCAAAAATGAAGTACAGAAGCTAATTCAGAGTCGCCTCATTTCAATGCACGATCATTTGGTTGACCCTACACAGCCCCATGCTTGGGATCAATCAAATCAATCGGCCAATGTTATCCATGTCAATATGCCGGCTCCTGAGCCAGAGGACCCCGAGGCAAATCCTTGGGACGCTTAGTCCACAAATGGACGAGAAAGCGATCATCCCTCCACCTCGGAGCACAGGACGTGGTCGGAGACGGTACAAAACCTTGAAAGACATGTTCAATCGTTGCGGCAAGGTCAGCGCCAAACGCTGACGTACCTAAGGAGTATGCAAGAAAGCCTGGTTGCCCTCCAGCAAGGACTCCAGGTGCTTGCAAACACATCTGCGCCCCGAACGCGCCCTCCTTGCGGGGGATAGATCTCGAAGGAGTCTTCAAACCCGTCCGATGATGAAATCGCCGGAAGACTATATTCCTTTCCGCGCCATCAGACGCTGGCTCTCTACCGTACCTGCCTACGAGCAGGACTATTAGGTTGTCAACCACCAACGAGCGTCCCGCCAAATTATTGCATATATCATCAAGATGCGGGACATGCTTTAGAGGACTGCCACGCCTTTAAAGACAAGGTCGAAGCATGGGTCAACCAAGGGGTCATCGACCTGGGCAATGCTCGCGTCGACCCGCCGCAGCCTCACATCCGCGAATGGACAGACCATTCAGCCGACGTTGTTATACACACAGTCAACGTCATTGACCCGCAAGAAATCTATACACCGGCGGCTTTTACCTTCCCGGACCCGGAGATGGTAGAAGCCGGCTCCTCTGGCGAAGCCTCCACCTAGTGGTATCCAGGATGGCGAATTTCCCATCAGAGTTGCTTGGCAACCGGAAATATTGGGAGATCTTCGAAAAGCTCCTGCAACAAGGTGTCGCAATGGCGCACAGGCCGCCACCAACATACAATGAAAGGGAGTTAAATCACCCCATGTACTGTCGGTATCACGCCAAGCTGCTGCACCCTACGGACGAGTGCCCTGATGTCCGGGACTGGATCGAGTCCCTGATTCAGAAGGGGAGGATCGACCCGGAAGGCAATTCCATGGTCCTGATGAGAGCCAGGGAAGCAGCCCAGCGGAAATTTGAGGAAAGCGACTACATGCGCTTCAAGAACCTCAAAGCCCCCGAAGCTGATGAACAAGGATGGCTCATACCGCCGACGCGGTCCACAGCCAACATTGAAGGCCCGAGCCTGGGGCAGCACTTCGGGAACATATCCTTGAAGGAGCAGCCCACCTCAATATACAATCAAGAGGATCCGGGAATGACGGGAGCTGACCCCTCTGATGAGGCCCCTGCCCTGTGGTATCTTGGATGGCGAATCTCTCCGAATCCCTTTGCGATTGCGAAGACCGGGGAGATCTTCGAAAAACTCTTGAAGCAAGGTTGTGTAAAGGCACATAAGCCGCCACCAACATACAAGGAGAGGGAAATAAACCACCCTATGTATTGCAAATACCATGCCATGTTGCTGCACCCTACGGACATGTGTCTGATTGTCCGAGACTGGGTCAAATCCCTCATCCATAAGGGAAAGATCGACTCGTAAGGCAATCCAACAATCCAGTCCGAGGCCAGGGAAGAAGCCCAGTAGCAACCTCCTCGGCGAAAGAAGGGGTCTCGACGACATCAAGTCTCCCCTTCCCGTGAACAAACTCTGGAAGATAGAAGTAGGGGGCAGTGCTTCGAAAATTCACCTCCATAAATACTCAAGCGGCAAGATGAAGACCGCAGGGGCAAGAAGCCAGTGATGGGACCAGCCGCCTGTTGAACCCGAAAAATATCGGGATTTAAACAAGTCCCGGGTGGCAAACTCGTCCGGAAATCCACGAAAGGCTGGGAAGAAACCCCGGCCTCCCTCACTCGAACACCTGAGATAAATGGGTTTGAGTTCGGATGTCCACCCGGAATGAGCCGGAGGATGACGCTTAAAAAAAAAGCCCGTCAACAGCGGAAATACACACCCCGAATAGTTGAAAATTGATGTCCGGACTCGTGCTAAACATCGCGTACGACTCGGATGGGTCCGAAAAGGTGAAATGCACACGCCCTCCGAAAATGAGGCCAAACGCACGTGAAACGGGCAAAAACGCACGTCAAATGCGCGTGGGTGCGCGTGTGTGCACGTGCACGGCAGTCTGCGCAGGTGCACCCCGGCCGGTCTACGCAGGGGCGCAGCACCGCCGGTTCGCGCAGGGGCGCAGCCCCGCCGGTCCGCGCGGGGGGCGCACCCCCGCCGGTCCGCGCAGGGGCGCACCCCCGCCAGTTCGCGCGGGGGCACCCCTGTCGGTCCGCGTGGGGGGCGCACCCCCGCCGGTCCGCAGGGGCGCACCCCCGCCGATCTGCGCGGGGGGCGCACCCCCGCCGGTCCGCGCAGGGGCGCAGCCCCGCCGGTCCGGGCGGGGGCCCACTCCCGCACCCCCGCCGGTACGGAGTCCCGGCAGGCAGGACCCCCGCCGGTCCGGCCCCGTTTCGGGTCCTGTGCGCGCGTACCCCCGCTGGTTCAGGCGCACACCCCCTCCGCCAGTCCGCTGGTCTCTCGTGGGCACCTCCGCCGGTTCGCCATCGGCCTCGACGCTCGCGCTCTGCCTCGACGCCCGTGCCGCCGAAGACCTCCGCCGGGGAGGGTACCCCTGCCGTCGTCGACGTCCATGTACATGACTTGCTGTCGTCGACGTCCATGTACATGACTTGCTGTATGCACGCCCAGTGGAGGTACAAAACCCCATTAAAGGCGTAAATGTAAATGTCATAAATATAAATGACATGAGCAGGCTTGAATAAAACTGTGGAAATTTGCTTGTCATCTGCTTTTTCTTCTTTAAATTTCGGCATACGGTCTTTTAATAAACATTACGCATTCGAAGGTATTCGAGTGTTATACTCGATGTAAACGAAACATCGACTTCGGTCGGTGGGGAACGGTCCAGTACACGACCACTCCAATCGCCCTGAACGCGAGCGCACGCGGAATGAAATTCGAGGGTATCAGGGTTCGCACCCAATACCCCTGACAAAATAAATCTTTGTCTGTTTCCCGTAAACAGTCTGGCACGCCCAAAATTCATCATTTCAGAAAAGAAATGAGAAGAGAAAATCGAAGGAAAGAAAATCCGCGTTCCAACACCGCCCAACAACCGAGCCCCTATTGGGCTGAATTCCAAGAATTGCCGCCCGAAATAATCGAGCAGGCGATTGACTCTACTTTCCAGCATCAGCAAGATGAAGCTGGCTGGACCACGGTGGCCTCCAGGATGCGCCTCCCTCTAGCGTTCCCTAAAAGGGGAGGGTCGCACAGCCGCCCCGGTCGAGAGAATACCTCTCAGGCAGCCGAACAAGCAAAGGAGCTGACGCCGCTTGAAATGGCGCAGACGTTGAAACAAGAGAAGAATAGACAAAAGAACATGAAAAGACGCCTGAAGAAGCAAGCCGAGCAAGCAGAGGCCATGGCGGCCCCGGCAGAGCTGACTCCGCTCCAGAAGCTGCAAAAGCTCATTGATGAATTGGAGGAATATATCCCCTCTGAGCCCACCTGGGGAGTCCCTCTGGACAGATACATCCCGTGGGAAGAAATGGAGCGCAAAACAAGGCTTAAAAGCTGGCTCCACCAAATGCTGCAAAGGGCTCAAGAAGGCGAGAAGTTGCCTCTGCCCGAAGAACTAGTCATCTTCTATAAGGAGGATGAAATCACTGTCGAGAAGTTGGAAGAAATGTTGAAGGACTTCTCGTGCAACATGGTGTCAATACCACCGCCTGCAAGCTTGCAGTCGCCGGCTGACACGCCCCCTGTGGCAACATATCGACGCCGCAACCGAGGTAGAGGGAAAGGCCGTGGACGAGGAAAGAAGTTCACCCCATCTCTCAGTGAAAAGCCCAGCTCGCCCGACCTCGGCAAAGCTATCATCTTCCGGGAAGAAGAGCCCCAGCCTGTCCCTGAAGTGGAGGTACGGGTCAACTCCTTCGTCTTCGACCCGTCTGACGAGGAAGAAGAAGAGCAGGAGGAGATCACAAGCGAACTCCCTTGCCGAAAGGCCGCCGGGCCGGCCGACCGACCCACTTCATCCAAGGGCGGCCAAGATGAAGGTCTCACCCCGGAGGAGGGTCTCTTGACCCCTTTGTTTGGAGAAGAGTCAAACGAACAACCAGGGACAAGACGGACCAACCAATTTGGGCAACCGATAAAAGCTTTGGCGGATATGGTCCCACCATTGGAGCAACTCCATGCCCGGGCCGACCGCAAAATCATGCAGCACATGAAGCGGTTTCCGACTAACGTCACCATATGGGATGCTATCGCCTGGAGCAAAGAGTTAAGAGCGGCTCTCATCAAAATATTGCAAGAGCCTGAGGTCTACGAAGCTGATGTGACCAAACTCCAAGCTCAAGCCCTGGAAGCGCTGGCGACGGAGGTGACATTCTCCGATAAGGATATGTCGTTACCTACGCTGTACCACAATCGCCCGTTATACATACAAGGAAAGGTCAATGGGCACGAGCTCAACCGAATCTTAGTTGACCCTAGGGCATCGATCAATATGATGCCCCTAAAAACTTTCAAGTCTCTGTAGCTCACGCCCTACTTGCAAAGGGTAAATGATGTTAGAATCACTAGGTTCAATCAGAACTCTGAAAACGCCTTGGGAAAGGTGGAAGTGCAGCTGGCCATGGATGGCCTCACTACCAAGGTCGTGTTCTACATCATCAATGCGAACACGTCCTACAAGGCTCTCCTGGGAAGACCCTGGCTACACGAAAATCGGGTTATCCCCTCGCCACCAATACATAAAATATGTCAAGGAAGGAGAGCAACATACAGTCTTCGCCGACCGGGCCCCTTTCCGCCCAAATGAATGTAATCTGGCGGATGCCCAGCTATACTTTGGCGAGCATCCCGACAAGTCAACGACCGCATCAAAAGGTAAGGAAAAGCAAAATGCCGAAGCAGGTCAAGCGAAGCAAGATCCGGGCGAGGAGGAGCTCTTTACAGTCAATAAAGACCTCCTTGAAGCCCACCGACTCGGCTGCCTCGTCAAATCTACTGAGTCAGGGCCCAGTTGCCCAGAAAGGCGTGAAATCAACTATGAAGCAAACGCCGTCGGCGAGGTCATCAACCGAAGCATCTCTCTGCCGCCGGCATACATGCAGTTGCCCTTCCATAGGGAGGAGCACAGGGTGGAACGACTAAAAATGTTCATTGTCACCCATTACAGAGATGATAGTCTCAAGAAAGGCAAGACACCAAAGCCGATCATCTTCTATAAGGGGGACCCACTCCCGTATGGGCTCCTCAGAGACAACTTCGGTTGGGGTCAAACAACTCAAGTCACCCTTGAGCCCGTCCAAGAAATGGACGACATGCCCGGGCACATCAAGAAATTGTGCCAAAAGCAAAAGATCGCGCAAATGCAAGATCCCTCTCGGCGGGAATACTTCCATCAGTTGTGGTACCCGAAGCAACTTCGAGGGCAACCCCCCTATTGTGCAAAAGACACTCAGGGGTTGGGCTACGGTCAGGGGACGGACTTCGAGGCCTATTATGCGGTAAATACCGTTGGGCTGGTCCCCTTATCCAATCACTGCTCTTCCAGTGGACAACTGTTGAACCCCAAAAAGTTACAGACAGCATTCTGGGTATTTTCCTCCAAAGATAAACAAGGAGCTCTTCAGGCCGCATTAAGTCTCCAAACAAGTCGGAAGAAATTAATGTCTTGTACTAAACATTGAAGTACAAATATGGCATTGAAGAAAAATCCAGCAGCATGAGGTCTATAAAGACCAAGTGATAAATACAAATATAGCACGGAACAAATCCGGCAACACAAGGTCCATGAAGACCAACTGTGAGATACAAATAGACGGACGAGGTCCATAAAGACCAAGTACAAGTACAAGTACAAGCACAAGAACAAGTCGGCGACAGAAGCTCCAAGGGTGCAAATGCAACTCTTCACCAAGCAGAACTCCGAGCAAAGAGGCAGGATTTCAGTAAATTGGGTACCCCACAAATGAGGCCCTTATGGCCTATTTATAGGCAATCCTTCCCCCCATTTCAAAACACCCCTTAGGCCTAAGGGGAATGGGAGAAGAGAGGGCGGTTGGAGGGCTCCAACCTGTTTAATATTAAATAAGTTGGAGGCTCCCCTCCAACTTTTTAATATAAAACCGGTTGGGAGGTGCTCCCCCTCCAACCGGTTTTATATAAAACAGGTTGGAGGGGAACCCCCCAACCTGTTTAATGTTAAACAGGTTGGGGGGTGCTCACACCCCCAACCGGATTAATATTAAACCGGTTGGGGGGGAAACCCCCCCCCCAACCTGTTTAATATTAAACAGGTTGGGGGGTGCTCCCCCCCAACCAGTTTAACATTAAACTGGTTGAGGGGGAAAATTCCCCCCCAACCGGATAGGGAGCCTCTCCCCCTCATTCTCCTGCGCATCAGCAGGGAGGGGGGAGAGGAGGTCCTCCCCTATAAAAGGGGAGGCACCCCTCCATCTCAAGGTGCAGGAGGAAGCCCCAGAAATCCCCCCCTTTATGCTGGAAAAACCAGAAACCCCCAAATCCTTATAAACCAGTCCCCCAAAAATCCCTGCTGTTTGCAACCCTAAATCCTTGTAAACCAGTCCCCCAAAGCCTTGTAAACCCCTCCTCTTGTTTTGAAAGAAATAGCAAAAGTGTTCTTCCTCCAATCTTTTGATTTGGTGTGAAGGTATTTGTTCATCTCTGGCTGAATATGGAGTGAGGAGTGCTCGATAGGGTGCAAAAGGGCAGGAGATTGCCATCGTATACGGCATCAACATCTCCTCGTCCCCTCCATGAAGGGTTTCTCCAAAGTTCTATAGTATATTTCATATCCCCACATCGAGCAAGTCTCTGTGGGGATTCTTCGGGATTTAAATACCGTCCATATCGAGCAAGTCTCTATGGACACATGGTATTTAAATGTCCTTGTATGTCTGTATATTTCATATCCCCACATCGAGCAAGTCTCTGTGGGGATTTTCCGGGACTTAAATACCGTCCATATCGAGCAAGTCTCTATGGACACATGGTATTTAAGTACCCTTGTATGTCTGTATATTTCATATCCCCACATCGAGAAAGTCTCTGTGGGGATTTTCTGGGATTTAAATATTGTTCATATCGAGCAAGTCTCTATGAGCGTATGGTATTTAAATACCCTTGTATGTTTGTGCTCTAAATGTCTCCATATCGAGCAAGTCTCTATGGGCATGTGCATTTAGATCTCGTTGTTCTTGTATGTATATGTTTCTTCGAGGAGACTCTGCCCAAGCAGAAGTTCTGCCCAAGAAGATATTCATATGATCCTAATCTCGTGCTTATATGCATATGTTTTCTTGAGAAAACTCTGTATAAACAGAAGTTCTGCTCAAATACATATCCATATAATCATGACCTTATGATCATATGTATATGATTCTTAGGATGAACTCTGCTCACGCAGGGTTCTGCCCGAGAACATATCCATACAAGCACAATGCTCTTGTATGTTTGTATCTCGGTATATTTTGTCCCCCACATCGAGCAAGTCTCTGTGGGGATTTTTCGGGGTTTAAATACTGTTCATATCGAGCAAGTCTCTATGGACATACGGTATTTAAATACCCTTTGTACGTTGTGCTCTAAATGCCTCCATATTGAGCAAGACTCTATGGGTACGGACATTTAGATGCCTTGTACTCACATGTATATGTTTCTTCGAGGAGACTCTGCTCAAGCAGGGATTCTGCTCAAGAGCATATCTGTATGATCATAATCTCGTGCTTATATGCATATGTTTTCTTGAGGAAACTCTGTCCAAACAGAAATTCTCCTCGAATACATACTCATGTAATTGTGAGTCTATGTTTATACGGATATGAATCATGAGCTGAACTCTGCCCACGCAGGGGTTCTACCCGAGAATATATCCATGTAAGTACAATCATATGTATATATCTCCTCAAGGACACTCCGTCTAAACGGAAATTCCGTCCTAAAATTTACTCGTATGTTCATAACTATGTGTTTATATGCATACATTTCAACTGAGATCTTGTCCCTGGAGACGAGTATATACTCAGAAGATAATTTCGCTAACACGGGCATGTTCCTGCCCATGGCAAGCTACATGATAAGTTCCACAAAGGAAACTCATACTCTTTTCAAAAAGACAACCCTATTTTTCAAACTTAGACTCATTTTGTTCAAAATAAACAAAGCAAAAATGTTGTCTTGGAATTTCTTACAGATGCATATATTCTCGTCCATGCTATGAAATGGTATTCGGGTTGAAACATGTGTTAATATGACACCTAAGGCTTTTAACTCGATGTAAATGTAACATCGATTCCGATCGATGGAGACAGGGGTCCAGCACACGCCACCCCAATCGCCTGATGATTAAAAGGCACGGAATCAAAGAAGTTCAGATCAAAACACGGCGCACCCATCCGTTTCACGGATATACAAAAATTCTTTCTCTGCATTGCGCAGACCCTTACTTCTGCCTGGCAGGCAGGCTGACACGCCCCGCAATACGCAAAAAAATGAACAAACACCTTTAAACATAAATGAAGAGAGAAAAATTCCCGTGTCCACAGCTGGCACGCCCGGTGGGACCCCTTCTCACCATTCATAGCAAAAGGGCAAGATATATGCATCTTTCTTCACAAAAATCCTAATACTGATGATTTACCCTGAAGGTACTCTGTGAAGGTACTCCGTGGAGGCACCTCAAAGGTACCTGGGCGAAGAAAAGCAAATCCCAAATCGTTGGAAATGGCCGTCACCTATGGACCGCTCGTCGTCAACAACCATGCCAGGTTTAGCTACCTGGCAACTCCAGTCGTATTCGGAGATTTCCCAGTAGTTGTCGGGCCCCCCTACTTCCTAGGGGTGGTTCCGGATCGTCAAAAGGAGAATGCTGCTCCAAAGTCTCCCTCCAACAAATCAACAAAGAAGACCAGCAGGAGTCATGCTAATACCAGAGCTCGTCCTGCTGCCATCAACAAGGGCACCCAAATGCCCTCCAAAGATAATGTTGTCAAAGGGGCCAAACCCCAAATCCGGACCTTTTCGGTCCAAACAATTTCCTCCCAAATCATAGCTCCCGTCTCCTCACAACGGGGGCAAAACAAAAATCACAAAAGCAAAAGGCCGCCTGCTGCTACCTCAAGATCCGGCAAGTCCATCATGATCGGAGGTCTGCGGGTGCGGATTGATGGAAGCCAACCTATCATACCACGTGATAGGTATGTCCCAACAATTCCGACCTCAAATCGCTTCTCAGCTCTGCGATGGTGTCGAGGAGAACAAGAAGTTCCCAAGAAGAAAGCCGGTGTCAAACAAGGCACCCGGCATTCACCCAAGCTCAAACAAATCTGGGTTCCCAAAAAGGAGGCTCAGAAGCTCAGAAAGATGCAAACAACTACACCAACAACGTTCAGTAAGAGAAGCAATATCAAACAGGCTTCTCGTCAATATGCTGAACCCAAGTACCATCAAGGACAAAAAAGAAAAGGAATATACAAGAGATCCAGCTATACTCCCCAAGGCCCGGACAATATCCGGGTAGTTAAAGAAAATCCAACTCAACAACCCAAATACCGCGCATCGGTCTCTCACCGTATACCGCGGATCTCAGTATTTGATAGGCTGAGGGCAATTCCTAATGCCAGTACCCGTCCGTCAAAAAGACGACGTGTTACTTGGGCAGCTGAGGAAAAACCCAAGCTTATAATATTCTCATGCTATGCTACTGGGAATGACTCTGGCGAACCAGCTGAACAACTCGCTGAAGCCACTTCAAATAATCCTGCTGAAGCCAGCAGACAATTTGCCAGAAGAAACCGCCAGCCCAGCGGACAAGCTAAAGCACCTGGTCAAGTTCTCCCTCGTATTGATATTCAACATGAGGGAATTCAAATCCCCTTCTTCGAAGAAACAAATATTCAAATCGAAGAAGGTGGGCCTTCAACTTCAAATATCAATCCCGTCATCGACCTGCCGACAAGGGAAAATTTCCAGGCGATGTCGGATAACGACAAATATCAAGTGATGCAGCAATGCCAATCTCAAATGGCTGTGCTTCTAAATGAAATGAGGCAACTGGTAACTACAAGCCTCCGCCATTCTGTGGAGCCAATCTCCGCTCAAAATCAACAAAATCAACATCCAGATGGGGCTACCCCGGCAAATCATCCGGCAGCTTCTACAACTGGTCTTCTTCCTCAAACTACGGGTCAGGATATCATTGATACGTCCAATATTATGCTCCCTCAAGGTGTTGCCATACAAAGGCATGAGATACTGAAGATTATTCAAGATATGTTCGCTCAGCAGAGCGAAGGTATTCAGATGGCAGATTTATATTCTGTCCCATATCCAGTACATCATCAATTCAAGAAGCTACCAGAAACGTGCCCTAAAGTCCCAAAACTACCGAAGTTTAACGGACATGGGTCACCACAAGAACATCTGACGTATTATATCATTGCCTTGGGTGAGCTCGCCACCGAAGAATCATATCTTCTCAGATATTTTGCAACTTCCTTGACTGGAGTCGCATTTCAATGGTATTCAAAGCTCAAGTCCAACTCAGTTGCTGATTGGGCAGATATGCAAAAACAATTCCTTGACCGTTTCCAAATGGTTGAAAGGAAGGTCTCTCTCGCCGAGTTATGTTCCCTCCGCGGCATGCTCCTCACCTCCAGCTTCCTCGATGGCGGCCCCCAAGTGCGAAGCCTCTGGAGGGCGTAGACCCTCCCTGACCAAGGCATCGAACGACTCATCTGCCCAAAACAAGCCAAGCGAGTTAAACAAAGTTGTGACATAAAAGGGCCCAAAAGCACGGGAAGCGCAAGTAGAGCTTCTCGGCCGTTTAAAATACCCGGCAAAGGCTCGCTGGCCCTCGGAAGGAGCAGAGCGACCGCGGCGCTACGAGAGGCATCCTCCGCACCAACCACAACCGCGGTAGAAGGAAGAACGGGCACTGAAGGACTCGCTTCCATCATCTCCGCCACAAGCTCGGCAGCGTCTGCAAAAGAAAGGAGCACAAGCACTGAGCATAATACCCCCTCGCTCTGACAAATGTCAGGGCGAATGCAAAAAAAAAAAAGAAAGAAGAAAGAGGGAGACTCGCTCTCGACGGCGGAAAATCCATACCGTTACCTTCTCCAGCTGCTCCTCGCGTGACCTCACCTTCCTCTGGCAGAGAAGCAGTAGGAAGCGCAGCCGTAGAGGTAACCGCCACTAAGAGTAAAAAAAAGCAAAGTCACTCGCTGCGCAAAAGAAGAAAGCAAAAATAGCATGAAGGCAGAGCAGAAAAAGAGGAAGGCACTTACTTGCACTATGGAGGGCTTGGGGCCAGGCCCCTCCCTCGAGCATGCTCGAGGCAAAGTCAGAAAAGCCGGGCAGCTCCGTCTCCGGCCCAGGCACTAACAGGTCATGAATCGCCTGTAGTGAAGGCGTCCCGCCTACAGCAGGCGTGGCAACACCCTCGCCGGTAGCAACACCTGCTGGAACATACCCTGAAGAAAAGAAAATGGGGAAAATTGTTAGGTCACATGCGACGATAAGGCTGGATGGCGGCACGAAAAGAGGCAGTCATTCGCTCTACCCTGCCCAGGGGGAGACGCCCAAGGGAAGTCCGCTATATCTAGAGATGGTGTCCCGTCAAACGTGGGGTTATAGTCGTCGTCGGCCGGAGGGACCACGTCATCATGCGGAGTATCCCCAGCTAAATCGCCATTCCCCGGAGTCGGCATAGCTGCAAAAAAGGGGATTCCCTCATTAAGAAAAAAGAGAAGAGCGAAAGAAATTAAAACACCTGAAGAAAAAGGGGGACCGGCGAAAAAGCTAAGGCCCACCTACCCTAGCCAAAGAGGAGGGGTCGGGAGTTCTCCCCCGAGCGGCCGGCTGCGAGGGACCGGCTTCTCTACTGGCGCGCCATTTTCGACTGTAAGAGGCATTTTGCCTCTGCCTCTCCGCTAAGGGGATAAAGCTCTCTGTTTAAAGCAAAAAATGGGAGGGCTTGATCAGCGCAACGGAAGCCGAAAGAAAATGCAAAACAAATATGAAGGCAAGGTTGCATACCGGCCGGCGTGCGAGAAAAATCCGGTGGAAGCACCACTTGATCGGGAGAGACCTTCATAGCCTTCCCAGCCTCGGCAACGGCATCCCAGAAATGCTGCAAGGTGGTGTCGCTCTTGACCCAACTGATGAATTCGATCGGGCCAACGCGAGCTATCGAGTGGCGGATATGCCGCTCCCAATCCCGCGATAAATCGGGAAGAATGGGACTAGAAAGGGCTGCGCTTGGGGGGTACCCGCAGTTCAAAAGGAAGTTGACCCACCACGAGTAAACAGTCGTCGGTCTGCCGCCGTCCCTGGAAGCAACTAAACTGCTCTCCGGGCACACCAGGGGCTTCAAGGTCCCCACATAAGCCTTCCGCTCGGTCGGTCCTGAGTCCTGCGCCCTCGCTTTGCGGCGACTCAAAGCTTGGACCCGCCCGATGAATGCAGGGAACTCCCGACGAATGAAGTCCGATGCAATTCGTGGAACGGGGACATTCGTCTGGGACAAGCGCGCGCTTTCGGCCTCCTTGATTCGGTCGGCGCGCTCCAGAAATGCCTGGTTATGCCAAGACCACCACCGGGCATAAAATATATCCACGCGCCCTTCCTGCTGCTCCTCGGGAATGAAGCACCCTGGTGAGGGATCGTGTCTGGTGAAGTAGCACCACCAGCTCGAAGCCACCAGATGTTGATCCAGACCCTTATATGACCTGGCGGATAGCGCAAAGTCCTCATTCGGGGGTGTGGCCTGGTCGTACCCGAAATTCCTGGCAAAGCGGCACGGGAAATATGGCCCCATAAACAAGGAGCTCCCCTTGCGGAAAAGGAGAACACTGGGGCGGATGCAGCAAAGCCAGTCCTTGCGAAAGGACACATTGGAAGCAGCGCTGTGAGGAAGGCGATGAATCCGCCCACCTCTACTCTCCTCCACCCAAGGACGGAACCCACGGGAACAACAGGCAAAGTCGAGCCCCTGCTGCCCAGTCGCCGATAAGAAAGAGAGCCGCCGTCGAGCCGCCGTCAATTGCTGCTGAGGGTCCTGATTCAGACGGTTCCGGAACATAAACAAAAGCGCGGTGCCGAAGGGTTCTCAATACTCACGTTCTGGCATAGCTCGGGCAACAGAAGACCAACCCAAGCACTCAGATAATGTGTGGCCAGGGTCACGCTCCTGTCACGTGGAGATCAATGAGCAGTCAGATCTCCCAGGCCATGAAAAATGTTGGCCAAAGACGTCGGGGCCAAGGCCAGCCGCACCCCGTCTGCAAGAAGACACGCCGGGTAGATGAGCTCTGGCCTAATCAGACCCTCCTCCCCAAACGGAACAACAAATGTCCCCAGCCAGTAAACCAGATATACTGCCAAGTATGTTCGGTCGGGGAGTTGCCTCGGGTTCCAGCCGCCGTCCCGAGGTGCACAAAGATACTTTGCGTTGTCCTTAAAATCCACGGACAGCTGTAGATATTCAGCCGGATCGAGGGTATCTGAAGCGAACCCATTGTGAAAGCAGAATGGCCCGTTGTAAAAGAAGCGGATCCAGGCATCGCAACCCACCCTCACTGTCCCTTTCGAAGCACTGGGACATTGTTCTTTGCCGCATCTGGCTAAATCACGCCAGACCTTCATCAGAAATCGAAAGTTGTGCGGCAGAATATAAGAGCCAGCCCCAGAAGACTGGTCGCGGTGGAGGTCATCCAAGCACACCTCCTCGTAGAATTGGCCGAAAATAGGGAGGCCGAAAATTCTGAAAAGGGCCCACAGGTCGAGGCAGGCCTCCCCCTCTGCTGTACCGAAGGTGTTGAACCTCCGGTTGAATCTCTCCGCCAGGGCCTGCAAAAGCCCAGAATGGCAAGGATAATCATGTAAAGCGGCGGCAACGACGCGAAGAATCCCAGCTTGGTCCAGTAGCCCGTTGTAGTGGTGTAGAATCCCCATCAGCCACTACGTCGCACCAAAACGAAAACGGTGTGAAGAGACGACAGACCATTGACCATACCAGCTGGCGGCTTCCCCGCTCAAGATTCGGTCGAGGAAACAAGCTCGATCATAACCCTCCGGCGCAAACTGAGAGACCGAAGGTAGCAAGACGTGTCCGGTGAAGGAAGGCCCGGTCTTGGGTTGCCCGTGGACTTCCCAAATGCCTTCCGCAAGCCACACCTCCTCGATAGGGCAAATCGGCCCCAAACTAAATAGCCCTAGCTGTCCAGCGTCTGGGAAATACGCCTGGGCAGTGTAGCCAAGAGGAAAGCTGGGGTAGTGGAAGCCACACACCCCCATCATACTATCGCGACCGGCCAAAATGGCCCGCTCCAACTGCACCCGCTCAGACACCAGGAGCTCAACGGGACCATCCCATCAGGCAGGCACAAAACTCTGAATAAATGGGAACAAGTGCTCATCCAGAGGAAAGTGTTTGGGGTAGCCACTGCCTCGCGAATAACAGTAGGCCCGGTCGACGCGAGTCACCAAGTCCATGACCACCATGCCCTCAGAGGGCGAAGACTCCTCCGACGGTCCCCGAACGGGCGCCCCCAAGTGCTGGTCGGGACCGAGCGATTCCGCCACCCCTACCGGACGGGAAACGAAAGAAGGCATTGGGACATCCGTGCGCCGGACGATGTCCTTCGGCGCATCCGACGCGCCTCTGCTCTCCCCACGATGCCTAGTGGAACGCGACATTGTCAATCCTGCCGCACAAAAAGTTCAACTGTTAGAAATGAAGACGTTGCAACAAGGCAGATAAATTCAAGTGCGAAAGAAGAAACGCATCTGGAAACGGCCACGGGATACCCGCTGTCACCTTCGTCTCCGACGGATATCCCGTGGGGGGCATTTGTTGAACCCGAAAAATATCGGGGTTGAAACAATCCCCGGGCGGCAAATCTGCCCGGAAAGCCACAGAAGGCCGGCAATAAGCCCCGGCCTCCCCCCCACTCGAACACCTGAGATAAATGGGTTCGAGTCCACATGTCAACCCGGAACGATCCGGAGTATGACGTTCAAAAGGCCCGTGAATAGCAGAAATACGCACCCCGAACAGCCGAAACTCGATGTCCGGACTCAAGTTCAAGATCGCACACGGAAGGTCAAATGCACGTGCCCTCCAAAAATGGGGTCAAACGCACGTGAAACGGGCAAAAACGCACGTCGGATGCACGTCAGGTGCACGTGGGCATGCGTGTGTGCGTGTGTTGCACGTGCCGTGAACAAACAAACAGAATCCCCAGAGCTCTCCTGTGGGAAATGGCTAAGGCATGGGAGGCCCACCTCTTTTTATAGGGGGGACCAGGCGGTGGCCGGCAAGGACACCCGCGCCGGGCCAGGCACGGGAGCACCCCCGCCGGGCCAGCGCGGGGTACCCCCGCCAGGCCAGTGGGGCTCGTGCGCGGGCGCCACCGGCGCCGGGCCAGCGCGGGGTACCCCCGCCGGACCAGTGGGGCCCGCGCGCAGGCGCCACCCGCACCGGACCGGCCCGGCGCCCCTGGGCGACTGGTGTGGCGGCCCCCCACTGGTCTGGCGGCCCCCTTGGTCTGGCGGCCCCCTTTGGTCCGACGCCCGTGGCTCTGACGCTCCTGCACGGGGCCCACTGGTCTGGCGGCCCTGTTGGTCTGGCGCCCGTGCCGTTTCCACCCGCGCCAAGCCACTCACCCCCGCCGGACCACCGGCCAAAACCCCAATAAATAGAGGGGCAGCCCTTCATTCAATAAAAGCGCATTCCCGGAGAGAAATCCCCCCGCGACGCTCTCAGCGATCCGCGAGAGTTCCCGGGTCCCTTGAAGAAGTTCCGTTCTTCCCGGCGTTTGAAGGAGGCTCGCCTGAGCTCCCGAGAAGCCTTCCGTCTGTCTCACGTACGCCGGGCCACCCCGTGCTCCGTTCGTGTCAAGACACCGCAGGTCAATATACAAGACCCGGTTCCGGACGTTTTGTATATAAGTCCTCCAGTGTTTTAAGATAACACGTGCAGAGGCATTCTGTCCGACGGAGGCACAAACACCCTGTCGTTGACACAAGTGTAACCATCATGTCATGTACAAATCCGACGGAGGCACAAACACCCCGTTGTAGATGTAAATGTCTGTAACACATTTGTAAACGCTCAATGGAAGCACAAACACCCCGTTGCGAGCGCAAATGCAAGTGAGAAGTTCTGTAAACGCCCAACAGAGGCACATACACCCCGTTGCGAGCGTAAATAAAATGATGTGACTTGTAGACGCCTAACGGAGGCATAAACACCCCGTTGCGAGCGCAAATGCAAGTGAGAAGTTCTGTAAACGCCCAACGGAGGCACATACACCCCTTTGCGAGCGTAAATGAAATGATATGTTTTGTAAACGTCCAATGGAGGTACAGAAACCCCATTAAAGGCGTCAATGTAAATGTCATAAATACACTTGAGCAAATTTGTGGAAATTTACTTGTCGTCTATTTCCTTTAAATTTCGGCATAAGGTCTTTTAACAAACGTATCGCATCGAAGGTATTCGAGTCTTTACTCGATGTAAATGAAACACCAACTCCGATCGGTGGGGAACGGTCCAGTACACGACCACTCCAATCACCTGAAAATACAGACGCACGCGGAAAAAATAAAAAATGAAATATTCGAGGGCTTCGGGGTTTACACCCAATGCACCTCACGAAATAAATCTCTTTGTTTATTTCCTGTAAACAATCTGGCACGCCCGAAAAATAAAGCCTCCGAGGCGAAAACAAAAAGCATTTAAAAGATATTCCGCGTTCCAACATCCCCCGAAGGGGTCTTCTTCAAATCGGACCAACAAGGAGCTCCAAAAGCAACATCCAGCTGCTCCAGAGAAATCCCGAAAGATCCCCCTTTAGCCTTGGCCTACACCCTCCTTTTATAGGAGTCGGAAGGGAGGAGGGGAGGGCCAACATCCCCCCTTGTAGTAGGCGCCCAAACCCCATCAAGGGTAGGTTCCCTCGACGGGGTTTGCCCTCCAAATGGGAAACCACCGAGGGTCCCCACAGTGGCCTCTTGCAGCCCATCGGCCAGGTTAATTTTATCTATAGGAGAGGGAGAAAAGGTGGGTGAGGGAGGTCACCATGGTGGGAAAACCCCACCGATGGGGGTGTCCCCTCGGTGGGGTTTACCCGCCTTGTGGGAAACACCACCGAGGAGCCCAGGGGGGAAACCCCACCGAAGGGGTGTTCCATCGGTAGGGTTTGGCTGCCTTGATGGGAAACCCACCGAGGGGCCTCCCAAGGAAAAACCCACCAAGGGTGGTGTGCCCTCGGTCAGGTTTGGCCGCTTGGTGGGAAAACCCCACCGAAGGCCCTCCCTTGGCCAATTTTGGGGGGGTTTTTTGTGTTGATTTTTTTGTGTCAACAGATATTCACCATTCGTGCGAATGAATAGTGTGTATGGATTTGAAGATGTCAGCCGCAATAAAAGCATTATCTTGCACATTGCGGTAGCCGTCAACATTGGAGCATGGTCGGCAGGACCACCTGTCAATTTGAGAGAGAGAGAGAGAGAGAAAGTGACCAAGTGTCGGCTTAGACTATGTAGAGGGAGAGAGAGAGAAAGAGATGGCAGAGATTTTTTGGCCATTTCATACAAAAATTAACCCTCAATAGACATTCATTAACATTTTCTTTCTATTCCTTCATGGGACGTGACGGTAAGGTCTCTAAAGATATTTTTATCACATAAGAGGGATGTATATGACAATACATTTTTAAGACGTATTATCAAGTAATTAGATGTCTAAGAGGGGTATTTGTGTGAAAATCCCTTTTTGTATGGTAACTATCGGGGGGTACTAACCCTGGTTGGTGCAACTGGAGGTATCTTGATAGTTACATATGTTTATCATTAGAATATCATTTTATGAGTAATTATCCATAAAATAACACCATTTGAGTTGTCCTTTACTTGAATTCACTTCATACTATTTTTTGCATGATTACTCAATTATTTTATATTTTTTATAAATTTTGTGAATTTTTAAAGCTGAAATACTATTATTTCATATATAGAGAACTTATTAAATAGACAAAGGGCAAAAGAGACTTTCTCCCCCTTGACCTATGGTTGCCCTGGGCATGGCAATCAGAGGGCTGCACAACCTCTCCTCTTTAGCTACCACCTTCAAAGAAGGAAAGAGAAGGGAAAAGAAAGGAAAACAAAAAGGGAAAGAGAGAGAAAAAAAAAGAAAGAAGAAAAGAAAAGAATAGCCATAAAATCCTACCAAGCATGGTTTGCTGGAGCGTCAATTCGGAGCGAATAGGATTTGCCCTGATTCGGTCTGATTTGGACGAATCGGCCCGATTCGGGTGGATCTGGCCAGAAATCCATGGATCTGCACCAGGTCTAACCAGATTCGCATGGATTTGATATTTTTTTGCCCGATTATCTGATTTAAGCCTACTGTGAAGAATTTCATGTATAATCGAAGATATTTATGCCATGTAATGCTACACAAACATCCATTTTCAATCAATTTTATTAGAAATTGAGTACAAGCATGAAACATGAAACTCAATTCTAAATACAAAATACAATGAGTCTCATACAAACATCAAACTCAAATCCAAATACAAATACAATGAGTCTAGTACAAACATCAAACTCAAAATGTATTCAATATTGTGCACTCTATCTGGTGCATCAATAGATTTGTGGTAGAACAATTGTTTATGACAATACACAAGGAAGTTGATGAGGCTGCTCTTAGTGGTACCTGACCAATCATCACACATCAATGTGCAACTATATTTCTCCCACTTTTTCTTGAAGCTTTGGATATATGACTTGATCTCGTAATTCTTCATCAAGATATCTCCATGCCAAGTCTCTTGACAAGGGAGGTTGCACATAAAGCCCATGGCGTTGTACCTCCTGGATCATGGTTTTGTAATATGGGCTATTAGTTGCATTGAATGAAATGTCTGAATGATGTCACTATTTTGCCACTGCACGACCCACTTTGTATCTAGGCCCTTACTGGTTGTATGCAATTCTACTTTGCTTGCCATACTCTCGAGCATATATATTAGGATCCACCTCTTCTAAGCTCACACATGTGGATCTCTTCCTCTGCCTTTCTTACTAGTCTGGGACTGGGACTTTGGCTGGAATTTGAGTGAAATAATCCCCAACATTGGAAAATCAATGGGGCTGGGCCTCGCCCCCAACCCTAGACCCACTACCACCACTACCACTGCCAACCTCAAAACTCCCTCTCTGCTCAGCTTCCCATGACTCAACCCTGCTTTGTGCTCTGGTCCGCCTAAGAGGTTCATCAAGCACATGCTCTGCATAAATTTCTAGCTCATCATCGTCGTCTTCATCTCACTGCCTTTCTGAGATGATCCTCTCCTGCATCTCCCTGTCCGCCCTTTTTCTTACAATCTCGGCCCGAACACCCTTCAAGTGTTCAAGCATGAGCCGCTTCACTTCAGAAGGCACCGACTTGCAACCATGCACATCATGGTACCCCAAGGTTCAAAAACCCGGGGATCGGGATCGGATCGGTCGGCCCAAAACCGATCCGACCCGGCGATCCCGACCCCGGCTCGGCCGAGCCGGGCCGAGCCAGGGGTAGGTGGATCGGCCCATTATACAGGTGTATATCTTATACAGGCTGAGTTCAGGCCGAGTCCGCTGCGATTTCAGGTCTTATTTACCTGAATATCACTTAAGATATTACATGTAAATAAGGAAGTACCCCCCATTTGAATCCAATAAAAATATCAAAAAAATCATATCTCTTACCAATAAAAAGTCAACTCTCCCACCGAAGAAGAAAATCGTGATTTCGTTGATTTTAGCGAAATGCTAACTTTTTAATCTCTCATAATTTAGCATATCTAAAAATTTGATAATTCAAATAAACCATATGGAACACTAAAAATCCAAAGTCCGGTAAAAAAAGTCAAATGTGCATATGACTTCTCCAAGGAAGCCACTCTCCTACTGACAACACTTAGTCTGCTTGAGACCTCTCAGGATTTGGTCAAACTTAAACTATCATCACTCAAAGTCATGAGAATTGTCACTTTCTAATTTCTTTTTAATTAAAAAGTGAAAAATCTCATGAGTTTAGATAATGATAGCTTAGGTTTGACCAAATCCTGAGAGGTCTCAAGCAGACTAAGTGCTGTCAGTAGGAGAGTGGCTCCCTTGGAGAAGTCATATGCACGTTTGATTTTTTTTACCGGACTTTAGATTTTTAGTGTTCCATATAGTTTATTTGAATTATCAAATTTTTAGATAAGCTAAATTATGAGAGATTAGAAAGTTAGCATTTCGCTAAAATCAACGAAATCGCGATTTTCTTCTTCGGTGGGAGAGTTGACTTTTTATTGGTAAGAGATATGATTTTTTTGATATTTTTATTGGATTCAAATGGGGGGTACTTCCTTATTTACATGTAATATCTTAAGTAAATGAAACTACAAATAATAACAGACCTGAAATCGCAGTGGACTCGGCCTGAACTCAGCCTGGGATTGGCCTGGACTCAGCCCATGACAAGGTTGAGGCGGATCGGGCCGGGCTCGGCGAGCTGGCCGAGCCCAGCCGAGCCGGTCCGATCCGCGTGCAAGGACCGGCTAGGTTACCTCGGCTCGGATCGGGAGGCCCAAAACCGAGCCGACTCGGCCGATCCGATCCCGATCCGGCCGAGTTTTTGAACCATGTGGTACCCTGCTAGCCGCCCACCTACAAGGTGCTTCTTTAGGCGAGAGACACCACCTCCTTGTCTCGTATGGCCATGGAAGGAAGAATCGCCGGGATCGAGCCAGAATCGCTCGATCCCGGATCGGATCGACCCCCCAAGGGTCGATTCCCCCTTGAAGAATCCCAAAACCCCACATTTCCGGCTGGATCGACCCAACTCAGTAGGATCTGAGTTGGATCGCTCGAGTCGAACGGGATCGATCGATCCCGGCTCGATTCAGTCGATCCGGCCGTGTTCAGTTCAAATTTGAACTTAAGGCGCCGGATCGACCCTTATCGGGTCGAATCGATCGATCCGGCGTCGATCCGACCCGATAAGGGTCGATCCCGATCGATCCGAGGTCGATCCCCCTTATTTCTGCCCCTTCCCACCCGAGGACACCAAAAGATGCAGGTTTTGGTGTCCTAGGAAGGAAGGAAGGTGCTCCCCCTCCCCCCCCAGCTCGGGCTGCCTCCTCCACCGCCGCCGCCGGCCTCCTCCACCGCCGCCGGCGTCCTCCCCAGCCGGCCTCCTCCTCCTCTTCTTCTTCTTCTTCTTCTTCTTCTTCTTCTTCTTCTCCTTCTTCTTCTTCTTCTTCTTCTACTTTTTCTTCTAAACCCTATCTTCTCTTTCAAGTTTGAAAGAGGTTAGAAGGAGCACATCCAAGGGAGATTTTCTTGAGTAGATCTCAAGAGATCTTACTCAAGCAAGGAAGAAGTTGTTCTTCTTAAAGTATATTTCATTTTTTAATTTCGAAATTCAGTTATAAATTCTGAAAAAAATGAAAACACATGTACACATGTTTAATCTTCTTATATCTTCTTATTCTTCCCTTACATTTTGTCAATTAGACAAAATCTCCAAATTTCACCCTAATTGGCTAATTAGGGTTTGATATTTGGGGCTTATGTTGTATTAGCACAATTAGAGATCAATTAAGTGTTCCAATCACTTAATTGACTTAATCATGCCTTTCTATGATAATGGAACTATTTCATTTCGGGAAATTAGAGAAAATCTCTAAATTTCACCCTAATTAGGGTTAATATTAGATGTAATTATGTTTATAATTGTATACTTACACATGAATGTGTTTGTATTCTTAATTTGTTATAGGATTAGCAAGTATGGCTGATGAGGGACACGAGGAAGAGCAACCACAAGTAGACATTGGATGGAAACACGGTGTCCTTATTGATGCTGCCTCTAAGAGAGTGCGGTGTAACCACTGTGGTAAGGAAATGAATGGAGGTGTATACCGCCTAAAACAACACATTGCAGGCATTGGAACAAATGTACTAAAATGCAAGCATTGTCCACGGGAGTTAGTGAATGAGATGAAAGACTACATGGCTGGAAGACAACAACAAAGAGGCATACGTATTCAACATCAACAAGAACTGCATGAAGAGATTTCTGGGAAGGGAAAAAGTAAGGCAGCTACAAGAACTGTTGATGTTGAGGACTCAGATGATACAGATTATGAGGATCTCTCACCTAATGAGAGAGAATGGCGAGAAGGACTACGGCAGAGTCGGCGTGCTGCCATGTTGGAAAGTGACATGCGGAGGTTCCATAGTACAAGAGAAGGATCATCATCAGGGGCTAGTGTCACACGGCCACCGGCACCACCTATCAGGAGAGGTGGTTCAATGAGGGGAACGGACCAACTAGTGGGGTTGACACAATTTTGGGAAGGAAATCTTCATCAAAACAGCCTGGCATAAAGCATGCAATGAAAGGGGTAAAGGCCACAGCTGCTTCCGCTAAACATGCAGTTAAAAACATTGTAAAATGGTTTTTGCATGCAGGGGTCCCAGCCCATACAGCATCTAGTCCTTATTTCCAAACGATGATAGATTCAGTTGGTGAGGCAGGCCCAGGTTTGAAAGCTCCTACACCAAAGGAGATTTATGGCAAATATCTTGAAGAGGAATTGACTGAGATAAAGGATTGGGTGGCGTCATTCAAAGATATATGGATGGCAAGAGGTTGTACTCTTATGTGTGATGGATGGACGGGAACAACAAGAAGGTCCATGATTAACTTTCTTGTATATTGCAGTGAGGGTACAGTGTTCATGAAATCTATAGATGCAAGTGGGCAAATAAAAAATGCAGATTACTTGTTTAGGCTCATGGATGAGATGATTGATGAAATTGGCGAGGAACATGTAGTCCAAGTTGTCACTGATAATGAACCAAGTTACAAGGCAGCTGGAAGAAAATTGATGGCAAAACGACATCATCTTTATTGGGTCCCTTGTGCAGCCCACTCCTTAGACTTGATGATGGAGGATATTGGCAAAGACAAACATGTGCATGACTTGGTGTCCAAGTCGCAAATGATTACTACTTTTATTTATGGACACAATAGAATCTTACATATGATGAGAGAGTGCACAGATGGACATGACATAATTCGTCCTGGCCCAACAAGATTTGCCTCACAATTTATTGCATTGGAGAGTCTGCATCAGTTTAGACATGAGTTGGGCACTCTCATACACAGTTCCGAGTACTTGGCACATGTGGCTACATTGAGAGAGGAATCCAGAGATGTGGCACATGAGATTTCTTGCTTGGTCAGTGACCATCGTTTTTGGGAGAAAATCCACTATTATTTGAAGCTAATAGAGCCTCTAGTACAGGTGCTGAGGATGGTTGATGGAGAGGACAAGAATGACATGGGTTACTTATATGAGGCTATGGATAAAGCCAAGGAAAGGTTGAGAGAGAAGCATCCGCAAGCATATAAAAAATGGTGGAAGATTATTGATGCAAGATGGGAGTCAACACTCCACCATGATTTACATGCAGCAGGTAAATGTATTATATCTTATTGTGCATATTTCTTATTAGCATGAGTTGAATTTCTAACTTACTACACATGTTTTGTACATATAGGGTATTTCTTTAACCCTAGGCATCAATATAGTGATTCCCCTCACAATGATGGTGAGGTGCTCCAGGGGACAATCAATGTCATCGGGAGATTATCTAGGAGCATGGACGAAAGAATAGATGCTATGATAGAGGTACGGCCAAGTTAAAAACTTCATTCCATTTTCATGTATTCAATATACTTTTGGAGTTACACTTAGCAACTGTATTATACTGTAGATGGACAGATTTAAACTGAAGTTGGACATCTACAGAGATTATGATGTTAAAGAAGCAGTGACCAGAATGGGTCCGGGTAAGAACCTTCAGACTTAAGCTCATGCTTACTTCATAACAAAATGACAAATCACTTGTATTATGTGCTAATTCATTGTATGTTTTTTTTTGTAGGTGAGTGGTGGGTTATGTTAGACTACAAGACTGGTCAAAGAAGTCCACTTGCAAGGATTGCTATTAGAGTACTCAGTCAGACCACTTCATCTAGCCAGTGTGAGAGAAATTGGAGCACTTTCTCACTTATTCACACAAAAGTGAGGAACAGGTTGAGTGCAACTAGGCTAGAGAAGTTGGTCTATTGCCACTACAATATGAGGTTGAAGCTGAAATGCATTAAAGATAGACAAAAGAAGAGCGAGGCAAGGCTAATGACTTTTGCAGGTAGTCATTGGGAGCAACGTTTTGCAGAGAGGGAAGCATTATCATCTCAAATTGATGTTGATGAGTTATTTGATGAGGAACACCCACTAAATGCATGGGTGGAAACAAGACAGGAAAGGGATGTTCCAGAATTTGACCCTCGTGATTGCTCATGGGCGGAAGGAGAATTGGATGGAGTAGAGGCTGGAGATCCAGAGCTTAGGGTAAGTGAGGACCAACCTCTCACCCTCGGTCCTCTCTTCTCTTTGCCACGACACTCAGCTATCTTGCCAGAGACATCTAGAGTGCCTCCCACTCAGCCTGCATTAAGAAGAGCTGCAACACAAAAAGAGAAGAGTTCAAAAGCCTTAGAGTTAGAAAAAATAACATATGCCAGGCAAAAAAAGAGGAAAGTGCAGCAACCAATTCGTAGTGATGACACCACACAAGATCCATGATGATGATGATGATGATGATGATGATGATGATGATGGGGCTGCCACTGGGGCCACAGGAGCTGGCCAGGGATATGCAGAGCAGGATATACTGGGGCCACAGGTGTAGGGCTTACTGAAAGTTATGTACCAGAAACAGAACATCAGGGAGGCGGAGGAGAAGGACAAGGGCATGGACAAGGGGGATATGAAGGACAACAACATCATGCAGCCTATGAGTGGCCACCTTGGGAGCCAAACTATAGTTCAGGGTCTACTCATATACCTGCATTTCAGCCTCCCATTTTACCGTACTCAGATATTAGTAGCTCACCTTATGGAGTACAAGGAGGATGGGGACCTTGGCCTTCACAAGAACAAGAGCCTAGTGGCCCTAGTGAAGCAACAAGTACATACAAACCGCTTGGTATATGGTGTCCAGCTCCATCACAATCTGGAGAAAGCTCAAGTCAACAATTTACACCAAGAGGGATTCAAATGGGTATGCATGATTTAGCAAATTCCCTCTTTGGTCATAGCTACCAAAACCCAAATGATGGTGGCTCATCTATGTCTGGAAGTGGATGGAAAGATTATTAGTCTTCTATCAAATGTAAGTTACATGTACAATGTCTTAAAATTCATGTTTTATGTACTATGAATGCATGTATAATTGATTTTTGATGCAAATCTTAGTTCTTTCATGAGTTCAGATTTTTTCTGTTTTTTTCCTGAATTTTCCTGAATTTTCCTGCATTTTTTCCAAAAAAATAAACATTTTATAGTCTGGCCGATCCAGGATCGGCCAGACTTCCCTGGGATCCAGAGGATCTTCGATCCGATCCGATCCAGGATCGGATCGACCAGGGTCGATCCCGATCCCGATCCCGATCCTGCCTTCCATGCGTATGGCCGTAGTAGTTGCACTTATAATTGTGCCTACTGCCCAATGCGGCCCCATGCTGCCACCTAATGTCCTCACTATTGCCCTTCTTCGCATGCATGGGGGTGTCCTCCGATACGTATCTGTCTCGGATGACACGTATCGGCATCGGACCCCTTCGATCTGAAACCTGACCGAAACACTGTTCCGGTCCAATAACGAAAAAAAAAAATATTTTTTAATGGTTTCGGGTGGCACCCGAAACCATTTCGCCCGGTGTCAGCCAAAAAAGGCCGAAACTGACCGAAACTAAGGGATTCATGTTCTGATGCACTTGATATATATAATGTGTTATGGAATCCCTTCAATCCCCTGACATATACATAGTGACAACAACTAAGTCCTAGTCAGTAGGAGAGTGACTCCTTTGGAGAAGTCATACACGTTTAATTTTTTTCACCGAACTTTTGATTTTTAATATTCTATTAAGTTTATTTGAATTATGAAATTTTTAGATAAGTCAATATGAGGAATTAGAAAGACAATATTTTGATAGAATCACCAAAATCACGATTTTCTTCTTGGATGTGAGAGTTGACTTTTTATTGGTATGAGATATAATTTTTTTAATATTTTTATTGGATTTAAATGGGGGGTACTTCCTTATTTACATGTAATATCTTAAGTAAATGAAACTACAAATACTAACATTTACTGAAATGATGTTCAGGTAAATAACCATGCCTCGAGGTGAGGTTCAGGTAAACTGTAATTTCTCATTAATCTAATTTATTTAGATTCAAATGCATGTCCACTGATTTTGGTGATGTATTGATATTTTTTATATAATTTTACTGATTTTTCCTAGATTTTTTTTCATATTTTTATGGGGTTTTGCATGTTTCGGCCAAATTCGAAACCAATACTGAATCGGTGTCGGCTTTGGACCCCCCCCCCCCCCGAAACCGAAATCGACACTATGCTTCTTTGATGCGATCTACGTAAAACAAATAGCCAATACATTTCGGACAAAAAAAAATTTACATTCGTTTCACATACAAATAATTTCTAACACGTTAGATGTTGTAAGTTGCATTGCTATGAAATGCTCATATGTTGCATTTTAAAAAAAAAATCAAATTTTGAAGAAAATGACCAAATTCATGAGAAAAAAATTATAGATTCAAGGGAGAAGTGGTTGTAAGTGAACATTAATCACTTGCAACATCATTTTCCATTAATATATATCCTACACATCAACAAAAAAATCAAAACATAAAACATACATGGTGGGTTACCTTCAAAACAGTGAAATGGTGAAGAGAAGGATGAAAACAACCCAAGAAAGCCTCCAAGCACCTTTAAATCCTCGTAAGAAGCCTCCTTAGGTCTCTTGGAGTGTAGATCTAGGGTTTTCTTGAAGGGAATGGGGGAAAGAGGGGAGAAAAGAGGGTTTCTGATGTGAAACCCTGCGAATCGGGACTGCACAATCCCATTTCGCAGGGTGTTGGTCGACCATTAAGGGTGTCAACCGTGGCAGATCGCATCGGATCCGCATAGCGAATCGGGTCGGATCCGTGGCGGATTGAATTAACACCGAATCAAGCCGCGCTCGATTCGGCCGATCCGCAGGTGGCTAGGGCGAATCATGCTAATCATGGAGCGGGCTCGTCCTGATTCGATTCGATTCCTCCGAATTGGGCCGATTCGATCCGCCTTGCCAAACCCTGCTACCAAGGGAGTGCTGCGGCCTACTCTCTCTCTCTCTTTCCCACTTCCACTGATCTCTCTCCTCCTCCCTCTATATCCATCTCTTTCTCTTCTTTTCTTCTCTTTCTCTTCCCCCCTCTCTCTCTCGATTTCTCCCACTCCCTCTCTCTCTTCTCCCTCTCTTTTCTTTCTCTCTCTCAATCTCTCGATCTCTCTTCTTTTTTCTTATTCTTCCCTCTCTTCTTTCTTTTTCTCTCTCTCTCTTCCAATTTCTCTCTTCTCCCTCTCTTTTGCGATCTCTCTCTTCTTCCGGTTTCTCCTCTCTTATTTTTTTTCTCCATCGTCACCCCTCTCTTCTCTCTCTCTTTTTCTTCCTTCTAATCTTTGTAAAGGCATTGTTCTAGGTTGGGCGATAGGATGTAGTTGTTGGCTCGTGATCAAAGACTCAAGGAGGACGCCTTCACCCTCGTCACCATGGCGGATATATTTTCTTCCCTAGTTCTTCTTTTGGTTCTATTTATATATTGTTTTATTTGAAGTTATAATATTTATTTTGCACTTTCATATTGCACATTTTCTTTTAAATAATAGAAATAATTGTTCTTTCCCTCTTCATGTTTATCTCCCATCTCTCTCTTTCTTCTTCTTCTTCTTCTTCTTCTTCTTCTTCTTCTTTCTTCTTCTACTCTCTCTCTCTCTCTCTCTCTCTTAATTTATTGCATTCATTTCATTAGATAGGTTTATTTTTATGTTGTTTTTTAATTTCAACCTTTAAAAGAAACAATCATCGATCTTTTATCTTTTAAAAAACACAATGCTTTCAAATTTAAAATTCTCAACCTCTCTATGGATTCGACTTGGACTATCCATTACACTCTCTTATATTTTAAGGAGTTCAATATTTTTAAGATTGGTTAAGCGATGTTTTTAACGACGAGCATCACGACACATCATACCCGGTTGGTGCAATTGGGGCCCCCCCAGTTGACACACCCAGGGTTCCCCCAGTTAGTGCTACCGAGGGTATCCCCGATTGGTGTGACCGGGGGTCCCCTCGGTCAACACAACTGGGGGACCTTCAGACCTTTTTTCTTTCTTTCTTTCTTCTTCTCTCTTTTTTCCCCCTTTTTTCTTTCCCTTTTTTTTCTTTTTTTTTTTGTGTGTAAAATTTTGGGGTCCAACAGTCACATAATGACAACAACTGAAAAGTATGCACCACTTTTGGGGGCATATGGACCACCTGAAAGTACTAAACTATAATCCAGGCACTTCCTTGTTCAATGTAAAGAGGTGGAATTTCAATCTAGTCCCATATTCTTCACAAATGAATTTTGGTAACAAACATATGAAAAATATAATGAAATATGAAACATGTCTATACAATAATAAGAATATTAAACATATCAATATTGTCAAACATAAATGATGGCAAAATAAGACTTTGCATCATGACATTATTGTCCCCGTAGAGATCAACTCCAGAAAACCTTCAGAGTTTAACATCAGTTCATAAAAAGACATAATGCATAGATGTAGAAAGTTTGCACTGATCTGACTTAAATCATAAACATAATCAAGTTTAGACTGACCTAACTTCTTCAGGATAAAAAACAGTGAGCCCTCTCCTTCATGGCCGATTAGGTGACCAAGATACCTACATGGCCCTTCTTTGTAATAACGTATTCCTGGGGTTATTGGCCAGATAACTCGCAATTTGTGACCTTGTTTAACTGGGACAGTTTTGACCAATATCTGGAACAGAATAAAGAATAAATGTACTGGAGAAGATATCATCTTTGAAATTGGAAAAACACAAACAGGCAATGCAACAAAGAAAATCTCTAAAAGATTCCAAAAAGGAAGTGAAACAGTCTGCAGCTAACTATTTGCTATCATGGTCAAATCATACAACAGCTAGTTAAACATACCTCAAGATGTTCAGATGTACATGGCAGACCGGAAAAATAAACAGCACTTCTACCAGTATTTGGCACATCCTGGAATTTCTTCTCCACCAGACTCTGAATGTCATCAAGGCTCTCTAGAACAATTTAAATATATTAAAAAGAATTTCTTATGGTACAACAGCTTCATATCACAAAAAATGCAAATAAAATACATACCTCTTCCATATACAACAAGGTGCATAAGATTTGCTGAATAGGTTTCTTTGTAAAATTTAATAAGTTCATTTCTTGTGTCCACACCTTTAGCTTTTGGAACAACATCCAGTGTGTTACAATTACCTAACATCAGTGTAAATCAAGATAAAAGAAGTTCAACAACCTCCTTGAGATTGATCAATGAATGCCATAAATGTTTGAGAAATAAGCATTAGAAGATCACAGAGTCTCTGAAAAACAGAGACCTTGACGCTATTACTGATGTAATTGTGAAGAACTTTACTATCCTGACATAATCAAATGGGATTGAAAGTCAAATCAATTATGATTGATTTTACATCAGAAAGGGACTGGCTGAGTGAACCTACAAAACCTTTGGAAGGTCTTTTTAAGGCTGTATTAGCTTAGGAAAATGATAATACATGGTTTGGTCCGGGGCAAACAATGTTTCAACCTAGCCAGCTATTTCGATTTACACACAACATGGCTATTGGAAACACATTTCTGTTGGCACCTGGCAGATGAGGGAGCAAGCATTTAATGGGGTTTATGTAGACTCTTCCCCATACAAGGGGGTTGATGAGAATCATGTCATTCAGGTGAACCCATGAAAGAGAACTATTGATTATTTCTCAGCAAAGGAAACTTGCCAACTTGTGAACTAATTCCTTCTTAATCCAAGCTTAGAAATTCATCCTCGATAAAGTCTTAGATGCTTAGAGAGGCCCCATGACTATAGGAAACTGTTGCATGCACCCACCTTCACGGCCAGCTCATCAGATTAACCCATGAACATATGCCATGTGCATGGTTGGTATTGGGGTTAATCAGATCTAATTGATTTGTAAGTTGCAACCTGCAGAGGATTACCTTTTCAGATCCAATTTAAACTCGCTTAAAGTTATGTTTTGCCTTTCGGATTGGCATCTTTATGTTTCTTAGACTGATCATCTGCACCATCCTCAAGTGATGGAACAATATTGTCCAGATGGATCAAAAGTTTTGATTAAATATCTCTGCTAATAACTAGAAGAAACAAAAAAAGAACAGAACAGTGGCCAAGCTCTTTATTCTCCCCATCACCAGAAATATCATGGTCTCGAAAGTGAAAAGCCCCTTTCTGCAGCAAGCCAATTCAAGAATGTGGAAAGAGCTCGAGCCATTACCTCAGGTTGCTTCAGCGCACCACTCACAAAACGCATGTTAAAAAAAATAAGACAAGCAGGATAAAAGGAGTTTGCTGGCTCCCTATCCACGCACTTGAATTCTATGGTTTATGTGGTCAACCTTCCAACAAAAAATAGTAAATGCGCTGTTTTCTTCTAAATAGGATGCTGGCTATGAAATTTCATGTATTTTTTGTGGTCTTCAAGAAGGGAAATCGACCATCATTATGTCAACTCGGCAAAATGTATGACAATCCTCTTCAGAAAGGTTAGAAATGTCGAGTGAATTCTTCATAAATTGCATACACATGCAGTGCTTCTGCAGCAAATTCCCAGTCCTGTAGAGTCTGTTCGATAACCAGTACCCCACACATTCATTCCAATGATAGAGTGATAGTATCTTCCTCTTCTTCAAAAGCTTCTTTTTCAAGCATTTAGGATTTTGAAATAGAAAACTAAGTAGCTTAATGATATTTAGTATGCACATCCCTAAACTACCAAATTTCTATCTACTTATAATGGGAAGTGGTGCTCCTTGTGCCTTTTCAAAGACAAGCGGCTGTTGAACCCGGAAAATATCGGGGCTTAAACAAACCCCGGGCGACAAATACGCCCTGGGGGAACCAGGGATGAACTCCCGATCCCCCGCTCGGACATCGGGAGGATGAACCCGAGGGCTCGCATCAATCCAGAGCGGCCCGGAAGCGAGGTGCCCGAGAAGCCCATCGACGGCGAAGAATACGTACTCCGGATGTCGGAAACTCCGCGTCCGGATCAACGTTCGAAGCCGCGCCCGAAGCCGAAGGATCCGGAAAGGTCAAATGCACGTGTCCTCCGAAAACGGGGACAAACGCACATGAGACGGCCGGAGAAGCACAAGCGGCGCACGCGTGCACGTGCGCGGCACGGCCGTCGACCAACGAACAACGCACGGGAGGCCCACAGAGCTCTCTCCCGCGGAAACCGGAGGAAGTGGCCAATGGAGTGGAGGCCCACCCCATTTATAGGGGGGGGCCAGGCGGTGGCACCCCCGCCGGTTAGGCGGGGTGCGCACCCCCGCCGGTTCGGCAGGGGGCGCACCCCCGCCGGGCCGGGCGGGGGCCGCACCCCCGCCGGTTAGGCGGGGCGCGGCCCCCCCGCCGGTTCGGCAGGGGGCGCACCCCCGCCGGTTCGGCGGGGTGCGGGCCCCCCGCCGGTTTGGCGGGGGGCGCACCCCCGCCGGTTCGGCGGGGGGCCGCGCCCCCGCCGGTTCGGCAGGGGCGCCCCCCCCCCCCCCCCGCCGGTCCAGCGGGGGCCGCACCCCCGCCGGTTCGGCGGGGGTGCACCCCCGCCGGTTCAAACGGGGGGCCGCACCCCCGCCAGTCCAGGCGGGGTGTGCACCCCCGCCAGTCCGGGCACACCCCCCGCCGGTCATGTGTGCGCACCCCCGCCAGTCCAGCGCACCCCCGCCGGTTCGCGTGCGCACCCCCCGCCGGTCCGCGATGCCTCGGCGCCCGCGCCCACCTCGACGCTCGAGCCGGGAGGCACCCCCGCCGGCGAGCACACCCCCGCCGGTTCGATCCTTCGAGCCCCTATAAATAGGGGGGTGCTCCCCCATTCGAAGGCATGCCATTCGGCCTAAGAGACGCCACGCCGAATCGGCCTAAACGCGCCATCTCCGGCCCAAGCCCAGAGTCTGCCCGTGCTCAAAGGTGGTCCGTGCGTGAGCTTGTATAGGCCGCACGAGTCGGGGGAGGTCTTCGACACCCGTTGGTGCTTCCTCTCCGTGGTCGAGCCCTCCTGCGTTCGCCCACACGGAGACACCACAGGTTGTTATAAGACCCCCAAGGCATGTATTTAAGTCCTCCGGCGTCATAAAACGACGCACGTCGAGGCATGTACTTAAGTCCTCCGGCGTCATAAAACGACACACGTCGAGGCATGTACTTAAGTCCTCCGGCGTCATAAAACGACGCACGTCGAGGCATGTACTTAAGTCCTCCGGCGTCATAAAACGACGCACGTCGAGGCACATATGTTTAAGTCCTCCGGTGTCGTAAAAAGGCACACGTTGAGGCATGTTAACCTATGGAGGCACAAACACCCCACTGGTAACACATATGTATCCGCTATCGTGTAAACGTCCGACGGAGGCACATACACCCTGTCGTCGACGTCCATGTACTTGGCTTGTTATATACACGCCCAGTGGAGGTACAAAACCCCACTAAAGGCGTACATGTAAATGTAAACGTCATGTCATAAATATAAATGACATGAGCATGCTTGAATAAAATTGTGGAAATTCATTTGTCATCTGCCTTTTCTTCTTTAAATTTCGGCATACGGTCTTTTAACAAACATTACGCATTCGAAGGTATTCGAGTGTTATACTCGATGTAAATGAAACATCGACTTCGGTCGGTGGGGAACGGTCCAGTACACGACCACTCCAATCGCCCTGAACGCGAGCGCACGCGGAAAATAAATTCGAGGGTATCAGGGTCCGCACCCAGTACTCCTCATAAAATAATCTTTGTCTGTTTCTCGCAAACAGTCTGGCACGCCCACGCGAAAGATCCATCTCGAAGATAGGAGAGGTGGATCGAAAGAAAGAGAAAAAAAGAGAGAAAATTCCGCGTTCCAACAGCGGCACAATGATCTAGAGAGCTTTTAGAAACACACATATCCTCTTTGAACTCAACCACTGCCCTTCATCCTCCTTTTGTAAATATCCAATTTGGACAAAACAATGAGCATGTGGGGAAACACATCTCCAAAAAATATGTGTTTGCTCCCCCCTCCCCCCCCCCCCCCGGCTTTGTTAGTGGAGTTTAAATGGCTCTTGTTTCTGTTTCTAAATGAAGTTTTTTCAGAATAAAATCAGTTTCTTGTTTAAATGTACCTGTTATAGGCAGGAATATTTTTTACAGAGGGGTAACAAGATTATCTCAATCAAGTAACTGGTAAAGCTGTATTTTTCAGTACAGAAGAAACTAAGAAAAGAGGAGGCACAATTTTGTTCCTGAAATAGACTTGGACAGCCAGTCTAAAGTTTCAGTATGGCAACCCATAAAAACTGTCGCACTGAATCACAAGTCCATGAACTTCTCAGTGCATTTGCAATGGTCCCAGGAATATTAATATCACGACTATGAATCTTATGACCATTGTGGTGGTTTAATATATCTCTATGCACATAAATTCATGAAGCCAAGTCCCTCCAACCTTTTCTTCTATCTCCCACTGTACAAGATATCCTCAAAGAGGGAATTAGTAAATATGTGCAATTTCCTCACCATGATTCATGACAAATTCCACAGGATCCAACTTAAGCATTGTCCTTCCACACCTCCACCATATCCCCCATACACTCTCCTTGTTTTTTTTCTGACAGTTTACAAAATTTACAAAATGAGATAATCAAAGCTAGAAATTCCGAATAGGCTATAAAATTGTAGCTTCCCCTCCCCCAATCCCATCTCAACCTCTCACAAGATAGCCCTTCTAAACTAAATCAGTCAAGAAGTAAAATGTCTGAGTGCATCTTCTGGCACAGAGTGTCAGAGAATCTGGATCTGCATACTAGCCTTGCAATTATTTCACAAGTCAAAACTTGCACAAAAAAACATTCAAGTTATAATGGTCCTTGTGAAACATCAAGCCCCAGAATAAACGAATAGCCACCAAGACAGAAGGCCACTAGAAGTTATCAAATACATCATACGGTGAGAAATAATGTAGTTGTCAAAAAAGGCAAAACTTGGAACATGGAAAAACTAACTAAATTCAAAGAAGGTTAAAACCATAGAGGTAAAGGTTAGTTGCTAAAAGCAGAGTATGAGTCTCAATGACATAAAATATCCACCTGTACTAAATTTGTGATATGGGTGATCTTTTGAAGATAAATGCTTTTGAAGCTGCATAGAACCAAAGAAAAATCAGTAAATACCCAGGTTCTGAGAAGAAGAAAAAGAGAAAGCTATATCACATGGAACTTCTTCTGAAAATAGAATCATCTTCCATAGGCTATATCAAATGAAACCATGGTTTTGCAAGGCGAATCGGATCGGCCCGATTCGGCCCGAAACGGATTGGATCAGGGGAGATCCGATCCGTGATTCGGCTGATTCGCTCCAATTCGCATGGATACATACATACACACCCTGATTCGCATGGATACACACATACACACCCATCGAAGAAGAAAGTCAACAATTTTTTCAGTAGGAAAGTGGCTTCCTTGGAGAAGTCATATGCACATCTGACTTTTTTTACCGGACTTTGAATTTTTTGTGTTCCATGTGATTTATTTGAATTATCAAATTTTTAGATAGGCCAAATTATAAGAGATTAAAAAGTTAGCATTTTGATAAAATCATCGAAATCGCAATTTTCTTCTTCGATGTAAAAGTTGACTTTTTATTGGTAAGGGATATGATTTTTTTGATATTTTTATTGGATTCAAATGGGGGGTATTTCCTTATTTACATGTAATATCTTAAGTATGAAGAACAAAATGTGTTTCCCATGGGTGATATATATATATATATATATATATATATATATATATATACATATAATATCTGTGTTATATTAAATATATATATAATAATCCTATGCGAATCCGACCGATTCAGCCCGATTCCATGCGAATCGGACCGAATCAGGGCGAACCCGATTAGGTGCGAATCACCGCTCCAGCCAACCCTGCATGAAACTTCTTCTAAAATATAATCATCTTCCACAGGATGGACTATAGAGGACAACTACACCATAGGCCACTGTAAAAGCACTAAACTACATGGACATGTTTAGATGAACGCATATGTACATAATACACAGACCATGTCGCACAAGCAAGAGGAAGAATGCAAGATAAGAAAACCAAGAAGGCCTGTGGTTCTGTGACAACTCTCACACACAAGCCACCACCCCTTTGCATTACTTTTTATATTAGGGTAACAACAAAGATACAATCATGACCAAACAGCTCCTAACGTACAACCACCCAGGTGCATGACAACTTAGTAGAAGTGAACATACAGAAAGACCTAACTACACTCCACTAATTATACTCAACACTTGCCCCAAGCTAAGCATACATATTTTGCATGCCCAACTTGCATATATTCAATTTGAAGTCTTCTTTGGACAAGCCTTAAAAAAAACATCTGCAATTGGATCAATAGACTGAACAAAGGGGAGACAATATTTACCCAATTCTAACTTTTCTCTGATGAAATGTCTGTCAAATTCTATATACTTAGTGTGATTGTGTTGAACAGGATTATAGGCGGTATTGATTGTTGCTCTGTTGTCACAATAGAGCTTCACTGGGAGAGGAACTCCTATGCCAATGTCATTCAGTAGAACCTTCAGCCAAAGCATCTCCGTGAAAGTTAGAGCCATTGCTCTATGCTCTGCCTCCACCCTAGACCTTGCACAGAAATTCTACCTCTAGCTTTCTCAGGTGACAAGATTTCCACCAACACATAGTTGTCAAGGCGCCCCAAGGCATTCTTGGAGTCCTTGAGTGCCTAGGCACCCAACTAGGTCCTAGGCAGAACTTAGGTCTCCAAGGTGATGCCCAATGTGGTAATCTCCCTCATAGATGGAATTTAAGGATCTGAAGGTATATATTATAATGTATGAATAATCAAAATGCAATTATGCAACAAAAAATGTTAATATGACATTATAAGTAAAATTAGAACATAATATTCACTATAAAAAAATATTAAAAGCAAAATACATTTCGATGGTTCTTGAACAATTGGGATTTTTTTGGACATATAATGACTCTGACAATGCTCACAATCTAATGATTGTGAATAATGTTGGAATATGGAGCTAGAGGCCTTGAATTCTCCAATGTGCGGGTACCCACACATGAGTTGACCTACGCGGTTAGGTTGCATGCAAGGGGTTCCGCCCCAAAAAAGAAAATTTTAATTTGCAAAGCAAAGTGACAAGCCTCATAGGGCCTCATAGGGTCTAGTTTGCCCCAAGCCCAAGGCACCCACCTAGGCACCACCTTGGGGTGCCTTTTTGTGTCCCCATAAGGCAGACCCTCACCTAGCCCTCAATTGGGCACCTTCCCACCTAGGCGGGCGCCTTGACAACTATGCACCTATGTATGTACGGTACCTGGAAGTGGAATTGCAATCATCTTGAGAACTTACCTAATTGGCATCAGAAAAACCTTCAATATTCAATTGGTTGTTCTCAATAAACAATAGGCTCTATCCTGCAGAGGTTTTTATATATCTTAGAATTCTATCAACTGCATGCATGTGTACTTTCTAGTTTCAAGGAGCATGCATGAACTGACTTATCGCATTAGTGGCATGAGTAATATCCAGTCTATTAAGAGACAAATATGCAAGTTTACTAACTATTCTTTGCCCTTTTCATTGTCCGAGAAAGTCACTAAAACTATCATACTCATTGAGTTTGTGACTTACCCCAACAAGTGTTCCTGCAGGTCGCCTACCAAATTTTCTCATGTCTCTTAAGAGTGTTCAAAGCATATTTTCTCTGAGAGATGTGAATGTTACCCTATAGTGTAACCCCACTGCCAAGAAAATATTTCCGAGAGAAATTTTGGATCAAAAGAGAAGGATGAGAGAAGAGAGGAGGCACAATCAGTGGAAGAGGAAGAGCCAGCCAGAACAGAGGGGGCACGGGATCTCTCATCCATGCATATATACAATCTGAAAACAAACAAGTATAGATATGCCACTGAGGGTGTTTATACCCTAAATACCCTTGACAATGTACTCCCCCTCAAGCTGAGCGTAGCATCATCTATGTAGCTGACATAGATATTTCTGTAGACAATATACTTCAGCAAGGCATTTTTAACATCAGGCCGATGAAGACCCTAACAAAACTAAACAGCAAGGAAAAGTATAATACACAGATTCAGACACGGGTGAAAAGGTCTTCAAATTTTCAAATAATCAATGCCATAAGTCTGAGTGAACGCACATGCCACAAGACGTGCTTTTGATCGCTGGGCAATCCCATCATAGATGGTATAAGCCCAGCAGGAGCCAACTAAACTCTTTGCAACAGGAAGTTCCACCAAAACCCAAGTATGATTGTGCTGTAGAGTAATGCATCTCCTTGTTCATGACTTCCACACATTTCGTGAAGAGAGAGAGAAAGAGACAGAGAGGGGGGTCACTACATGGCCAGGGCCCTTCGGCTGCCTGTCACAATGGGATTAGCCATCTAATCAAGATTGATCATGGAAAAAAAAAGGAACAAGCCATGCATTTTCGAACACATTTTTTCACGTGGTAGATGAATGGATGTGCCCATCCACCTGCATCAGACAAATGCATTCATTCGCCGTTGCAACCATCCAGTTTTGCCAAATCCTGCAACATCATGATCCCTGCCCATGCTCTTTTGAATTTTTGGTGTATTTTATTTTTATAGACCAGCCTCTTGATAAAGAACAGACAGCTGATGCTAAAGTGCAGACAAGGGCCCAGGCCACAAAGAAGCATCTATCTATCTTTCTCTCACCCTCTTATAAACATATATGGCAAGTCTTGCATCATTGGTACAGTTTCACTATCCGCCTGTGATTCCTACCAGGCCAAGACCCCGTTTGATTGAATGCCAGATCAACATACCCCTTAAATCTGCTTTTTCCAATTTTCCTTACATTAACAGTAGCCAGAACCAACCACTTTTGAAAGAAAAGTAGTCTTCCTGGTCATCAAAATATCTGCACCTAATTTTTCATCATCCAAACAGACAATTTTGTTCTTGTTAACTATCCTCTGTAGGAACACATCTTCAGAGGCAACAAAAGTACAAAATTCAATGGTATACTATAGAACGTTAGAACATACCCACAGTTTATGGCTATTACATGTAACAATGTAATAATAAAGATTGCAGGTGAAACATGTGAAATGGCTATGATATGTTAACCCAACTTTTTAAATTTTCTAATCATCTTTAATAAGTTCCATCTTACAGTCTAGTGTAAAGAAGAAAAGTTGTCTCACCAAAAAAAAGTCACATTTAAATTGAGAAAGAGAGGGAGAGAGGGAGAAAGAGAGAGTACCTGAAACATCCTCCAACCATCAGTTAATAAGTTTTTCTGGTTCTCTATACAAGAACAGGGGAAAAACAAATGTTTAAGTTTTGACAACTGGATTTGAAATTTAAACAAGGGGCCAAACATGCAACATTACCAGAATCAACTGCCTTTATTTCCCTTAGGGTGGCATCAGGAGACATCAATGGCTTTATAAAAAACTGAGCAAACCTGAGCAGTAAACCATGCATAGGGATGTGACACAGGTTATCATAAAAATACTAGATACTGAGTAAGATAATTATGAAAAAGCAAAATTACAACCTATCCAAAGCTTCTTCAAAAGAGTCAGCATTTACATCAAAATGGAAGTTTGTTTTATCTGAACCTGTGAAGGCATTAGTTGAACCACCATGCTGATTGTCACACATGGATAACAACATACAAAGAAAGAAAAGAAGTGACAAACTGGTTAGTAGAATACATAAAAGAAGAATCACAAACTATCATGGCAATAAACTGGTTAAACACATTAAAAACAGAGACATAAGGCATCTTGTAGAGATGCAAAAAGGTCAAAAGAAGCAAAAACAGGTACATAAACAAATCAGAGCCCCCCCCCCAAAAAAAAATAAAAATAAATAAATAAATAAGTACACACTGGCAGCCTAAACTCGCCAACTCTGTTTGCAGCCCAAGACATCATGATGAATGTTTGTCCTTATTGGTAGGTCAGGATTGTCCGCAAAGGACATCTCTATGTCAGTATTGTTGAGGTGATCAAAGGTTCCCAAGTTATCGCCTATCAGATTTTCACTTATTTCCATAACCTTCATTTGCACAATTTTGCCACCTCATCATAGGCCCACACAATAGTATCTGATGCTGAGACCATGTGATCACCTAAAGAAAACCCAAGCTGACCTACCCTTCATTTGCCTAAAGGGAACAAAGTTCAGTTAGTGAGACCCTCCTTTCAGCAACTAGCAACCTGCCATAGACCTTCCTCTACATATCTTTCCAGTCTACTATAATGTATAAAGTTTGGTTTCAACTTTAAGTACCATCATAAGACAGTACCTTTAACTAATGTGGACAAAAAACCTTAGAGGTACAACTCATCAGTCATCAATTTAACCATATTAGCAGTGTAGTGAACCAGATATTCTATGGCGGGATCTTCCAATGGTCACGCAGGAGTTTCTTGAATTGATGATGGATCAAGTATGGTACCTTGCAAAGATCAAAGATGGTTGCCCTCTCTTATATTCTGCAAATTGTACTTCAAATAATTGTTCAATTATTCCCCTTTCTAAGGCCTTAACATCTTCCACTGAAACATAGGATTTCTGTCTGCCACTTGGCATCATCTGCAGGTTCACCCTCAAAGTCAACAACAACAACAGGCATTCTAAGTTTCTAATCACTGCCATACATAAGCAAGAAGTGCTCTTGATGAGTTGAAGTACCTGCGTAGCCTGTTGATGTTATGTTCTGATGAGGCTTTGCAATATTCCAGAGCAATGCCTTCAATTGGGCATCTCCTGCTCTAGTGTTAGAGTAAGTTTTACATTGATCACAAGATGCCCAACTTGTTTGTGATTGTCGTTATTCTCAAAAGGCATCTAATTGTGGAGACCATCATTAGGTTGTAACCATCTAAGTGCTTCCTATACAAGTTGGGTACTTAGTCTTTGGCTGCCTCTAATAATCTGTTGGACGCGGAAATTTTCTTTGGGGAAAATATAGATTTTGCCATGGAGGCGTTTTTATATGTGTGCGGGCGTGCCAATCTGTTATACAGACAAAAGATTTGAAATCCGCTTGATGCGGGAAATTCACATATCCATTTATTGGACGATTGCGCCAATATTTGGGATATTTTTTCCACGCTTTTATTTTATCAGGCGATCAGGGTTTCATGTGCTGAACACTTTCTCCACCAACCGGAGTCGGTGTTAATTTATATCGAATTGAATCCGAACACCTTTGATAATAATGCCGAGATTCATCTTTTTGGCACAAAGTCCAAAAGAGGTTTGAAAAGATGTAATTTGGATTGCAATTTGGTCTTTCAAGACCCTTACAATTGGTCCCGATTATATAATCGGGTCTTCAAGATTATATTCCATTGCAGTCGGATTCATTGAATTTGCTTCCGTCTGCATTTGATTCGCTTCATGGTCATGATCACTCTTTTGCTTGTGATCAAACTTTTGGAGTTGACTTGATGTCCGCAAAGGGCATTTCCACACAAGGCGGGGTATTTGTATATCTTTTAACCCTTTCTAGGTTTTACTGCAACTTTTACCCTTTCTGAGTATTTCTGCAGTTTCATACCCTTTGTGGGCATTCCCGGACATTTCCGCCATTTCTTAACTTCCCGGGTGTTTCAGCCATTTCTTGGCTTTCAGGAGTTTCTATCATTTATTGATAATCCCAAGACTTGAAGTGGTCAACTATAGATCTTGCTCAGGAGAGCGCACGTCACTTCATAGAAGGATATGGGTCCCACTCCACCGAGCCGCACAAATAGCATGTGTCGGGCTTCTCAGTCTTTTCTTTGACTTTGTCGGATACTTCTGCTATTTCTTGGCATTTTATGACTTTCCTAGCTTTTCTGCCGCTTCTTGATGATCTTGGGCTTTTCTGCCATTTCTCGACTTTTAGTCATAAGCCAAACTCAGGAGAGCGCACGCTACTTCAAGAAAGTGATGTGAGTCCCACTCCATCGAGTCATGCAAACGACATAAAATCGAGTGGCATACCAGGGACTTACCAGAGGTATAGTGATTGGAGACTTGGCCAATGTTGTCTTTTGAAGAAGATTCGGACAACATTGTATGAGCCAGTTCCAAGACTTCTTCATAATTTTTGTCCTTTTGGAGGACTTTTCTATACTTTATGTCCTTTTAAAGGGACGTTTTGTAACATATATCAGATGAAGAGTCCTTGCAACCCTTTAAAGGGCCTTTAGCTTTTCTGGAGCTCTCTAAGAACCCACCAGCGTCTTCTTCTTCTTCTTCACTGCTTGAAGAGAACTTTGGAGTTTGGCCAATGGAGGACTTGTAACATTTGATAAATGAGGGTTTTCATTTGATACCCCTCATAATTGTCTGATGACCACAAGAGGGGTCTCACATGGTCTTCACATGGAGAGATATACACATGAACATTTTACGAACACGGGGTCTCCATGTAGACACATGGTTTTTATAACCACATGGTTTCCATATGGAGATATACACATGAACGTGCCTTGAGCATAGTCTCTACATGGGCAGAGTTTACGCATAGAGACACATGTATGAACACATGAATATATATAACATTTTTCATCTCCATGGAGCCCCGCTCAACATGGAGATGTTTGTACATGAACATATATGAACATATGATCGCGCCTCAGGCCATGGATGGCAGAGTCGGGTCGGGTGGGTGAGTCGGACCCACCCGACCCCGACCCGAGTCGGGTCGGATCCTTGGATCCGGCCGACTCCCATGGAATCTGGCCGACCCTGGGTCGGCAAGGTTAAAAAATTGTTAAAAATTTGTGGAAAATCCGGAAAAAAATCAGGAAAAATAAGGAAAAATCTGAAAAAATTCCTAAAAATTGCAGAAAATTATGAAGACACATACAACATTCATTGAATACAAACACAATGAAATTCAAATCTTATCATGTTCATACATTGAAAAAATAGATATATGTACAAGTTGATTACATGAAATACCTTCTTAATTTGACATTTCTGAAGCCTCATCCTCTACCTCATAAGATTGAATAGGTGGCATATACTCATGTCCTCCATACTGTGTATATCCAAAGCCAAACAAAGAATTTGCAATGTCTTGGAATCCTCTTTGGATGCCTCGCGGTGTTGTTGCTTGTTGGCTTGAACTTTCTCCTGATTGTCCCGGAGCGAAGAAACTACAATATCCAGTAGTTTGAATATTGCCCAAATAACTAGGCCCACTACTAGAGCTGATATCTGAATATGGAAATTTTGGGGGACTAAAAGAAGGTGAATATGAAGCCCCATATCCCCAATCATGCCCTGCTTGCCTTTGTTGGCCTTCATATCCCCCATGTTGCTATTGTGCTTCCCCTTGGCTTCCTTGTTGTTGATGGGGTGGTTCTTCATAATCTTCATATCCTGACATGATACCCCCAAGCCCATAACCTCCCGTGGCTCCAGTACCTGCAGCAGCACCATCATCATCACCATCATCATCATCAGGTGATTGAGTGGAGTCATCACTCCCCACTGTTTTTTCTTTTTCTTTTGTAATCTTCTTTTTGCGACGTTGATAATGTATTTTCTCTGCCTCATATAATCTAGCCAAGTGAGGTGGTAGGGGTGGAGCCTCAGAAAATGGCTGCCCAATATGTCTCTCCTCACTCTCCTCAGGAGAGTCCTCTTCACCTTCTTGTGATTTTCTTCTTGGTTCTTCTGTTCTTCTTTCTTTGTTTGCCTTTGCTTTCTTCTTGCCTTTGTCTTTCTTTCTTTTAGGATCTAATTGGGAGGTAGATCTTCTCAATTCTGGCTGAGATGAAGAAATTCTAGTATCATGTACAGTGGAAGATCTTCTTAATTCTGGCCTCTCACCTCTCTCAGGTACATGTTCTTCTAATAAAACATCTTCTTCACATGCCTGAACCAGGCGATCATCAGGATGAAAGTCAGGTATCTCTCCCTCAGCTCTCGTCTCCACCCAAGCATGTAAAGGGTGTTCTTCATTTAGCAACTCATCAACATCTATCTCAAGAACTACCTCCTCAAATGGTCTACCAGCTAGCTGCATGAATCTCTGTCTTTCTATATTTTGTCTTTCTTCTTTTTGCTTCACCCTTAAACGCATATTATAATGATAGTAAACCAACTTCTCTAGCCTATCCACACTCAGTCTATTGCGGATTTTTGTGTGAATAAGGCTGAATGTACTCCAATTCCTTTCACATGGGCTAGAAGAAGTGGTTTGACTTAATACTCTGACTGCAACATATGCTAAGGGATTTGTCCCAGCTTGCTGATAATTGACTTGGATCCACCATTCAGCTGTTGCAATAAAATGAGCGAACTTTAATCATTTTATAATGGTGAATTCTTAAATTTATGATTTTAGGCAAACACCCAAACATGTAAAACCACCTGGAGTGAGTCTTTGAGCTGCATATGTCATGTCATATCCTCCGTATATCCCAACTTTCATCTTATATCTCTCCACCTACAAAATGGAAGACATGGCATATGTCAAATGAATCATGCATACATATGCAAAATAAAACATTCTATCCTACCTCTGTCATTGCATCTAATCTCTCATTCATTGTCCTTGCAAGGCGAGTGATGACATTCATGGTGCCTCTCATCACTTCTCCGTCATTGTGCACATTATCTTTATATTGAATTCTAGGGTTGAAAAAATACCCTGCATATGATAAAAGAATTTTAAGCATAGTATCATAAAAAATTCAGCAAGTAATTACATTAAATAAATTACCTGCAGCATGAAGATCATGGTGGAGAGTCATCTCCCATCGCTTGTCTATGATGGCCCACCATTTTTTGTATGCTTTAGGATTCCTTTCCCTCAACTTTTCCTTTGCTTTGTCCATTGCCTCGTACAAATATCCCATATCATTTTTGTCGTCACCATCAACCATTCTAAGGATAAGTACCAAAGGCTCTATTACTTTGAGGTAGTGGGAAACCTTCTCCCAAAAACGTGCATTGCTAATCAGGTCTTGGACTTGGAGAGCAACATCTTTACTATCAGGCCATAGAGTGTTTACATGTTGCAAAAATTCTTCAGAATTAATCAATTGGCCCAATTGATGCCTATACTTCATTAGGCTCTCTAAAGAAATAAAATTGGATGCAAATCTAGTGGGACCAGCACGAAGGAGATCTCTCTCATCTGTGTACTTCCTCATCATATTTAAAATCCTGTTGTGACTATAAATAAAGGCAGTTATCATCTGAGTATCATCAATGAGGCCATGAATATGAGAATCTTTGCCTATGTCCTCCATCATTAAATCGATACAATGTGCTTCACATGGAACCCAATAGAGATGTTGTCGCTTTTCCATCAACAACCTACCAGCAGCCTTGTAGCTCGCTTCATTGTCAGTCACAACTTGTACAACGTTCTCTTCACCCACTTCCTCCACAACTGCATCCATTAGTTTAAACAAATAATCTGCATTCTTGATCTTGTTAGATGCATCAACAGATTTAAGAAAAATAGACCCCTCACAGCAATACACAAGAAAATTTATCATGGATTTCCTTGTGGTCCCTGTCACGTCTCTCATCTTCCTCCGCATAAGAACGGCGACTAGCACGTGCCGCTGCAGTGAACTCAGGATCAGGATCATCATCACCATCATCATCTTCATCATCATCCACAGGAATTGGTAGAGTATAATCTCTACGAATCTGTCTCCCAGAAATCTCATCTTGAAGTTGTTGTTGCTGCTGAGTTGTCAATATTTTTTCTGTTTTTTTTTCCTTCATATATGCTTTAATTTCATTTCTAACTTCCATTGGACAAGATGGACATTTTGAAACATTTCCAGCAATCCCAGCAAGATGTTGTTTAAGGCGATAAATGCCTCCAAACATCTCCTTTCTACACCAATTACATTTGACTTTTTTCTTAGATGCATCAATAAGTGTACCATGAGCCCAACCAGGATCAATGGCCTGCTCCACCTCTTGCTCTTCATGTTCTTGATGTGTCATATTCCTGTGTAAGAATGCAATTGAATTGCACGTTAATTACACAAAATCCCTATTTTTAAACCCTAATTAGGATTTAATTTGGGAATTTCCGGGAAAAATTGTCATACAATGTAAATGAATGTACATAAATACTCTAATCAACTCAAATGACCACATTGGACACTCAATTGCACATTAATTAAATCCCTATTTTGTAAACCCTATTTAGGGTTTAATTTGGGAATTTATGAAAAAAAATACCATGGACTATAAATAAATGTACATACAAAACTCTAATCAACTCAAATGACCACATTGGACACTCAATTGCACATTAATTATATTAATGACCTAAAATCCCTAATTTTTAAACCCTAATTAAGGTTTAATTTGGGAATTTAAAAAAAAAAGATCATGCAATGTAATTGAATGTACATAAAAACTCTAATCAACTAAAATAACTACATTGGACACTCAATTACATAATAATTATATTAAGGACCTAAAATCCCTAATTTTTAAACCCTAATTAGGGTCATTTGGGGATTTTGAGGGAAAACAGTCCATGTAATGCAATTAAGTCTACCAACAAACTCTAATCAACTAAAATAATTCCATTAGACACTCAATTGCACATTAATTTCATTCATGGACACAAAATCCCTAATTTTTATACCCTAATTAGGGCTCAATTTGGAGATTTAGGAGAATGAGAGTCATAAACATGTTAAATATGCTATAGATCTATAGCATATTTAACATTTCCTATTTTTTCAGATTTCTAAAATTTAAAAAAGCTCACCTCACAGAAGAGAGAGAGGAGAACAGAGAGAGAGGAAGGAGCAGCGGCGGCGGCGTGCAGTGGCGCCGGCGGCGGTGGCCGGCGGCTGTTGACACGGGAAAAATATCACTTTGACATATCATTTGATTTTGTTCCGGCTCATTTGATTTTATCTGGTTCATGTATCCATTTCACATGCTTTGGATTTTCTGTTGGGATTTGCGGGGCGTGCCAGTCTGTCTAACAGACAGAAGAAAGAGTCCGCACAATGCGGAGATAGTATTTTTGGGTGTCCTTGGAACGGACGGGTATGATGTCCGTGGAACGGACGATTGGATTGTCCATGAAATGGACGGGGATGCCCGTGTGACAGGCGACTAGGGTGCGCCGTTTTTTATCTGAACTCCTTGAGTCCCGTATCTATACTCATCAGATGATTGGGGTAACGTGTGCTGGACCTCTGTCTCCATCGACCGAAGTCGATATTACATTTACATCGAGTTAAGACTCTTGGTGTCATTTAACATCAGTTTTAACCCGAATACCATTCATAGCAAAGGGGATGAGAGAATACACATTCTTTTTAGAAAGTCCTGGTCATGATGTATCATTTTTTCTTTTGGTTATTTTTGAAATACTTTTGCTTTGAGTGTTTCATTTTGAAAAGACTGCCCTTTGTGGAGTCCGAGATATGACTTTTAAGAAGGGAACAGATATATTTCTGTGAACCCATTTGGGGTCTCCCTCCTCTCCTTTTTTGAGAAAGATGTTGTTTGAAAGTTCTATTTTGGAAAACCTGAGGATTATTATTGCAGACAGGCATATACCCGTGCATTTGATTCTGAACTTGGGGGAAGTCGTGATTCAAAGTAGCATTTATGTATTAGAAGAGTTGCTACATTAATTTTTTTATGACGTGATATTCTTTTACAACATCCTTCTTTTGAATGAAGTCTGAATTGAGGCAGAATTTCCTTTCTCCTCGTTCATTGTTTCATTCATTCATCATTCATCATTTTTTTTTTTACTTGTATGAGTATGATTTTCGGAGAACGTATGCACATATCTCCATGGACGTTCTTGTCAACTTGAAGTTCCTTTCTGGAAACTGTCCATATGAACACAATTCTTGTGAGTATGCATTTATGCTGCTCTTTGGAATAACTGAGCACAGTTCGGGTCCTGTCCCCTCTTTCTTTGGATGTGTGTATATCATCACAATTTTCATAAATTTATTTTGGCAGAGTTTCTGCCTATGCGGAATGCCCTCACGGAGATGTATTCATATGAACATGTACTTATATCCATGTGTCCCCAGAGAATCTTTGCCCGGAGGGATTTTGCCCATAAGAAAGTATGTGTGCATGATCATAAATTTGCAGTTTACGCATATTTTCTCACCGGTATTCCTATTTGAATGGAATATCCAGCAAAAGGTGCCATCTGCATATGCAGAATCCTTTTTGAGAGGCATACGCATATAACTGCGAATTTATGATTATATAGACATGTCCGTAGGCGGAGACTCCATTTGGGCAGAGTTTTCCTCTTGGGAACACATGTATATGAATACAAAGTTTGTGATTATATTGATATGTTTTTAGAGGGAAAACTCTGACATGGGCAGAGCTTCCTTTCAAGTAACACATGTGTATAGGCACAAATTTGAATTTTATAGATATGTTCTTAGGCGGAATCTCCACTTGGGCAGAGTTTCCTCTAGGAAACATGCATATAAAAATACAAATTTGTGAATATACCAACATGTTCTTGGGCAGAATCTTCCGTTGGGCAGAATCTCCTCTAAGAAACATATAAATATAAACACAGATTTGAAATTTATAGATATGTTCTTAGGTTGAATCTCTGCTTGGGCAGAGTTTCCTCTAAGAAACACATATATAAAAAGACGAATCTGTGAATATATGAATATGTTCTCGAGCAGAATCTCCACTTGGGCAGAGTCTCCTCTAAGAAACATATGCATATAGCACAAACACACCATCCCGGAGAGTTTAAAACTCGATGGGAGGTGGCATGAATAACAAAGGTATCTAAAATACCATATGTCCGGAATGGACGGTATTTAGAACCTATAGCCTGTGAGGGCCGGTGCCGCTATTGCGGACTTTTAGCCGATGAAGTTTGCCGATGCCGTATACGAACAACTTCTCAATGCTCGGGAGAGATTTGGTACTTTCACACAAGAGGGGAGCTTGAGGAGGAGATCGGGAAGCTTTGAGAATTTGGGATTTTTCTATTCTTTCGGGATTTCAGAAAATGGGGGACAGCACTTTGAGAAGAGGGCTGTAGCTCCTTATGGGGGGGTTCCCCCTCCTTTTAGAATGGGGGGATGGGGGTGCCTTTTATAGAGGAAGGCCCCCCCTTACATGCGTGGGAGTGGGGCTCCCTTTAACCGATGGGAATCCCATCGGTTAGAGGGTTAAAACCCCTCAACCGATGGGAGTCCCATCGGTTAGAGGGAAAATTCCCTTTAACCGATGGGGGTACCATCGGTTAGAGGGTTAAAACCCCTCAACCGATGGTAGTCCCATCGGTTAAGGGGAAAACCCCTTAACCGATGGTAGTACCATCGGTTGGGGGTTTTCTCTTTTTTTTTTTAAGGGAATTCCCTTAACCGATGGTGGTTCCATCGGTTAGAGGGGAATTTCCCCTCAACCGATGGAACTCCCATCGGTTAAAGGGGAGAATCCCTTAACCGATGGCAGTCCCATCGGTTAGGGGATTCTAAAGGAGAGATCCTCTTAACCGATGGGACTCCCATCGGTTAGAGGGGAATTCCCCTCTAACCGATGGTAGTACCATCGGTTGGGGGAGAGAACCCCCTTAACCGATGGTAGCCCCATCGGTTTAAGGGGAAAAACCCCCTAACCGATGGTGCTTCCATCGGTTAAGGGAGGGGGAATTTCTGGGAATAGGCATTTTTTTTTTTTTGTCCACAGCGGCGACCCTCCTCGGAGCTCCAGCGGCGGCGGCGGCGAGGGACAGCAGCTCCGGCGGGGGGGAGGGGGGGCAGGGGGCTGGGAAGGGGGCTGGGAAGGAGGGGGGGGCTCGGGACTGTGCAGACAGAGGTGTCTGCGCAGTCCCGTGATCCGCAGGATCCGCGGAGTCGCCCTAGTCAGGCCGGAGTCGCCTGGAGTCGCGCGACTCCAGGCGGATCCGGCCCGACTAACCGAACTCCGCGGATCCTGGGGTGTTCCCCCGCCCAGTCGGATCGCAAGGGGCGGACCCGACTCAAACTCGGGCGACTCCGAGCCGACTCAGCCGACTTTGCCAGCTATGCCTCAGGCAGAATCTCCGCTTGGGTAGAGTCTCCCCATGGAGGTACGCACATATGAACATATAAGCATTTCATCCCCATGGAGTCTAACTTGACATGGAGGTTTGCACATGAACATTATACGAACATATGATCGTACCTCAGACAGAATCTCTACTAGGGCAGAGTCTCCCCATAAAGGCACGCACGTATAAACATATAAGCATTTCATCCCCATAGAGTCCAGCTCGACATGGAGGTTTGCACATAAACAATGACATTTTTATCTCCATGGAGTCCAACTCGACATGGAGATTTTATAAACATTTATATTTCATCCCCCATAGAGTCTAGCTCGACATGGGAGGGGATATACACAGGAGTTTCACAGTCGGAGACAACCCTGACTTGTCGCGCACGAGCACTTTATGCCGAGCACGAACACTTCACGCCTTTGAGGGTCCCCCCAGGGGGAGTCTTCGGCCAACTGGGCAATAGGGGGATGAATCCCTCTTCAAAGCTCCGACCACTTTCTCCATTGCTCGGAGGGGGTATTTATAGGGGTTTTGCCCAAAGGGGGCATAAAGAGAGAGATCTACCTGGAGGGAGGCTCCCTCCGGGTAGAGGCCTACTCGGAGGGATCTCCCTCCGAGTAGGAAATCCCCTACCCGGAGGGGGAGTCCCTCCGGATAGGGAATTCTTTCTTCTTTCCTTTCATATATATAAATTTATTTATTTATTTATTTATTTATTTAATGAGCCCAATGGCCAATTTTGGGGTCCAACATAATCCATGCAATGTTTTGTTGGTCATCTAGAGGTGTCCCTGAATCAGGACTATTGCTACTAGTAATGAGACAACCGAATAACTTAAAGGTGTCCTCAGTTATTTAAACTTTGAATCATAGTTGTCAGGGCACCAAGATGCCCCAAGGCATTCTTGGGTCCTTGGCATGAATGGGGGTGCCGTCTAATACGTGTCGGTATCGGAACCCCCCCCCCCCCCCCCGATCCGTAAAGGGATTGGAACATTGTTCCGGTCTGATAACTAAATAATAATAATTTATTGGTATGAAAATTTATTATCTTAGTGCATTATAATGTTTGGGTATGAAAATTTATTTTCTGCAGCATATTATTGTGTTTGTAATATTTATGGTAGTGCAAGACTACAAGATCACTCCATGTTTATTGTTGAATTGTTTAATATGCATCTAATATTCCATTAACATGTCCCACACATATATCTATCACTTCATCCAATTTTTTCCAATCTTAAATGCATGTCCACTTTTTTGTGTGTTCTGATGTATTTTTATATTTTTCTTTTTAATGGCCCTTTGCGGGTATCGGCCGGTTTCGGCCGAAACCGACACCGACACCCCCATCAAGGACTCCTTGGGCACGTAGGAGGTCATTGTGGTATCTCCACCCTATATGGAATTTATATATCTAAAGATATATAACGATCATAAAAATGCAACAATAAGCATAACATGACATTATTATTAAAACTAGAAGGAAGTGGCACTGCTAGTGGGCCAGCCCCAGGTGGAGGAAGGGGGGTGGCCGAGCTACCAGGTGAAGACCGCACAGTTAGAGGGGAGGATAACCCTAGCCCAGAAAGAATGAGCATGAGGAGTCTATCATTGGGGTGGGCGGAAGCGTTGTTGCTTGGGGGTTTTTGAATGCAAATTTTAAGGATTGGCTTTTGGAGGGATTAACGGAACCAATCGAGTCAAGGCACTGACCTAGCATGCCTAGGCACCACGTCGTAGCACCTTTTTAGGCCTCCATAAGGCAGGCTGGCTTCAGGCTCAGGCCAACACCTTTCCACCTGGGTGCATGGATGGCAGAATCAGCTAAATCGGATCGGAATCGGCTGATTCTAGATCGGATCGGCCATGGCCAATCCAAGCCAATCCGACCGATTCTAGCCGATTCCAACCCAATTCGGATCAGGATCAGCCATGGCCGATCCAGACCCCAATTCCGATCCTGCCATCCATGCCTGGGTGGGCTCCACTATGCTTTGAACTTCCCTTTTTTTCCTGAGCAATGGTCAAGGATGTGGCCGTCAAAAATAAAAGACTGGAACTCTCAGCATTGATGATGATGATTGACGACACAAAAGCATGAGCAGACTCTTAGGGAATGGATTTGTTTGTTTACTTCTTCTCTTTGTGCATATCTTTACTTTTCAACTAGAAGCCATTTGGGTAAGGGACATAGCTTGCACAGGACAAGGTGCTTGAGATTCTAGCTTTAAGCTGGATATACAACCCTCCTATTCCATTTTGTTCTTCTTGAGTGTTTCTTGAAACACCATTGAATAATGGAACAAGTTTTCTACTCATAAGGTTGGTTCTCACCATCTCAAATTCATACCTTAGCTTCGTTAAAACTTGATCTCACATGTTTTCCTCTTGTAACTCCTGAACACTATTAACCGTAGGGGAATCTTCCCATATATAATTGAATTACATTCAAACCAAAGATTCATAAAACCCAAATAAGATTCCTAAGTACTACAAGTTCTTTGAGTGTATTCACTAATCTCAATACCCAAATTATACTTCCTTGAGTCGTCTTCCTGAGGATAAAGTCTTTCCAAGAAACTCCACATACTAGATGCACTTTTATGCATTCTAAAGTTGATTCCAACGCTCAACTCCACCAAGCTTACAATCTAACTCGTAACCTTTGCATTATTTTTGTTCCATATCTTGGTTTTTCTCATTATCACATGGTTTCTTTCTATTCCCATCTACATACCCCCCAAAGTTCTTAGTCCAGAATGAAACATTCCAAGCTATGTTTCATAGCAAATATTTTTTGGCGTTAAGAGAAATTAGGATCACAACGAATAGACTGCATCTCCATTGAGAACAATACAGAAACAAAAATCCAAATGAAATAAGGGCTGACCAGAAAAATGTTTCACACTACTCCAAGGTATAATGCCAAGAAAAATAGCTAGAAAAGACTGCAATCTACCTCCATGAAGAAAGGATACATATCTAAGAAGAATACTTGAAGAAATGTTGCATGGTATGATGGTTTTGAGATCATGACAAAGGAAATTTCGAGATCATGAGTTCATGACAAAGGAATTAGAAAATCAAGGTTCTGCACTAAGTTTGTATCTCTTTGCTCTAATTATACCGTTATGGATGAAGTAATAAAATAATTGCATGATGATATCCCTTGGTGTATGCTAGTTGCAGATGATATTGTCTTAATTGATGAAAATATTGATGGTTTAATTGTAAAGTTAGAAAGTTGGAGGCATACATTGGAGTCCAAAGGTTTTATAATTAGTAAGAGCAAGTCAGAGTTTATGCATTATAATTATAATAATGAGAGGGTGTTACGAGAAGAAATGGTTCTAATTGATGGACAAAACATTCGTAAGAGTAGTAACTTTCAATACTTAGGGTCTATCATTCAAGAGAATGTGGAGATTTATGATGATGTTGCACACAGGATTAAGGCAGACTAGTTAAAATGGAGAAGTGCATCAGAAGTCCTTTGTGATCGTCGTATACCTGTGAAACTTAAAGGAAGTTTTATAGAACAGCTGTAAGGCTTGTTTTGTCATATGATACCAAGTATTGAGTAGTACAAAAGGAACACATTAACAAAATATGTGTAGTAGAGATGAGGATGTTGAGATAGATGTGTGGTAAAACTAAGAAAGATAATGAGTGCTTCCATAAGGACTTAGGGATAGAGTAAAATAAGAGAAAATAAACACAGGTGGTTTGGGCACGTGCACCGTCGCCCTAACTCGGCACCAGTTAAAAGATGTGACCAAATCTTTGTGGATGCTAATAAAAGAGCTCGGGATAGGCCTAAAATGAGATGGTGTAATGTTATTAGGAAAGACATTGGCTTCTTGGGTTTAAATACGAATATAGCATTTGATAAAAATCTTTGGCGGAACAAGATTCACGTAGCCAACCCTAAATAATGGAATAAGACTCTGATGATGATGACGACGATGACAAAGGAATTAGAAAGAGAGAGAGATAGAGAGAAAGCTTAGATGGTGTGGATGGCCCCCACCTTAGAAGCCTTTCTTTTTCATATCTACATCTTGTCGTGCTAAAATGGTACAAGTACTACACGAGGTAAGTAGAAAAAGTACAATTGATAGTAGACCATGTACTATGGTATAGGTAAGGATCAAGTAAATGTAATGTTAATGATAATAGAAATGGAAAAGGCAATGATACACATCATGCATCAAAGAGGATACCAACTGCTATCAAATGGTACCCTAACCACCATGGTCTTGGCAACTGCCTCCAATACCTTGTTCTACACCCCTACTTAGGGTTGCAAACGAACCAATACACTAGACGAGTAGCTCGAAATTCGGCTCGATAAAAACTCGACTCGACTCGTTTATTAAACTAACGAGTAGAGCTTGAACAAAAAAATAAGCTCGGTTCATAAACGAGCCGAGCTTGAACAAAGATATGCTCGACTCGATTATGTTCGCGAGTAGCTCGTTAAGATAATCGATAAAATACTCGTTAAGATACTCAATAAAACACTTGTTAAAATATTCGATAAATTATTCGTTAATATACTCGTTAATATACTCGATTTAATATTTGTTAACGTACTTGATAAATTAGTCATTATATTATTAAATATCATATTAGATAAATTATTTGTTAAATATAAAGATACAAATATATTTATATATTCTTAACAATTTATTATCAAATTATAAAAAGTTATAAAATTTTATGTGTAAACCATGGTTTGACGTATCGCCGATTCGGGGCGAATCGGATCCGCCCTGATGCGATCCGATTCGCCCAGAATCGAGGCGAATCGGGTCCGATTCGCATGATTATTATTATATATATATATATGATATTTATGTATGTGTGTCAGGCAGGGTTGTGAGGAGTCAGGATCCTCTTCAGGCAGGGTTGTCAGGATCCTCTTATTTACCTGAATATCATTTAAGTAAATGTTATAATTTGTTGTTTCATTTACTTAAGATATTACATGTAAATAAGGAAGTACCCCCCATTTGAATCCAATAAAAATATCAAAAAAATCATATCTCTTACCAATAAAAAGTCAACTCTCCCACTGAAGAAGAAAATCGCGATTTTGATGATTTTAGCGAAATGCTAACTTTTTAATCTCTCATAATTTGGTCTATCTAAAAATTTGATAATTCAAATAAACCATATGGAACACTAAAAATCCAAAGTCCGGTAAAAAAAGTCAAACGTGCATGTGACTTCTCCAAGGGAGCTACTCTCCTACTGACAGCACTTAGTCTGCTTGAGGCATCTTAGGATTTGGTCAAACTTAAGCTATCATCACCTAAACTCATGAGATTTTTCACTTTCTAATTGTGAGAAACTAGAAAGTGACAATTCTCATGAGTTTGAATGATGATAGTTTAGGTTTGACCAAATCTTAAGAGGTCTCAAACAGACTGAGTACTGTCAGTAGGAGAGCGGTTCCCTTGGAGAAGTCACATGCACATTTGACTTTTTTTACCGGACTTTGGATTTTTAGTATTCTATATGGTTTATTTGAATTATCAAATTTTTAGATAGACCAAATTATGAGAGATTAAAAAGTTAGCATTTCGCTAAAATCATCAAAATCGCGATTTTCTTCTTCGGTGGGAGAGTTGACTTTTTATTGGTAAGAGATATGATTTTTTTGATATTTTTATTGGATTCAAATGGGGGGTACTTCCTTATTTACATGTAATATCTTAAGTAAATGAAACAACAAATTATAACATTTACTTAAATGATATTCAGGTAAATAAGAGGATCCTGACAACCCTGCTTGAAGAGGATCCTGACTCCTCACAACCCTGCCTGACACACATACATAAATATCATATATATATATATATAATAATCATGCGAATCGGACCCGATTCGCCTCGATTCTGGGCGAATCAGGGATCGCATCGTGGCGGATCGGGGAATCGGATCGGATCGCATCGGATCCATTCGATTCGCGGCCGGGTGGCGGATCCATGCGGATCACAACTCGGCCCGCCCCTGATCCGCTCCGATTCGGGGGAATCGGGCCGATTCGCCCCGCCATGACAAACCATGGTGTAAACATCCCCAGTCCCCACACAAGCAAACCCTATTTCATCAAACCCCCAAATCCCATTCCCGCTTTCCAAGCTTCCAGGCAGCACCTTCGGCCCTTCCCCACCCCCCGGGCCCCGGCTCCCAGGTCCTCCAGCGGCGCAGGGCTCCCCCCCGGCTCCCACGTCCTCCCAGCGGCACAGCGCTCCCCCCCGGCCCCTCCCAGCCTCCCTGGTCGACGCAGCGGCGCAGCGTTCCTCCCCCCTCGGCCCCTCCCAACGGCACAGCGCTTCCCCTCCTATCAGCGGCGGAGCGTTCCTCCCCCCTTGGCCCCTCCCAGCGGCGCAGCGCTTCCCCTCCTACCAGCGGCGCAGCGTATTGATTTTTCAGATTTTTTTTATTTTTTTGTTTATTTTTTAGACTGATTTCTCACACGGTGGACACCGGCATCCGCACCTTGGAGCCGTCCTCATGGTCAGCCTGAAAGCGGACACCCCCATCCGCCTGATCATCACGGGCACTTCCGCCATACCCTTTATTCAGCCGGTTTCTTCTCCGGTAATCAGCCCATGTCCCCCACGGTCGTGAAGCTCTGCGGACTCCGCCGACAAAGTAGTCTGCAGGTTGGCCGCCTGATCTGTAGGAGGGTGGAGGAGTACTGATCATCCCAGTTGTTTCCTCTTCAGCTTGCTGATCCAACTTCGTATGCAAGGGGCCCTGTAAAAAGGAGAACTGAACTCGTACACGACGTTCTGTCAGTTAGGGAAAGAAGAGGAAACTAGCGGATCTATGTGAATGCGTCTGGATCAACGGAAAAGAAGTGATGAAAACGCTATGAACTAACCATCTTGCTCTGCATGCTAAGAAGCTAGATAGCTGGTGACAGCTGGCAGGTACCGACGTTAGTTCTTCGAATGTCTTCTTGTGAAATCGATAGCGCGGTTTACTTCATCTTCCCCCACCAAGTAACAGCATTAATTTATACGTGCTAAAGCAAGTTAGCTGATCATATGCCCCTTAAGTTAGATATTAATTTAGTTAATTAGTATCTACCCCTGGTGGACCTTTTCTGAAAGCGATAGTACTTGTACATACTTCTAGAAATTCATCTCTGGAGCATCAAAGAAGGAAAAAGAACGGTGACCAATTTCTTTAACTTAGTCCAGAAACTTGTGGGTTTTTTTTTTCTGAATATCGATTACTTATGAATTTTACTTTCATTTTTTTCTTCTGTTTTTTTTCCCTAGAATGATATCAGTAACCTTTTTGTCATGTGTTTTTACATATTTTTATGACTGTTTGTATTATATGTTGTTGTTTTTTGTTTATATGTTGTTGTTTTTTGTTTATATGTTGTTGTTTTTTGTGTTTATATTTTGTTTATATGTGTTTTTACATATTTTTATGACTGTTTGTGTTTATATGTTGACTGTTTGCAGTAACACTCTGCTCAAACAACACTGTCAAGCAACAGTGGGAGTTCTGAGGTGTGGTTGGGGAGGCAAGGTGATTGCTTTCATAGGGAGGCGAGGTGCTGCAACAATAGCTGAAAGCAAGTAAGAGTGAGAGCAGCTTGTAAGGTATGTCTTCTCAAGAGATAGAAAAATGTTGCTCACTGTTGCCTTTAGAGCTTGTATCTTCTAGCGTTGCTTCTTCTTCAAATGTAGTTATGGATAAAGAATGTGAGCCGATTAATGAAACAATGGATGAAGTTATTGTTGTGGATGAAGAGGCTAATGTGGAAGATAAAGAAGAAAATCCTTATGCAAAGAAGAAAAGAAAGAAGACATCTGAAGTTTGGCAAAATTTTCAGTCTGTAAAACTTGTTGATGGGTCAGAAAAAGTGCAGTGCAATCATTGTAAAGCTAAGCTTACAAAAAGTGCAACCGGTACTACCACACAGTTTAAAAGGCATTTGATTTCTTGTCCTAGATATCAATTGGCGAAAGGACAACAACAAATTAATTTGCAACACTCTAACTTGTCTTCTATTTCTCAACATTTATTTGGATTTGTCACATGGATTTCTCATGTGTTGGACAAAATAAATCTGACATGCCATCTTCACATGCTTTCTTCTCCCTCTCCAACTTCTCACACGGTGGACCAGGTGACTTTTAAGACTTTTGTTTTGTTATTTTTTTTTAGATTGAACTGTTGCAACTGCAGTAGTATTTATGATTTTTACTTTTATTTTGTTCTTCTGTTTTTTTTCTAGAATGATGTCACAGTTGTGGCTACATATTCTTATTTAAATTTACAGTTGGATGCTTGGGATGCTTTTTGTCACTATGTTATGTATAAATTTCTCGGAGTTGAGTTGGTTGTTTGATTTGGCAGGAACAGGCTGGTGTTCACCCATATCCTGATTGGACAGCAATGCAGGTTAATACTTTTTACCTCACTGGCTCACTTGCAGAGATCTATTATTCAGATTTTTTATTTTTTATTATTTGTGTTTTTCCTCCTTGTTCAGGCTTATTATGGTCATCTCTTTATTACGTGATGCTATGAGTATGCCCAAAATGGCTATGTACCTTTTACGTTGTTCCCTTTTGTGAAGTTGAATAATTTGGATACTTGAACATGTAGCCTTCTGTCATTTTTCTTGAAGAAATTTGGGGTGATAGTATGGAGTCACTTAATGTTTTACCATTGGGCTACTCCTTTTTGTATGGTTCTTGAAGAAAAAACTGATCTATATATGCTGCTCCATTTCCATTTTTTTTCCTTGCCCCTTTTGCATGCAGCTCTTATTTTATTGCATATGAAGAGGATGGTGGAGCATGCTTCTATTTATGTTGCAGCTATATAGCAAGGCTCTTCAAACATCTGGTATGTGTATGGTTCTTCTTTCTTGTAGAAACAAAGAAGAAATCAAGAGGCAGAGATTATACAAATATAACCTTTGTATTTATCATTATTTTAGTAATATGCATAATTTGCAAGGAACATCTGTTGAAGTTGGATGAAACATGTGATGATTTTGAAGTTAGAAGATTATATACATGTACTATTGAAAGGTGTTAAACAAAACTCAGTCATATGCAAAAGTAAATATACATGTCATTTCTTCTACTTTTAAAGAAATGTGAATCTGTCACATTTACAATCTGATTTGCTTGCAAGATTGTGGTCTGTTGTTTTATCGATGTGATGTCTCTTTGCTTAAATTTGGAGAGACAAAAAAATCTGATGAATAAATTCTGCCGGTCATCTTAACTGTTAAGTGGAAGATTGTGTATATATGTGTTTATGTAGTATGACATTAGGGATATTTTTGGGTTTTTAAAATTTTTCTATGGCATATTTTGGTGAAAAAGTGGTAGCATATTTGTATAGCATGCAACAATTTATATGGTATGACATTAGGGGCAAATCTATTTTTTTATTATTTTTCTATGACATTTTGATGAAAAATTAGGAACATAAGCCTATAACAATTTATATAGTACGGCATTAGAGGCATTTTTGGGTTTTTTTAACCTTTATGTTGCACACTGTGATAAAAAAATTGGGAGTATGTGCATAGCGTGTAGGTTGTCATGTTAAACGAGCCGAGCTCGAGCTTGCACTCGTTTTGTGTACAAATTTTGATCCGAGTTCGAGTTCGAGCTCAAATATGTGGATGGTTAAACGAGTCGAGTTCGAGCCTAAGCTCGTTTAGGTAAGAAATTCGAATTCGAACTCGAGCTCGTATTCGAGCTCGTTTATGTAAACGAGTAGCTTAACGAGCCGAGCTCAAACATGGTAAATACTTATCGAGCCGAGTACGAACATAGGTCAAAAATACTCGGCGAGTATCGAGCCGAGTTCGAACTCGCCAATAAATGAACGAGCCGAGCTCGAGCAGAGTGTTACTCGGCTCGGCTCGGATCGTTTGCAGCCCTACCCCTACTTCCCATGGTTTGGATTTCGGCCGAAACTGAAATGTTTCACATGTACGTAGGAGAGTGAGTCCCTTGAAGAAGTCATGTACGTTTGACTTATTTCACCAGACTTTGAATTTTTTATATTCTATGTACTTTATTTGAATTATGAAAATTTTAGTTAAGTCAAATTATGACGTATTAGAAAGTTGGCATTTTGATGAAATCACTAAAATCGTGATTTTCTTCTTAGATGGGAGAGTTGACTTTTTATTGGTAAGAGATATAATTTTTTTGATATTTTTATTGGATTCCAATGGAGCATACTTCCTTATTTACATGTAATATCTTGAGTAAATGAAAACAAATATTAACATTTACTTAAATGATGTTCAGGTAAATAACCATACCTCAAGGTGGTGTTCAGGTAAACTGCAATTTCTCATTAATCCAATTTATTTACATTTAAATGCATGCCCACTGATTTTCATGAAGTTTTGGTAAATTTTTATGATTTTTAACTGATTTTTTCCATTTTTTGTATTTTTTAATGGGTTTTTGCATGTTTCGGCTGGTTTCGGCCGAAATCAAAACCGAAACCGACACCGAAACCAAGTTTTCCATCCTTGCTACTTCCTTTCCCTCCACCCCATGAGCTTTGCAGACTGCTGCGACCCTGAGACTGAATGAGCAAGCAAAGCAACAACAACAGGACATGTCCAACTCCTATGAATTGTATGCTTGCACTTCCAGCACACAGCTTCATTGGAACAACTCCTTGCTTGATGCCCCTATTGCAGGCACTTGAAGCAGAGATTTGATAAAGGAATCAGCTTCCATGCATTATTAGCTGTCAGACAAGAACCCAAGTTTCCATTCTCTCCCTGTCATTGCCGTCTCCTTCGCACTCATCACTTATCCCAGAACTAGACTATCTAAATCTGACTGACTTAGATATAAAATGATACTTTGAGCATGACTCTTCTAAAACAATAAGAAGTAAACTTCAATTATTCTACAGCAAGTTGGTTGAAAACATTATTTACTTTCCAGAACATCTGATTTATGTTCACGAGGTTAACATCAAATATTAAGTGGCCCATGCGCTATCTATGTTCAACATCAAATCAATGGCACAAGCCTCTGACAAGCCATTTGAGAGTATAAAGCACAGACTCATAAACAGAAATATTGCCAGTTAAAATAAGCCACTCAGGAGTATAAACAGTTACTTGCTTGGAAGGATTTCACCTTCTGGACCTACCTTACCAACTAAGTATGATGGCTGTCAGGGATGTCTTCATTCCCTATGTCGTGTTTAGCATGTTCTCCGTTTCCTTTGATTTCTTTTCCTTTGCTTTCCTTGTACATTTTTTTTTTCTTTATCAATGGATGGTAACCATTTTTTGGTCACTTTCAAATAATATATATATATATATAATTATATATAGTGTCCCTGAGAATGTGAAAATTATTATTCACTTAAAGAAGGCCAGATTGTCATTAAGTTATTGAGTTTGAAATTTGTAAGGAAACAAATGATATTGCTCATATCATGCATCGCAAATAGCTTCTTAAAAAAGGATAACGCGCAAGCATCAGATATACAGTGCACCAAAGCTCACAAGATACCTCTATGATGAACTTAGAGTAACTGTTCTCCAAGGGATACTTCTCACTAGCATAGAACAGCATATGCTCTGCATTGCACAGACGTTCATGATATTCAACATCAATTTGCACGTGTAAACATAAGTGTAAATCATAAATGGATGTCAAAAAATAGAAATTCCAATAAGGAATCATAAATTTTTAGATAGTTTTACCCATCAGACAAGCGCTATGAAACTTCTATCCATAAGCAGCAATCAATAAATATGAAGTTCTTAGTCTCCAGTCTACGTTGAATTTCACTACCCCACATGTTTCTCTGTGACTTATATCCTCTAAAAGGACCAATCCATGTGGAAGACAGAAAGTTTGACAAATGGAGATTATCCAACAGTAAGGAAGCTATATTATGGCCTTCTTTTAATAAAGGTTGGCAATATCTTCAATTTGTTAATATAAATCAGGATGACACCGCCAAGGGAGAGGAGGTGAATGACATCTTCTCTATACAATCAAGGGAACAAGTTGGCTCATAACACAAGAAACAGGAGGATTCATTCGTCTCCTCCTTTTTTTCTGCTGCAGAAGACCCTGGGAGAGCATCTTCAGGTGAGCTGGCATCCTTTCTGCGACTTTAAAGTGTACACAGCTCGAACTCTCCCTTTCCTCAGTCCACTTTTTCTTCATCATCATTTTTTTTTCCTTCATCCAATTGGATTGCATGTGGAAACTAAATAAACAAATGTTCAAACAAACAGAGGGATATGCGCATTCATACCCCTATCATGCATATGCAAATTAATTAAATTGTGCCTGAGATTGATGAAGGGTGTGGTTGTTAATCTCAACTCTCAAGAAAGATTTCATGTGCCTGAGATTGATGAAGGGTATGGTTGTTAATCTGAACTCTCAAGAAAGATTTCAGGTCTTCTGCTTTTCCAACATGTCGGTGACCTTTCTTGTTTATTTACAAAACAGATATTTGTCCTAAAAATCCTAAAAACAAGTGTCAACAGAGGTGTTTAACATGGTCACATGATAACACGGTGATCCAGACCAAGGGGAAATTTTTTGTTGTGAAGAGTTTCCCTTCACAAGTTGCCTAAGTTTTACGTCATATTGTTCCGTGGACTGGACAATAAAAGTTTGAGAAATGCTTACTACCTGTCTGGATGGGTAGTAAAGATACCGTCCAGCATGAGAAATGGCTCAGCCTGCCAGTGTGGGGTCCCACACCATAAATGCTTGTAGAACCTATTTCTCACCATTATTAGGTTATAAAGTTACCCGTCTAGTGTGGAATTGGCATAGCCTGCTGGCGACCCAGCACCATAAACGCTTGTAGAACCTATTTGTCACCATTATCCACTTAGAGTGACAAGTAGGTTCTACAAGCATTTATAGTGTGGGGCTCCATGCCGGCAGGCTAGGCCAATTCCACACTAGACAGGTAACTTTATAACCTATCCATATGGTTAGTAAGCATTTCTCTAAAAGTCTAAACATCCCAGGAAGGCCCATGTGAACAAGGACTGCAATATCTTAATTCGCTAGTTTAAGACAGTTAAACTAACATTCAGGAAACAATCAAAAACACAATTTGCCTCTCACCGTTTATGCCCTGTGAGAATGGCACAAAAAAATTGTGCTTGAGATTCAGGTAGCAGGGCTTTGGATTGATGAAATTATAATTATTTGCAGAAGATAGGGAAATGGCCAGAAGAGGGGAGCAGGACTATCATTGGCTTCCTTCCTGGGATGAGAATGAGAGATGACAACACTGCCCGATGGGAGCATGGGCAATATTCTGTATAAGGTGGCTTGAATTTACCCCCAAAAAAAAAATTTCTACTCGAAATCAAAATAGCTTGACTAACCATCCCTTGAAGGCAAAGATTTCCCCTTTGAAGTGAATCAGATTAGACAAACAAATCTTAACTCATCTACATATGGCCATTTCCTAAATACTGGCATTCTGCTATTTCCATCCTGAACGGTGAAGAAACACTTACTTACCAAGGAAATGAGCTAGACCTTCAAGGCCATCGGGGTCGCAAAATGAGCCAACGTCAACATTCATAGAAGCTGCGGCCTACCAAAATATTGACACGTAGAAAAAAAAGTTAGAAACTTTATTCCTCGAATATACATATGTGACAAAATGGAAAGACTTCATCTGACATATACGTATGTGATAAAATGGAAAGACTTCATCTGACGGAGACGAAAACAGAAACAACGATGGACAACGCATAAAAGACCGGACAGACAGCGGAAAACTACTTTGTTGCACAACGAGTAGCCAGAAGAGGTCAAAATAAGGACGAACAGCATACTGATAATCTAAAACCTTCTTGCTACGCAGAATTAACAACCGGTAGAGAATTCAGAACTAGCGAAAGGGTTGAAGCTGGAACCTTATCCGTCTCAGGGTCGCTGATGAGGAGGACCTCAAGAAAGTTGGAGAGGACGACTCTCCTGTACTCCCTCTTGTCCGTCCGGGGCTTCACGATCTCCACTTCCTTGAAGCCGAACGCCATCTCTCTCCTTCTCGCTCCCTGGTTCGCTTGTCCCTTGCCTTGGTCCTCGAAATAGCGACAGAGAAGCCGACGCGGCCGCCACGCGGGCACGAACTTAAATATTTCTCCTCGGTGACCTCGCAGAGATCACCCCAACTTTCTTATAACATATATATCCCGAGATGTCTGTTTATGTAGTCAAGGACATGTGAGCCACTCAATTTCTCTCTGTTCTATCCTCTCAGGCTCTCGCACCTGGGAAAGCAAAATGTTGTCTACTCTTTTTCTTACGATAAATGTTTGTTACTAATTTGGTCAGATAATAAATTTTATGTGATTGTTTGTCAAATAATTTTATTGATTAATTTATTGATTAATTTATTGATTAATTCTTTAATCAATAAATTTATTTGACAAACAACCCAAATCCAAACTAGACTGGGAACACGTATTTCTCTTTTCTTATTGGTGTTTTCAAGATGTAAGTCGTTTTGCATGTGGTAAAACTCTAGTTATCTAAACTTATAGTGGGGTTTTCAATATTTATATGTGGAGAAATACTTGACACACATTACGGACGTGCACTAAGAGCCACACCCCCATTGCGATGGTGCCTTGTGGAAGGTGGTAGATGACATATAAAAGAAGAGAGGGAAGTATTTAATGAAAGAGAGAATAGCATTTTAATAAGGATTCTCTTCCCTCTCAAAACTCTATAAAAACTATTTTATTCTTATTTTCCCTCCTAAAATCTCTCTCTCTCTTTGCTCTACCCTATGCACCACCAAAGAAAAATTAGAATTTCAATACAAATAGATTATTAAAATATATATACACATATATTTAATAATAAAATAAAATAAATTTAAAAAGTGATTCCATACATATTCAATATATATATATATAACTCTATATTTATAAATTATATCGTTAATATATCTAAATATTTACATTTGCATACCTTTTTTATATCATTTAAATAAGGGCTATAAAAATATCCTATGATATTAATATAAAGCCTTATTTTCAAATTGAATATAAATATAACTAATTTAGTTTCATTATACGTTATATCTATGTAGAAAATATAACATGACATAGAAAATGGTAATAAAAGGTGGGGTGGCACAATGGCAATGATGAGTGATAATATGTGATGAAGGACAAGTGATAACATTGATCATTAATAACTTTGCACATTATAAGAAGTCTTACATAATGTTGTGCATATGTTAATGAATATACAGTATATGTTAGTGAATCTAGAGCATATGTTAGTGAATATAACACGTGTTATTCTGTTACAATAAATTTTTAAATAACAGTACATATGTCAGTGAATCTACAACATATGCGTGTGAATCTTGAGTATATATGAATGAATCGTTACTTTATGTAAGTGAAAAATTAACTCATATTCAAAAGTTTTTAATTACAAGAAGTGTTCTGGTAATAATACACATGTTAGTGAATCTATAGTATATGTCAGTTATCTTGAATATACATGGGTGAATATTTACTATATGTAAGTGAAAATTTAACTTAAGTTTAGATGTTATTCCATTACAATGTGTTTCAATAACAGTGTGTATGCCATTGAATCTACATTACATGCGAGTGAATCTTAAGTATATATGAGTGAATCGTTATTAGATGTAAGTGAAAACCTATTATTTAGAAGTTATTTCATTATAAGAAATGTTTCAATAACAATGTATATTCAGTGAATTTATAGTATAACAAAGTGAACATTAAATATATATGAATGAATCATACATTATGTAAGTGAAAAAATAACTTATGTTCATTCATCACAAGAAGTGTTTTAGTAATAATGCATGTGCCAATTATTCTATGGTATACAAAAGTGAATTTTAAGTATATATGAGTGAAACTTTACTATATGTAAGTGACAAACTAACTTATGTTCAGATGTTATTGAAGGCCCGACAATAAGACAAACTAAGAGGGGGTGAATTGAGTTTGTCTAAAAATAAATTTGGACAGTACCCAATTTCAATCCCACAACTCAAATCTATCAAAAATGAAGAGAGAATCACACCACCACAACTTTGCATAGAGGTAAGATGCAAATTGGGTAACTAAAATTGTGTGTGCAAAATTCAATTGATCAAGATACCACAAAGAGGTCCAAAAAGATTCATAAATAAATTGTGCACAAGAAGGGGTGGGAAATATGGACAAGCACACCACTGCACATACATTTTTTAGGTTGTTCGATCTCACCCAAGTGAGATCTACATCCACCACTTCACAACTCGTGAAGGCTTCACTATCCTGGCCAAGGATCTACAGCACACACACACACACGGAGTACCTATGTACCTCATAGATGTGGCAAGCACCCAAAACACGCACACACACTACGACCACACACACACTCTATAAATCTCAAGTTCAAATTTTAGATCTATACAATATGCTCAATAGCCAAAATATGCACAAACTATAAAGCTAAAAAAATATCAAATCCTCCTTGTAAAGCCATCCATGTCAATGAAGATGGTTCCCTTAGCTTCCAGATTGATGTCTTCAAGAGATCTTCAAGTTCCACAGCTCCCCTTAAGTAGATTCCCCCTCAAGCTTCACAAAACTCCAACATTTTCATAGCAATAGCTCAAACTTCACCCAACTTCATCCTCCAACTCGTGCTAGTCATTTCAAGCCTTCCTCTCTGCAAAAACATGAAGAAAAAGAGCAAAAGATCAGAGGTATTTGTAGAGCATGGGAATGGATATGGTGGAGAGGGAAAGGGGAAAAGGGATCCTTCGAGAATAGCCTCAGAACATTCCTCTCTCACACCCAATTCGTGAAAGAAAGAGAGTATATATAGGGGGGTTGCTTTTAGGGCAAGAAATTGACGCCCCACATTCTAAAAGCATGACAAAAATACAAAAACAGTTGGAAACGATCGACCACGACCATAAAGTGGTCGACCTCTCACCTGGGTCGAAAATGGGGTGGGCTATTCTGGCAAACATGATTGGGTCACCCTGATCAAAACGTTGAGTGTTTTGCTCAAGGTGCCAAAAATTTGTCTGCTATGAAAAAGGGTTGAGTGCCATGTTTTGCTTTGCATTTGCTTTGCATCTACTCAAAAAACTTTACACTTGATTTTTACACTTTAAATATGAGTTAGCAATCATTATATCAAAAAAAGATGTGCTATGGATGTGTATATGAAATGTTTAAGCTCAACTTATTTACAGTTATTCGAAGGTTGAAGCATGGTTGTTAAAACTAGTTTTGCCATCATTAAAAAATGTTTTGCCATCATTAAAATTAACATCTGGAGACAACAATCTCCTCATTTTTTGATGATGACAAAACCCTCTATGAATAATTTGAAAAATATATGCATGAACACATTTATTCAAAATTTGGCAAGCAAAAAGATAGACTATTTATATTGAGGGAATGACTATGCATCATGCATTCAAGCAAGCATGCAAGCATATGTATACACAATATCTCTCCCCCACTTATACAAAATCTCTCTCCCACATATATCTCTTCCCCTTTTTGACATCATCAAAAAGTGGGCAATACTATGGAAATAAAAGTGCAATCGACTCAAACATAAAATGTATATATGAAAATCTAGGGGAAGGATGAATAAGGTGCATACAGTAAGAAGTAGTTATTCTATAGATCATGTATTTGAGCATGTTCTCAATATACACTCAAAATTAAATACCATGAATAGTGATGTGACAATATGATCAAAAGGGCATCACACATGAGTATAGACTAACCTTTTAATTAACACTGATAGATGACTGTCAATCCTACCCATGCATGATAGACTCTTGATTTTTGGTAGCTTTCACTCTATCTTTTTTTTTTCTTTTTGACTTTCATTTGGAGATCATATTTCTGTTTGATGTAAACTCCTCACTTATTCACTGGAGAGACCTTGTTACTAGGCTCAATCATCCTCTTTTTCATTCAATCTGAGATAGGTAGTTTTTTCCTCACGAGTTCGCTTCAAGTTAGGTGGATTTCAAGTATCACAAGAGTGCTAAGAAGAATTTTCCACCCATCATCAAGTTGATATCCATTAATCATATTTTAGTGCATTAGTGTATTAGTTTTAATTTCATATGTATTTTGATAATCATGTTAAATACATAACTATATAGCTTCCTTTTAATGTATGCACACACCTGTTGCCCAAGCTATAGAGACCTAGAGGGGGATGGTGAACAGGTTTTAATCGTAATACTTTACTATACTAGTTAATTTAGACAAATGTAACCAAATTATGCAAGGAAAATCAGAACGCAAACAAGTTTTATAAACTGTTAGAGAAAATGTGGCAAGTGCATAAGAGACGAACTAGGAATGCAAAGCGTGTAGATGAACATGCAAGAAAGAAACCAGTCACACAGCCAAGCAAGTACGACACCAAGATTTATCCCGATTCGGTGTTGATCCACTCAACACCTACGTCCAGTCCTCAAGGGCAAACACCTTAAGATTTTCACTACCGAGCTGAAGCTACAACCCACAGATACAGTATTGGATGGTGACCTCTAGCATGTACTACAACCACCTGATCACATCAGGTCTTCACCTCCTTCCACAGGTGGAATCTACTCACCTGAACCATAAGCATTCACCTATGAGGTGGAACAACCACACCCGACCGAATCATGTCTTCTCCTTCTAACCGAGGAGGAAAACCACCAGATGCAGACCTCTGGTCGGTCACCACACATATTGTCGCACAGATAGGTCTTCACCCCAAGAGTGAAAAATATATATGAACAACAGATCTTTTCCTTTCAAGGAGGAACACCACAAAATACAAACCTCTGGCCGGTCATCTCTATTTCTAGAGGGAAGATGTGTCGAAGAAAGAATGTCTATGAAGCTAGACAGATAAGGCACACAGTAAGCACAATAAATTTGTCCCAACAAATAGAAAAGATCAGTGGCAGGAAGCTAGTTGTAGTTGGGCCTTCAGTGCTTGGCAAGTGAATAATCTTGAGCTTTGCGGGCTTGGTTGAGAGCTGAACTCTTTTCCTCAAAGTTGTCTTCTTCAATAAACTTTTCATGTTGAGCAGGAAGAAGATTGGAATGGAAGCTTCTCGTAGGTTGGGATTTTTCTCTTTCACATAAGCACTCAGATGGCACTTCAAAAACCTTTGTATATGTTTTGTGTAGATCTAGTGCGTTCTCTTTTTTAAGAGTTCCATATGGCTTTCTTTTATAGTCGCCTTCTTTCATAGTCGTTGGGTTGATTATTGTCTCATAGCGATGTATACGTTAGACTCAGTATTGACACAATCAACACTTTGTTCCATCCTTTCTTTTCAACAAAATATCTTCTTTTTCTTTCTATAGCCTTGGTTGCATATCCTCGTACAGATGGCTGGTGTACAGTCCCAAGATTCCAGATACCTGTAAAAAGTAGTTTATGTTGGCAGATCACAATTGGTATGTCTGATGCATTTCAAGACAAGTGTTATATATAAAATAATCCATCAACCAATACACATTCAACATACAAAAGACCTTTTTAGAGTTTTAAACGTTGAGCCCTTACGTAAGCAGATTTGCTACAGTGAATCAGAGATGTCATAAAGTCTTCACCATACTTTTACCAATAAAATACATCTTCCTTTTGAAAAGTTATGAGAAGAGAGCAATAAAATATTCTTTTAGAAAACATTACTTCTTTTAGAATAGTCATAAAGTGACATTGGGTACATGCAGAACATATATCAAATTAAATAATTATTATCCAAATATTTTATACATAAAAGATACTTTTCATAAGTTACACATGCACATTTAATGCGAGTCAAGTTGTGAATAAAAGCACAGATATATATAGACTATATAGGCAAGTATTCTAGATTGCAATCATGTCAAGAAAAATGAATAAAATATTTTAAGTATCATGTCATTGAAGGGATTAAAATATGTCAAGGTAGCAGGTCATAAGATGTGTGTTACACAATAACTGATTATTATATTCATTTATGTGTTCAACATGAAATAACTGATTATTTTTGGAGAGGACAATGTAGATGATCGATTAAATTGAGTTCAAAAAATAGACAACTAGAACTCTAGCTATTTGAATAATGATTTATCTAATAATCCAAAAGAGAATTCATTCAACAATCAGAACGACATTTGTTCAGTAATCAAAATACTAACTTATAGAAGATATATCAATAATAAATATATTCATGAGTTTAAGTTATTACATTCATGAGTTTTAGTTATCACCAAAATATATAGATAAATATATGAGTGGTTCAACAATCTCCCCATTTTTTATGATGATAAAACTTATGAAAATTTTCTAAAATAATGTGTTCAATCATACTCAGAAAAATTAAATAGTCTAACATTTTTCTCTCCCTTTTTGTCATATACCAAAAAGGAAACTTGTAACGGCACGATCATTCGAATCCAGTTTAACAGGTTGTGAGTGTGGTGCTCATGACCAATGTGGGGTCATAGAGCCTTGTTCGTGGCCTTTGTGCCTTGCGTGGGCGTTGTGGGATTTAGCTCTCAGCCCATTTAGCCTGCAGGTTTTCTAGTGAAGAAGGCAACGAGGTGTGTCGTAGTGTTTTGAACGCGACGGCTTCCTACATCGCGATCCACCAACCGCCTTTCCGGTGCGCGGCGCGATTGGTGATGGTCAGGTCTATCGCATTTAAGGTGTTTTAAAAGCGACGTCTGCCTCTGTCGCAATTTTGACTGAGTGTTTAACTGTTTTGGCCAGACAGAGCAGAGGAGCTCTGTCCGACATGAGGGGGAGGTTGTTGTGCGGCATTTTGGCGATTTTGACTTCCAGGTGTTTGTGCGGCGCGATTTCCACGCGAGGAGGGTGCCCCGAGCGTGGGTGCGCCAGTGGTGGTGTTCTTCGCGTTTTGCAGGCTCTCCGAGTTGGTAGGGAGACTTCCTCTTTTATTTTGTGTTATTTAATTAGATTACAAGTTTTAAAGCATGATAGAATGGCATGTGGTAGTTTAGATTTCGTTTTATAAGCTTATGTATGAATGGTATGGTGTGTGGAATGGGTCTTTGGAGAAGGAAGGAGGGTTCAGCCGCCTACCTAAGAAGGCGACAGATTGAACTGTCGCATTTTGGTTTGGAACGCGATGCCTTGGGCCATCGCGTTCATGTGTTTCGATTGGGTTGGACTGACTGGTCTGGACGCGACCACTAGACCCACCTTGTTCTTGTTAAACACGTCGGTGTGGCTCGTCGTGATTTTGTGTACTGTTTAGTGTGCTCTTTGTCGCGACGTATCATTGCGTCGTGATTTTCTCTTTAACTGTCAGTGTTGACCATGTTGCCTGAAGGCGACGTATCAGGCTGTCGCGATATGGTCGCGACACTGGGCCCTGCCGCGTTAGGCTTTGAATTACGTCGGGGTAGGTCATCACATTCTTAAAGGTGACATATGTGTTCATCGCGATTTGACTTCTGAGGTGTGTTTGTGATGGTTGGGTTGTGATGGTCTAGTACTGACCTAGCCCTAGTTTTCAAAAATGTTGTTAAGGTGTTTAAGTTGTCTCCATAATTAGTAAAGCATGTATAGGTGTGGAAATGGATTTTAGATATTCCATCAAAAATTAATTGTAAATTTAAAATGGATCTATTGTCTCTTTATCATGTTTCTCATGTTCTCATGGATGCATATTGCAAATTCAAGTCCCGTCGAGTGCTACTTGAGCGATGGTGACGAAAGATGAATCGGCAATCGCATAGCGCGGGCGTGCCAGTCACCGAAGTGACAATATGTGTGGCGGAACGCCTCGGTCAAGCCCGTTAAACCAATAACGTACTTGATCCGAGTCCGCCTCCCGCGAATGGGCCGAAGCCTCGCAAGGGATACCAAACCACAGTCCGTGTAAACATAAAGGAACACACCACATTTCATATAAAATTTTTCACAATTTACATAGCCATAATCCATTAAAACTGAAAAGGTGTACAAAAGTCTGGGGCATACCCCGAGGTACAACAAAAGAAAGTAAACAACTACAAAACTACAAAGCTACAAGGCTACACTGCTGAAGTACTACTCCGCTGGAGGTACTGACCCTGCTCTGCTACGACGCGGCCCAGAACTGGACGTCGGACGGGAAACGTCCTCCTCGCCCTCACCTGTGGGGGTAGGGGTGAGCCTCTCTAGTCACTGGCTCAGTAGGGAACTCCCCCTAAGCCGAACAAACCACAAACCACAGGTACAAAACAGTAAACAGTACCAACAACATATAAAACAGTTAAGCAGGTAAGTAAAGCTGTAAAAGTACTCACCGTCTGTCGAATACGAGAAACAACTGTAGTAATTAAACAGCAAACCCAAACAGGTGTACAAGCCAAAGTAGAGACAGCCAACACGAGCCACGTAAACTGGTTCGCGACACCAGAAACTGACTCGGACAACTAACACAGGTCCACCTCTCAGTCTCGTAGCCACGGACGAAAGGTCCAGCTGCCGCTCCACGTAAAAAGGTCAAACAACTGTGGAGACCAACTAAACCACCACAACCTGCAGACCATACGGTCACAGGCCCATGCCTGGCACCTCCAGAGACCCTGGCCTGGGCTCGCTAGAGTGAGGCACTGGTAAAAGGACTAGCTGGGGTCCAGTACGTCTACTGGTGTCCGTACCCCCAACTACGAGCGCGCTACAAGTGACTAAAAACAACCACAACTGTCACTGTCCCACTGTCGTCTTTCCCTCAGCCGGACGTACAACTCTAACACAAGAGTGAGGGTGTCCAGGTCAGACGACACAGACCTCAACGGTACAACACAAGTACCGGGACAAAGCCCCGAGCTAACAGCCTGGCTCACAAAGAACCTGGGGCACCCAACTGGAGAGGTAACCACGGTAGGCGTCGTACTACTCGTCACGTACACAAAACCACGTGCACGTCACACACAAACTGCGTAAAACCTCAAGTAAACCACTGGTCCACTACATGTGAACCCAACTAACTCGCGTACACAACGCGCAGTCACCGAAGTAAACAACTAACAGCATACCTTGTATGCTAAACACGAGAACCATGTGCACTTAGTGCACCTCGTATAATTTCACGCATGCATTATCGATAAAACACCATAATTAGCCATTTCTGTTCATGTAGGAGTAGGCGGCCACATCGATTGCCGCTTACAGGAAGTAGACGGCAAGGTCCCTGGCCGTCAACCTCCTGGCTGAAGATCTTGGCGGCAAACGATGTTGACGCCAAGTTCCCCGGCCTTAAACCCTGCAGAAACCCTAATCCGGTCCTGCGAGTTCTCTAGCTGTTCTAATTACTGGAAAACATGCAAATGCATACCCTCTAGCATGACAGAACCCAATGCAACCCGTTTAAACATGATTCGAACAATAAACTACTCAAACCACCCATTATCCCATATGGTGCAACTCTATCCAAACATGGATTATCATGCGGATTTAAGTAGTTATGATGTGTTTTAATGTTTCTACGGAGCTACCAGGGTTCGTCCCCTACCTCAGAACGCGTTAGAATCTCCCGCAACTCCCCGGTTTACGCCGAGCCCTCCGCGAGCTCCCACGTGAATTGCACCACGCCGCGACGTTTCCTCGCGCAATTCGGCGACGCCGCGCGTCTCACGATCGACCAGCCACTCCTCGATACCTGTTAGAACCTTCAGAAACACCAGGGCGCGAAGCTGGGGCAAGAGGGAGAGAGGGTGAGCTGAGAGAGCTGCCCTCGGGTGAACATATAACCTGCTGAACTGACAGGTTGGCGTCAACCCCCTTGTCGCCCACATGCACCGCCAGACTAAACGTCCACAAAAGCTGCCGCCAAGTTCATGATGTAAACGTCCATGAACCTGGACGCCAACAGTCAACGACCACCCCTTGGCCGCCAACTCAGACAGAACAGCAGCAGGTCCCATTCCAATTCAGGACCTACCCTGCTCTTCACCTACTCAAGCCACGCAATCACACCATGCATTCCACACACCCAACTCACATTGGCCTCACAACGGTCGCCACAACCACAATGCACATGATCCGCATGGATCCGAAAAGCACGCGACGTTACAATATGTGTTCTGCCTCCGAAAGTCGAAGGACTTTAAGTCTATTATGAGCACCATTTGACTTCGTCAAAAGAAAGTGAAGATCGGGTCGGGACCAAGATCCCGCCGTTGCCCAAGCACAACAACATTAATTACATCTCTTTAAAAGAGAAAACCCTTGATTAATCGCCAGATTAGAAAGTCTTTTGGCCTAAAGCGGAGACATCTGATGAAAACACGAAATGCAACTTAAATTTAGGCCGAAGTGCTAATGAGTAAAATGTCTATTCGATGTTATGGAGTCTTTTATCTATTAATTATTGGATCTCTTTGTCTATTTATTTATTTGTTTCTTTTATTATGAAAATAGTTCTAATTTGTTCTTTTTTTTGTTCCATTTGAGACATGCAAGTCATGAGTCTGCTCGCGATTCGGCACTGTTCAGCTCTTGTGCACCTAGTCGGCAGCGCAGGTACAGTCCATTCGGCAGGACACATGCAGACAGCGAATCGGCAAGGCAGAACTGAATCGGCAAGGTAAAATTGAAACGACAATATGTGACTGAATCGGCAATCCAGATTGAATCGGCGCCCAACCAAAATGCTATTGAATTAATCAAACTTTGAGGATTTCTTTTTAAAGTCTTTTGCCGATTCAACGTGCACAAAGAAAATCCGGCAGCATCTCCCCTTATCATGGTTGATGGGGGGAGAGCACGGTACACATCTACCATAATGGAGACGGCACCAAAAGGTAAGATGTATGTCGAATGACGACATCACCCCGATGGCACACGACGTTGATCCCCGAGGCACACCTACAAGGAGACCGGTTAATGCCGTGACCACATAAGAATCCGAGCGGCAAATGGGTGATATGTGAACCCACATATCCGGGCATAGACATCACATTGTCTAACCCGGGATTAAATAGATTTCTCATCAGTTTATTATCTCTTTTCTTGGCTGAAACCACATGGCGCATGGCTTTGCTCATGTGATTCGACCATGGTCATGTTGCTACCAGCTTAAATCGGCAGGTTAGTCTCTAGGCTGACCGAATCAGCAGAGCTGTCTCCAGACCAGCCGAATCGGCAGCAGGCACCCCCTTTCTGTGGGCAGCAAGCCAGCACCGTTCTAGCTAGGCAGACTCATAGAAATGGCCCAGAAATGGGCTAAAACAGGTTTAATGGGCTACTGGGTTTGAATGCTAAGCTTTGGGCATGAGTATTAATTACTCAACCCACTTGTTAGCAAAGGGGCATATCCCCCAAAACTGAGATTCTCGTGCAAAGGGCTGCTGTTTGAACCATAAAAAGAGCACTCATGGCAAGAGCAAAACAATAGAAAGATGGCCCATATAGGTGATTTACGCAAGGCCCAATAAACTCCACTCATAAGACAAAGCAAGAAGCAAATGGGGAGGGGAGAGCCTCACATTTCCCAAACCTCATTTATTGAGGCATGGGGATTTGTGTGGTCTTATGCAAGGTGTTGGGAGGAGAGAGTCATCTCTCCACAAGGAGGGACTCTCCATCCCGTAACCTCCTCATGCCATACATATAAAATATAAACCTTAAACATTGCACATGTAAACATGCATGATAAAGGAGAGGGACACATTAAATGCAAGAGGGGATGTTCATATGATGGAAAAGAAAAGAGGAAGTACATAGATATGACATTTCTTGGGGAGGGGAATGAGGAGTACAAAGAAACTTAAAGAGGAGGAAAGAGGAGGCCTCCCATCCCGTAACACACACTCACCCTCTCTTCTATCTAAAAGCCCAATGACAAGACAAGACAAGGAGGTGGCACTCTCTTTTCCCTTTCTTTTTCTTCTCTTCTTCTCTTGCTCTCTTCTTCTCTTCTTTTGCTGCAACAGAAGCTTCACGGGAGGAAGAAGCAAAAACAGCAGCAGCCAAAGGGGAGGCTTCCTTGCTCTCCAAGTCTCTTCCTTCACACACACACAAAAAAAAGCCTTATAGAAATCCCTGTGCGCAGCCCCTTCTCACCTTTTTTGCAGCAGACTTTTAAGGTGGTGGGGAGGGGTGATATGTCCCCTAAGCTCACCTCCTAACATGGGCATCTTGGGCCCCTTGGATGATGGGTCTTTTGGGCCTGTTAAATGAGTCTTGTAAATGGGTTTTGTGAAGGAGCTAGGTGTAGACACCCGTTTTTGGCCTATAAATTGGGCATATTTCTTGTTCATATCATTGATGTCCCAAATTGTTCATCACTTTGGAGTCCTTCTCTGGCCCATTATGAGCCCATTCATCCTTAATTTCAAGTCCATTCTTAAGCCCAAGGCCAAGATCCACTTGAAACATCAAAACTGTGCAGTCTGCCCTATCCTCTAAACATACCTTCACTTTGAGAGCTCATAACTTCCTCATTTCTAATCCAAATCTGGATATCATACTATCATTTTGTAGCCCTCTGAGTTTAGAATCCAACGGAACAAACGGCTCGTCAATCCGATGTATGTGGAGAGAGTTATGACCCATTTCGTGGGACCTACGTGTGATGACCAAACTGTCCCCATAATAAATAATTCATTTATTTATATATTAATTTTGATGATTAACAAAATAGTACTAATGGATTACTTGAGCCTTGAGAACAGGAAATAAAAGAAAAATGAAAGTTCAAGACAATCAGGTAAGTCTCATCTCTCATTCTATCCAAGTCTTTGTATCGACTTCCTTGATAAGCAGAACGATTTCCTCTTTGACCGGAAAACTCAAAACAAATCGATATCGCAACGACTTCTTAAGACATCGTAACGATTTCTTTAGACCTCATAACGATTTCTTTAGAACTCGCAACGACTCTCTAGCCGTAACGATTTCTTTAGACCTCGTAACGATTTCTTTAGAACTCGCAACGACTCTCTAGCCGTAACGATTTCTTTAGACTTCATAACGATTTCTTTAGACCTCGTAACGATTTCTTTAGAACTCGCAACGACTCTCTAGCCGTAACGATTTCTTTAGACCTCGTAACGATTTCTTTAGAACTTACAACGACTCTCTAGCCGTAACGATTTCTTTAGACTTCATAACGATTTCTTTAGACCTCGTAACGATTTCTTTGAAACTCGTAACGACTTGTTTGTTGTAACGATTTCCTTATCATTCATAACGACTTGATTGCTGTAACGATTTCTTTAGAGTTCATAACGATTTCTTTACAAGTTCATAACGCCTTGCTTTGTGTAACGATTTCTTGTAACGATTTCTTTGAAATTCATAACGACTTGATTGCTGTAACGATTTCTTTAGAGTTCATAACGATTTCTTTACAAGTTCATAATGCCTTGCTTTGTGTAACGATTTCTTGTAACGATTTCTTTGAAATTCATAACGACTTGATTGCTGTAACGATTTCTTTAGAGTTCATAACGATTTCTTTACAAGTTCATAACGCCTTGCTTTGTGTAACGATTTCTTGTAACGATTTCTTTGAAATTCATAACGACTTGATTGCTGTAACGATTTCTTTAGAGTTCATAACGATTTCTTTACAAGTTCATAACGCCTTGCTTTGTGTAACGATTTCTTGTAACGATTTCTTTGAAACTCGTAACGACTTGATTGCTGTAACGATTTCTTTAGAGTTCATAACGATTTCTTTACAGTTCATAATGACTTGATAAGTGTTCATAACGACTTGCTATAACTCATAACGATTTCATAAGTCATGAAAGCATCAGGATTATTTATATTGAATTTCTTGTTGTATCAGTATAATGCTTTTTAATAGCGTTGAAAAGTCAAAGTCATATCTTGTCTGTTGACTGCTACGCATTAAATGCTCTCTGATCGTATCTCCCATGCATGCAGACAATATCTTCTATTTCCATGCTACTCTGTCTACGTACTTTTTAGACAGAAAGGAGCTTTGCTATATATTGCAATATATGTTCCATCTGTAACTAACAATCAATGACAGTCCTAGCTGTCCTCTATTTATTGTTGATATGCTTGCAGATATCTGACAAGACTCATCTGTACAACGTTGGATACAAGATACAAGATTCTAAAACATTTCTCTGGCGTGTACAAAAGGATAAAAGACTGACGATCAGAAGCTTCCTTAGTGACCAGTCTAACGTACACCAGGATAAGAGACAACGGACACTTCAACGTTCAAATTCAAATCAGAAGTTTAAATAGAAGACTCAAGACGGAGAAGAACAACAAGTAGAAAGGGAACAACGCTTGCAATTTGAAAAGGAAGAAATCCATCTCTTCGAGTCTTCAGAAGATTGAAACAAGAGCGAAGCTTCCACTCCAACCTTGTTCTTAGCTCTTAGCTCTCTGTGATCAAAAAGAGTTTTTATTTGTGAGAGCTTGTGTAGTCCTTGGAGAGAAAACCTTGTTAAATCTCTTTCTCTCTCGGGCCTTGGTAGCTTCAGTGTGTAGCTGGTCAAGCTAGAGTCTGAAGCCTGTTTCCACACCTTTTCTTCTTTGGTTGTGTTCCCTTCTGGACGAAGGAAGACCTGGTGGTATCCAGGGTGGTTGTTTTTCCCTTCAGGTTGAAGGAAGACCAGTTGAAGCTGGGTGTAAGGATCTTTAAGGGGGGATTGTACCCTTGGTAGTGAAATCCTGAGGTATTGCTCAGGGACTGGACGTAGGTCTCCTGTGGAGAGGAGTTCCGAACCAGGATAAAAATCCTTGTGTCTTGTGGATGTGTTTTTGTATGATTGTTGTCTTATTTGCTCTAACTCTAACCTTGTTATTAAGTTGTGCAATCCTTTCAGTAAACAGGTTTTAATCAGAGATCGAAATTTGATAACCCATTCACCCCCCCTCTGGGCTAGCTAGCTGGGCAACAACGTGGACTGTCTTATAGTCGCGACCTGGTGCATGGTCGTGACAAGAATGCGACCCCACGACCCGTCGCGACAGCGCCATGCACGTAAACACGTTTTTACATGATTTTCGGCTTATCCTTCCATCCTAGAGTCTATCTAAAGTCCCTTTGAGTTGGATTACGACCCAAACCTCCTATCTTCATCCCTAGGGAGCCCCCAAGTCCAACCAAACTCTAGATAGACTCTCAAACTCTCCCACAACTTGGACTCTCTCTCTAAACTCAGGATTGGACTCTATCTCTCACTTGAACACATCCTAGGACTCTCTAGGGGATAGAGGAAGGCTACCACTACGAGGAGAAGTCCCTGGAGACTCTGCTCACGAGGTCCCATCGTCCCCAACGCAGAGAGAAAGCTGTACTGTAATGCCCTCAAATTTTAAATACTATGATTTGCTTAGAAATTCTTGTTTATGCAAACCAATTAGGTTTAAATTGTGATATTTAGGATTAAGGGTATGTTTAAGACACTTTATCATACCCAGATACTACTTTCAGTCGTACGCACCCCGACAGGGCGACACCGGAAAACAGTAACGAAAATAAAATCTGAGAACACCATAATTCTTAGAAAATTGTGGAGATATTAAAAATATAATTATTCAGAATTTTTGGCATACGGATTTAGAGATTAAATTGACGCAACTATTTTTGGGGTGATTTTTCACCCAGTGTAAAATAAATTCTAAAAATTAAACTAAAATTACGACAATTTGTAAAACCTTCCTATTAGTCTATGGTTGAAATTTCAAGTTAAACGGATATCATTAGAACACCTAAACATGAAGACCTTTAGCCCAGCTGATTTATGGGCTATTTATGGCAGGGATTTTCTGGGAATTACATATGCTTACGTGTGAAGCTTAGGAGAAGCCAACACACATTAGGATAAGGCTTAGCCAAGGGGTTGGGCTATCATTAAGGTTACTTGCGTGTAACCAAGAGAGTGTATGCATGGGAGACGTGGCTGTGGGTGGAGAAATGAGGTTTTTACCTCAACACCTGTGCGGCTGACGTGCTGGCCTGCATGAAACCTGGAAGAGCTATAAAAACTACCCAGCGGCAGATGTTTAAACTTTTCTTTCTTCCATTTCTGTTGCACTGGGCATCTCTTCTGAGGGGAGTGTTGTTGGCGTCGTTGCTTTGAGGAAGGCCCTGCTGCTGAAGTTGCTGTTTCCACTGCTTGCGAGCCACAAGTTGTAACTGCCTGTGGACTGCAACGACTGCATCCCATTCTTCCATTAGCCGTGAGCTTTCGAGGAAAAGGTTTTATCCTCCAAGATCAAGTAGGTTCCTATCTTCTCCTCATACTTCTACCCACTGCTCTGGTTAGAAAGATCATGGCCTTACACAAGTGGCCTTTGAGCTTATAGACCAATGGGTAGAAGTATAAGGAGAAGATAGGAACCTACTTGATCTTGGAGGATAAAACCTTTTCCTCAAAAGCTCATGGCTAATGGAAGAATGGGATGCAGTCGTTGCAGTCCACAGACAGTTACAACTTGTGGCTCGCAAGCAGTGGAAACAACAACTTCAGCAGCAGGGCCTTCCTCAAAACAACGGCGCCAACAACACTCCCCTCAAAATAGATGCCCAGTGCAACAGAAATGGAAGAAAGACAAGTTTAAACATCTGCCGCTGGGTAGTTTTTATAGCTCTTCCAGGTTTCATGCAGGCCGGCACGTCAGCCGCACAGGTGTTGAGGTAAAAACCTCATTTATCCACCCACAGCCACGTCTCCCATACATACACTCTCTTGGTTACACGCAAGTAACCTTAATGATAGCCCAACCCCTTGGCTAAGCCTTATCCTAATGTGTGTTGACTTCTCCTAAGCTTCACACGTAAGCATATGTAATTCCCAGAAAATCTCTGCCGTAAATAGCTCATAAATCAGCTGGGCCAAGGTCTTCATGTTTAGGTGTTCTAATGATATCCGTTTAACTTGAAATTTCAACCATAGACTAATAGGAAGGTTTTACAAATTTTCGTAATTTTAATTTAATTTTTAGAATTTATTTTACACTGGGTGAAAAATCACCCCAAAAATAGTTGCGTCAGCTTAATCTCTAAATCCGTATGCCAAAAATTCTGAATAATTATATTTTTAATATCTCCACAATTTTCTAAGAATTATGGTGTTCTTAGATTTTATTTTCGTTACAGTTTTCCGATGTCGTCCTGTCGGGGTGCGTACGACCGAAAGTAGTACCTGGGTATGATAAAGTGTCTTAACCATACCCTTAATCCTAAATATCACAATTTAAACCTAATCGGTTTGCATAAATAAGAATTTCTAAGTAAATCATGGTATTTAAAATTTGAGGGCATTACATGTACTTCACATTTTCCTCCTCCTCTCTCTCTCCTCTCTCTCTCATATCACCTCTAGGACCAGCAGTACTTGCACGACTTGTGGAGATCAAACCAGGCCAGATCTCTTTGAGGTTTATTCATCAAAGTTACTCTCCACAGAGCCCTCTACAACCTCTAAGTAGAATCACATCGATTGGTGGCTTGTGCACAAAGTTACAACAGATTATTCTTCACTTTCTCTCTCATATCGAGATCTGTACATACGAGATTATCATGACTTCCACAGCCCAAACCAGGCCAGATCTCTTCAAGATGTCTTCATGAAAGTTGTTCACGACGTCCTCCTCTACGACCTCTAACTAGAATCACATCAAACGTATTTGTTCAGTTTTGATTTTTTTCTTTCTTTTCCATGTTTTGCACATGTATACATGCTAGTTAGGGTTCCTCCCTCTCCTCTTCCATGATTTCTCTCCATGCATATTCCCTCCTAGTTTTTCCATACCAAAAGGGGTTTCCAAAACCACCTGGTACACACTCACCATGCTCTCTACACGCTTTCTCATATGTGATGGATGCTACACTTATTAGAATGTCTAATTGGGTTCCCCTTCCATTTTTCATGACTTCGCAGGTACTTGGAACAAAGAACAAGTGAGGAAGCTCTTCCTCTTTGGCCGGCTGAAGAGGAGGAAGGAGGTCCGCCATTCAACTCCCGCACTGTTGAGAAGGAGTCGAGGGACCCGGTCGCGATAAGGTTGTTATCGCGTCGCACCTTGGTGACGCGTTAACAGGTAAGTGGCCTTCTCTTTCCTTTTTCCAAGTTGATTAGCCCATGCTTTAGGAGTATTTCTTTAGGCAATGATCTTGGTGGCGATCACATTCCTTCATTCTATATATATCGCAAGCTCTTTTGTGTCTTAGAGGGGTGCACAACCCCGTGATTACACCTTTTGGCGATCACGGTGGGACCTCCATTGCCAAATCTTGTTTGCTCTGCCATTTACCTGCCTTTTTGTTTGTTTTTGAAGTTTTAGAATCATCTTAGGATCGGGTTTTTTGTTTTATTCCATCTGTTGCTTTCGGACCTTGTCGCGACTGATCGGGTGAGCGCGACCTTGTCGCGGTGGACCTGGAGGATGCGATCTCAGGTACATTTTGGTTGGTCCTGCTTTCCGTTCCATGCTTCAGTTTCTATCTGTTAAGTAGTCTTCATTTTCTATTTAGTTATTTTCATGTTGTATTGCGCTTAGGATAGCTTGTTTGCCTTCTGTTTGTGTGCGGTTTAGAGTTTTCTGCAACCCGAGATTATCGCGGCTGATCCGTCGGTTGCGATAAGGTCGCGCCGAACCTGGTCATCGCGACTTCAGCAGAGACCTCTAGGCTGCTGTTTGTTAGTTTAGGTTATTAGTTGCATGCACTTCGGTGTAATTAGTTTCATGCATACACTATTCCGTGTAGATAGGACTCCTCCTTGGTAGTGGAGACCCTCTCACCTGCGAGCACTCGTGGGCTGACCAGGGCCTGCTATCGAGGGCCTCGGTAAGTCCCCGTTGTCGTACACACGTTGCGGCCGCCGGGCTGGTTGTACCTGTTGCCCCTTAGTTCATGTCGTGTCTGTGTGAGTTGTGTGTTCCCCCTTAGTCATCCTGGAGTACGTGAGTACACACCCATTAGGGTTTCTCTTTAGCCGAGTGCAATTCAATTAAATCAATCCATTAAAAGGCTAAGTGATAACCCTAAAATCCTAACGCATATCATGTTAACTTGGGTGTTTGCTTGAGAACTCCCTTTCTCATCCCCTTCTTGTGTGATCTTGATTGTTGTTGTACCCCTTATTTGTATTTTAGTGTATCCTTTTAATTCCCCCATTTCTCATCCTCTCATGGCTCCTTTCCACTTCACCTATCCTCCAACCTCTCCTCCTCATGCAGACCCCTTGTCTCATGAGTTTATTCCAAATTCGGCCCAGTCTAGGGCCCATCGGGCCGACGAGAGTGTCGTTTCCCACTCTGTCCCGTCACCATCCTCCTCTGATGAGGCCGCTGAATTGGAGCGCCTCCAGCTTGAAATGGGCCCTGACCAGGCCCACAAATTGTTGTCCACCTTTGCTTTATGGTCTTCTTCCAGGATGGGCCCAACAAGCCCACATTATCCTGCTCATTCTAGATCCCCTCACGTTGTCACTCTTGGATCGGGCCATCCTTCTGTTCAGCCCACATCATTACAACCGGCCCATTATGCTCAATATGGTCCGGACCTTGACTCTCGACTACACTCTCATGCCCAAGCTGGATCTCACTATCCGTAGTTCATCTCGGCTCAGGACTTCCAATCCGAGTTCGAGTCCATGAAGTGAGAGCTTAGTGACTTGCAGAGGCAGTTAAATCCCAAACCCTCCTTTAATGATACACTCCCTGATTTCCATGGTCTTCGGATCCCTCCTCTCTCTCAGCTCTTTGTTTATCGCAAATATAGTGGAGCCGGAGACCCTTACATCCATCTGAAGGAGTTCCTCTATGAGTCTGTGTCCTATCAGCATGATTGTCGCTTATTAGCTTATCTCTTTAGGCGGTCATTGGATGGACCCGCTCTAGAGTGGTTCTATTCATTACCTCCAAATGAAGTCAGGGATTTTGAAGTGGTCAAAGTCATATTTATATAGCAATACCAAGACTGGGCTAGGCCCGAGTATTCAATGGCCGATCTGGTGGCTGAGCAGATGAAGCCCGATGAAGAATTTGCAACTTACGCTGACCGGTGGCGTCAGATATCCACTCATGTCTAGATGCATATCCCAGAGGAGGAGAAGATCAAGCTCATCATTGCCAATGCAACACCCATGTACCGCCACATTTTGGTTATGAACGACATCATATCCATGCAACAATTATACAGTCGTGCTCGCTTTATCAAAACCCAACTCATTGACTCCCCCATGCCATCCTTGTTTGAGGCTCAACAACCCAGTTGCACATTTCAAGGGCCCACCTATGAGGGAGTCCAAACCCATGCCCAAGTTGATGCCATCCACCATCCCATGGCTACCCACTCTGCTAATCACTATACACCTCCACCTCCATATAGCCAACTTGCTCCACTTCCACAAGAACAACCACCTCGTCCATGCCGCAGCACCCTGCCATCCACTACCCAGCCATCAAAGTATCCACTTGGCCCAAAGCGGGCCCATTATCATCCGTTGCCTGAGTCTCTCTCTGATGTCTTCACAGCCCTGATGTCCATCAATGTATTACAACTCCCTCCAGAAAATCCAAGTTGGGACATGACAGTGGACCGATCAGAATATTGCTTATATCATCGCCATCCGGGGCATACAGTCGCAAATTGCTGCGAATTCCGGGATGTGATCTATAATCTAGAGCACAAGATAGATTGGGCAGAAATGCATAGGCTCATCCTACATTGTCAAGAAAAGAGAGCGGCACAAGGCCAGGGGCAGCAACCCTCCTCATCACAGGTGGTGGAACAGCCACCCAAGCAGCCTCTGGTAGATCAGTTCCAGCCACCGCCGAGATAGCAAGCACAAATATCAAGCCAGTCGTCTACATCAGCGCAAGGCCAAAGGCGTTTCTTTACATACCCCCCAAGTGCACTACACGCTCCGTCACCACCTCAACAAATTCCTTCACCAACCCTTGCTCTGACCGACACTACACCTACCCCCGATGTTGTGCCGCACCATGATGACACGTTGTTAGCTCGACGTAGTGTATCGGTGCACCTTCAGTCATCTCCACCAACGCCACAACCAACTGATCCCTCACTCCCTCAAAACCCTCCATCCTTACCCATTGTCACCATCTCTATGCCACAACCACATGTTCTTGAGCAAGCCACCACCATAACACCAAGGCTCAAGCAAACTCCACTCACCTCTGAGCCGGAGCAAGAGTTTCCTACTCCCAAGCTTAAGGATGACTCAGCCTCTGAGTTAGAGAAAGAGCTCCCTCCGCATGATCCTATCCTTGCCACCATCCAATCACCACATGCTAAGCATTTCGCATCCGACAAACCCTCCATAGCCACCATACATCCCATCACCATCACCACCCAACGGAGCGGGTGTGAACCACCAGGGGCATGCCTTGAATCTACTTCCCGTGAACAAGACAGTTCGAACAAGGATAGCATAGTCCTAGTCATGCATTTTGACCCCTACAGTTACACCAGCAGCATGTCGGTCTATGTCCTTATCGCGGGCACATTTCAAAAGGATGCACCTTCGTCCCCTCATGAGATGATTGTCAAGAGGAGTTCTCAAGCACTAGTGCTGCTCAGATCCAAAGCGGGGATGGTAGACATTACATTGCTTATTGGAGATGCTACCATTGATGCCCTCATCACTCCTCTCTCAGTTATATTGCATATGGCTGGTCAAAAGAAGGGGTTCTCTACAAATGTTGTGCTATCTCACATTACTGCCAAGGCCATCATGAAGTCAATGCTCAAAGGTCAGTCATGGGGACCTTTGGTCGAAGCTCTCAACACTATAACCCCCACATGTTTACTAGAGCTTCCACTCAAGGGGTACGTGGCTGCATTGCCAAGCTCATCTAAGGCCTTTACTGAGTTGATTCTACCATGCAAGGGGCAACAAACTGTGCCACTAGTTCCGTCCAAAGCTGCATTCAAGGGGCAAGAAATCAAGCTGCCAAGAGCTTCTAGGACTGTTCCCAAAGCTCTCCATGCTCCGCGTCAGCCCAACCAGGGGTAAGTTGCTATGCCACCAAGAACACTCAAGGTTTTACCAAGAGTCCTTTGCAATTTGCCTCAACCTATCAGTCGGTTGACCACATTAGTGCCACCTATCATACTCCCAGAAGCCTCCCCTCTTCATCTGTCAAGGGAGTTGGTCTTCATGTCTGATTGTCAGGCCAAGATGCCAAATCTCAAGTTGCTGGTACCACGCATCAAATTCCCATGGATCTGCACTGTCCACTTGTCAAGGGAAACCCTCTCAGCAAAGGAGCCTATTTATGGCATTCCCCCATGGGTGTCTATAGAGGTTGGGCATGCAAATGATAACCAAAGGGCAAGTGCACTCGTGGCAGTAATGACAATATATAAGAGAGCCATGTGGCTACAAAGAAGAGCGAGGCCATCTGCTGCTTGGTCTCATTATTTGAGAAGACATGCCAAGAAGAAGAAATCACGTCTATTTGTAAAATCAGAGCAACCACGACATCACAAGAAGGTGACTGCCAAAAAGCGGAGGAGGTTGCAATCTAAGTTAAAACTCTACAAGAAACATGCTGATCTCAATATCTTGGCAACTTTTGACCTTGATCTTTCAATCCTACTCATTTTGGTCAATCTTGTTCCAAGAGGAGGCGCTCGATCTCTCAGTCCTGGGCTGGTGCCACATCCTTCCCCTTTCACTCCTCCAAAGTCTTTGGACCCTCACTTACCTCTTCCTTCTGAGCCACCTGATTACCCTTCGGGTTCTCAGAGTTTCTTTCCACATCCACCTGGGTCAACTGACCTTCTTCCCGGTACTCAGGATTTCTCTCTTCCTCTTCCACCTGAGCCGCCCGATCATTCTTTGGGAACTCAGGGTATATTTTCATCCTCTCCCCCTAAGCCACCTGACCACCCTCCGGGTTCTCAGGGTCTATTTCTACCTTTTCATCCACCTGAGCCACCCGATTACCCTCTGGTTTCTCAGGATCTCTTTCCACCCCTTCATCCATCAGAGTCACCTGACCCTCTTCCTGGTGCTCAAGATTCCCCTCTTCCTCTTCCTCCTGAGCCACCCGATCACCCTCTGGGTTCTCAGGGTTTCTTTCCACTTCCACCTAGGTCACCTGACCATCTTCCTTGTGCTCAGGTTGTCTTTCTAACTTTTCTACTTGAGCAGTCTGATTATAGGCCTTGTCTACATCCTCCAGGGACGTCTGATCTTGGTTCCGATTCTCCTCCTTCCACTTCCCCTTATAATCCTCCAGATCCTCCACCCTCTATTCTATAGTTCCTTCCTCTAACCCCTCCTGATCTCGAGTTTGACCCGATTCCTCCTTCACTACCTACTCAGGGTCTTGACCCCTTTTCCCACTGTTTCCGAGGCTTTAGCCCTCACTAACATTCTTCCCCTTCTTTGTAAATCCTTCTTGTTTGAGGAATCTTATCCCTCATCTTCATGTAGCGTCGTGTATCCCTCTTGCTTGTGTTGAGCTGACTCAATTTTGTCACCCATTTTCACATTCTCCTATTATTGAGCCAATTAAAATCAACCAAAATTAAAGTTCAAAGACTAATGCAAGCTGTTCTTTCAATAAAGGGGTTGCATTGTGCACCAAATAACCATGAAAATATTTGTTTGAACATAAACAAAATATCAAAGAGAGTCATCTCAGTTCACAACAAGAGTGGTCGAGTCGGTTTTAGGTTTATTTTGCTTCTGCAGCACTCAAGCTAGAGATTACTCCGTGCCAAGAGTTCAACATTCCTTCCCCTGTCGTTGAAGGTCACTTTAAGCAAGGATCGTCACACACCCACATGGAAACCTTGGTCGGTTCCTCTAGTAAACACCGTTGCTACTCAGACCAAACCTAGGAGGTGTAAAAGTTGTTCTCTTCTTTACTCGGTCGAAGTGTAGGGACAGAAAAAGGGCTAGTTGGGCAAGGCGACCAACCTAAGCACATGTCGATGAAAGGAAATCTCAAATAGGGACGGTCAATCAAGCCTACAAAAGAAAAGCAAAATGAAAAAGAGAAGAAGGACAAATGAAGGGAAATTGAGGAATAGGGGCATGGCAAAGAGTGGCAGTACAGTTCCCCGCGGAACACCCTTGACCCGGTCGTACGCATGCCCCAAGCAAGAAATAGGCCCAAAAAAAAATGAAATGACCAAAAGTCCCTGCACAACAGACTGAATCTTTAAGGGGTGTGTCGTGGAAGGAAGCTAAACTTGTTTTGTCCTTTAAAACCTACACTAGACATATCCCCAAACTTTATTCTCTTTCTCTCTATAAGGCTGGGTCGTCTCCTGGGTATGGCCTTTGTAGTGGCACCGCAAGCTAGGAGCAACCATCTACAGGACGCCACCATCTTAATGCATATCCGACCTTTTGGTGGTCTTTAATGAAAGGGGAATGAATGGGGACCCCTTGCCAGTAGTTTGATCTTGCTTTAGTATTGTAGTAGCAAGGGTGAGTACCTTCCGTCTCATGTGTCTTTTTAGGAAGGGCTAACGTCGGCTTTAGGCGTTATTCAAAATCCAAAAAAATTTTAGATATTGGCCAAAAAAATCTCAAAAAAATCAAATATTACAAAAAATCCAAAAAATCAAATATTGCCAAAAATCCAAAAAATCAAATATTGTCAAAAATAAAAAAAACAAATATTACCAAAAATCCAAAAAATCAAATATTGCAAAAAATCCAAAAAATCAAATATTGCCAAAAATAAAAAATCAAATATTTCAAAAAATCCAAAAAATCAGATATTGCCAAAAATCTAAAAAAATCAAATAATTTCAAAACTAAAAAAAAATCAAATGTTTTCAAACTAAAAATAACAAAAAATGAGCAGATTTAATCATACATGCTAAGTGTGCAGGTACATTGGCTCTCAAGCATTGATCGCTCAGATCTCCACATTTCTTCATTACTTTTGTCTGAGTCTTTCTAACATCATCTTTACGATCTGTCTCTCCTCCTCAGTTCCACCCATGATTTGAATTTCAAACTCATTATCCCTCCAAGTCCTTCCCAAGTCCCATGCATATTCTCCCTCAATGGCTCCATGAGAGGACTCTCTATGTGTGAACCTGACGGTTCTTCAGTGCTTTGTTTCAATCATGTGGATGACTGAGTTGTTTATGCTTGTTGTTGTTAGCTTGTTTAGTGCTTTGTTTATTGCTTCATTTACACAAAAAATAAGAAAAAATCAGAAAAAGCAAAACCCACAAAAATGGTGAGTTCTGCGCTCCACAGGTAAGTTCAGGTAAGTATCCCTATCCCTTCTCCCTTGCATTACTATATGGTAATTATGCTACTATATTATCTCAAGGACCGGCTGGTTTTCAATGTGTTTTGGGATCTGAGTTCCCCTTCAACAAAAACAGTGATGATCTAAGTGCACATTGCTAATCGCTGGATAGGCCGTTGAGTTAAATAAGTTTGGGAACGATGGATTCAGGCCTACACTGTAGTTGCAGGTAGTTTCTTGACCCATTCTTATTCATCTTAGCACTATTATCCTTGAGTATTTTCTATTTTCTCCTTTCTTTGCATATTGATTTGATGATTTCTTTTATTTTAGCCCAGCATGCATCGTGTAGGACTTTGAGCTTCATGCCTCATGATTTGTCAAAGGTTGCTTCCCTGGTGATGGTCAATCATGCTTAAGTTTCTTGAACAAGAAATCATATTCCACTCACAATTTGAAGGTCTTCTTTGAACTAGTCACTTGGTCCAGTTGGCTAGTACGACTCCTGTCTGGAATTTACTCCCTCCATTCATCTAAATCAGCTTAAATATTCCCCCTGATCTGTCTTGGTTGTGAACCGCTCCTAGGCCTTGCGTCATCGTGACCCGCCTGGCACGCACATGCCCTCCCAAGATGAAACCTGCAGGCCAATCGGCTAGGGTACCTCTTAATCAAGAGGTTGATCATCCTTCTTTTGCTTTCCTTTTTTTGTCGTTCCAGACAAGAGCCGTTCGTGCTCACCCTTCCTTGTGGTTTGTTCGGAGTCTTCCTGAGAATTTCTATCACTTATTGGTTGTGACGGGTGTCTCTTTTACCTTGATGCCCACTTTTCAGTCCACTCTTCTTCATCCTCGCTCCATTCCATTTCATTACACTTCGCTCTCTTTCCGCTTCGCTCCCATGCAAAGTGGGCATCAAGGAGGGGCAATCTGTAGACACCCATTTTTGGCCTATAAGTTGGGTATATTTCTTGTTCATATCATTGATGTCCCAAATTGGTCATCACTTTGGAGTCCTTCTCTGGCCCATCATGAGCCCATTCACCCTCAATTTCAAGTCTATTCTTAAGCCCAAGGCCAAGATCCACTTGAAACATCAAAACTATGCCATGTACTGACTGCTCAATCAATAAAGTACGTTTATTGAATACTCTATATCCTTTTGGTTTAGAAGCATACCCCATGAAGAAGCCTTTATCTAATCTGGCATCTAACTTACCAATGTCTCTTTTTCCGTTATTGTGGATGAAGCATGGACATCCGAATGTCCTGAAGTGACTGATCTTAAGCTTCTTTCCTTTGAACAACTCATACGCAGTCTTCTTCAAAATCAGCCTGATCATTACTCTATTGATGATGTTGTTGGTTTGAGTGTGAAGACAATTCATTTCCCCTCATATTTTGATGATGACAATGTGTGATTTTAATGCACAATAATTGGAACATGTTAGATGCACCACACATGTTTTTACCACATTCAAAAAGCATGTTTCCAAACACATTTATCACTTATATTCATGATAAATCAATGGACTAATGATTTATATGTTTATTTCTCAGGGACACACAATTCTTTCAAGGGTAGTGTCGACACACCCCATACTGGTGTCGACACAGTGCTCCAAGCACTAAGCCAAAAGATGAAGAAATGGTCAAGTAGTGTCGACACAAGATCAAGTCAGGTCGACACTAGACCCAGCTCCCAGTGAACCCTGTCAACAGGCCTGGACAGTGTGTCGACACTAAACCAGATGGTGTCGACACTAGATGCCTCTCCCAGAAGGCCTGTGTTGCAGTTCTCTCAAGTGTGTCGACACGAGATGAAGTGGTGTCGACACTAGAGACCTCTCCCAGGGAAGTTTTTCTGCCAGTCTGGGACAGTGTGTCGATACCAGACCAAGTCAGGTCGACACACTTCGGAAAGTTTCTGACTTAAATCATATCCTGGACACGTGGCACCCTAGGGAATGGGTGGATCGGCCTTGAATCATGTGCCCACGACCCCCAAGGGTACTTTTGGATATCTTGGGCTATAAATAGTCCCCTATTAGCCATCCAACCTAGTAGAGAGCAGAAGACAGCCTCCAAGATTCTTCCAGAAGCATTTTTGGCGGCAGAGCTGTTCTCCTCCCTGTTCGTGCATCCTCTTGTGCTTCTTCTTTCCAATTCCCACATCTCCAAGCACAAGAAGGGAGATCTGATCCAAGATGGAGCAATAGGATCAACTTCCAAGGTGCAGATCAAGTAGAAGCAGTCTTTTGTGAAGAATTCGAGGAAGATCCCGAAGATCAAATTACAGAGTATTGCCCAGGGACTTCAAGAGATCAAGCCCCTTCACAATTCGACATCTACAAGGGAGTCTTCTGAAGAACAAGGATATTTCAATCAATTCCTCATTTCTCCCTTGTGTCTTCTTGGCTGTTCTAGAGATTGTGCAGTGCCTATTGCATCAATTCTCTTGAATGAGCCTTTTGAGATCAGATCTTAGCTAGAGGATCTGGATCTTTTGTTGTTGTCTAGCAAAGTGTTTGTGAGTCGTTGTACTCAGTGGTTTGTGAGCCTGTGTGCTCAGTGTTGAATCGTTGCACTCAAGTTTGGTTGAGCAATTATGCTCACGTGTCTAAAGTAGTCTTGCTCTAGGTGTTGTGTTGAGTTGTAGAACTCTCTGTGGTGGAGTTGTCAGGCTCCAGTGTGTGTGTATCCAAGTTGATAGTGGATCCTCACTGTGTGAGGGGTGGATGTAGGAATCACATGGTGTGATTTCCGAACCACCTAAAAAATCTCTGTGCAGTGGTTTGTTTGTGATTCGAATTTACTTTGCGTTAGATGCATGCTTAGGATCTTTCGAATTCACATCTAATTAACTTGTTCACACACTCTTATTACACAACTCACTCAATCACTCTTCAGTTCTATGAAATTCGTTTTCAGATTGGTTCTGATTCAAAGAGTTTTTCTAAATTGGCTAAGCTTCCGCAATAGTTGGACTAGATCTATTCAACCCCCCCCTTCTAGATCTTGTCTACATCTTTTCTCGATCCTACAATTGGTATCAGAGCGGGTTTACACTTGATCTGATCTGATCTGATCTGAGTGGTTTCTGATTGTTCTGTGTGTTTTGATTGTTTGCTCGTCTGTTTGCTGAGTATCTCTTCTTTGCACCATTTAATTGCTTCAATGGATTCAAGAGGGTTCATGGCTGAGGGTCACTCTATTAATGGGCCACCCTTTTTCAATGGGACTGACTACACTTATTGGAAGAATAGAATGCAGGTCTTCCTTAGAGCCCAAAACTATGAGATATGGAAGGTAGTCGAAGTAGGTCCCTATGAGAATCAGGGGGAGGAAGAGACCTGGACTAGGGAACAGATTAGGAGGGCCACTTTGAATTATAGTGCCATGAACATGATCCAATGTGCAGCCCACCCTAAGGAGTACTCAAGAATCTCAATGTGCAAATCTGCCAAAGAGATGTGGGATAAACTTGAGTTACTCTATGAGGGAACATCTCAAGTAAAAGAAACCAAGGCTAACATTCTTGTCTCTGAGTATGAATTATTTATGATGAAGTCTGATGAGACAATTTCTGAAATGTTTGCCAGGTTCATGATTATTGTGAATGGACTGAAGGCCTTAGGTAAGGATTACACAGATGCTGACTTGGTAAGGAAAATTCTGCGCTCTCTTTCTTCAATTTGGCACACTAAGGCCACAGTCATTGAAGACTCTAAAGACTTGTCCAAAATGTCTTTGGATGAATTGATAGGGTCCTTAATGACTTATGAAATCAATTTAAGAAGAAATGAAGAACACATAATTAAAACCAAGCCAGTAGCATTAAAGGCCTCTTCTAGTAACAAAGACAAAAAATAGGAGAAAACAAGTTCTGTTGAGTCTGAGTCCAATGAGGATGAGCTTGCCCTCATGACCAGGCAATTTAGAAAATTCTTAAAATATAGAAAAGGAAAATTTTCTGGGAAAAAGAAATTTACATCAGGTAAAAGAAACACTTCCTTTTCTAATTTTAATTCCAATAAGAATCTAAAATCTGACAAAATTGTCATTTGTTACAGGTGCAACAAGCCAGGACATATGAAGGGAGAATGTCCTGAAAACAAGAAGAAAAAACACAAAAAGATTCACAAGTTCAAAAAGCCCAAGGCCATGGTAGCCACTTGGGCTGATGAAGACTCAAGTGAAAAGGAAGAAGAAGAAAAATCCTCAAGTTCTGAAAGTGAGGAAATCTGCTTCATGGCTAATAGTTCAGATGGAAAGGTAAGTACATCCTTCAAGGATTATTCAATTGAGGATTGGCAAGATGCATATGCTGAGATTGTTGAAAAATACTCTGAAATAAGGAAAGAAAATAAACATCTCAAAAAGAAAATTGAAAACTTCTTGAATAACCAATCCTTCAATAAAAGAACTTGTGAACTGGAAAATGAAATAGCTGAAATCAATGAAGAAAAGGAAAACCTTCTAAACGTAATTGATGAACTTAAGCTTGCATCCCAAAAGGCCACCCATGAATTTAAAGAACTGTCTGAAAAGCTGGAAATGGAAAACAAAGATAAACAACAGAAGGTTGAAGAAATCAAAACCTTAGAAAACCAGCTAAAAGAAAAGGATGAAGTAATTGAAACCTTCACAAAAGGTAAAGACAATTTGTAGGCCTTGTTGGGAGCTAAAATGAAATCGGTTTCTCATGGACTAGGCTTCAATAAACAAAAATTCAAATAAAAATTTGAAAAATAAGAAAACTTCAAAGGAAGTCATTCATGAAAAACCTTGGACCTCCAAGACAGCATATCAAGCTGATTGGACCAATTCTTGGAACCAATGGTATCACAACCCATTTTGGTGTCATCCCCAATTCTTCTATCCAAATTTTTTGATGCACCAACAAAACCCTTGGACTCCACCTCCTCAACTAAACTCTCATGTTCAAATGAAAAACTCCCCTCCTACTGAAAACAAGAACACTGGTGTTTTCGTTCCTAAGGGAAAGAATAAATTGAAAAAGACAAAGAACACCACTGAAACAAAACAAAAATAAAAAATAAATCAGATTTGGGTGAGAAAAGATTTGATGACTATGTTCAAACATTCTGATGGTCCCAACACTGTTTGGGTACCAAAATCTTCTCTCCACTGATTGATTTTGCAGGAAGGTCGTGCACCCAATTCAAACGTATGGTTTCTTGATAGTGGGTGTTCACGACACATGACTGAAGACAAAGCCAAATTTTCATTCCTGATTGAGAAGGAGGGAGGTTCTGTAACTTTTGGAGGAAAAAATAAAGGAAAGATCATTAGATCTGGAAAGGTTGGTCAAACTTCCTCGAATTCTGTTGATAATGTTTTGTTAGTTGATGGTCTAGATTACAATTTGCTGAGCATTAGCCAACTATGTGACAAAGGTCACAAAGTTGTGTTTGAATCTGATTTTTGCAAGATAATTGACTCATCAACTGATAAAGTAAAATTCTTTGGAAAAAGGGAAAACAATGTTTACATGATCAATCTCAATAAAAACTTTTTGAAAATCTTTGCTTTGTTGCCAATAAAGATGAAATTGCATGAACTTGGCACAAAAGACTTGGCCATGCAAGTTTCAAAACAATAAATAAATTGTTAAGGCTGAATTTGGTTAAGGGTCTTCCTGAATCTTTTTCTATTATTGAAAATCAAGTTTGTGGGATTTGTGCCCAAGGAAAACAAACCAGAAAATCTTTTAAAACCTTTAATGAGGTACTCACAACTAGGCCACTAGAATTACTTCACAGGACCTCTTTGGGCCAACAAGAATTCTAAGTCTAAGTGGCAAGAGATATGGGTTTGTGATCATTGATGATTTTACCAGATTTACATGGGTTATCTTCTTGTCCCACAAAAGTGATGCTTGCCTTGAGTTCAGGAATTTTGTACCACTGCCTTAACAAATTGTTCATATAAAATCAAAAACATCTTGACTGATCATGGGGGTGAGTTTGAAAACAAATCATTTTCTGATTTATGTGCTGAATTTCACATATTTCACAAGTTTTCTTCACCAAGAACTCCAGAACAAAATGGAGTTGTGGAAAGAAAGAATAGAACTCTTGTGGAAATGGCTAGATCCATGCTCCTAGAAAGTAATTTGCCCAAATCCTTCTGGGCTGAAACTGTAAATACAGCAAACTACATTCTCAATAGAGCATTGGTCAGACAAAAAATCAGAAAAACCCCTTATGAATTGTTGAAAAAAAAAAAGCCAATTATGTCTTACTTCAAAATCTTTGGGTGCAAATGTTTTGTACACAACAATAATAAAGAAAATCTTGACAAGTTTGATGCTAAAAGTCAGGAAGCCATCTTTCTTGGCTATTCTGAAGTGTCAAAAGCTTTCAGAGTGTACATTCTCAAAAACAAAATTATTGAAGAGTCTCCACATGTTATCTTTGATGAAAATTCCTTTTCAACTAATAGTTCTAAATCTTGCAGGGAAAGTCAAGACAATGAAGTGGATGATTTCATTGTGGACTCTTCACCAACTGTTGAGGAACTTGAAGACATTGGAGAGAACTTAAACATCCATTCACCATCTTCAAGTGGATCAGGTAATGTTGTTCCAGATTTAAGTACTCCTCAACAGGTAATTTCTGAACATAGATTGTTGAGAGATCACCCATTAGAAAATGTGGTTGGCAATGTGAATGATAGGGTAAGGACTAGATCATCATTCCTGAATGTTATTGAAGAAGACCCACTAGCTATAATTTCCCAAATTGAACCAAAGTCAATTGATGAAGCTTTGTTGAGTTCTGATTGGATCAATGCCATGCATGATGAACTTCATCAATTTGAAAGAAATCAAGTATGAGAATTAGTACTTAGACCTAGTGACCAAACAGTCATTGACACTAGATGGGTATTTAGAAATAAGTTGAATGAAAATGGTCAAGTCATTAGAAATAAAGCTAGGCTAGTTGCAAAGGGGTATAACCAGGAATTTGGAATTGACTTTGAAGAATCTTATGCCCCTGTAGCCAGACTAGAAGCTGTTAGAATTTTCCTTGCTTTTGCATCCTCCATGAAATTTAAAGTTTATCAAATGGATGTCAAAAGTGCATTTCTAAATGGATACATAAAGGAAAATGTTTTTGTTCAACAACCTCCAAGATTTGAAAATGAAAAACATCTTAATCATGTTTTTAAGCTTCATAAGGCTCTCTATGGTCTTAAACAAGCTCCAGGAGCTTGGTATGACCGTTTGAGTTCCTTTTTGCTTGAAAAAGGATATTCTAGAGGAAATGTTGATCAAACATTGTTCACAAAAACTGTCAATAATCAAATAATTGCAGTCCAAATTTATGTTGATGACATAATATTTGGATCAACCAATAAGAGCCTATGTACTGAATTTGCAAATCAAATGAAAACTGAATTTGAAATGAGTTTAATGAGAGACTTAAAGTTTTTCTTGGGATTGCAGGTTAACCAAACAAATGAGGGGATCTTCATAAGTCAAACCAAATATGTCAAGGAACTTCTGAAAAGGTTTGACTTTCAGAACCTCAAGCATTCAAGCACACCCATTGCAATTAATGCTAAACTAGAAGAAGATTCACTTGGTAAGTCATAGACCCAAAGACATACAGAGGTATGATTGGTTCTCTACTCTATCTTACAACTTCTAGACCTGATATTCAGTTTAGTGTGTGTTTGTGTGCTAGATTTCAATCAAATCCTAAGGAAAGTCACATGTTAGCTGTTAAAAGAATTTTCAAGTATCTTGTTGGAACATGTGATCTTGGAATTTGGTATCCTGCTGGTTGCAAGTTAGATTTGATTGCCTATTGTGATGCTGATTATGCTGGATGTAAATTAGATAGAAAAAGCACAAGTGGCTTGTGTTTATACTTAGGTGGGTGCCTAATCTCTTGGGCTTCTAAGAAGCAACACTCAGTTGCTCTATCAACTGCAGAGGCTGAGTATGTTGCAGCAGGTAGATGTGGAACTCAAATTCTTTGGGTGAAACATCAACTTCTTGATTATAACCAAGAGTTAGGTTGTGTTCCCATTCTATGTGATAACACGAGTGCTATAAATCTGTCTAAAAACCCAATTCAGCATTCAAGAACAAAACATATTGAAATTATGCATCATTTCTTAAGGGATGAAGTAGCAAAGAAATCCTTTGAACTCCACTTCATTGAAACTGAAAAACAAATTGCCGACATCTTTACCAAACCTCTTCCTGACAGTAGATTTTCAACTTTGAGGAGAGAGCTTGGTCTTTGCAAATGTCCATCCTCTTGAATCTCTCTCATTTGGGTTGAGTGTTTAGGCATATTTTGAGGGGGAGTCATTGGTTCATCTCTCTTCTTTGCTTCCTTGATTCATATTGGTCACATCTCTCACTATTCAAATTTTGTCTCTTTTTGACAATGAATTCTTCAACTCATATTGTGTTGAACTCCTTGGTATATCAAATGGTGATTTGAAGAAGGACAAGTTCTGCTTGTCTGGACACTTTCACTATGCGAGAGTATATGTCTCCGCCAAGTACCAAGAAATGAATATGCAATTGTTGAGGGGGAGCTTTTGTTGTTTAAAGAGAATCATTTCTAATTTCAAAATACTTGCATATCTTTATTTTGATGAAAAGTGGTTGGAATCCTCATCTCAGGGGGAGCTAGAGAATTCACAAGTCATTTCTTTTGCAAAATTCAAAACTCTTCTTGAATTACATCAACTTCCTTGCATGATGTCCTCATTTAGGTGTCTAGAGCCTCAAAATGATTCTTTGAGTGATCTACTATATTTTTTGTCAACTCTCACCTATATTCTTCAAAACTACAGAAATTCAAATTTCTTTCAAAGACTGAAGGATAATGTGTACCTTGAATTTAAATATTCCTTTGTTTGCAACTGATGTTGGATATAAATGATTTCAATCTTACAAAACTTTCCAAAAACTGATAATTCAACAGAGCAATGGCACATATGCTGAGAAACTACACACCTTCATAATGAATGAAGTGCCATGTATGTCATGAGGCACTACTGCTATCTCTGTTCAAAGGGGTTCAAAATCAAAAAAATACATGCAAAAATGCTCTATACTTTTTGATGATGACTGAGTAACTGGAAATATTGGCGTTTAATAAACGTATATTTTCATGTCAAAAGGTCATCATTTACCCCTTGAGACTTGATAATAGGTAAATCTTTAGTATCCAGGGACTATGGTGTGTAAAAAATATTAGTTCTTGAGTGAACAAGATTTATCACATTTGATAGTTTGATTAAAAAAAAATGTCTATCAAAGGAGAATTGTTTAAAAGAATCATCCCTATCCATCATCAAGTTGTTTTTACAAAAACTTGTTTACTTTCAACACACTTGATTTCATTCTAAATTTTTTTTTATTTCTTTGGATTTAAAGAATATGGTAGTTTGTAGTTGATTGTTGGATGTATTATATCCCTCAAATCATCATTTTAATGGCTCAAGTCACTGAATGCTCATATCTTGTTGGATGTTGTGTAAAACTTGAATTGTGTTGAATTTCTACAAAATATGACAAATGAATTTTTTAGCCTCTTAAAAATCCTTGAAATGATAATTCCACCCATTGTTTATCATTCTAAAGATGTCCCAAACCTCACAAAATTTTCCCATCCTCAAATCTCAACTTTTCATCAGGCCAGGTCGACACTACCTCCATCTAGTGTCGACACACTCCATCCCAGGTCGACACTAACCTCTTCTAGTGTCGACACATACCCCTGCCAGGGTGATTCAAGTCATGGGCGCCGGTTAGGGTCTTCTTGTACCTGCGGGGCATTGCACCTCCAAAACCCCTTTTATATGCAAGGTCGACCCCATGGCCGCCTCCCACCTTTGAAAATGGCAGCCACTCCACCTTCTTCCCTCCTCCAACCCATCCTTGTCCTTCTTCCTCTCATTCCTTCGTCTCCATCCTCTGCTCTTCCACTCCCTCTTGCTTCCATGGCCCCCAAGCAAGCCCCTCGCCGTGGAGCAAGGTCCAGGGCAACAGCTAGGCCCATTCTGGCGGAAGAAGCACCACCTACTGAGAGGAGAAGCAAGAGACGCCATGACCCTGTGGAGCAGCCAGGGCCTTCCTCTGCATCTCCTTCTTCTGCCAAGAGAGGTAGGACACCCTCTGTTAGAGGTAGGGGGTCTACAAACCCTAGGAGACGAATTTTGGTTTCTTCTCCTGAAGCATCTGCGGCGTCATCCTCTTCATCATCTGGGTCTTCCCATCCATCTGAGGCAACTCCTTCCAAATCAGTCAATGAAGGGAAGACCATTCTGAAACCTCGGGCAGTGGATTTAAGCGACAGTGAACTGATTGCTGCATTTTCTAAAGTCATAGAATTCTTCAAGTTTCAGTCTTGGATGTCATTCATCTCTGAATTTCGAACCATATACCCCAGACTTGTCCAAGAATTTTACTCTAATTTGGAATGCAATGATGAGGGGTATAAGTCAGAAGTTAAAGGTGTTAAGATAGACATGCCTATTGCTTTGGCTGCTACCTTGTTCAAAGTTCCTGATGAGGGTACATATTATCACAATTTTGAGTTTAATCTTCATGAAGCTTATTCCCTTTTGACTGGTCTTCCTTCTGATGAGTCTGACCCTAAACAAACTCATGTTACAAAATTCAACACTAACACCTTTCTTCCAGTGTTGAGACTCACTCACCACATCCTCACCACTATTATCACACCCCAAGGTGGTGGCAGGGACAGACTCACTGACATCCAGAGATGTGTGATTTACTGCATGAAGAAGAACATCAAAATTAACATCCATGTGATCATGTACCAAATAATTTCTGAGACAACTAGGAAAGATCTACATAGGTCTCTTCCTTATGCTGCTCACTTGACTCCAGTCTTTAAGCATTTCGGTGTGTCTCTAGAAAATGAGAAATCTCAGTCAATTCCCAAATCCAACATCTACTGCTTCAAGTATGTTCAAAAGTTTATGGGTTTCAGGTTTGAGGGTGACCAAGTGAGGAGAGGGCCAGTAGTTGTTGAGGCCCCAGTGGCTCCAGAGGCAGTGATACCACCTCTTGAGGACCAGCCTCCAGCTAATGAGGACCAACCTCAAGCTAATGAGGACCAGCCTCACATTCCAGAGGAACAGCCTCTTGCTCCTGAGGATCAGCCTCAAGTTGAAACTGAAGTTCATCTACCCCAGGATGCACCTCTCACTCCTCCATTTCACACCTCTTCACCCACTCATCCTGCCATGGATACTCCTACCTTCACTCAAGCTCCAACTCAAGCTCAATCCTCTAATGCCTTTGGTGGACCTTCTGTTCCACCAGAGTTATACTCCTTTTTGAATGAGAAGTTTGAAGCCTTCACCTCAATAGTTCAAGAAATGTCAGAAAGCTTCAATTTGAAAGTACAAAGGCTTGAGAATACAATGACTGCAAAATTCATTGAGCAGAAAGCAGCTTCCGACCATATAGGACAAAGATTTAATAGGTTGATTAGAACCTTGGCCGATGCGCTGAAGGAGCATCAAGATAAGTTGGAAAAGATTATTCAGAGAATTTTGGCAAATTCCCAGGCTGATGTGTTCAGCACTAAGGAAACACTCACTCAAATTTCCAAGACAAGATTATCTTTTGCTCATCTAGTTGATGACCTGGAAAGCATGAAAAATCTGTCAGCTCACATTGACAGTGAAATGACTGCCCTGAAGAAGGAGCTGAAGAACATCAACAAGTTTGGACATGGCAGTTCATCTTCTAGTGCACAACCTTCTCCAGTTGAATTGTCCTCACTTCAGGATACCATGTATGATAATAGTCAACGGCTGGAAGAGATTGTTCACACTAGACTATCCACCATGCAGAAGCAACTTCATACAAACCTTCATGCTATGGACTCCAGACTTAAGTCCATCGAAGCCATTCTCCTTCCAATTCCTCCTCCTCCTCCTGCTTAATGTATCTTCTTTTGATGATGTCAAAGGCGGAGAAAGATAGAAAGCAAGAAAATTCTTCTTTTTGGAATGATGCTTTTCTCTTGGAATGATGTTTCTTTTTGAAAGATTGTAATGAACATATCCTTATGAATGAAATGACACTTGTTGGTTGAAATGAAAAGAAACATCTTTGTCTTGTATGTGAATGTGAATGAATGGATGCTTGTCAAGCTGCTTGGCCATTTGTGAAAATAGCTCATCACTAGTAACATTGTGTTTCTCATGTGTGCAAATTTCAAATGTTACTAAAATATGTTCAAAGGTCCTTGACAAGTGTGAATAAAAAGGAAATGAAACATAGCTCAGTGTCTATCAATGCTTTTCAAATTAAGTGATTGAGTAAATAAAAAGCTTAAAATCACATTTCATTGAAACTTCGAATTTTCATATGAACTTAATGTTGCCATCATCAAAAAGGGGGAGATTGTTGGGTTGAGTGTGAAGACAATTCATTTCCCCTCATATTTTGATGATGACAAGGTGTGATTTTAATGCACAATAATTGGAACATGTTAGATGCACCACACATGTTTTGACCACATTCAAAAAGTATGTTTCCAAACACATTTATCACTTATATTCATGATAAATCAATGGACTAATGATTTATATGTTTATTTCTCAGGGACACACAATTCTTTCAAGGGTAGTGTCGACACACCCCATACTGGTGTCGACACAGTGCTCCAAGCACTAAGCCAAAATATGAAGAAATGGTCAAGTAGTGTCGACACAAGATCAAGTCAGGTCGACACTAGACCCAGCTCCCAGTGAACCCTGTCAACAGGCCTGGACAGTGTGTCGACACTAAACCAGATGGTGTCGACACTAGATGCCTCTCCCAGAAGGCCTGTGTTGCAGTTCTCTCAAGTGTGTCGACACGAGATGAAGTGGTGTCGACACTAGAGACCTCTCCCAGGGAAGTTTTTCTGCCAGTCTGGGACAGTGTGTCGATACCAGACCAAGTCAGGTCGACACACTCCGGAAAGTTTCTGACTTAAATCATATCCTGGACACGTGGCACCCTAGGGAATGGGTGGATCGGCCTTGAATCATGTGCCCACGACCCCCAAGGGTACTTTTGGATATCTTGGGCTATAAATAGTCCCCTATTAGCCATCCAACCTAGTAGAGAGCAGAAGACAGCCTCCAAGATTCTTCCAGAAGCATTTTTGGCGGCAGAGCTGTTCTCCTCCCTGTTCGTGCATCCTCTTGTGCTTCTTCTTTCCAATTCCCACATCTCCAAGCACAAGAAGGGAGATCTGATCCAAGATGGAGCAATAGGATCAACTTCCAAGGTGCAGATCAAGTAGAAGCAGTCTTTTGTGAAGAATTCGAGGAAGATCCCGAAGATCAAATTATAGAGTATCGCCCAGGGACTTGAAGAGATCAAGCCCCTTCACAATTCGACATCTACAAGGGAGTCTTCTGAAGAACAAGGATATTTCAATCAATTCCTCATTTCTCCCTTGTGTCTTCTTGGCTGTTCTAGAGATTGTGCAGTGCCTATTGCATCAATTATCTTGAATGAGCCTTTTGAGATCAGATCTTAGCTAGATGATCTAGATCTTTTGTTGTTGTCTAGCAAACTGTTTGTGAGTCATTGTACTCAGTGGTTTGTGAGCCTGTGTGCTCAGTGTTGAGTCGTTGCACTCAAGTTTGGTTGAGCAATTGTGCTCACGTGTCTAGAGTAGTCTTGCTCTAGGTGTTGTGTTGAGTTGTAGAACTCTTTCTGGTGGAGTTGTCAGGCTCCAGTGTGTGTGTATCCAAGTTGATAGTGGATCCTCACATTGTGAGGGGTGGATGTAGGAATCACATGGTGTGATTTCCGAACCACCTAAAAAATCTATGTGCAGTGGTTTGTTTGTGATTCGAATTTACTTTGCGTTAGATGCATGCTTAGGATCTTTCGAATTCACATCTAATGAACTTGTTCACACACTCTTATTACACAACTCACTCAATCACTCTTCAGTTCTGTGAAATTCTTTTCAGATTGGTTCTGATTCAAAGAGTTTTTCTAAATTGGCTAAGCTTCCGCAATAGTTGGACTAGATCTATTCAACCCCTCCTTCTAGATCTTGTCTACATCTTTTCTCGATCCTACAAATGTAGCTTGCTGTGTTGACTGCTTCACCCCAAAAATATCTTGGCATATCATATTCTGATAACATTATTCTTGCCATGTCCAATAAAGTCCTATTCTTTCTCTCAGCAACTCCATTCTGCTGTGGTGTCCTTGGTGCTGAGAAATTGTGCTCTATTCCTTTGTCATCACAGAATTTTGTGAATTTATCATTTTGGAATTCTCCTCCATGATCTGACCTGATTACAATAATGTTGAACTTCTTATCTTTCTGAACCTTTTTGTTGAAGCTTACAAAGCTATCAAATGTATCATCTTTGTGTTCCAGAAAGGATACCCATGTGAATCTTGAATAGTCATCTACTATAACGAATCCAAAATTCTTTCCTCCAAGACTTGTGGTCCTCATTGGCCCAAATAAATCCATATGAAGGAGTTCTAAGGGTTTGGAGGTTGTTACCACAGTCTTTGACTTAAAGGATGACTTAGTGTGCTTTCCTTTTGCACATGGTCCATAGACACCGCCCATTTTTGTGCTGACCTTTGGCAAACCTTCCACCAGGTTTCTCTTGATCAGCTTTCTCATGCCATCTAGACTGCAGTGGCCCAATCTTCTGTGCCACAACTCAGTTGACTGCTCTTTGCTGGCTGCTAAACAAATGTCTTGATCTTTTAACTCTTCCAGATGAAGTACATACATGTTCTTTTCTCTGTTGGCTTCAAAGATGACTACATCATCTTTCACAATGCTGCACTTTGACTCTTGAAAACTGATCTGATGGCCTCTATCACATAGCTGGCTGATACTGATGAGATTGAGTTTCAGTCCTTTGACGCACATCACGTCTTCAATAACAGTTGTGCCTCTACTGCACACTGATCCACTGCCTATCACAGTCCCCTTTCCATTGTCTCCATAGGTGACTGTGCCTTCTTCAGCCTTGAGGTGAGAGAATAGCCTTCTGTTACCTAACATATGCCTTGAGCACCCGCTGTCCAGGTACCATTTTGATGTTCGAAGGCCTCCCTGAAATAAAGACACTAAGCTTTAGGTACCCAAGTTCTTTTGGGTCCTTGCTGGTTAGTATTCTCATCTTTCTTTTTAATTATCCAAATTTTGTGTTTAGTTGGACATGTTATTTTGATATGTCCTAGCTTGTTGCAGTGACTGCAACATGTTGTTCTAGTTATTTTTTCATATGGAGTATATTTAAAGTTTGATTTATATGCTATATCTTGTTCAGGTACGAATTTTGGAGTTGGATATGTTTTAGGATATACTGTTGTATCTTCATTATCTGGTGGAGTGTAACCTAATCCATTCTTCCTTTTACCTGATCTTCTGGCTCCTCTTAATATTAAAGAATTTTTACCATTAGTGAATTTTTCTAATGTACTTGATAGTTCATCATTTTCTTCTGTTAGTCTTTTGATTTCATTTTTTAGTTCGTCTGAATTTTCTTATTTTTCTAATTTTATTATTTGTTTATTTTTATCTTTTAGATTTTCCCATAGCAACTCATTTCTTCTTTTAAGTTCACTAGCTTGCTTCTCTAGTTGTTCATTTTCTGATTTTAAATCAGAATTGATATTTTCTAGACATGCAACATTTTTCTTACTAGCTTTTAATAATTTAGATACTTCTCTATATTTACCATACAGTTCATTAAAAGTATCTTCTAAGTTATCTGAATCAGAATCATTACAAGAATCAAAGGATGAGTTAGAGGTTACCTTTTCTGCGATATCTGCCACGAAAGCTAGGTTAGCCTTTTCATCTTCCTCACTGTTTGAGATTGACTCGCTATCCGAGTCACTGCTGTTAACCCAAGCTGCTGCCATGGCTTTCTTCTTATATCTTCTAAACTTTCTTGAACTGTCCTTCTTTCCGAATTCAAATTTCTTGAGCTTTGGACACTCTGCCTAGATGTGTCCTGGCTTCTTGCACTCATAACAAATTGGTTCATTCTTCTTGATGTCCTTTGCTTCAGGTTTCTTAAAATCCTTTCCCTTTTTGAAGTATCGTCTGCCAGATTGATACTTCTTTTTCTTAGCCAATATCCGATGTAGTCTTCTAGACAGCATTGCTTCTTCATCTTCACTGTCTTGACTACTGGCTTCATCTTCTGATTGTTCCTCAGAGCTGCCTTCTGCTGCTTTGAGGTCATTTGTGTGCTTCTTTCTAGTGGATGATTCTCCTAATCTGTAGCAACCTGAATTTTTGAGAAAAATAAAAAATTTAAATAATAAATTAAAAACTCAGCTAAAGGGATATTCAATGAAAAGAGCATTAAATAAAACCCATTAAATGGAAAAGAGTAATGGGCTTTGCTTAAATGGATCCTCTAGAACTTATTGGGTCAAAATGTAAATTTACAAATAGTAAATAAAAAGAAAATACCCTAAATTCGGAGTCTTAATATCTCCTAAATAGAAAAGGACTCTTAAAGCATTAAAAGAGGCAATAAGAGTTGGAATTGGATTCCTAAGCCTACCCCTTATGATTTAGCACGAATTTAGATCCCATCCTAACCTAAATAGAGGTTGGAAAGCAAGAAAGGAAGGTTGGAGTTAGGAAATCTCGTAATTAAAGAGCAATTAGAATAGAAGTAGGAATAGGAACCCATATATGCATAAATACATCTCTTAAACCCTCTTGGCCGACCCTAGCTCGTTGCCAAAGGTTGTTGGACGTGGAGAAGAGGCCAAGGAGGAGAGGATCTCATGGGGAGAAGGAGTTCTTGGAGCTTCTTCCTCGTTCTTGGAGATTTTAACCCTAGAAGACAAATCGAGTCAAAGGTAGGCATTCTCACAAGCAAAACTAAATCAAATCCATCTATAGGTAGTTCCAATCACCAGGAACAAAAGCCCTCTTGTTTCATAAATTTTCATCGAGCCAATCTTTTGTTCTTGATTTTAGAAGTTCTGCAAACATGATAACTCCGAGTCATCATGTTTGAATCATATCTCCATGTACACTTGATCCCATGCTATGAAATTTTTACTGTAGACACTTCATGTTGTTAGGGATCTTTTGCCCTTGAAAGCCCTAATTTTTGTGGAGCATGTTGCTCGAATTAAATCAATCTTGCTCTCTGTATCATGTTCTGTGTTACTCGTTATTGTTCATGCTCAAACCATATTCAAACCATGCTCTCTCTCTAATTCCTATTTACTGGAAGTACTCTCGCATGTCTAGTTTCATTTAGGGGTGTCAATGGGCTGGGTTAGTTTGAAGCCCAATGGGCAGTCCACTCCAGACTCAATTTAGGTTGGACTCGGGTTAGCCCATGGATCTCTTTTGAAGCCCATTTGTCAAACCCATCACTTGATGGGTTGGACTCGGGTTAGCCCATTGGGCTAAGAGACATCAATAACCACCGTACCTATCAATAACCACCATACCTACACATGCATTAAAAACATGCTTAAATAAAAAAACTGGTTTCCACCACACCAATAGTTCTCTCTAAATTAAAACATGCTTAAATTAAAATAGTGAATCTATTTACATATTAGCTTGATGGGCTGAAACGGGTCCCAATGGGCTAGCATGGGTTTGTTTTACTTTGATCCATTAAATTTGGGTTGGGCTTGGGTTGGGTTATTTTAGTGTTGGGTTGAACTGGGTTTGAATTGGGCCAGCCCAAGCCCACCCATTGACACCCCTAGTTTCATTTGCCACTGATTTCGTGATTTTTCTTCGTGTATACAATTAGTTATGATTTCCTGAATGACCTTGTATCAAAATCTGATATTTCTGGACCGCAATCCAAGACAGAGCAGAACTCTGTCAAACTCAGGCCATGGTCCTGAGAACGCGACGGCCTGATAGGTCGTGTTCTCAAGCCCGTCGCGATGCTTTCCTTGTCGCGTTCTAAACGCGACAGTACCCTACGTCTTATTCTGGCCTTCTGTCCTGGTAGCCTTGTCGCGATCTTCCCCGACCCTGTCGCGACCCTTACTTTCCTACGTCGCGTTCTCAAGCCCGTTGCGACGCTTTCCTTGTCGCTTTCTGAACGTGACAGTACCCTACGTCGCGTTCTAGCCTTCTGTCTTGGCAGCCCTGTTGTGACCCTTTTCAGGCCCTGTCGCGATCTGCCCTGACCCTGTCGCGACCCTTACTGGCCTACGTCGTGTTCACAGGATTTTTTTAACAGTCATACACGCAGTAAAAACACCTGTTTTAAAATGGAGCTTTATTGAATGCTTTAAAATACATATTCACGACTTTTTTTCTATCTATGATTTCTCTTACACATGCACACACATGAACCATCCATATATGGCTGAAATCTGGCATAAAATATCTCATAATGTATCTGGTAATTTATTGCAATAAAGTATATTAATTGCCCTATTTTAAAGGACTTGTATTCGTTTCTTGCGTTGTTTATATATCGATATCGACGCTCCACTGTTCTAGAATTCCTCTAGAACGTCGAGCACCTGTCTTTATATACACACTTTACTTGGCTTGTGGTGAACTCTCCGTCGGATATTCCTTTCGCCGGACTAGTGAACCCTTGCACAAGGCCTCCGTAAGTCTCCTCTGATCATGGATTCCCACATGGTCGACGAGCCGGTTGTACCCTAACACCCATTACACCTTTAGGGATCGATATGATCCAAACGACTATTAGAAGTTCGCTCTTACCTTGAATCACGTCGAACCTCTGGACTTGTGCGTAACATGGCCAGCGGGAAGATCATGAATTCCACCTAACTGCCAATACGACGTGCGCGTGTTGTGCAACTGTTACTATCGCCAGTTACTCGTTGTTTTACGTGATGTACCCTTAGCTCTCATCTATACTCTACTCGCTCGTCTATTCACGTTCTCTCTACTATCTCGTCTATTCATCTAGTGCTCTTAATTATTCTTGGTACTCTATATTGGCCATTGATTGATTGTCTAAAGATACAATATAACCAATGTCTGGCAATATATAAAGGGCCCGATCTGGTCCTGGGATGTGCGCCCGAAAGTGCTAGTGCCCATGGGAGTTAAATGATCAGAGTGTTTGGCATTACACTCAAGTGCTATCCATCTCGACTATCTATATGACAATCAAAACACAAAACGTGCTATACTCTCTCGATGTCTAGAATGACAAACAAGTGCTATACTCTCTCGATGTCTAGAATGACAAACAAGTGCTATACTCATCGTGCTATTATTATACTTGTGCTAGTTGTGCTATGGCCATCCTGCTATTCGTGCTATACTCGATACTTGTGCTACTTTTGGAAACTATACTCGATCTCGTGCTATTGTGCTATCCTGTTACCTGTTGTGCTATCTCTTGCTATATTTTGACTCTCTTGTACCTGCTATCTTTAGATACTCTACCATTAAATGCGTTAATTATTTAAAGCCTGCTTGAGCCTGAGATTTAAGTCCTACTGAGCGTTATCGCTCACCCTACGTTATTTGATGTTGTGTTCTCAGGTGAGACCGAGGATGACACATACACTCACGAGGAAGGGAATGACCAAGAGTGAAGCCAGGAGTACCCTCGAGTCATTATGTTATCTTAGAGTTGTAGTTAGTTATTTCCTTTTAATGCAATGTAATTGGGCCCTATAGAATCGCTCTGATATTAGTGGTTGTAACTAGACATTTGAAAAGTTATTAATGAGAAAGATTTGCTTTAGTATTATTCAATGTGCAATGGTTTGATGTCTAGTATTCGCTCTATACCTTTTTCTTGCAACTGCCTTCGCTCTTCGATATTCCGCGTCGGGGCGTGACATAATCTCTCCATGTTTATGTCATGGGCCATGAGGGACCCAATGAGCTTTTCCAATGACATCATTTTCAAGTCATTGGCTTCTTCTATAGCTATTACCTTGGGAGTCCAAGAAGATGGTAGGGATCTAAGAATTTTCCTTACCATGTCTCCCATCTCATAGCTTTTTACTAATCCTGCTAACCCGTTGGTGATGTCTATAAATCTGCTGAACATTTGGGTTATAGATTCTCCTGACTGCATCTGGAACCTTTCATATTGTGTCACCAGAATGTCTATCCTGGTTTCCTTGACTTTGTCGGTGCCTTCATAAGTGATCCTGAGCTTTTCCCACATTTCCATGGCGGATTTGCAGGCAGATACATGGTTGAATTCCTTTTTACTGAGGGCACAACACAAAATGCTTTTGGCTTTGCAGTTGAGAGAAATCTTCTTTCTATCATCTTCTGTTCAGTTGTCTCTGTTGTTTAGAACAACTAGATCGCCTTCTTCTACTATGGACCATATTTGGAAATCGAATCCTTGTAGGAAGTATTCCATTCTTGTTTTCCAGTAGGTGTAATCTTCTCCGTCGAATAGCGGTGGCCTGTTGACTGGCTGACCTTCTGAGTGACCTTGGGCTGCCATTTGATCTTTTCTCTTTAGATCGTTGGATCTTCTTCTTTGTCGAAGAGACTAGTTCTGATACCACTTGTTGCCCAGCTAGCAAGCCCAGAGGGGGGGTGAATGAGATTCTTAAAAATTATTTAACACTCAAAACCTGTTCACAAAACAGTCACACAAAACACACACTTTGCAGATTGTTAGTGTTAGTGAATCGACAGATCAAACACTTAAAAGCAATCACACGACGCAAAGAATTATCCTGGTTCGGATCTCCTCTCCTTAAGAGTCCTACGTCCAGTCCCTGAGCAATATCTCAGGATTTCACTAACAAGGGTACAGTCCCCCTTAAGGACACTACAGCACCCAGCACCCCAGCTGGTCTTCCTTCAATCGAAGGGAAACAACACCCTGGATACCCCACCAGGTCTTCCTTCACAGCCGAAGGGAACAACACAAGAGAATGTGATCAAAGAGATGATGCCCCTAGATCAAGCTTATAGAACACTGCTTGATCTGAAGCAAGGATTGAGAAGAAAGAGATCTACAATCAAGGACTCTTCTCAGAACAAAAAGCTCTCTCACAGATCTGAACTCAGCACAGAGAGCAAGAGCTAAGGCTAATGGGAGTTTTTGCTTTGCTCTAAGAAAGGCTTGCAGAAGGTTGAAGGTGTTGAAAACTTCTTGTTATCTAACCGTTCTGCTTCATGATACTTCATCCTTCTATATATATATATATCATCATTTGAAATTCGAACGTTGAAGTGCCCGTTGTCTCTATGCATAAGTGTACGTTAGACTACTTGACACTTGGAAGCTTCCAGTCAACAGTCCTTTATCCTTTTATGCACGCAAAGTGAGAGAGAGAGGATCTTCTGTAATCTTCTTTGGCTTCTATTTTGTCCAACGTTGTATGACAGATACTGTCAGAGACCTGCACATATTTAAAACTTGAACAGTAGACAGCTAGGATGTCTCTTGTTGTCAGTCAACGTCAGAATGAATGTTCATCAAAATAGTAATGCCATTTTGTTGTTCTAAAAGATGTTTACAGTGAAGATCGATAATGGAAGATATTGTCTGCATGCATGCAGAGATACGTACTGTCATAATAAATGCATGGCTGTCAAAAGGATACACCTGAAGACTTTGACTTTTCAACATTTTCAAGGATTAATTCGAAAATCGAATCGTTATTTTCCATGAAATAGTTATATACATGACTTACGAAATCGTTGTGTAGATGAGTGAATCGATGTGCATTCATAAGTAAAGAGATACACACACAAATCGTTGTGTGTATAAATAACCAAATCGATGTACAAATCGTTATGATGTTATGAACAAATCGATGTACAAATCGTTGTGAATTACTTAATGAATCATTATAAAAACAAGTCGTTATGATGACTAAAGAAATCGTTACGAGAGCAAATCGTTATGACTAAAGAAATCATTATGAGAGCAAATCGTTACGATGGCTAAAGAAATTGTTACGAGAGCAAATCGTTACAATGACTAAAGAAATCGTTACGAGAGCAAATCGTTACGATGACTAAAGAAATCGTTACGAGAGCAAATCGTTACAATGACTAAAGAAATCGTTACGAGAGCAAATCGTTACGATGACTAAAGAAATCGTTACGAGAGCAAATCGTTACGATGACTAAAGAAATCGTTACGAGAGCAAATCGTTACGATGGCTGAAGAAATCGTTTCAGGAACAAATTGTTACGATCCACTTAACAAATTGTTGTGAGGGCAAGTCTTTGCGATCACTTAATGAATCGTTGTGAGGGAAAATCGTTGCGATCACTTAACGAATCGTTGTGAGGGCAAACCGAAGAAATCGTTATACTGCCCAAATCGATAAAATCACATAGCGAATCCTTATGAATATGAAATCGTTATAGCTCTATAATGGAAATTGATGTGTACTTAGAGAAATTTTATGTGAACTGAACTCTAAATACTTCAGGGTGAGATACTTACAGATTTTGCTTGACTTTGCTTGATTCATTACCTGTGCTTAAAACTTGTTAGATTAAACTTTATATAGTTTTGTTAATCACCAAAATAGATATGTAATTTATTTAAGTTACATGGGGATAAACAGATCATCAGCCAGTTCCAATTACATATCCAATTTCAAATTGCAAATTACATACTGGAAAATAAATTACAAGTCTTCAATTATTCTTCACGCACCTCGTCGGATCTTGCTATCTCCTCGGCTTCTAAACTTCCTGAAATGTTTAGCAAGGGTGAGTCTACACAATAGACTCAGCAAGTAACTTAAAATTCAAACTATATACCTATCACACATGCTTTCTAACAATTTAACACTATTAACATTCAGCAATTAAAGTCACACATATTCATGCTGTAACATAAATGAATTAACATGGAATCGTATTAAACCAAATTATGCTAACACATGTAGAACAATAAATCTAAACATGATTTCTAATAACATGGTATTATTTACATAAGTACAAACATAGAATCACATGCTTTCATACTTTATTCAAATCATTGCGCAGTTCTACAATCTAATCATTGAAACATGTACAAGATAGGTAGCACTCCTAGCATGATTTCTAACTCACTTCACATGCCATTCTAACACTTTACTATACTTCTAGCTTGCTATTATTATAAAAAATTTATCACATTCACATAACTCTTGCATATGGATCACATTAAACTACACAACATGATACTAAACATATAATCACAATTAATCTAACTCATATTAGCACGCACATTATTTTCTCATGACATGCACACATGCACTTACTTTCACACTATCACACTTTCATTTACACACGATTTCCCATTGTTTTCCACTTTCATATTCACGTATTTCTTATCACTTCACTTTGCACATAACATGTGTTACACTCACATATATCTTGCACATACCTTGTGCCACAATCACATGTCATTTTTCACATTATACTTATATTCATTTTTACACAATGCCAAGACACAGCCCAAACCACCACTGGACGATCATATAACACATGCACATTCACATTCATGTACTTAATTACCATACTTAAGCACCAAGCATAGCAATCAAGTCTTGGTTCCTGCAGAAATTGGGGAAAGCCCTTCTCACCATTACCAGTGGAACTTGTCCACCTCCAGGATTTCACAAGACCTTTGCCCAGGTTATCACAATTTAACAAGCCCCTTGTCCAGGGTATCACAATTTATCAAGACCCTTGTCCAGAGTATTACATAATATGTTTGAGCTTTCTCGTAGGTGCACTACTACAGTACAGTTCCAAGCATCTAGGGTGGCAGTGTATTATGGGCACATTTGTTTATCTTATCATCTTTACATGTTTCACACACACATGCTCTTTATTTCCTCACGTCTCATGCACATGCATTTTACATACGCATATGAGTTCTCATCTACTGATTTTAAACCTTACTGTTTCAATTGACAAATAATCATAATAAGGATCTAAACATGTTGAAATTTACTAAATTACACCAAATCACATTAAACATGCTCACATGATTATTTTCCTGTGTTAATTTACAAACATTACTTACTATTGTCCAAAGGGTATAAAATTTTTACCACAGACTACTTACAGGTTAATCATCACATAAACAAATCTCTAGATTTTTTGAAAACATATACAAATTATAACAATTAAAACAAGCATTTTGTAGATTTATTATGAAACCTAACTAAACATGGTTTACAGTGTTACAGATGTATTAAACAATTCCAGTACCTATGTTCAGTAGTCATAATTTCACATAAGATTTTTGACATTTTAACAGGCACAATACTTTTTACTTGGAATTAAAAACAGATAATTCATGCTTACTGTGCTATTTCCAGAAATTTCAATAATTCACGCAGTAAATAGAAATTTGCCCAAATTTCATGATGTGACTTGACATATGTATATGACTCACAAAAATTTTCTGAATCTCTAATTTAACATGGATCTATGTAAACAGTAATTTATAAGGCCAAAACATGCTAGATATTTCATTTCAGGAATTCTAGTAATTAATACAATGTACAAAAATTCAACATAATCACATGGCATGTTCCACTAGGTATACTTGACCATACTAAATTTTCACAGCATATACTCATGTTCAGAAATCCAGAATTTAGGTCACAACATCAAAATAAGTATTTTGTCAGAACTAGTGAACTTGGCGGCGCAGAGGTTGCCGCCAACCTGACTTAACGGCACAAGAGTATGCCGTCAACCAAGGATCTTAACGGCACATGATCCTGCCGTTAAGTTCATATCTGTGAAAACACAGACTGAACACATGAAATCATGGTGGAAGGGGGGTTCCAGGCATAGAATAAAATCCGGAAAAATGGTAAAAACCTAAAGGATTGGTCTATGGCCTGAATCCTTAAGCTACTTGCCTGGAAATAAATCCGTAGAGATATGTTTTGGTCGGAGAAGCCCTCCTTGGCCAGTGCCAAGAAGCTCTCCAAATCTTCTCCCGAGCCGGTTCTGTGTCGATGTAGCCTGCACACCAAGGTCGGGGAAGCCTTCCTCTATGTATGGAGTATCTTCTAGTCGAAGACGAACGCCAGGATTCGCACCCAATCGCCAGATCTAACCCTCTCAAGATCAGGTTTCACATAGATTTTCTAGGGTTCCTCAAGAGATCCCAAAAGAACCTAATCCGTCTAAAAGGGGTGCTTTTATAGAACCTAAGGGGTCATGCACGCATTAGGGTAGGTGATCTAACCGATGGGCAACTTTCCTAAACCAAAACCCGGTAAAACCTCAACCGTTTCCAGATATGAAAACGCACACAACTGGAGAAATAGGCGTCCACATCATGTGCCGCCAACAGGTGGTTGGCGTCCACCTAACTTGCCGCCCACAAGGGGGGTTGGCGTCCATCGATTTGGACGCCAACATCTCTGGCCAGGTTAGCGGCGGACATGTTGCCGCCAACAGGGATTTCGGCCAGAACAGAAGCATACATCAAAACCGTTACAAAGTCACGTCACAAACAGTCTAATGGTTACTGGAATAAGTAGATATCATATGTACAAAGTTAAACATATACATATTTACGTGCACACAACATAATTTCATACAACATGCATGGATTTAAATAGGTATACTATGTACTTCAAAAATTTGATAATGTACTCATATTTAAATATATATTACATGTACAAAAATACCTTGTGTGTACTTACAAGATATATAACAATAATTACATACCATATGTATTACATTATTTAAATAAACTATGCACAGAATAATAAATAAAATACACGCGCACAAGAATAGCACATATTATACTCATACACATAAGTAAGTAAATACTTATAACATGCACAAGATTAAATACATTACATGTACAAAATAAATAGTACAAATTGCACAAAATTCGGGGGCCTCATAATTTGGCTAATTCCCCTGTCCTGAGGCCGCCGACTCCAGGCAAACCACTTATTCTCTATGTGTCTATCTTGGAAGACTCGGTAGGAGCTGTCCTTGCGCAAGTAGATGAAGAAGGCAAGGAGAGGGCAACATACTACCTGTCTAAGCTTCTCAACCCCTGCGAGCAAAGGTACACAGCAATGGAAAGAACATGTGCCACGCTCATATGGGTAGTGCAGAAACTGAAGCACTGCTTTCTTGCTCATGAAGTCCATCTCATAGCCCCCATGAACCCTATCAAATTCCTTCTTGAAAAATCTGTCCTAACTGATAGGCTAGCACGCTGGCAAAGCTTCCTTTCTCAGTTTGAAATCACCTACATTCAGCAGAAATCCATCAAAGGCTATGCCATAGCAGAACATCTCGCTCACCACCCTATTCCTCAGTTCGATCCTATTCGTTCAGAGTTCCCAGATGAAGAACTAATGTCCCTTAGCCAATCTGATCCTATGTGGACATTATATTTTGATGGAGCTCTGAATTCTCAAGGGAAGGGTATTGGGATTGCTCTACTATCACCTGAGGGTGTCACCATCCCACAAGCCTACAAGTTAGAGTTTTCGGACACCAACAACATAGCTGAATATAAAGCTTTGTTGTCTGGTTTGGAGCTCGCTTGTTTCTATGGTGTCACCCATCTGCGAATTGTAGGTGATAATCAGCTGGTCTTGCGCCAAGTGCTCACTAAATACCTCACTCAGGACCCAAAGCTCAAGCCTTACCAAGAACTTGCCTCAGCTTATGCCAAGCTATTCTCCAAGCTGATCTTTGTCCACATCCCTCATCATCAGAATCTTCTAGCCGACGCTCTTGCTACCATCGCTTCAACTCTCAATATATGCTATCCCGGGGATTTTGACAGCATTCAAATTGAACACCGCAATACCCCTGCTGTTCAGAACCCCGTCTTTCTCTGGATCAAGGAGGAGATGTTAAAGAAGTTGGAAAAGAAGGGTAAAATCGAGATTATGTTATTGGAGCTAGAAGAGGAGTTGGAAGATGAGGAGAAGCCATGGTACTATGAGATAACTAAGTATTGCAAGAATCAAACGTACCCTGAGGAAGCCACAAGTGATGAGAAGAAAGCCATAAGGAGGTTGTCCCAAAGTATACCCTGGTTGGGAATACACTCTACAGAAGGGGACTCACTAGAGTTTTGCTCAGATGTCTAGACGATGATGAAGTCTTGAAGGTTGTTGAAGAGGCACATTCGGGTGTGTGTGGTGGCCATGTGAATAGCCAAATACTTGCTAAGAAGATCCTTAGGCAAGGTTTTTACTGGCCTACTCTAGAGGAGGACTGTTCCATTTTTGTCCGCCGGTGTGTCAAGTGCCAACTGCACGCCGACAGAATTCATTCTCCATCCTCTACACTCCACCCAATGTCCTCCCTATGGCCTTTCTCTATGTGGGCTTTCGACATCATTGGTCCCCTTGGTGATCCTAACTCCCAGAACAAAACAAAATCATTCATCCTCACTGCAATGGAGTATTTCACCAAGTGGGTGGAAGCCGAAGCATATGCGGAGATCAAGGCAACAACCGTCTGCAAATTCATCATGAGAAACATCATCACCAGATTTGGCATTCTGAGCACCATCATCACCGACAATGGGCCTCAGTTCATCTCTCAAGAACTACGTGGCCTCTGCAACAGGTATAAAATTGCATTGCATCATTCATCCCCTTATTATCCGCAAGGCAATGGCCAAGCAGAGACCACCAATAAAACTTTAATTAAAATTGTCAAGAAAACATGTGAGGCTAACAAATTCTCAAACTGGCCAGAAAAGCTTGTGGAAGCTCTATGGGCCTACCGCACTTCAATCCATACTCCCACAGGGCAAACACCGTTCGCCCTCACTTATGGAATGGAGGCTGTAGTACCATATGAGATTCTCATTCCCTTATTAAGGATCCAGCTTGACAAGGACTTGTCAATCGACGAGCGGTGTGAATCGCTCCTAGCACAACTGGAACTCCTAGATGAGAAGCGTCTAGTCGCCGCAGAACACACGAGAGTGTACCAAAATAGGCTCACTCGTTTTTTCCAAAAGAAAGTTATTGAGAGAAAATTCAAAGTCGGTGAAATGGTAGTAAAAATAATCTTTGTAAAACCTGGTGGTCCCCGATCTAAACTCCAACCAAACTGGAAAGGGCCGTACGTATTCAAAGAGGTATATCCCGGCAACGCATACAAGCTAGTGAATGCGGAGGGTGAGGAGCTCTCTTACCCTTGGAATGGGCTTCATCTCAAGAAATACTACCCCTAGTTAGGTGTCTTGGATCAACATGGTACGTGGACCCCTAAATGAAAAGCCATCATTGTTAATTCATTTCTGATCCTCAGTGGGTTAGCCTGAAGTGTCGACACACACACACTTGCACGCCCACCCTTGGAAAGCTAGAGGCACGAAATCTAAGGAAGATCAATGCCAAATCAAGAGTCTAGGGCATTACCCGTTTCTTTCCCACTCGGTCTGCCAGTAGACAAGGGAAGCCTGAGGGATCGACCTTTCAAATCTAACCAAAGCTCAAACGGGTGTAGGTCAAGGCATAACAAGGGGAAAAAGAAAAAAAAAAATCAATGTCAAACCCAAATCAAAAGATCTAAAAATCAGGCCAATCAAATGAAAAAGCATGTCAAGAGCGGCATAGTCCCCACGGAGATCTAAATGGACCCAGTCGTAAGCATGCCAAAACCCCAAAAGCCAAAAAAGAACCGAACCCCACTGAGTATAAGGATAGAGGAGTGAGTGTCTCCCCGGTCGCCCTGACTATTGGCAGACTTCCTAAACACTTCTTCCCTTCTCCCCCATGGGTATGCCCTAGGGTCAAAGCAAGGCAACGATCAACTAAAGAGGACGTCGCCAAAAGCCACGTTGGGTGAAGGCACCACTTAAGCATGTCCAACCTCTGTCTAACACACCCAAGAATGGTTAATGAACTCTTAGTGATGGCAGAGTAATTGACATGCCCAAGCACCGTGTTTTCCCAATTAGAGCGGATCCCCTTCGTTCCGCGCGTCTTTTTTTTTAGAAGGGACCATGCCGAGTTGCGGCCCTCAATTCAAGAACAAAAAAATAGAATATTTTGTGAATACTTTCAAAATCCAATTTTTTTGAATATTTTAAAAATAAAAAAATAGAATATTTTGTGAATATTTTCAAATTCCAAAAAAAGTTGAATATCTCCAAAATCCAAAAACAAATCGAACATTTTCAAAATCCAAAAAAAATCAAACACTTCAAAAAATCCCAAGAAAAATCATCACACTCCATCATGCTTGAATGCATTAAACGCATGTCCATATTTAATTCCCTGTTAGCATATGCTTGCTTGCATATTGCATTATCTTATTATGGAGTTTCTTTACTTTTCGCCTTAATTAATAAAAGCTCAGCCCCTTGACAAAATCACGCAGGCAAATACTGTCAATATGCAGGGGGCTGAGCCAGGACTAACATTTAACTTGTTGTTCAAGTGTGTTTCAGGCACGTGGGAGGAAGAAGGCAAAGAACACATGTATATATGTGGCTAAAAGGGGGGCCAGTCCCAAGTACATCATAAGTACCCCGACTGGGTGCACATCATCATCAAAAGGAAGGAAAAGGTACAAGTCATGATAGGTGGCCTAAATCTCGCCACCACTCTCCACTGGTTGGTGCTAGTGGCTGCTCTCGGCCTCGCCAGGATCTGCTGTCGAACGAGGGGCTGGAGGCCTCATGGAGGCGTGCGAACCGGTGGACCCCTGGGTGGCGCGTCCCTCCTCGATGTTCCTCAGATACTGAGAAGATGTCGCAATGTAGCTCCTGGAGTAGGCACTGGCTCGCCCCTCCCTCACTGCGCACTTGAGCCCACGGCGGTACCGGTCCTCTGCCTCCCTCAGCAGGCACTCAGAGACGCCGAGGCTCGTACATGCCTCCACTGCCTACTGGGTCAGCCGCTCCCGCTCCTGGTCCCAGCGGCTGCGCTCCTGGTCCCACCGGGCCTGCTCCCTCCCACGGTCTCGACGCTCCACAACAAGCGTGACGCGGAGCTCCACTGCCTCACGAGGTGGGTCCGAGTCCTTCTGAGTGATCTGAGTCCGCAGCTTGGACAGCTGCTGCGACAGCTCAGTCATCTCAGCACTCGTGCGCGTCTCCCGCGTGAGCACACTCTGGAGCTCGTCCGACTGTAGGCAACAATCACAGGTAAGTATAAATGCTAGTCAATTAATATGCATATCTAATTAAGTTTACTTACTCGTGCAGAGTGGTCATGCTCTGCCTCCTCCGCCCTGGCCACCGCTGCCGCCAACTGCTTTCGGAGTGAGGATACCTCCGGGTCGGGTGCACTCTGGCTCGAGGAGGCGCCTGCCGTGTCAGTGCGCTCCATGGTCGTCTGGGCGGCATGCTGTATGAATCAGAAGATCGAGTCAGCACATGGTAAGGTAAAATGAAGCAAAGGTATGATTTTTTTCAAAATTACCAGTGCATCTAGTGCCTCCCTCGCCTCCGCCAGCTGCGCCTCTGTGCCCGCCAGCTGGGTGCACAGAATGTCGATGAGGTCGTCCCGAGCATCCTGCATATGCACTTACTTGTTAGAACATCATGCATATCATGTTGAAAGCAAGGAAAGTTTGGAGGTGCATACCCTAGCCGGCCTCATGAAGTCCCGGCCCCCGTACTCCTCTTGAAAGCGCCGGAGGTATGCGTGGCTATCGGGGGCATCCGACTCGACCAATTGGCCACCCCACTGCCAGTCAGCGTACTGCTTGGGGAAGCGGAGACGCCAGTCCACCATCTTCGCCTTCCCCCACGTCCTCCTCCCAATCCCCCGGGGCTCCGTCTAGTCGCGCCACTCCTGGTGCAGCCCCAGGGTGCGGGCGGCAAGCCGAAGGCGGAGAGGCTCGATCTCGTTCAAGCAATGGACCCAAAGGTCCCGCACGAACCGAGGTCGATCGCTCTCGACCCACGGCTGGCCGTCATCACCCTGTCCCACATAGGGCTGCCACACGATCTGCACACATGCATGGGTTAGTCACATATAATCAATCATATCAAATGCATGAAAATAAGTGTAGCACGTACCAGGAGTGCCAGGAAATCTCGGATGTCTCGACGGAGGGTGTCGAGCTAGAGGGAGAAAGTGGCGGACGGTCGGAAGCCACCTTCGAGCAAGGGGGAACGCGTCGGGGCGCACCTCGGTCGCCCTCCCCAGGGGGATGTAGTAGTACGACCACACCTGCATGCACACATTGATTAGTTTTCTAAATATTTTCAAAATGCAATAAAGAAAAAGTGCAAAGGTAAGAGGCGTACCTGAAGAAAGGGCACGAATCCGCCCACCGTAGTCTCCCTCCCGGTGCCTCTGGAGAGGTCAGCAAAGGTGTGCGCTAGGAAGGCCACACCCCACACGTGTTGCCCGACCCTCTCCAGGTCCTCCAAGATCTCTAGGAAGCGGCAGTGGATGTCGTCCCCCTTCGTGGCCAGCAGCATCTTCCCTAGGAAGAATACCAAGAACCTCCTCAGGTCCCGGTCTGCCCTCTCCTAATCCTCGGGGTCCTGGCAGTAGACTGCTCGGGCCAGCCAAGCTGCTTGCTGCACAAACGCCTGCAGTGTCTCATCCCCTCTCTGCCTGACTCCCCGAAGGTCCAGGCTCTCCAGCAACTCCACTCGGCCGACCATCCTCCGGTCACCGAGCTCGTCACCCTGGGGCTCCAGGTCTAGCAGATCCTGCACGAACTCTATGTAGTCCGCGTAGGTGACCCCCGTCACTGCCTCCCCATCTACCCTGAGTCCCGTGATCTATGTCACGTCCTCCAGGCTCGGCACCATGTGCCCCCAGGGGAAGAGAAAGGCCCGGCTCACTCTGTCCCACCTCTCCCTCAGTGCTTGTATCAGGGGGCTATCTACAAAAAAGGGCTCGATCTACAAGATCATCCCGAACCCCATCCCCCGGACTCGCTCCCTCTAGAAGTCCAGGAGCCCCTGATACGCTGCCAGTACGAGTGGTCACTGCATCCACGGCTTCATTATCCCCTGCACGATGCACACAGAAGTTAGTACACATCAAAGAATCAAAAGATGTGCAAAATCAGGCCCAATTTCCCTTCCTCGGGCAGCTTTTGAATCGCGTCTAACACAGTGGCCGCAGTTCAAATTTTGAAATGCGTCCATTGTGTTGGCCGCGTTTCAAAGCCGAAATGCGGCGGCTTTAGCCACCGCGATTCAGGCGCGTGAATCGCATCCACTGTAGTGGACGTGATTCACGCCTTCTCCTTCCCGATGCCAATGGCACCCCCCTCTCCCCTTCCACCTCAAACACGGAGATAAGGATCGGATACTTACCGTTTCAGGCCGTGGGGGGACTTCCCGGCCGAGGCGGCCTCTTCTCCATGCCGCGTAATCCCCTTCGCCCACCGCACCTTCTTCTTCCTCCGTCACCGCCACACCGCCCTCACCCGCCGCCGGCATCGGCTCCTCCTCCATCACCACTACAAGTTCGTCGCCGGCCGCCAGGAGCTCGGCCACCATCTTGCTCGCCCCCGAAGTGTCCACCGTCGCTGGTGTCGCCGCCTCCTCCGAGGCCGGCGAAGCCTCGCTCTACAGCCACTTTTCCGTCACCGTCTTCTTCATCGTCAGCCAGAGTGAGAGTGAGGGAGAAGAGAGAGAGAGAGTCTAGTGAGAGTCGAGAGAGAGAAGAGGAATCGAAGAAGAGAGGGAAAGAGCCGTTGGGGAGGCAAAACGGACAGAAGGAGACGCCCTTGGGCATTTTGTAGCCCCCGAGAAGTTTCAAAATCACGTCCGATGCAGTGGACGTGAATATGAACCGTCATCTCTAAATGCGTCCGGCTTAGCTGACACGATTTAGGAGTCATCATTGCTTCGGTGCAAACTTTCAGGTGCGTGATTTTCAAAATTTTGAAGTACAATTTGAAGCACGTCGGGGCCAGAGGACGCAAATAATGAGAAAGGCGTCGCGTCAAGTGGACGCGGATCAAGCAGATATCCGCGGCGTCTGCAGTGGATGCGATTCAAAGTATTCATCCGAGGCTTAAATTTTGAGGATAAAATCAAAGTGTCTGGATGATACAATCCCATTCAAGGGGCAATTCGTTCATATTAAGGATACAATTCATTTCTCATTAAGGATTTAATCCCGACGCTTACAAACGGCCACCTTGGGCCAAAGTTTCCCGAGTTCTCTTACATAACCCATCCAGTCATTTTCAACCTCTTCTACATTTGGGAATGGCCTCCTGTAAGAGCAAACCTTCCACAGAGCCTTTATAGTGTCTGCCTCCTCGCCGTCATTGTTTGTCCCGATGTCCCGCCATTTGATTAGCGGGAGGTAAGATGGCCCTTCAAAATTGCACCGTGGAAGCCCGAGTTGAGGAAGGCAATGGTGCGGATTGTAAAGGACAAACTCGGACGCCCCGATCAATCGCAAGTCCACACCAGGTGCTATCCGAGTCCGCAAGTCCCTAGTGAGAAGAGGCACTGGAGTACAAGTAAACGCATTCCCGGGCATGCTTCGGAAGTAATCACGCCAATCTGCCCGTGTCTTGAGTTGTGGAACCCGGTTAGCCACGCGCCCTTCTAAGCCGACAATGTTATCCAAATTCTTAAGCGGACTTTTGGAGAAAATCCGGAACGAGCTAGAGGCCTCATTGCTCACATCAAACTTAAAGTGTAGGTCAGTCCAGCAAGTGAGTAAAAGCATAGAACCGTAAGGAGGCCTACCCAAGCTCGCCGCCGTCAGTCCGCTGTAAAGGACGGCTAGCACCGTCAGTCCCAGTCTCTCACCTTCCCAAATACTGTGCACCGCACCCAGTTGATCCTCTTCCAATACATTGTCAATTGAGGGGAAGAGGAGTGCGCCTACCACACAGATGGCGAATCCCTTCATCACTTGCTCCAACCTCCTGCCATCCCCTACCTTTGGTATTTCTTTCATGGTCCAGGCCGCCAACCTTTGTAGACTAACTCCCTTCTCAGTCCTGAGATCTTGAGCCACCCTTGCATCCATGAAGCTCTTCAACACCGCCTTGCTTGTAAAGTACCTTGGCATGATCACCATCTCATCTTCCTCGCCTCATTTCATTCGCTTCAAACCTAGCAAAATCTCAACCTCTTCCAATAGGATAGTGGCTTTAAATGCCTTGAAGAGGAAGGTGTGGGTTTGAGGGTGCCACAGTTCTACCAATGACCCCAGAGCCGCCTAGTCAAGGTGGGTCTCGTGGTACCTCTTGGCATGGACGGCAAGGTTGTTGATCCCCCATTTCTTGAGGATGTTGGTCATGTCAAGGGTAATGGAAGCAGTCAGTTGTTGAAGCCAGGGGAGGCGCATATAACGCCGGTTGCCCGGGAAAAGTGGGTAGTCCTGTGACATGAGCATGAATGAGGATGGTTGTATGGGGATATTGATCAAGTGGAAGTGGTCATGGCATGATGCATGGGTGCATGGGTCGTGGGGATGTGATGGGTCGGCCATGGTGTTGATATTGAAGAGAGGAAGAGAGAAAGAGAAGAAAAAAAAAAGAGAGGGAAAGAAAGAGACCAAGAACAAAACAAAAACACATTAAGAACTTGGAAAACACATCCAAAGCAATGACTTAAAAGATCAAATTTGCTCACCAGTTTAGCTTGAACTAACTTAAAAATGTGTCCTTCCACTTGATTCAACCTTTGAAAACCATCCACTCTTGACCTCTTGGAGGAGGTGGCACCACCATGATCCATTGCTCCAAGCCTCTTCTTCTCCTTCCCTTCTTCTTCTCCTTGCTTCACTTTCTTGAACCTTGCACTTAGGGAGGGAAAGGAGCTTGAGGAGAGGATTTGGGGGTGTTTTCTAACCTCCCCAAATCCCCTTGGCCCGGAGGCAAACTCTCCTCCATGCAATAAAGGGAGCAAAAGACAAAAACAGTGCAGGAGATCAAGTCTCGGATGGATGTTTTGAATCGCGTCCGATGCAGTGGATGCGATTCATGATTGAAAGGCGTCTGGTATTCCCGCCGCGATTTTCAAGCAACTTCAATTTTACATTTTCTTTGTATTATATGTTTCTTGTCAATACTGATGAGTCTTTTAGCGCATGATTTGGATATCTTTTCCGCCGCACAATTCACGATCGTCTTCGGCAACCGCCATCTTTGGTATTGTACATATTGCATCTTACTATATAGTATACTTTATTAGAGCACATCAAGGACATTGAGGCTCTGATGAATCTGGGATTTGAGTTCCCCTCCTCCGCTAAAAACAATGATGATCCCAGAAGATTCTCACGACTTGAGGATACGCCGTTGCGTTGCGGAAGGACGATGGTTCCGTCCAGTATCTTGACTTCCGCACCGTAGCAATATTATCCTTGATTATCTTATATTTTCTTTTGTTTTAATCTTTTTCTTTTAGCCCAGCATGCATCATGTAGGACTTTGAACATAATTTCGGATAATCACTCTCATTTTTAACTGAAGAGAGCCACTTGTTCCCTAATGCCAATTAACATGAAATATTCCACTCCGAGTCAAGTATTTAGTTCATTGTGTTGATGTTTGAAGATCTTTTTTTGAGAAACTCAGTTGTCTTGGATTCCTGTTTCAGTTCATCTAATCCCCCAAAGATCCACCTGAGGTAGTGGCAGACGCCCCCAATGGTGCAACCTAACGGATTGTGTCCTTAGGTACTTCTCCAACGTTGGAAGTTGATCTTTCTCCCTTCCGTGCCCACGTGCACACTCTTTCTCCTTTTCGTCCAGCCATTAAGTTTTCTCCTGAGATTTTCTGAGAGCCGCTTCACTTTGAATTGACGAACAACTTCAGTCGTATGTTGTCGGGGCGTGTCTCATCACACCTTGGCGTCTACTTTTCAGTCATTCCACTTCATTCACCCCATTCCATTGCTTTCATTTCGTGTCACTCTGCTTCACTTCCTTGCAAAGTAGACGCCAAGGTGAGGCAGCTGTAGACATGCCATTTTGGCATCATATCGAGAAAATTTCATGTTGCACCGCAATGTCTCAAAGTGGCTCTCTTCAATTAACCTCTTGAGTGATTTTCCTATTTTTCTAGATTTTTATAGGATTTTTAGGAATTTTTCTAAAGGGGTCAAAGAGGTCTAATGGACTTACATGATTCGCGTCTGGTACGATGGACGCCTCTTAAAAGAGTTTGATCCACGGCGGGTAAAGCCGACGTGTATCACACTTCCTTTTTCCATAGCTACTTTATCTAGAATCGCGTCCGACAACGCCGCCGCGATTAAAAGTCAAACCTAAACGTACACCCTAAAGTCGCGGCATTTAAGAGGAGTCACGTTTCAAATCATTTCAAAGCAAGAATTGCGTCCGACTAAGCCGACGCGATTAGAACCTAAGCCTAAACGTACCCCCTAATGCCGCGGCATTTAAGAGCACCCACGTCTCGAATCATGGCAAATTTAGAATCGCATCCTCTTAAGTCGCCGCATTTTCAAAGCCACCTGTCAAATCAAGATCAATTCTGTCAGAAGATCGATTCAGTTGGGAAACGCAGCGGCCATGCCAGGCGCGATTATGAATCCTAGCTATAGGTCATGATTAGCAAATCATGTGGATCTTTTAAATTGCGGCGCTTTGGTCGGGCGCGAATTCATTTGATAGGCGTCCACTATACCCGACGCGATTCAAGAACTTTGCCTATAAATATAGACCCGGAGCCATTGTTTGAAGGAATCATTTCATATTTACGATGAAGCCCTGCCGGATTGTCTAGGGAACCCGAGCTTAAGGCGAAGCCCTGCTGGATCGGAGACCCGCATCCCAAAGCTAAGGAGAAGCGATGTCAACTCGAGCCTTTCCACGTCTCTGTCCTTGGAGTTTGGAGCATTCTTCCTCATTCCATTGGGGCGCGACGGGGAGAAGCTTCATCCACGTCGTCCACCTCTTCCAACCATCTCCGCAGTGGCCCACAACGTCGTTCTCCTTTCTCCTCTTCACTTCTTTATCGTACCCGCTGCATGCATTCATCACGCTACCACACACACACACACACTTCATTTACTCCATTCCTGCACTTTTAGGGGTTTAACACCGCCCCACGAGGTGTGTTAACTCCAAATTAATGCTTTTATTTCTATCTCTTTTGAGCTTTTACTACACTTCTTAAGTCTAATCAATCTGTCACGTTTTCTTGTTGTTTCTTCTTTTGCAAGGTAATCATCGGAGCTAAATCTCCTTTACCGGCCGGCCGGTGGAAGGAGTAAGAAGGAACCACACATCAACTCCCGCGATCTTCGGGTGAAGGTAAGTACACCACTTTCCCTTTCCACCCGTTTCATTCGGTACCCACGTGTACCTGGCGATCACAATTCCATTTCGTGCACACACGCACTCCTTTCTTTTTTTGTCTTTTTCTTCTTTTCCACCCATTTCCACCATTTTCTCCCTTCCATTCACTTAAAAATATATATATTTTTTAAATCAAACTCTTTGTGGGATGGTCTCTTTGAAGAGAAAACACCATCTACAATGAGCTCACAATCAAGAATAAATATCCACTTCCCCGAATTGATGATTTATTTGATCAGTTGTCGGGAGCTCAATATTTCTCAAAAATTGATCTCAGGTCTGGTTATCACCAATTGAGAATTCAGGAGAAAGATATCCATTAGACGGCATTCCGTAGTAGGTATGGGCATTATGAATTTGTTGTAATGCCATTCAGATTGACTAATGCCCCTGTTGCATTCATGCGACTAATGAATGATATTTTCATAATTCACTTGGATCAATTTGCTATTGTATTTATTGATGATATCTTGGTTTATTCAAAAAGTGTGAAGGAGTATGAGGTACACCTACATATTACCTTACAGTTATTAAGAGATCATAAGTTATATGCCAAGTTTAGTAAGTCTGAGTTCAGGATGAAGCAAGTGACATTTCTGGGTCATGTTATTTCTAAAGATGGTTTAGCGGTAGACTTTTCTAAGATTGAAGCCATCCAACATTGGGAACAACCTCGGACCCTCACTGAAATCTGAAGTTTTCTGGGTATGGCTAGCTATTACCGCCGATTTGTCAAAAATTTCTAAAAAATTGCCACACCACTTACCCAGATAACTCGGAAGGATGTGCCCTTTGTATAGAGCAATGATTGCGAGCACGCCTTCCAGAAGTTGAAGGAATGTCTAACCTCTGCACCAGTCCTGACCTTACCCATAATTGGAAAAAGTTTTAAAGTGTACACTGATGCTTCAACCATAGGGCTGGGATGTGTTCTAATGCAGGAAGGAAAAGTTGTTGCCTATGCATCCAGACAATTGAGAAACCATGAATGCAACTATCTAGTTCACGATTTGGAACTTGCTGCAGTAATTTTTGCTTTGAAGCTGTGGAGGCATTATATTTATGGCAGTCAATTTATTGTGTATTCCGATCACTAGAGTCTGAAGTATCTGTTTTCCATGAGGCAAAGAAGATGGTTGGAATTCGTCAAGGATTATGATTTTAAAATTGAATACCATCCAGGAAATGGGAACACTGTTGCAGACGCTCTCAGTAGAAACCCTGTGGCTCAGATGGCAAGTTTAATGATTAAAGAATGGAGGCCTTTGGAGGAATTCTCTACACTAAATCTAGAAGCCAAACCACAGGAGGATAAGGTCATGATAGTAAATCTGAGAGTCCACTCTGACCTTTTGATGCAAATCAAAACACAACAAGACACTGATCCTGCATTGATTGAAATCAGGGAGAACTTGAATTCTAAACCAGATTTTTGTGTTGACGATCAAGGGAAACTTCGATTTCGGTCAAGATTGTGTGCCAAATAATTCAGAGATCAAGTAGCAAATACTGGAAGAAGCACACCGAACTTACTATACCATTCACCCTGGAACTGTCAAAATGTACCAGGATCTCAAGAAAAACTTTTGGTGGTGTAACATGAAGAAAGACATTGTAAGTTTCATAGCAAAGTGTCTAACCTACCAAAAGATTAAGGCCGAACACCAGAAACCGGCGGGAAAATTAAAGCCTCTGGAGGTACCATAGTGGAAATGGGACAGCGTGGGCATGGATTTTATTACAGAATTACCCAAGACCTGTGGAGGATATGATGCAATATGTGTAATAATCGATCGACTCACCAAATCAGCTCATTTTCTGGCTATAAAGTGCAAATGGTCTGTTAATGTCTTGGCAGTATTGTATTTGAAGGAGATCGTTCGGTTACATAGAATTCCAAAAGAGATTATTTCTGATCATGATGCAAGGTTCACTTCACATTTCTAGAAGGAACTACAGGAAGCTTTGGGGACCAAATTGAAATTTAGTACAGCTTTCCATCCCCAAACTGATGGACAAATTGAAAGGTTAAATCAAGTAGTGGAAGACATGTGCCGAGCTTGTGCACTGGAATTCGGGAAGGATTGGAATAATCACTTACCAATCATGGAGTTTGCTTACAACAATAGCTACCAGAGCACCATTCAGATGGCACCTTTTGAGGCTTTGTATGGTAGGCAATGTAGATCACCCATCTGTTGGACAGAGCTAGATGAACTACAAATTCTGGGGCTAGAAATGATTTAAGAGACATCAAAAATCATAAAGATAGTCCAAGGAAGGATGAAGGCTGCTCATGATCGCCAGAAAAGTTATGTCGATCAACGAAGAAGAGAACTGGAATTCCAGCAAGGAGATCATGTTTTTCTAAAAGTATCACCTCGAAGAGGAATCCACAGATTCAGAGTTAGAGGCAAGCTTAGTACACGCTATATCGAACCATTTGAAATTTTAAGAAGAGCTGGAGTAGTGACTTATCAGCTTGCTCTTCCCCCTCAGTTATCCAAAGTACATGATATTTTCCATGTATCTATGCTACAGAAATATGTAAATGATCCGTCCCATGTCACTGAATATGAAGATCTGAAAGTGCAAAATAACTTGGCATACGAAGAGAAGCCAGTTCAAATCCTCGACCGAAAAATCAAGCAACTCTGGAATAAGGAAGTGCCATTAGTAAAAGTTCAATGGAGTCAGCGAGGCCAAGAAGAAGCAACATGGGAATTAGAAGAGGCTATTAAGAGCAAATATCCAGAGTTATTTGCAAGTTAGTAGTTGTTACTAGTTGAATTTAGAGGGCCAAATTCTCTTCTAGTGGGGGAGAGATGTAACACCTCGATTTTTATTTATAAAATAAATGGTCATTTATGTATAATACATGTTGACTTTCTGATTAGTTTAAATTATATCACACTCTGCCTATTCTAAAATAATCATTAGAGATAAGCCCACTTGAGTCGCATAAATGGGCAACCTAAATAAATAAGATTTTGTTTATACAAAAAGGTTAAACAAAATAAAAAGGGGATTGTATTATATATATATATATATATATATGTTTAATGACACAATGATTACGTAGGAGGGTTACTGTTCATCCTACGTAACCATTGTTACGTAACAATAGTGTTACGTGTGAACCATGGGTTAAATCCCACTGGAGATTTCATCTCCACCGTTCGCGGAGTTTGTACTCCCCTTTAGATAAACTCAACCCCACCTACGTGTCTAAGTCCGGTGAAATCTCCCCGGAGATTTCATCCCCATGGCCCACGATTTCACGCATGCCTTTTCCCCTTCAAAGATAAACTCTACATATAAACCCTCCCAGTAATCCTTATCCAACTTCACCCCCTACTGCTTTGTCTGCTAGTGCTGCTGCTGCTACTGCTGCCGCTACTATTGTTGCTGCTGCTTCACTAAAGCCTGGGGAAGAAGAAGAAGGAAGAAGCTCCGGAAGTTCGGGTTGCTTAAAGAAATACTCTCATTTTCTTCTAGCAGAGGTAGGAAATTATCACCACCTCAACCCCTCACATAAACCTCAACCTCTTCTGGAAACAACTTGTTACTCTCACTTAAACCACAACCTCTTCTAGAATAATGTAGGGAATCACGTTTCCCCTTCCCCCTTCTCAATTGTTATTCCCCAAACATCACTACTCTAAGGACTTGCTAGTATCAGAGAGAATCTTGGCATTATACCCTCAACCCACCGTTTGAACCACTCTTATATTTTATCCTTTATTTTAGGGATAACAAAACTCATGATTATCTTAAATATCATAAATATATTTAATATCATGTTTTCCTCGAAAATACAAGATACTATGGTATTATCGTTTCCTGATTTGTACTGAAAAGCTAAATCAACTGTTAATTAAGGCATATCGATTACTGACTAAGTGCCACATCGATTACTATTTTTAAAGTTCACATCGATTACTATACAAACACATCGACATCGATTCCAACATCGACTTTGTAACGACCCTGGATATTTATGCCCAATAAAGCTCCATATCCAAATCTGCCTCCCACGATCGGACCAAAATCTTACAATGGATAACGCACACAAGTGTCCAGTAAGAATATAAAAGACAACAACAACAATATAAGACACAAGAATGAACATGTGCTCATATCTGTATACAACAATGTACAACTGTCCCAATACATTATTACATGTCCAAGAAAGGAGTACAACTACCTGGGGCATACCCCAAGGGAGCACGAGCTCACACAGACACAACTAACTCTACTGCTGGTGGTACAAGTCTGCCACAAATGCCTCCGCATGCCACACAAACGGCTAACACCTGAAAAGAGCTGTAAGAGAGTGAGCCTCAACACATCACTGGATCAGTAAGGACCTCCCAAAAACAACATCCGAAAACTACAAAGACCTTAACCCCAAAAGGGGTCTCACTGGCAACATCGGTAGCCAAACCACAACATGCTCACAAAGCATGATTAAACAACAATTATACATAAGCATACCAGCTAATTCAATCCTCGAAAAGTAAGGGGAAACAATAGGACTAGCTCGGCACTACTAGTCCGCCCAACAGCTGAAACGCCTCGACCACAAGCCTCACTGGCAGACCACTGCCTAGGCTACCAGTCTCATAGGCAAACCATCGCCTAAGCTGTAAGCCTCACAAGCAAACTACCCACGTAGGGTAATAACACAACGCGTGGAAGGTCATACCATAAGACCTCCACAGAACACAAGCCCACCTCAACACCTACAGAGGTTGGTACACACGTACCACAACGCAAAGCTACCCATGAAGGGTACAGATACCTACTACCACGAGGTACGAAAACGGAACCACAACCAGAATCGTGCCACCACCAGGGCACACCACAACGGGTAAACCTCAACTAGCAAGTCACACACACAAGCCACAACCAGTGGCAAAGCACGAGTTGGAAAGGAACGACGCCACCACATAGGAACGGACTACTGGTTCATGATGCCAGTATCCAACCCGGACAACACAGCACAAGAACCACCTCTTAGTCTCGCAGTCACGGACGAAAGGTCCAACTGCCGCTCGACAACCACAAACCAAAGAACAGTGGAGACCAACCAACACCACACCTGCAGACCACACAGTTGCAGGCCCAAGCCTGGAACCTTTAGGGACTCCGGCCCGAGCTCCCTAAAGTGAGGCACTAGAAACACAGGACTAGTTGGGGACCAGTGACGTCTACTGGTGTTCATCCCCCAACCATGAGCGCGCTACAAGCGACTGCACACCCACAAACATAAGTCATTGCCCACTGTCGTCTTTGCCTCAGTCGGGCGTACAACTCAAACACAGGAGTAAGGGTGTCTAGGAAGACGACACAAACCTCTACGATACACACCATATTGGGACACGCCCCAAGTACAACACACGTGCCTGGCTCACCAAGGAACCTGGGATACCCGACTGAAGAGGTATTCTGGAATAGGCGCCGGACCACCAAACTCGACAAACTCATAAACCACGATATGTACTTATATAAACTTTGTTATAAACCACGATACACAAGTGTCAGGATTAGCTCGTCACTGGTCACCATATGACCTTCAAGCCAATCTACACCGATACATACATGAATCACAATATCATATAGTAACCTTGCCTGTCATTGGTCATCTCATGACCTCCATAGCAACATTGAACCACTAGCTAACCATACAGTAGCTCTTAACCCCACACATGCTCTACTAACATAAACTATCTTAAGTAGCTTTAAAAGACAACAAAGAACCAAGGCTAGGTCCACATATGAGCCTCACTGCCCAAGCACACAACTCACCCCACAGAGTCTAAAACGTGATGGACACAGGCGTCGCCTTTCAAATCGCGACGACCTGTCCGGACATAATTCAAAGCTTAACGAGATAAGGCCCAGTGTCGCGACATAATCACGGCGGCCCGATACCTCGCCTTTAAGCCAAACCCGACAGTCGGAGTTCAAATTACGACAACGCGATGCGTCGCGACAACACAAGTCGGTTAACACACTCATGAACATGACATACAAAAGTGACGCGTTCATGACCACCAATAACCATAAACAATAATAATATAAACGTGACGACCTTAATGGTCACGTTTACATCAATCAGAACAACTCACCAATCGGAAACAGAAACGTGATGTCTCACTGCGTCGCGTTCATACCATGATTGCGACAGTTAAGCCTGTCGTGTTTCAAACGCGACTGTGGAGTCAGCTACACGGCTAAACCCCACCTTCTCTACACGAGAACCAACACTTAAACGATGCAAATAACAGACTAAAGCATTAAACGAGTTATCCTCAATAAGGCAAACCACCCACACATGCCTCCACCCCTTTAAACCCTTTCAAAACAAAATAACACAAGTAGGAAGTCTCCCTACCAACTGAACGAGTCCGAAGAATGCGAAGATTTCCTCGTCGTCGGCACACCCACGCTCCGGACGCCATCCTCGCGTGGACCCCGCACCGCACGAACCACTAGAAGGCCAAAAATGCCGCAGGAGCTCCATAGCAGCTCCCCCTTCGCATAGACAGAGCTCCTCTGCTCTATTTGGGCGAAACAGAGCATTTAAACCATAATTGAAATTGTAACGTAGGCAGACGTCGCGTTTAAGAGTTAAACGCGACGACCCTAACCGTCGCCAAGCAAAACTCAGTGCGCCACGCGTCACAAAGGTGGTTCTGTGAATCGCGATGTAGTAAGCCGTCGCGTTTTAAAATGCGACGACATGCCCCGTCGCGTTCACAACCAGTGAACCTGTGGGCCATTTGGGCTAGAACGTCCGGCCCACAATGCTCACACAATGCACAGAAACCACAAACAAGGCTCAATGACCACCTCTTGGTCATGGGCACCATTCCAAAATCATTAAACACGGATTCTAAAAGATCGTGTCACTACATTACTATCACCTAAAAAGGAATGTCGTCCCCGACATTCAGGATGAAACCACGGCAAGCCAGACTATCACCTAAAAAGAATTTAAACCATATACGGAACAAGTAGGATACACTTTCTCTTCACTTGCCTTTCAAATCATCTCAATCTGCTCATTTCCGTGCCTGTTCTGCTCTTCCTTTCTCTTTAATTCATTTTATAGCTACTCTGTCTGATTATTGCAATCTGCTCTTTCTCTAGCTTTTAACTATAGGCGATTCTACCTTACTGTTGGCGCTTTATCTCCTTGGACTCGATCTGCTTCCACATTTTCCTGGCTGTGTTTGCAACATTTCTTTCTGTGCTGCTTCTCTTACTTGAATCTCTTTATCATAAAGTGCCACCCTCAAGTATTCAGCCATATAAAACCATCTTTATTTTCTCAAACTTCTTGGTGCCTTTCCATTATCTACCTATCACTACCAACTGTTATTCTGCCTTATCTTTATTCATTTTCTCAACTGCAAGTTTCTTAAAGAAAAATCAAATTCCTATATTTGAATTTCCTGCCTCTTTATACCATTCTACGCTTACTGCCTTAAATCATATCTAGCCAAGAAACTGTACGAAAACCTCAAACTTTCCCTTAATCATTCAACCTCAGATAATTTGTGAATATAAAATCTTCTATGCTTCCGCTGTGCTATTCTGATTACATCGGACATTTGGCAAGATATTCCATAAATTCTGCTCCTATTCTTATCTTTAATTACTTTTTCTCTTTTACTATTACTTTGACTCCAGTTGGACTCAATTTTGACCTTATTTACTTCTCAAATTATCTTGCTCAATCAATTAACACTGGAAGAAAATACTGGAATTCCTGATCTACTTTTCTCAATATTTCAATTCTGATTGTGCCACATACTTAAATTCTGAATTCTACCATACTACTACTAACATACCTTGCTCTTCATATACTTTCCTTACTTTAAATTACATTTTTTGGCTAATTTAACAAATCTATTGCATAACCCTTCAAAATATCCGTTCTCATTGCTGTGACACTGCATTCTCTTATCGGGGAATAAAACTACTCAACTAACTCTGTACATATTCCACCTTCAACTTTACCAAACTTTCTCTCAATCAGATGCCACCTGACCCCAAACTTTTCACTGTTTAACTGATCACACTTCTCCTTTTTGTACTCAACAATTCCAATTTCCATACATTTATTGCTCTTTCTATTCTATTCTACCACACTCTAATCTGCTTACTATTCTTACATCGATTCTGAAATACCTTTCAGAAAATACCTCTACTCAATCTAAATCACTTTCTGTGCACTGGCATGCTGAACACTTTCTGAACCAACTAATTATATCCATTTCATAGTCTGCTATACTCTTTCTTTCTCTGGTCAATAACCTGCCAACTGCATTAAACATAATATTGTCTCTGCAAAATATTTCTCTTGATTATTCTGCTACCTGGCTAATCTCACTATACCATTTACACTGTAACTCTTCTTAACATACAATCATCTTTCACTAAAATACCGCCAAAGCCAGAACCTGAAACTGATTTCTTTAAATACAATAACCTACTTTGCCTGATTCCTTTATTCCACATTATGACTGCAACATACTCATTAATATTCTTTCATTCAATTCCTTTCACAAGCTGCCTTGTTGTTTCACTCAGTCTGATATTTCTTAACTGCTTCTCAACTGATTCATTTCCTTTTATTCAGACTCACACAACTTTAACTCATTCCAATCATTCTTAACCTTAACCTCAATCTTTTTCTGACACCAACTTTACCTCTCTCTCTCTCTCTTTTCCACAGACTGCACACAACTGCTAAACATCACTAATCTTATCTTTAGCACTGAAATCTTTAACAAACCACTCTATGGAATCTTCTTAATCTAACACTTGCCAATTGAATGTCTTTCTTCTTAAATTCTCGGGAAAATCTAACTGCACATTGATCTTCCTTTACTCTTTTTTTACCCAACTGGTCACCTCAGCACATACTTACATAGATCTCTATATCAAATTTCCCATTATCATCATTACTCACAACAACACTATTCTCAAGCCCTTTACTACAATCGTCTCTAGTCTCAAGGCACACTTAATCTGGCTGCCACAAATCACTGCTTTTCTGTTTACCAGTACCTTATCTAAAGCTAATCTGCTTCACTTTATTATTCTAAACCGTCCATATCATTAATCACATTATTGTCCAATCTGCTTCTTAACATAAATCTCAGACACAACAATTTCCTCTGCTAAATTTCTCAATCACAGTTCGTACACTTAACAATTCCTTAACACATACCATTCCTCATTATAACACTGTTCCCTCTACTATTCTATCACACCATTACCTTATACTTGTCTCTGCCAACTCTATACCTTACTAAAACACCTTTACTGAATTCCATATCTAAATTCACTATTCCCTTCAATTTCTATAATTGAGAACCTTTAAGCAACTACACTTTAACTGCAAACTGGCACACTGGTATAACCACTCAACTTATACCACTAGCCTCACCATTTCTCTGCCATTACTAACATCTGCCAGATTCGCAAACAACTATACATATTTCACATATAAAAAAAACTCACGTAAAAATCATTTTAAGCCACACAAAACCGTAGACTTACTACCAGCAGTGGACATTAAACCATGTCTTGGGACATTGTAACCTCAATGTCTTTTCATATTCTAACTAGACCATGCTCTGATACCAACTGTAACGACCCTGGATATTTATGCCCAATAAGTCTCCATATCCAAGTGCACCTCCCGCGATCGGAACAAAGTCTCGCAAGGGATAACGCACACAAGTGTCCAGTAAGAATATAAAAGACAACAACAACAATATAAGACACAAGAAAGAACATGTGCTCATATCTGTATACAACAATGTACAACTGTTCCAATACATTATTACATGTCCAAGAAAAGAGTACAACCACCTGGGGCATACCCGGAGGGAGAACGAGCTCACACAGACACAACTAACTTTATTGCTGGTGGTACAAGTCTGCCACAAATGCCTCTACATGCCACACAAACGACTAACACCTAAAAAGAGTTGTAAGGGAGTGAGCCTCAACACGTCACTGGCTCAGTAGGGACCTTCCAAAAACAACACCAAAAAACTACAAAGACCTTAACCCCAAAATGGATCTCACTGGCAACACCGGTAGTCAAACCACAACATGCTCACACAAAGCATGATTAAAGAATAATTATACATAAGCATACCAACTAATTCAATCCTCGAAAAGTAAGGGGAAAAAACAGGACTAGCTTGACACAACTAGTCCGCCCAACAGCTGAAACGCCTCGACCACAAGCCTCACCGACAGACCACTGACTAGGCTACCAGTCTCACAGGCAAACCATTGCCTAAGCTGTAAGCCTCACAGGCAAACTATCCCCGCAGGGTAACACACGAGGCGTGGAAGGTCATACCACAAGACCTCCATAGAACACAAGCCCACCTCAACACCTACAGAGGCTGGTACACACGTACCACAACACAAAGCTACCCATGAAGGGTACTTGTACCTACTACCACGAGGTACGAAAACGGAACCACAACCAAAATCGTGCCACCACCAGGGCACACCACAATGGGTAAACCTCAACTAGCAAGTCACACACACAAGCCACAACCAGTGGCAAAGCACGAGTCGGAAAGGAATGACGCCACCACACGGGAACATACTACTGATTCATGATGCCAGTATCCAACCCAGACAACATGGCACAAGAACCACCTCTCAGCAGTCATGGACGAAAGGTCCAATTGCTGCTCCACAACCACAAACCAAAGAACAGTGGAGACCAACCAACACCACACCTGCAGACCACACAGTTGCAGGCCCAAGCCTGGCACCTTTAGGGACTCCAGCCCGAGCTCTCTAAAGTGAGGCACTGGAAACACAGGACTAGCTAGGGACCAGTGACGTCTACTGGTGTTCATCCCCCAACCATGAGCGCGCTACAAGCGACTGCACCCCCACAAACACAAGTCGCTGCCCACTGTCGTCTTTCCCTTAGCCGGACGTACAACTCAAACACATGAGTGAGGGTGTCCAGGAAGACGACACAAACCTCTCCGGTACACACCATACTGGGACATGCCCCGAGCACAACACACGTGCCTGGCTCACCAAGGAACCTGGGTACCCGACTGAAGAGGTATTCCAGAATAGGCGCCAGACCACCAAACTCGACAAACACATAAACCACGATATGTACTTATATAAACTTTGTTATAAACCACGGTACATAAGTGTCAGGATTAGCTCGTCACTGGTCACCATATGACCTTCAAGCCAATCTACACCGATACATACATGAATCACAATATCATATAGTAACCTTGCCTGTCATTGGTCATCTCATGACCTCCATAGCAACATTGAACCACTAGCTAACCATACAGTAGCTCTTAACCCCACACATGCTCTACTAACATAAACTATCTTAAGTAGCTTTAAAAGACAACAAAGAACCAAGGCTAGGTCCACATATGAGCCTCACTGCCCAAGCACACAACTCACCCCACAGAGTCTAAAATGCGACGAACACAGGCATCGCCTTTCAAATCACGATGACCTGTCCGGACGCAATTCAAAGCTTAACGAGACAAGGCCCAATGTCGCGACATAATCGTGACAATACCTCGCCTTTAAGCCAAACCCGACAGTCGGAGTTCAAATTACGACAACGCGATGCGTCGCGACAACACAAGTCGGTTAACACACTCATGAACGTGACGTACCAAAGCGACGCGTTCATGACCACCAATAACCATAAACAATACTAATATAAACGTGACGACCTTAATGGTCGCGTTTATATTAATCGGAACAACTCACCAATCGGAAACAGAAACGCAACGCCTTACTGCGTCGCGTTCATACCATGAACGCGACGGTTAAGCCCATCGCGTTTCAAACGCGACTGTGGAGTCAGCTACACGGCTGAACCCCACCTTCTCTACAGGAGAACCAATAAATAACACAAGTAGGAAGTCTCCCTACCAATTGAACGAGTCCGAAGAACGCGAAGAACACCTGGTCGCCGGTGCACCCACGCTCCGTACGCCATCCTCGCGTGGACCCCGCACCGCACGAACCACCAGAAGGCCAGAAACACCGCAGGAGCTCCACAGCAGCTCCCCCTTCACCTGGACAGAGCTCCACTGCTCTGTCTGGGCGAAATGGAGCATTTAAACCATAATCAAAATCGCGGCGTAGGCAGACGTCACATTTAAGAGTTAAACACGACGACCCTAACTGTCTCCAATAGGAACCCGACGTGCCACACGTAACAAAGGCGGTTCTATGAATCGCGACGTAGTAAGCCATCGCGTTTCAAAATACGATGACATGCCCTGTTGCGTTCACAACCAGTGAACCTATGGGCCATTTGGGCTAGAAGGTCCAGCCCATAATGCTCATATAACGCACAGAAACCACAAACAAGGCCCAATGACCACCTCTTGGTCATGGGCACCATTCCAAAATCATTAAATACAGATCCAAAAATATCATGTCACTAAAGACTTCCTCTAAAACATCGATTTCCTCTAAAACATCAATTTCCTCTAAAACATCGATTCCAACAGCGACACCCTTTGAAACATCGATTTTCTTTGGAACATCGACTCCCTTTGAAACATTAATTTCTTTGGAACATCGATTTCCTTTGGAATATCGACTCCATTTAACACCGATTTCCTCTTGAGCTTATACATGTTGTTCCAACTTGCTTCTTTCCTAAAGTTCTTATATAGCTTTATATTATTTAAACTTGGACCAACCTAACTAGCTAGCCTTACTTTGACTTGCTATCACTGTCCTCTTAAGCTTATACATGTTGTTCCAACTTGCTTCTTTCCCAGAGTTCTTATATAGCTTTATATTATTTAAACTTGGACCAACCTAACTAGCTATCCTTTCTTTGGCTTGCTATCACTGTACTCTCACATTGAACTTGCTTTAATATTAATGTTACTTCAAGATCTGCTCGAACTATATTAAAAGTCTGATCAAATAGAAATGGTGACACCTTGAGTCTTCGGACTCTACTGGACCAATGCCTATGCAATAGGGCCGATCCAGTCCCGGGAGGAGCACCTGAACTCGGCCACTGAGTTGGTCAATTCGAATTGTACCTGTCGAGAATGGATCTATTAGGTGTTTGGCATAACACCACCTACTGCTAAATTTTGTAACGACCCGACCTCCAGGACCCCCGCCAGGGACCCCGAAGGTCACGCCGCCACCCACGGATCCGAAGACCCGGAAGGGTTAGAATTTAGTCCAGTGAGATAAGCAATGAATTCAAATAACTATAACAAGAAAGTCCGTACATTAATAAAGAAATTATGTACAACATGTCCTAAATAAAAGTACAGGTACAGAAAGAAATGTGCAGTCCTTAAGGGGCATACCCCGAGGACTTGCAAAAAGGCCACTCTCAACTCACGGTACAAGCGCTCACGCTCACAACTCACACTACTCGCAACACACGGTGCAACAACGGCCACCATGACCGTCCGACAACGAACTCCTGCGATAGCGAGTCCCTACCTGAAGAGAGTAGGGGGGTGAACCTCGCGAACAAGGCTCAGTAGGGATTACCAGTCCCTTACTAGCCAGAGCAGCAGGAACTCCAACAAAGCGGAAGCAAAACTACTCTACAAAGCAATAAAGCGAGAAACACCTACTGCAGAGTACTACAAAGCAGTGGAAACAGAGTAAACGCCTCGACCACAACCCGGGTCAGGCCAAAGACGACTCCCGCCGAACCTGCGGAGTCAAACATATGCGGTAGCAACTAGAGCAACGCCACGACCCACAACCTGGGTCGGGCCAGAGCAACACAATACGGAAGCAAACCCTCGGCACGCACCCGCCGAGAAAAAGAAGCTCACGGAACACCGGAGCAACCACGAGAGACCAGAGTCTCAAGACACAGCACCAACATCCCAGACCTCCACAGGGTCGGGAAGGAACAACCAAGTGTCACCACGAGAGAAACCGAGCAACCATGTGAGAAGCAACGTCTCACCACAGGCACGACCACCTCAGACCTCCAACAGGTCGAGGGCCCACAAGCAGAACCACTGTAGCAACCTGGATTTTTCCGAAAAATAAAAATCTAAATAATATTAAAATTTGATAATTGGAAAATCAAATAAAAGAAAACTAATTAATTAGAAAATAAAATAAAAGGGAATTAGATAAGACCCATTAAATGAAAACAAGTGATGGGCTTTATTAAATTGACCCAATAGAATTTAGTGGGCCAAAATAGGAATTTTTAAAAGGGGAATAATAGGAAATTATTCTAAATTCGTAACTAAAATAATGTTTAATTATAAAAGAAGTATTTAATGCATTAAAAAGGAAGTTTGAGTTGGAATGAGATTCCTAAACCTACCCTAATGGGTTGCCCATGGAATTAGCCCCCATTCTAACCCAATTAGGAGATCTCATGCCTAAAAATGGGAGAAGGAATTGGGAAATTCGGAATAAAAAGGGAATTAGAGTCATAGTAGGAAATAGAATGAAGAGATGCTTAAATACTCTCCTAAAACCCTCATGGCCAGCCCTAGCTCGTGCCAAAGGGTTGCTAGACCAGGAAGAGAGGCCAAGAGGGGGAGAATTCATGGAGAAGAAGTCTCTCTCAAGCTTCATCCCGAGTTCTTCAAGTTCTTGCCCTAGGAGAGAAAATCGAGTCAAGGTAGGCATTCTCACAAGCATAAACTATAAAATTTTAACTGTAGGTTCTTCCCATCATCATGAGCAATACCCTCGAGTTTCATGATTTATCATCGAGGCAATATTTACTTCTAGATTTTTGAAGTTCTGCACTGATCTTGACCCCGAACCCTTTTATTAAATCTTGTTCTCCTTCTACACTTAATCTCATGCCACGAAATTTTTACTGGATGATCTGATGCATGTTAGCTTTCTTTTGCCCCTGGAAGCCCTAATTTTCATCTACTCTAGTGGGCGAATTAATTCTTTTCTCTCACTGATCACTGTTCTATGATCTTCCTGTTTAACTTAACTGAAGCATGTCGAAACCTTTATAGTTTTCAAATTTCCTATTTACTGCATGTACCCTGGCCTGTCTAGAGTCGTTTAGTTTTGGTTTCGCAATTTTCCATGCACTGTGCGATTTGTTCTCAATTTCTAAAGCCTCCTGTGTCAATTTGTTTAAGTTTGGCCCGCAATCCAAGGTCCTGTTTGATCCCTGTCGTACCCGGGCACAGACCACCAGAACGCGATGGCCCGATAGGCCGCGTTCTGAGGTCTGGTTGTGACAGTCTGCCAGTCATGTTCTGAACGCGACAGGGATCGCCGTCGCGATCGCTGTGCCTGGTCTGAACGGTCTGTCGCGTTCCTTACAGGTCTCTGTCGCGTTCTCAGTGCCTGATCAGACAAGCCTGTCACGATCCTTACAAGGTACTGTCACATTCTGATCCGACCCCGTCGCGATCCTTACAAGTGTACGTCGCGATCACAGGATTTTTGCAGAAAAACCTTGATTTGCAATGCTCTAATTTCCTAGTGTGCTTATACCCTTTAATCTCAGTTATACCCGCAGTAAATGCACTTAATATAAATTGAACTTTTATATGTGATTTAAAATACATACACACGACAAATTTCCATCTATGATTTCATGTCACATACACACACTCGAACCATCCAAATGTGGGTTAATTGGCATGAACATGTGACATAATCTATCTGGTAATTTATGCAATTAAATTACCTTAATTATAAATGAACTTGTCCTCGATTTTCGCATTGTTTTGAAACACCGATCTCGACGCTCCACTGTTCTAGAACTCCTCTAGAATGTCGAGCACTTGTTTCTATATATACACACTCTCTTGACTTGGACGAGCTCTCCGTCGGATATTCCTTCTGCCGGATTAGTGAGTCTTTGTTCAAGGCCTCCGTAAGTCTCCTCTGTCCATGGATTCCCACATGGTCGACGAGCCGGTTGTACCCTAACACCTATGATACCCCTTTTAGGGATCAATAAGATCCAAATGGCTATTAGAAGCTCGCTCTTATCTTGAATCACGCCTGACCTCTGGACCTGTGGTTAATATGGCCAGCGGAAAGAGTCGTGAGTTCCACCTGACTGCCAACACCACGTGCGCGTGTTGTGCAACTGTTACTATCACCTGTTTACTCGACGTGTTACGTACAATGTCCACTAGCTCTCATCTATACTCTACTCGCTCGTCTATTCACGTTCACTCTGCTATCTCGTCTATTCATCTAGTGCTCTCATCTATTTCCTTGGTACTCTATTAGCCATTGACTAATTGTCTAAAGATAAACAATATAACCAATGCCAGCACAATGGGGCCCAATCTGGTCCTGGAAAGAGCGCCCGAAAGTGCCATTTGCCCATGGGAGTTAAATGATCAGGATGTCGGCATTACATCCAAGTGCCATACTATCAAGATTAATCTAATGGCAATCAAAAGTGCTATATTCTCTCATTGTCTGTTGACAACAAAAGTGCTATGCTATACTCGTTGTGCTATTACTATACTTTGTGCTATTGTGCTATGGCCATCTTACTATTCGTGCTATATTTGGAAAGTTGTGCTATTTCGTTCACGTGCTATCCTGCTATCTTTTACCTGACTCTCTCTCGTTCTATCATTAGTTACTCTGTCTTTAATGCATTAACTATTTAAAGCCTGCTTGACTATTGAGATTTAAGTCGTACTGGGCGTTATCGCTCACCCTGAGTTATTTGTCGTTGTGTTCTCAGGTGAGACCGAGGATGAACCATACACTCAAGAGGACAGGAATGACCTGGAGTGATGTCATGAGTACCCTAGCGTCCGATTACTATGTTTAGCGTTGTAGTAGTTAGGTTTGAAGTTTAGTCTTTTGCTTTATTTCAATGTAATTGGGCCCTATAGATTGGCTCTGATATTAGTGGTTGTAACTAGACATTGGAAATTATTAATGAGAAAGGTTTGCTTTAGTATTATTCGTTGTGCACTAGTTTGATGTCTAGTACTTGCTCTATACCTTTTCTTGCAATTGCCTCGCGTTCCTGAAGGGTTATGCGGAAATACACAATACGGTAATCTAGAAGGGGGGGTTGAATAGATTACGGTAATTTAAAACTATTGATGGCTTCTTTTCGATGCTATCGCGATCTTAAAGAAATTTGATTGGAATTCGATTAAGTATGAGACCGCTTGAGTTGATCTAAATGAGAACAGGGAATCAAATGTGCGTATGAACACCGTGCCTACCAATCATCTATCGCAAAACGCGAACAAACCACAGAACACGATGATTTAAGGTGGTTCGGAGTACACAACTCGTGTATCCTACATCCACCGTCCACACACACACGCAGAAACGACTGCTTATGAGCGAGTTTAACACTACAACTCAACCACACACACGTTGTCTGATGAAGCACGATCAGAACAACCACAAATACGTGAATCAAGCACAAGGGATGCTCGAAACACAACCACACACACACATGATGGAATGGAAATTATGAAATGGAGAAGAATTGGGAATTAGGGAACAAATCCGGTTGGAATTCTTCTCGTGGATCGTCCAAACGCTCTTCAAATTTCGATTGGATGTAGATTGATCGATGTAGAAGGTTGAATTGATGACGATTCGGCTTCAGCTCCGCATAGATGGTGATTCCATGACGATCTGGGCGGAAAGTTGAAGCAGAGCAGCAATTTGGGGCTTTTCCTCTTGGTCCCTTGGAGGCTCTTGGATGGGAGGCTGCTCTCTGCGAATTTGGCTCCAAAAGGATGCTTATATAGTGTTAGGTAAAGGTGGGGGTCGTGGAGGAAGGAAACACCCAAGTGGGGCCGGATTTGGAAACACAAAATCTCATGTTTCCGTCGTCTGTCGACAGGTGCACTTGCATCTGTCGACAGGCGCACTCAGGCTGAGAACTGGGTTTCAGGAAATTGAGTTTCTGAGTGTATCTGTCGACAGGTAGTTTGCATCTGTCGACAGATGCACTCAGGAATAGAAAACCTGAGCTCTGTCCTGGGTTGACTGTGTGTATCTGTCGACAGGTACATTTCATCTGTCGACAGATGCACTCAGAGATGCAAACCTGAGCTCTGTCTTGGAATGACTGTGTGAATCTGTCGACAGGTACATTGCATCTGTCGACAGATACACCTCTTGACAGATATTTGTGCTTTTTGCTCATTTCTTCAATGCCTCTTCAATGCTCCATGTTTCATGCTTGTGCACCTACATGCAAATACATTGTTAGTGAAATACATTGTATGATTTAGCAATGTTTAACTCAATCACTTTCATGGTGTTTTTCATGTTAGTTAGCACATCAATTTTGCATTAAATCAATGTTCAAGGATGTGAATGTGATCATCAAAAACATGATATATGAAAAACCCAACAGTTCCGATATTCCGCGTCGGGGCATGACAGTTTTGTGGTATCAGAGCCTAGGTTATTCTTAAGTATTGGATGATCTAGGTTAACCTGCCTCGATTAGAGTCAATTATCCTACCTATGTGAGAGGTGGTTAGAGCCACAGGTAACTAGCTAAAATAAACTCACACACGCACAAATTAAATCTCACATCGATATCATGACAATAAATATTCTTTTGTAGGAACTAAGCAATCAAGATGGCTGCTGAACGTGCTCAAATGAGGGGCATGCAACAAACCATCCAAGAGTTGACTCGTGCCATCATGCAAGCTACCCAAGGCGGGGGTAATCATGCCGGTGCAGGCGATCTGCATCGTAACTTCAGAAGTCTGAACCCGCCTAGGTTCAGTGGATTCACGGATCCGGATGAAGCAGAACATTGGCTGAAAGAAACGGAAAGGATTTTCCGTGTCATGCAATGTGCAGCGGGAGATAAGCTGCTGCTAGCCACTTTTCAACTGGAGAAGGACGCCCGCGCTTGGTGGGAGTCAGTGGAAGCAACTAGGGAGAACGGTCAATTCACTTGGACCGAATTTAAAGAAGCTTTCAACTCCAAGTACTTCTCTGAGCGTGTCCAAGAAAGGAAGGCTGCGGAATTCACTGCTCTGAAACAGAGGAACCTGACTGTGGCCGAGTATGAAGCCCAGTTTTCTAGGCTGACGTGCTATGCTGCACACCTAGTGAACACTGAAAGGATGAAGGCTAAACGTTTTCTCAACGGCCTTAGGCCCCAATACATCACCCAACTGGCACCTCTCGACATCCAGACCTATGCCGAGATGGTAAAGAAAGCTTAGCTACTGGAAGATGCTACAGACTTCACCGATCGTATAAAAGGGAAGTTCGTGAAAAAGGAAATGACCTCGGGTCAATCATCTGCTAAGCCTACCAATGGCAAGAAGCGTCTCTTCAACATCACGGAGGGATCCAGCCAAGAAAGGAAACCGAAGGTCTTCGTACCCAACACTCTAGCCAAGAGCAACTGCAAGCATTGTGACAAGCCAGGTCACACCGCTGACGAGTGCTGGAGGAAAGTCGGCGCATGTCTGCGTTGCGGTAGTCGTGAGCACCGCATTCCCGAGTGCCCGCTACTGAAAGAGAATGAGAGGTGCCCTAATGCGCCTAAGAAACAGGGCCGACTGCAAGCCCTGCATGATGAGGAGCCCGCTACGGACGGTGGCGTGGTAGAAGGTACTCTACAAGTTTTCTCCTTATCAGCATTTGTCTTATTTGATACTGGAGCAACTCATTCATTTATATCTCAAAACTTTGCTGATACTATGAATGCTAAACCTATATTCATGGGTTGTGAGTTCTCTGTCACAACGCCACTAGGGGAAAAGGAGAAATTGAACAAATACTTTCCCTCTGCCGATGTAATGATCGGAGACCTTAACCTAAAAGCCGACCTGGTGTGTATGCCCATGGAAGGCTATGATGTAATTTTGGGAGACGACTGGTTGTCCGCTTATGGGGCAAGTGTTGACTGTAAGAAAGGGAAGGTTACCTTTAGTGACTTTCCTAAATTGGCATTCTCTGGGATTAGACATAAGAGATGGATGTCTCTAGTCTCCGCCATAAAAGCCCATAACATGATAAGGAAAGGATGCATTGCTTTCCTAGCAGCCGTAGTTGTGGAAAAGAAGGGTGCTAAGATAGAAGACATTCACATAGTTCAGGATTACCCCGATGTGTTTCCTGAAGATCTGCCAGGGATTCCCCCGGAACGTGATGTCAACTTCGCCATAGAGTTGATCCCTGGAGCTGCCCCAGTATCGCGTCAACCGTACCTGATGTCACCTGCCAAGCTAAAGGAGTTGAAGACGCAACTGATGGAGCTATTATAAAAGGGGTTCGTCAGACCAAGTACTTCCCCATGGGGAGCGCCTGTGCTGTTCATCAAGAAGAAGGATGGATCGATGAGGCTATGCATCGACTATCGTCAACTCAATCAACTCACATCAAGAACAAGTACCCTTTGCCCAGAGTCGATGAACTGTTCGACCAAATATCTGGAGCTCAATATTTCTCCAAGATCGATCTTCGATCTGGCTATCACCAAATGAGGATCAAGGAGGACGATATCTTCAAGACGGCTTTCAGGAGCAGGTACGGGCACTATGAATTCGTTGTTATGCCTTTTGGGCTAACTAATGCTCCTGCAGCCTTTATGCAACTCATGAACAACATATATCGGCCCTACCTCGACAAGTTCGTGGTCGTCTTTATCGACGACATCCTCATATACTCCAAGACCAAGGAAGAACATGAAGAACACCTGAAGATAGCACTACAAGTCTTGCGAGACAACAAGCTGTACGCAAAGCTAAGCAAGTGCGAATTCTGGCTTGAAGAAGTGTCCTTCTTGGGCCATGTCATCTCAAAGGACTGCATCTCCATTGATCCCTCCAAAGTCAAAGCTGTACTCAATTGGGAGAGACCAACCAACGTCACTGAGATCAGAAGCTTCTTAGGACTAGTGGTTACTACATGCGGTTCATCAAGGACTTCTCAAAGATCGCCGTTCCTCTCTCGCGTCTAACATGAAAGGAGAATCCCTACTCCTGGAGTAAAGAGTGTGAGAAAAGTTTCCAAACTCTCAAAGACTGTCTTACCTCAGCACCTATTCTCGCTCTGCCAATAGAGGGAGAAGGTTTCTCTGTCTATACTGATGCCTCGGGAATTGGGCTAGGTTGTGTACTAATGCAAAAGGAGAAGGTCATCGCCTATTCTTCAAGACAACTGAAGACACATGAAGTCAACTACCCTGTACATGATCTCGAGCTAGCTGCCGTGGTCTTCGCCTTGAAGATCTGGAGGCATTATCTATATGGCGAGCAATTCACTGTCTACTCAGACCATAAAAGTCTGAAGTATTTATTCTCCCAGAAGGAACTCAACATGAGACAAAGAAGATGGCTGGAATACCTGAAGGACTTTGACTTCAACATCCAATACCATCCTGGCAAAGGTAATGCCGTGGCTGATGCTCTTAGTAGAAAGCCGAGGGCGACTGTATCGAGCCTAGTTCTTGGTGAGATGCAACTATTGGAACAATTTGCAAGGCTAGACTTGAATATTGAACATAGTGATGAACGAGTCTTGGTTGCCAATATCAAGATTCAATCCGACTTGTTGGAAGAAATCAAAGTTCAACAAGATGATGATCCATTCTTAGTTCGCGTCAAAGAAACTCTAACTGAAAGACCGGACTTCGCTATGACAGAGGATGGAAGACTGGTGTTCCAAGGGAGGACATGCGTCCTCGATAATGAAGAACTGAAGAGGAAGATAATGGATGAAGCTCACAAGACAAAGTACACTATTCATCCTGGAGGTACCAAAATGTATCAAGACATGAAGAGAACGTTTTAGTGGCCGAACATGAAAAGAGAGGTAGCTGAACATGCCGCACACTGCCTTACTTGCCAACAAGTAAAAGCGGAACACTTGCGCCCTGCTGGTGTACTCAGACCACTAGATATTCCGGAATGGAAATGGGAAAGCATTGGTATGAACTTCATCATGGGTTTACCCAAGACTCGTGGTGGACTCGACGGCATATGGGTCATTGTAGACCGACTAACCAAATCTGCCCATTTTCTGCCTATAAAGAGTAAGTGGTCAGTGGAGGTACTAGCTGCCTTATATGTCAAGGAGATTGTAAGACTACATGGCATTCCATCATCTATTGTTTTGGATCGAGATCCGAGATTTACATCTCATTTTTGGAAAGGACTGCAAGGTGCACTGGGTACTAAACTCAACTTTAGTACCGCGTTCCATCCCCAAACGGATGGGCTAACTGAAAGAACCAACCAAATAGTGAAAGACATGTTGAGAGCTTGCACTATAGACTTCCAAGGATATTGGAACAAACATCTATCTCTTATTGAGTTCGCATATAACAACAGTTACTTGGTAAGTATCAAGATGGCACCGTTCGAAGCACTCTACAGAAGGAATTGTAGATATCCTACATGCTGGAACGAGGTTGGAGAACAGCAATGGCTAGGCCCAGACATGGTGCAACATACCACAAAGGACATACAAGTGATTAGAGACCGGCTTAAGACTGCTCAGTCCAGACAAAAGAGCTATGCCGACAAAAGAAGGCGAGACTTAGAATTTCAAGTCGGTGATCATGTGTTCTTAAAGGTGTCACCTACACGTGGCATCCAGAGATTTGGAGTGAAAGGAAAACTCAGTCCTAGATTCATTGGTCCTTTTGAAGTACTCGAAATGATTGATGAGGTTGCATACCGACTGGCATTGCCACCGGATCTAGCATGTGTACACAATGTGTTCCATGTCTCCATGCTCAGGAAGTATGTCTATGACCCTACCCACATCATTCGCCACGAGAAGCTGGTGCTGAACAAGGATGTGACATACGAAGAGAAACCAGTCAAGATACTAGAACGGAAGGTACAACAACTCAGGAACCGTCCCATCCACGTGATTAATGTCTTATGGAATAACCGCGGAGTGGAAGAAACCACATGGGAACCGGAAGGAGTCATCAGACGGAACTACCCCGATCTTTTCGGTAAGACATTCTCTCCTATATGATCATAAGAATTTGGGGACCAAATTCTTTTAAGAGGGGGAGGATGTAGCAACTTGGATTTTTTCGAAAAATAAAAAATCTAAATAATATTAAAATTTTGATAATTGAAAAATCAAATAAAAGAAAACTAATTAATTAGAAAATCAAATAAAAAGGGAATTAGATAAGACCCATTAAATGAAAACAAGTGATGGGCTTTATTAAATTGACCCAATAGAATTTAGTGGGCCAAAATATGAATTTTTAAAAGGAGAATAATGGGAAATTACCCAAAATTTGTAACTAAAATAATGCTTAATTATAAAAGAAGTATTTAATGTATCAAAAAGGAAGTTTGAGTTGGAATGAGATTCCTAAACCTACCCTAATGGGTTGCCCATGAAATTAGCCCCCATCCTAACCCAATTAGGAGATCTCATGCCTAAAAAGGGGAGAAGGAATTGGGAAATTCAAAATAAAAAGGGAATTAGAGTCATAGTAGGAAATAGAATGAGGAGATGCTTAAATACTCTCCTAAAACCCTCATGGCCGGCCCTAGCTCGTGCCAAAGGGTTGCTGGACCAGGAAGAGAGGCCAAGAGGGGGAGAATTTGTGGAGAAGAAGTCTCTCTCAAGCTTCATCCCGAGTTCTTCAAGTTCTTTCCCTAGGAGAGAAAATCGAGTCAAGGTAAGCATTCTTACAAGCATAAACTATAAAAGTTTAACTGTAGGTTCTTCCCATCATCATGAGCAATACCCTCGAGTTTCATGATTTATCATCTAGGCAATATTTACTTCTTGATTTTTGAAGTTCTGCACTTATCTTGACCCCGAACCCTTTTATTAAATCTTGTTCTCCTTCTACACTTAATCTCATGCCACGAAATTTTTACTGGATGATCTGATGCATGTTAGCTTTCTTTTGCCCCTGGAAGCCCTAATTTTCATCTACTCTAGTGGGCGAATTAATTCTTTTCTCTCACTGATCACTATTCCATGATCTTCCTGTTTAACTTAACTGAAGCATGTTGAAACCTTTATAGTTTTCAAATTTCCTATTTACTGCATGTACCCTGGCCTGTCTAGAGTCGTTTAGTTTTGGTTTCGTAATTTTCCATGCACTGTGCGATTTGTTCTCAATTTCTAAAGCCTCGTGTCAATTTGTTTAAGTTTGGCCCGCAATCCAAGGTCGTGTCTGATCCCTGTCGTACCCGGGCACAGACCACCAGAACGCGACGGCCCGATAGGCCGCGTTCTGAGGTCTAGTTGCGACAGTCTGCCAGTCACGTTTTGAATGCAACAGGCATCGTCGTCATGATCGTTGTGCCTGGTCTGAACGGTCTGTCGCGTTCCTTACAGGTCTCTATCATGTTCTTAGTGCCTGATCAGACAAGCCTGTCACGATCCCTACAAGGTACTGTCACGTTCTGATCCGACCTGTCGTGATCCTTACAAGTGTTCGTCGCGATCACAGGATTTTTGCAGAAAAACTTTGATTTGCAATGCTCTAATTGCCTAGTGTGCTTATACCCTTTAATCTTAGTTATACCCGCAGTAAATGCACTTAATATAAATTGAACTTTTATATGTGATTTAAAATACATACACACGACAAATTTCCATCTATGATTTCATGTCACATGCACACACTCGAACCATCCAAATGTGGCTTAATTGGCATGAACATGTGACATAATCTATATGGTAATTTATGCAATTAAATTGCCTTAATTATAAATGAACTTGTCCTCGGTTTTCGCGTTGTTTTGAAACACCGATCTCGACGCTCTACTGTTCTAGAACTCCTCTAGAACGTCGAGCACTTGTTTCTATATATACACACTCTCTTGACTTGGACGAACTCTCCGTCAGATATTCCTTCTGCCGGATTAGTGAGTCTTTGTTCAAGGCCTCCGTAAGTCTCCTCTGTCCATGGATTCCACATGGTCGACGAGCCGGTTGTACCCTAACACCTATGATACCCCTTTTAGGGATCAATAAGATCCAAACGGCTATTAGAAGCTCACTCTTATCTTGAATCACGCCTGACCTCTGGACCTGTGCTTAATATGGCCAGCGGAAAGAGTCGTGAGTTCCACCTGACTGCCAACACCACGTGCGCGTGTTGTGCAACTGTTACTATCACCTGTTTACTCGACGTGTTACGTACAATGTCCACTAGCTCTCATCTATACTCTACTCGCTCGTCTATTCACGTTCACTCTGCTATCTCATCTATTCATCTAGTGCTCTTATCTATTTTCTTGGTACTCTATTGGCCATTGACTGATTGTCTAAAGATAAACAATATAACCAATGCCAGCGTAATGGGGCCTGATTTGGTCCTGGGAAGAGCGCCCGAAAGTGCCATTTGCCCATGGGAGTTAAATGATCAGGATGTCGGCATTACATCCAAGTGCCATACTATCAAGATTAATCTAATGACAATCAAAATTGCTATATTCTCTCGTTGTCTGTTGACAACAAAAGTGCTATGCTATACTCGTTGTGCTATTACTATACTTTGTGCTATCGTGCTATGGCTATCTTACTAGTCGTGCTATAATTGATGTTCGTGCTATATTTGGAAAGTTGTGCTATTTCGTTCACGTGCTATCCTGCTATCTTTTACCTGACTCTCACTCGCTCTATCATTATTTACTCTGCCTTTAATGCATTAACTATTTAAAGCCTGCTTGACTATTGAGATTTAAGTCCTACTGGGCGTTATCGCTCACCCTGCGTTATTTGTTGTTGTGTTCTCAGGTGAGACCGAGGATGAACCATACACTCAAGAGGACGGGAACGACCTGGAGTGATGTCATGAGTACCCTAGCATCCGATTACTATGTTTAGTGTTGTAGTAGTTAGGTTTGAAGTTTAGTCTTTTGCTTTATTTCAATGTAGTTGGGCCCTATAGATTGGATATGATATTAGTGGTTGTAACTAGACATTAGACATTATTAATGAGAAAGGTTTGCTTTAGTATTATTCATTGTGCACTGGTTTGATGTCTAGTACTTGCTCTATACCTTTTCTTGCAACTGCCTCGTGTTCTGATATTCCGCGTCGGGGCGTGACAACCACTCTGCACGTCGGACACTCCACAAGGTCAGGGAACTACACACCAGTGCCACCATGAAAGGCACCAAGGAACGTGTTACCGAAACAGCAGTTGGGTGTCTACACAAGACACCTCGAGAGAACCCTTAAAATGGAAAACCACTAAACACGGCCCACAAGGCCAAACGAACCAAACCCACGGCACTAGACACGGCTAGGCTACAACCACCGTGCAGGCTAGGGAAACTAGACTCACTTGGAAACAACGTGAAACACCATCATAGCAAGAGCAACCAAGCCACCGCCACAGGCAGCTAAGAGAGGGACACACAGTCCACCCCTCTCGCTCGCCAACTGCTGACTCCTGCCTACGACCTCCCTAGGTAGAGTGAAGCTAGCGAGCCGTAGCCAAGAACACAACCACAAACCACTGCAGCCCGACCGAGCTGCGGCCCCACGCCTGACCTCCCTACGTGGCTCCGGAACCAACGCAGAGCGAGGCAGTGAGAAGGACAAGCTGGTCCGCATCAGACGAGCGTCGAAACCACCTCAGAGACCCAGACCAGCTAAGAGAGCTCTACAAACGACTCACGCCACTGTCCCCACCATTTTCCCCTTTTGCTCCAAGTCAGAGACTTGAGCATGCCCGCCGCCCGGAGCAACCCCCTCTGACACAAGCGCGTGGGGCTAGGGGTCCCAGGTAACGGTAACAACACGCCTCGCAGACAAGCCCTCAAGTGCCAAGCACCAGGCGAAAGAGAACTGGCGTGGCAACCACCAACAGAAACAGCACAGCTAGCTTGCAATTAAGACAAGCCCAACAGGCACAGGCACGCACGGCACCCCTTCCGGAAACCCCCAGAAGGGCCGTCGGCCAACGCCAGCACACAAGGCACGGCCCGAGAAACTGGAACACCACTAGACAGAACAGAAACCAATGCTCTGCTAATAATCGATTGGCAGTCAGACAATCGATTATTAGACAGACGCGAGCCTCCTAGCACCGCCACTAGGACATGGCCATGAAGGTGTCACCTTCGGTCAGTGAACGCAAGGAGGCAACCTGCTGCGTTCCTACCAGAAGGTCCTAAGGGCACACCCTACCCTGGGGCACACGCCGACACGCCAACCGTGGCCACGGAAAACACCCGAGGCAAACTAGATTTTGTCGCGCCCTCCTAGCCCGTCGCGATCCCATCGCAACGGGTAGGACAACCGTGACAAGAAGGTCGCATAGGGAAAACGCATCGCGACAACCAGGTTGTCGCGAGAAGGCAAAGCGCCGCGACAAGCTTGTCACGACAGGGCTGCGTGTCGCGGCAACAGCTTGTCGTGATGGGCAACCGGGTCGCGACATGACCTTATCACGACGGCCACCTGTGTCGCGATATGGTCGCGCCCGACCGGGGCGACGCCTTCTCTGATGTCGCGACGTGCTCGGCGGTCGCGACATCATCTGGAAGGCAGACCACCGGGATGCTGCATCCCAGGGTCCCCCACACAACTACAATAACACAAACACGGGGAGGGGATCATGGAGAAAGCTGTAAAGCATGCAAACAAAACACATGGACTTCCAATCCCCACCAACAAGAAAGGGCACAAGCATCCCTATAGATTTGAGGAACCGAAACCCCCACGGAGGGCCTTCATGAAGCCACGGCCGCCTCCTCCTCGCTCCACACGACACTCCAGCACTCGGCACGAGCCGCTGCCACTCCTCCAAGCTCCAATCATCAGAGAACAAGGGGAAGGAGGCTTCCCACCTCAGAGAGGAGGATGGGAAGGAAAAAGGTAAAAGAAGGAAGAAGGGGCGTCGACCAAGGCTTTTAGCCTCTGGCCCCCAGAACGTGACGGGGCGGGGAGTCTCGTTAACAACCTTAACATGACGGCCGCCCAAACCGCGACCAGAACGCGCTCCACCTGGGCTCCGTGACAACCCGACAGGTCAGTCTGCCACGCCTGCCACTCTAACAGGAGTCAGACGACCAAAAAGTAGATATCAGTCGTGACCTGTTGATCGGGCGTGACAAGAACGCGACGTCGAAAGCTGGCGCAACAGGGATGGCTGTCGCGACGGGCCCTTCCGTCGCGACACTAATGCATCGCCCAAGCCAGACATGTTAGTGGCCAGTCATCCACAACACAGCGAAGGGAACCGGAAAGCCCGAGATGTTACAATACATCCAACAAAAAAATAATTTCGTCCTCAAAATTAAGTGCAAAATTCGGTCGGAGAAAACAACAGGCGCAAAGGACCACTAAGTCGCACCGCGAGTTCCCGGTGATCACCACCACGACCCTGCCACAAGGGAGTGCCTAACTAGATATCCGATAGCTCACAGAGCGCACAACAATGCCGCAGAGCGCACAAGCAGATGTCGACAACTCCACAGGCACGGCGCGCACCAAGTCGACCAGAAAATATTGAAACCGCCAGCCGGAAACCACGTGACTGAGCCTTCAACAGGCCACACCGTTGAGACCAACTGGTCAGTAATTCACTCTGTCGCCAACGACAAGACAGAGGTCCCAGCTACTAATGACAACCGAGGAAAACACCAAGAGGTCATCCACAAGACTCTGCTGAATGGCTCCGTATAACTAGCAATAGCTAGCAACTACAACAAGGCCAAACGAGAGCTTCTTAGGGCGACCCACAGCCAAGCGAAAAACACGCACGTGGAGAAAACCACGGCAAGCCAGGCAGTGTCTGCGGGCACCACTAGATCTCACCTAGATCGTCCTCGTGGTCCGCCCGGGACACGCAACAACTGTGGAGCCACAGAAAGCTAAAACACCTGCTCCATAGGCACATGCACAGAGGCAAAACCAAAGAAGATGTTTGAGGTTGGTAAAGCCAAGCAGCTCGAGACGTTGGCAAACCGCACAAAAATCAAAACCACAGTAGGAGTCGAGGACAACATGTCGACCTCAGGGGGATCCAAACCAAAATAGGGAACCCCAACCAGACACACTCGCTCCCCAAATCGAGAGAGGAAAACCCGGACACAGGCCACGACCAAAGCCTGGCGTACCATCGATAGGGCTACCTAGACAAAGCAAAGCAGCCACCCCACAACGGTAACAGTACAGCCACAAGGTATGGCCAGCACGAAGTGTCCCAGAGGTGGAAAGCTCAACGCCTCGAACACCGAGCAAACTCGCGAAGTGACGCACGAAGCTTACGATCAAGACACACGACACAACACACGGTGCCAACACAAGCACCAGGAGCCACACAAGGTACAACATAGTGCACCAAGGCTTCAAAAGGCACAACACAAAATACTCGAGCACGAGCACATGGTGCCACCACAGGCACCAAAGTGTTGGGTTCTCATGTGGGAGAATGTTGGGTTACAATAAGTGTTTAAATGTTTTTGATGATGAGCAATACTAATTGATGTTATGTGAATGGTTCAAAAAGATTGGCAATGACAAAGACATGAAAGAAACATGATGTTAATGCTTTTATTAATTAACTATGCATTGATGTTAATGCTTTTATTAATTAACTATGCATTCATTATATCTCACTTAGAATGTCTTTTAATGAAGGTGTGAATGTACACAAGACAAGCAACAAAATCCAAGTGCAAAAGAACAAGACAAGCTGCTGGAACAACTACCTGTCAACAGATGAATAGTGCATCTGTCAACAGATGAATAGTGCATCTGTCGACAGATGATTTTTGCCTGTCGACAGATACACACAGAAAATGGTTTCCCGGAAGGCCAGTCTTCTGGTTTTTGCAAGCCTGTCAGCACCTATCGACAGCAGCAAGTCGGCTGTCGACAGACGGAGTTTTGGGAAGATCTTATGGCTGGGATATGATCTATATTTGGGTGTTTCCTTTTACCACGACTCTCCATACTTAAACACCCTTATATAAAGATCGTTTTGGAGGTATTTTTGCAGCAAGACAGCCTCCACACCAAAACCCTAAGCAAAGACCAAGAAGAGAGGTTTTTCTCTGCTGCTCTGCTTCAACTCTCTGCCCAGAACAAAGAAGAACAACCTTCCAACCGGAGTTGAAGCTGGTTCGTCCTCAAGCCAAGCTTCTCTATCATCACGTGGTCTTCAACGACGTGAAGCTTGAAGTATTCTGGACGAACTCACAGAAGAGTTTACATATTGGATTTGATCCTCAACTCAGAACTCTTCTCTGTTTCTACTTTCATATATCTATGTGTGTGTGTACTGATTGGAGATCAGTACGTGGTGTTTGTGGATGTGTGTGTGATTTGTGATCTGTACAAAAGTTGTGTGCAGATCATAGTGTGTGTGGTGTGTTGGTCAGATCAAGGCTAGAGGGTCTGATCTTTTGTGGACTTGATCTAGCGTGTGTGTGTGTGGTTGAGCCGGTGTGCTCGTGTGTGTGTTGTATTCAGTTCTTGAGTAGTGTGTCCTCACTGTGTGAGGGGTGGACGTAGGAGTCACGTGGTGTGATCTCCGAACCACCTAAAAAATCCCTTGTGCACTGTGGTTTGATTTGTGGTTTGCATTGTATTGCGCTAGATGAATGCATAGGGATTTCGTCTACACACTAACTGTTAATTTGTTCACACACATTACATCAGATCAAAGGGGTTTTAATTGAGTAGATCTATTAATCCGAAGTAGTTTTCAAATTGCTTAAGTTTCCGCTGCAAATCTATTCAACCCCCCCTTCTAGCTTTGCCATCACCGAGTATCCGATCCTCACAATTGGTATCAGAGCAGGTTTTCTGTTCATCGATTGTGATTTGGCATATCTGTTTATGTGTGCTTAATCGCTCTGATCGGGTTTATAATTGATTCTTAACTGATCTGATTACTTTGTTGGTTAGTTTATTTATCTACAACATACTCAGAAATATGTCTGAGTTCTCGAGTATCATAAATAGACCAATGATTATTGAGTTTGATAATCATGTTGATAAAATGCAGGACTCCTTTAAGAAGACAAGAAAGATTGCAAATAAAGCCAAAGACAAATGCTTCATGGCTCATGGCAGCTCCAGAGGTTCTCCTAGTTCAGACAAATCTGAAAGATCATATCTGTCAGAGACGTCAAGAAACTCTCAAAGGTTAGGTAAATCCAATTCAGAACCATTTGACGCATCAATATCTAATTCTGACTCAGAAGATGATATTTCCTATGATGAATTGATAGAATGCTATGAACACTTGTCCAATCAATTTAAGAAGGTAAAATCTCAAAACAAGAAGTTAAAAGAAAAATTGGAGAAGAATGAAATGATAATTGATAATGCTCAAGCATTCTATGAAGAAAATAAAAATTGAAAATGGAGAATGAAAAATTGGAAAATGAAGTCAAAAGCTATGAAATCAAGTTTTCTAAGTTGAAAGAAGATCATGATTATGTGGAATCTAAAAATTCTAATTTGAAAAATGAAAATAAAAAATTGATTGATTATAATGAGAATCTTAAATTTGATAATGATCAATTGAACAAACAAATCTTCAACATGGCTCATGATCACCAAATAAAAGAAAAATGCAATCAATTGTTTGAGGAGAATAATCATCTGAAAAAGAAGATTGAATGCTTGTATCATGACAGACCATTAAATGATGAATGGAACAATGCTAAGAAGAAAATTGCTGACTTGGAAAATCAAATTGTTCAAAGTGAAATTGAAAAGAACAAAATGAGTAATGGTTTGAATGTCATGACAAATCAACTTCAAACTTCTGAAAAAGAAATTGTTGCATTGAAAGCTGAAAAAGAAAAATTGACAAATGAACTTGAAGTGGTTATTAAACAAAATCAAAATCCTAAAAAAAAGGTTTCTGAATTGAACAAAAATGCCCCAAATAGGAAGAATCCTATTTCAACTAAAAACCAGAGAAAGAAAAATAAAAAGAAAACAGGACTCCACAATGTCTCCACATCTCCTTCAGCCGCCAAAAAGGCTTCAGGGCATTCTCAAGTTGCATACCATGCCAAGAGCTCCCAAAGGGTACCACCTCCTTCTTCTAAGCCCAAGGGTGATCAAAGGTACTCTAAAGAATCTCAGAGATTCCAGCAAATTCACTCATACTATGGTAAGCTCCAGGTAAATACTCAACCCGTTTGCTTTAATTGCAATAGACCTGGTCACCTCGCCAATTTATGCTGGAATAAATGTCAACACTGTCATAATCATGCCAAACCAGTCCAATGCTTCACATGTCATAAAATTGGTCATATTTCTAAGAACTATTGGCATAAAAACCATGATTCTATGCATGCTTCAAATCTCCATAATAATCCATGTGTTCATACACACAAGGATAAACATCATGTTCATAAAGATCAAAAATTTCATATATCTATGAACAGGAAAACTGCACAAAACAATAGAAATCCAAAAACCAAATCACTTTGGATTCTGAAATCTTCATTGTTATATTCTAACATTAATGTCATTGTAGGACCCAAGCAAGTGTGGGTCCCAAAACAAGCTTGATCAACAAGCTGAGATGTCTTGCAGCCAAAAATTAGAAATGGATTCATGCCATTGGCTGTGCAAGGCAAGAAATGATGGAGAACAAAGGTAAAAAAAATTTAACTGAGATTGAAGACTGTTCAGGTAAAATCTCTTTGTCACTTTAGTTGTGAACTGCAAGAATTGAAATGGATTTTTAATTCTATCTGAGGAATGAAGAATGTATTTTGTTGATACCCCCACATGACAATGCCACTTAGCAATTGGAATCATGCCATCTTGCTTGTGTAACTGTGCTCATGACCTCTTGGTATATCAAATGATGACATGTGGAAAAACAAGTTATGCCTGTTTGGAAACTATCATTATGCGTGAGTAAAATACTCCGCCAAGTACCAAAAGTCATGTAATGCATAAGGCTAGTTGAGTGCTCAATAATGTGTGAATTGCTTGATACATTTACTATGCATGTGTTATGTGGGAGTAAATTTGAAAGTGCTCATATGCTCATGAATACTCATGAAATCTATGTGCAAATGCTTGTCATGAATGTATATATATCATGCTTGAATGTTGTCTCATCACATGCACATCTTATGGGGGAGTAAGTTCAAGGTAGGTTGAGTGAAATACTTGAGAGAAACCCTTCATATTCATTGTGTCATTACTTCTCAAAATCTTGTTCTTCATGTCACTCAATTCTATGCCTCAACACTGATTTTCTCAAGTATCTGTCGACAACCACTATCACATCTGTCGACAGACATGCTCTCCCAGAACCAAGCCTTTCAGGCCTGTGTGCATCTGTCGACAGGCACATTCTTGCTGTTGACAGATACACATTTTCTGTAAATTCTTCATCCCTCTTCATAATTTCTTCATGAGCATGTTCATATCATTGATGCAAGGGGAGAATTGGGTATAAATATTCATTATAACCTTTCATACTCACATAGTATCAAAGACATATGGTTAATCACAATGGTCTTGAAATAATATTTTGTGATTGAGTCTAGGTTGTATCATCTAGAAAACATTGAACAAATCTAATGATTTTAACCTAACTTGAATAACTCCCTTGTGGATGATCATGTTCCTATATGGATTGACAAGTAAGAAGGTTTTTGAACTTAATGTCTTTACATTGGCCTTTGACCTTAATTAACCTTTTGAACTTGATTTTCCAACTTAAAAAAAAGAAGAGAAAAGCTACCTATTTCTAAAGTCAAAAATTAAAAAATAAATATGTGAATTGGGATAAAGGCAGAGCAATGATGAGCATCACTGAGTAACCGGGGACACGGGCATCACAAATGTCTATCTTCGCGTCAAAAAGTCTATTCATTATCTCTGCATAATGGTATGATGGTCACTCACACTGAGGAACTAGGGGTACGGGCATCCCAAATGTCTACCTTCATGTCAAAAGGCGAAAGTGATCCTAATTACCACTTCTCCCACTTTCACTTGATAAAAGAAACTGTTTAATACTTGAAATAGAGTGAAGCCTCCATGTTCTTAAATCAAGGACAATGGGTTGTCTATTGTCAATTGTTCATGTAGACATTGCCTTCATTTACCAACTGAACATCACCCACTAAGGTATATGATTTTCTTCAATAGTTTTATTCAAAAAGGTTATCTCATTTTCATATGTTTTTGAACGATGTATTCTAAATGCTATAACTTGAGATTCTCGGAATATTATCTCTTAACCATTGTAGAATTTTTATGTGTCTTAATACTAGTGTTTATGACATTTTGTAGTGGGTATCAACCTATTCTCAACCTTGCAATCTCATTTGAACACTCATTCCCCACTCATATCTTTCACAATTCAGTTGAGAGTTCAAGTAGCTCTTTGCTTCATTCTTTTACTTGTGTGCACTCATTATCTTTTTGAATGTTGTCAAAAGAGGGAGAAACATCAATTGTGCATAAATTGAAAATTTTGTCATCATCAAAAAGGGGGAGAATGTTGGGTTCTCATGTGGGAGAATGTTGGGTTACAATAAGTGTTTAAATGTTTTTGATGATGAGCAATACTAATTGATGTTATGTGAATGGTTCAAAAAGATTGGCAATGACAAAGACATGAAAGAAACATGATGTTAATGCTTTTATTAATTAACTATGCATTGATGTTAATGCTTTTATTAATTAACTATGCATTCATTATATCTCACTTAGAATGTCTTTTAATGAAGGTGTGAATGTACACAAGACAAGCAACAAAATCCAAGTGCAAAAGAACAAGACAAGCTGTTGGAACAACTACCTGTGAACAGATGAATAGTGCATCTGTCGATAGATGATTTTCACCTGTCGACAGATACACACAGAAAATGGTTTCCCGGAAGGCCAGTCTTCTGGTTTTTGCAAGCCTGTCAGCACTTGTCGACAGCAGCAAGTCGGCTGTCGACAGACGGAGTTTTGGGAAGATCTTATGGCTGGGATATGATCTATATTTGGGTGTTTCCTTTTACCACAACTCTCCATACTTAAACACCCTTATATAAAGATCGTTTTGGAGGTAGTTTTGTAGCAAGGCAGCCTCCACACCAAAACCCTGAGCAAAGACCAAGAAGAGAGGTTTTTCTCTGTTGCTCTGCTTCAACTCTCTGCCCAGAACAAAGAAGAACAACCTTCCAACCGGAGTTGAAGCTGGTTCGTCCTCAAGTCAAGCTTCTCCATCATCACGTGGTCTTCAACGACGTGAAGCTTGAAGTATTCTGGACGAACTCACAGAAGAGTTTACATATTGGATTTGATCCTTAACTCAGAACTCTTCTCTGTTTCTACTTTCATATATCTATGTGTGTGTGTACTGATTGGAGATCAGTACGTGGTGTTTGTGGATGTGTGTGTGATTTGTGATCTGTACAAGGGTTGTGTGCAGATCATAGTGTGTGTGGTGTGTTGGTCAGATCAAGGCTAGAGGGTCTGATCTTTTGTGGACTTGATCTAGTGTGTGTGTGTGTGGTTGATCCGGTGTGCTCGTGTGTGTGTTGTACTCAGTTCTTGAGTAGTGTGTCCTCACTGTGTGAGGGGTGGACGTAGGAGTCACGTGGTGTGACCTCCGAACCACCTAAAAAATCCCTTGTGCACTATGGTTTGATTTGTGGTTTGCATTGTATTGCTCTAGATGCATGCATAGGGATTTTGTCTACACACTAACTGTTAATTTGTTCACACACATTACATCAGATCAAAGGGGTTTTAATTAAGTAGATCTATTAATCCGAAGTAGTTTTCAAATTGCTTAAGTTTCCGCTGTAAATCTATTCAACCCCCCCTTCTAGCTTTGCCATCACCGAGTATCCAATCCTAACACAAAGCTCGGCAAGATGTAACACAGTTGCACCAGCAACCAAAACAACACGGCTAACAGGAATGACTCTCCACAAGAGACCTGCCAAAAGCCACCCGCAAGAAGCCGCAAGCCAAAAAGGGGCAGGGCAGGCCACACTGGCCCCAAACCCTCTAGGCACAAAAACACGAAGCATCGAAAAAGAACCACGCTCAAGGTGCAGTACACAACTGCACCAACGGCCTAAAACGAACCAAGGCCAACTGAGGGGGCTCTCCACCAGAGACCCACAAGAGAAACGCGCGAAAACCAACGGCTTCAAGAGCACAACAACCACATCGGCTCTTAGAAGCCCACCACACAAGGCACCGCTCCCACCACGCAGGCAGAGAGGGCCACACATCAAATAGCGACAAGCACCTCCAAGCACAGTTGAGGCACAAGCAAAACACACACCGAAACAATGCCTGCACAAGCAAGCCAAAAAAAAGAAAACCCGGTGCCGCCTCACACTGAACACAGGGCATGCTGCCCTACATCGTCCAGTCAAGCGACAAGAAACCAGCACAGCAAGAGACGGGACAATAGGTCACCACAACCTATCGCACCACAAGGAAACAACGCACACGAGGGGAGCAACCAGCTCAACCTCAAGACAGCACGAGGGGAAGGGACCTTTGCCACGAAGGTCACCACGGTGCGCAACACGGCACCAAATGCCATGGCAGAGCACCACCACCCCGAGCAACCATGAGAAGCAGAGGAAGGAGGCACGCAACTAGCTTCTTCCTCACACAAAGGAGAAAAGAGCACGTAAGGCTAGCACTCACATGTGAGGCACAACCAACCAAACACCCGCTACACTCACCAGACTACCATCTGGGAGAGCACACAGGGCACAAGAAACGAAGCAAAACGCCCGACCACGGGGACACGCGGAGTCCCACCAGCGCAGCCGAGAAGACTCGAAAATGAACAGGAAGACAACCTAGCCAGCACCACGACCAGACACACGGTCGCACCACACCTTGACTGCCAACGCCCAAGCAGACTGTAACACGGACAGTCCAACCGGCAACAACGACAACTCATCTCCACCCAGAGAGAGCAGCGACAACCAAAACAACACGAAGCAGCTTTGGAGAGAACCTCCACCAAAAGCGCCAAGAGCAGTTCTGAAAAAACATCACCAGAACGCAGCCTAACCAAACGGCTAAAACACATGGCCAACAGAGAGAAACACAGCAGCCAGCGGGAGCAACACAACTGGTTCTGGGAGAACCTCCACCCGAACCACCAAGGCACCGTTCTGGGAAACCCACCAGAATGCACCAGCCAACCAATAGCACACCTCAGACCCTGAGGTAGCACCACAACCGGCAGAAACAAGCCTGGAACAGTCCTGAGAGCAACCCTCACCAGGACAACAACCAACGGTTCTGGAAAACATCACCAGAACACAGGGCAACCAAGTGATGCACCTCAACCTTGAGGGCAATGCAACGGCAACCAAACAGACAATAGAGACCTCAAACGAAGGAGGCAACACAGCGGAAGACTTAAACGAGCACAGAAGCAGTCCCAGAGGGAGAGGAACCCTCACTAGGACAACAACAAACAATTCTGGGAAACACCACCAGAACACAACAGCCAAGCGATGCACCTCAACCCAGAGGGCAACGTCGCAACAACCAGAAACGAGCACAACACGGTTTTGGGGAAAACCTCACTTCCACTAGAACCAAACAAAGAATAACTCCAAAAGCACCTCACCAAATTTCTCAACCAGCCAGCACAAAGCTGACAACAACCACAGATAATTGTCGTAGTGCTCAACCAGCGTGCAACACGGCACACAAGCATCTGCTTAGCTCGAGCAAGACGTCGACTGAGCAGAGCACAGCGCCCAACGGCGCACAGGCACATAAGGCCAAAACACACAGCCAACACAACACACACCCCAACAACAAGGGGGACATCCAACAAGGACACACCCCAACAACAAGGGGGACATCCAACAAGGACACACCCCAACAACAAGGGGGACATCCAACAAGGACACACCTCAACAACAAGGGGGACAGCCAACAAGGCAAGGATACCTTCGACCGGTCCCGCAGACCACAATCCTGCACCGGTGAAGGCCACGCCACACGTAGGCTCTCTTAGCCTTTGCGACACACCCACACGGACGTGCAGGCTGAGGACGAACCCAACCGCAGCACGAGCGAAACAGTAACCACGCTCGCAGCACGCACACCCAGCCACAGCAGCAACACTCTCCTGCAGCTCACACTCGGACCCTGCTGGAAAGCTAGCCACCTGCAACAAAGAATCAAATGCTCACCTAACAACAACTCTACACGGACGGGCCAGCAGTGTACTAGTACCTTTCTTTGGGACATCCATAGTTATTAACTCATTACAAATCTCGTTGGACCTCTGAGCTCTGATACCACTGTAATGACCCGACCTCCTAGACCCCCGCCAGGGACCCCGAAGGTCGCACCTCTACCCACAGATCCGAAGACCCGGAAGGGTTAGAATTTAGTCTAGTGAGATGAGCAATGAATTCAAATAACTATAACAAAAAAGTTCGTACATTAATAAAAAAATTATGTACAACATGTCCCAAATAAAAGTACAGGTATAGAAAGAAAGGTGCAGTCCTTAAGGGGCATACCCTGAGGACTTGCAAAAAGGCCACTCTCAACTCACGGTATAAGCGCTCACGCTCACAACTCACACTGCTGGCAACGCATGGCGCAACAACCGCCACCACGACCGTCCGACAACGAACTCCTACGACAACGAGTCCCTACCTGAAGAGAGTAGGGGGGTCAATAGAGATTACCAGTCCCTTACCAGCCAGAGCAGCAGGAACTCCAACAAAGAGGAAGCAAAACTACTCTACAAAGCAGTAAAGTGAGAAACACCTACTGCAGAGTACTACAAAGCAGCGGAAACAGAGTAAATGCCTCGACCACAACCTGGGTCAGGACAAAGACGACTCCCTCCGAACCAGCGGAGTCAAACATATGCGGAAGCAACTAGAGCAACGCCACGACCCGCAACCAGGGTCGGGTCAGAGCAACACAATGCGGAAGCAAACCCTCGGCATGCACCCGCCGAGACAAAGAAGCTCACGGAACACTGGAGCAACCACGAGAGACCAGAGTCTCAAGACACAGCACCAACATCCCAGACCTCCACAGGGTCGGGAAGGAACAACCAAGTGTCACCACAAGAGACACCGAGCAACCATGTGAGAAGCAACATCTCACCACAGGCACGACCGCCTCAGACCTCCACCAGGTCGAGGGCCCACAAGCAGAACCACCCTGCACCTCGGACACTCCACAAGGTCAGGGAACTACACACCAGTGCCACCATGAAAGGCACCAAGGAATGGGTTACCAAAACAGTAGTTGGGTGTCTACACAAGACACCCCGAGAGAACCCGTAAAATGGAAAACCACTAAACACGGCCCACAAGACCAAACCAACCAAACTCATGGCACTAGACACGACTAGGCTACAACCACCGTACAGGTTAGGGCAACTAGACTCACTTGGAAACAACGTGAAACACCGTCACAACAAAAGCAACCAAGCCACCACCACATGCAGCTAAGAGAGGGACACACAGTCCACCCCTCTCGCTCGTCAACTGCTGACTCCTGCCTACGACCTCCCTAGGTAGAGTGAGGCTAGCGAGCTGCAGCCAAGAACATAACCACAAACCACCGCAGCCCGGCCGAACTGCGGCCCCACACCTGACCTCCCTACGTGGCTCCGGAACCAATGCAGAGTGAGGCAGTGAGAAGGAGCTCTACAAACGACTCACGCCGTTGTCCCCACCGTTTTCCCCTTCTGCTCCAAGTTAGAGACTTGAGCACGCCCGCCGCCCGGAGCAACCCCCTCTGACACAGGCGCGCGGGGCTAGGGGTTCCAGGTAACGGTAACAACCTGTCTCGCGGACAAGCCCTCAAGTGCCGAGCACCGGGTGAAAGAGAACTGGCGTGGCAACCACCAACAGAAACAGCACAGCTGGCTTGCAACCAAGACAAGCCCAGTAGGCACAGGCACGCACGGCACCCCTTCCGGAAACCCCCAGAAGGGCCGTCGGCCAACACCGACACACAAGGCACGGCCCGAGAAACCAGAACACCACCAGACAGAACAGAAACCAATGCTCTGCTAATAATCGATTGGCAGTCAGACAATCGATTATTAGACAGACGCGAGCCTCCTAGCATTGCCGCTAGGACACGACCATGAAGGTGTCACCTTCGGTCAGTGAACGCAGGGAGGCAACCTGCCGCGTTCCTACCAGAAGGTCCTAAGGGCACACCTTGCCCTGGGGCACACGCCGACACGCCAACCGTGGCCACGAAAAACACCCGAGGCAAACCAGATCATGTCGCGCCCTCCTAGTCCATCGCGATCCCATCGTGACGAGTAGGGCAACCACGACAAGAAGGTCGCATCGGGCAAACGTGTCGCGAAAACCAGGTTGTCGCGACAAGGCAAAGCGTAGCGACAAGCTTGTCGCGATAGGGTTGCGCGTTACGACAATAGCTTGTCGCGACGGGCAACCGGGTCGCGACACGACCTTATCGCGATGGCCACCTGCATCGCGATATGGTCGTGCCCGACCGGGGCGACGCCTTCTTTGATGTAGCGATGCGCTCGGTGGTCGCGACATCAGCTGGAAGGCAGACCACCGGGATGCTGCATCCCAGGGTCCCCCACACAACTACAATCACACAAATGCGGGGAGGGGATCATGGAGAAAGCTGTAAAGCATGCAAACAAAACACATGGACTTCCAATCCCCACCAACAAGAAAGGGCACAAGCATCCCTATAGATTTGAAGAACTGAAACCCCCACGGAGGGCCTTCACGAAGCCACGGCCGCCTCCTCCTCGCTCCACACGACGCTCCAGCGCTCCGCACGAGCCGCCGCTGCTCCTCCAAGCTCCAATCACCGGAGAACAAGGGGAAGGAGGCTTCCTACCTCGGAGAGGAGGAAGGGAAGGAAAAAGGGAAAAGAAGGAAGAAGGAGCGCCAACCAAGGCTTTTAGCCTCCGGCCCCCAGAACGCGACGGGGCGGGGGGTCGCGTTAACAACCTTAACACGACGACCGCCCAAACCGCGACCAGAACGAGCCCCACCTGGGCACCGCGACAACCCGATAGGTAGGGCTGTACAAAATATGGCCCAAACCGAAAAACTGAACTGAACTGAACCGGCCGGTTTGGTTCGGTTCGGTTTCATGGGCTTGGTGGTTTAGTTCGGTTTGAGGCTGGGAAACCGAAATGAACCGAATATGTATATATATATATATAATAAAATTATACAGAAAAAGGGTAGTGTAGTGGAGGGCGGTGTCGCGCACCCTCCGCACGCGTGGTGGTCGCGAGTTCGAAACTCGCGACCACCAGAAAACACAACTTTTTGCCACTTTTTTAGAAAAATGTCAGAAAAATGCCAGAAAAATACCAGAAAAATTGGATTTCAGTTTAAACTGAACCGAACCGGTTCGGTTCGGTTTAGTTCACCGAATGAGTTTGGTTCGGTTCGGTTCAGTTTCCTCCAAAAATGGAGGAAACCGAACCGAACCATGTACACCCTTACCGACAGGTCAGTCTGCCACGCCTGCCACTCTGACAAGCGTCAGATGACCAAAAAGCAGAAAGCAGTCGTGACCCGTTGATCGGGCGCGACAAGAACGCGACGCCGAAAGCTGGTGCAACAGGAATGACTATCGCGACGGGCCCTTCCGTCGCGACACTAACGCGTTGCCCAAGCCGGACGCGTTAGTGGCCAGTCATCCACAACACAGCGAAGGGAACCGGAAAGCCCGTGATGTTACAAATTTGGTCTACATTTCCATGAACTGTATTATGGTATGAATTTCTTTACTGTTTAGTTCCTGGCAAATTCTTTTATGATATCTTCATTGAACGGTACTTCAATATTCTTGTTGCACCCTCTTATAGACTGATATACTTATTGTTCCTCCTCTATCACTGTCCAACTTATTGTTATTGTGAATAGCAATTTCCTGTTGGGCACAATTACTCATAAATCTTACTTTCCTTTCAGGCATCTCAGATGGGTCTGACTCGCCAAAGGATTGAGCGCCGAGTGATCCATAAATTAGCAAACCTTACTTCTTTTCAGACTCTGTCACTTAAGTTGTTGTATAATTTAACTCTAAACTATCGACCCATGTAATATATTATTCCACTGCAACTTTCTATGTATATGCAAGACCGTCCCTGCTTGTATTATCACAATCTTTCTGTCACCCCCAAAAATAGTATATGAGTAGGACGTGACAGGTCTTAGTCCTTTTATGGTTCTAGAATATCTTCTAGATCTAGCATGCTCTCACTGATCCTATAAATGAGACATTCCTTCTCAAGGAATACTGCATTCTTATCCATCTAAGGTGCTAATCGGATCACGATCCCCACTAGAAGTTTGTCGGAAACTTTCGATTCACATGCTAAAGGGTGTCATGTGTCTCGTGATAAAATATTAGAGCAAATTAAGATAAAAGTCCATGTCTTATTTTTTGTAAAATCCAAAAGTATGCATGTTATTAATTTTCTACTACATCTTTATTTTCAGAAATGTGTCACTGTCAAACCCACTCCATGGCATACTAGATGCCAACTGTCTCACTGGTTCAAACTATGTGGATTGGCTCTGAAATTTGAGAATTTTTCTCACATCAGAGAAAACTACATATGTCCTCGATGAGATCGTACCTGAGCTAGAAGAAGGGGCTAGCAAGGAAGATGTTTCTTGCTACAAAAAGTATAAGGAAGTCTCAACTCTTGCTCAATGTTACATGTTGGCCTCTATGACTCCCGAGTTGCAAAGGCAACATGAGAATATTGATGCACAATCTATTATCCAGCACCTCCGCAAGTTGTTTGAAGAGGAGGGATGAACTCAGCTATATGAGATATCAAAGAGTTTATTTCGTAGTACGATGACTGAAGGGGCATCGGTTCAAAACTATGTCCTAAAGATGATTGAGTGAATTGAAAAGCTCACGGGCCTAGGAGTTGTCCTACAGGATGACATGTGTGTGGACCTTATACTTCAATCCCTTCTGGATTCCTTTTCTCCTTTCATAATGAATTTCAATATGAATAAGATTGAGGCCACCCTTCCTGATCTACTCAATATGTCGAGGGAAGCTGAGGGTGCCATCAAGAAAGGGGACCTACTTCTCTATGTTGCTGAGACCAACAAGAAAATGAAGGTCAAGGAGACCCTTAAGAAGGGCGAAGGCAAAGGCAAACCTCCGGGCAAGGTAAAGATTGTCAAGAAAGAGCTGGTGAAGGAAAAAGGACAGTGCTTCCACTACGGTAAGGATGGGCATTGAAAGAGGAACTGCAAGGAATACCTTGCAGAGAAAGCAAAACAGAAGCTAAGTGTAGGTTCAAGTTTGTCCACGATTGATCTTCACTTGTCAGAAAATTATGATAATACATGGGTATTGAATACTGGTTATGCATCTCATATCTGCAATATGTTGCAGGTCCTGACAAAGCATAGGAGATTGGCAAAGGGCGAGGTGGACCTAAGAATGGGAAACGATGCAAAGGTTGCAGTTGTTTCTATTGGGGAGGTCATCCTACGAGTGTCTGGTGGAGCATCTTTTGTTTTTGAAATATGCTATTATATATCCATTTTCTATATGACAAGCATATGATACAAATTCTTTTTTGAGAACAATGGTTGTTCTATGTTTCTTAATGATGTGATCATTATAAAGGGGTTTTTGACAAATGATTTGTACTTAATCGATGTTGTTCCACATGTCATGAACATACATAGTGTCTTTAAGAGGAAAAGAGATGAGATGAATGATGCATACCTTTGACATTGTAGGCTAGGTCATATTCATGAGGGAAGAATTCAAAGGTTGCTAAAGGATGGACTCTTGGGTCCATTTGATTGTGGATCATATGTAACCTGTGAATCTTTCCTCCAAGGGAAATTGACCAACTCTCCTTTTAGTGGAACTAGAGAGAGAGCCTCCGAGCTATTAGAACTCATACATACCGATGTATGTGGACTTATGTTCACACATGCTAGAGGAGGATACTCCTACTTCATTACATTCACTGATGACCTCTCAAGGTATGGACATGTGTACTTAATGAAGTACAAGTCCGAAGCTTTTGAGAAATTCAAAGAATACAAGAATGAAGTGGAGAAGCAAACTGGAAAGAGTATTAAGACACTTCGATCAGATCGGGGAGGAGGATACTTGAGTACAGAGTTCACCCAATTCCTCAAGGACCATAGGATATTATCCCAATGGACTCCTCCTCATACACCTCAGTTCGATGGTGTATCAGAAAGTAGGAATCGTACGCTGTTAGACATGGTGCGGTCCATGATGAGTTTTGCCGACTTCCCCATCTCATTCTGGGGATATGCCCTGAAGACCGCAACTTACCTTCTGAATAGAATTCGAACTAAGGCAGTTGTGTCCACTTCATATGAGATATGGAAATGGAAGAAGCCCGATCTTAAGGTTGTTAAGATTTGAGGCTGCCCTACCCATGTTAAGAAATACGATCCTGAGAAGTTGGAATGAAGGACGAAAATGTGCATATTCGTGTGATACCCCAATGAAACTTGTGAATATTATTTCTTTCACCCTGAGGACTATAAGGTCTTTGTTGTCAAGAGACCGGCGTTTCTTGAGAAGGAACATGTTCTTGTTGGAAACAATGGGAGCATGATAGAATTGAGTGAGGTTGGAGAACCAAGCTTAAGCACCATTCCACATGTAGAATCTGTTCAAGCACCTATCACATAAGATCCAACTTTGTGTTGGTCAAGTAGAGTGTCTATCCCTCCTGAGAGATATGTGGAACATATAAAGGGATAAGACTCCGAGGATATGGATCCTCAAACCAACGAGGAGGCTATTACGAGCATAGACTCCAAGAAGTGGCAAGTGGACATGAGTTCTGAGATGGATTCCATATACTCCAACAAGATTTGGAACCTAGTTGATCCACCCAAGGGTGTTGTACCCATTGGATGTAAGTGGATCTTCAAGAAAAATATTAAAGTAGATGGGAAGATAGGGACCTATAAAACAAGGCTTATGGCTAAAGGATATCGTCAAAGGCAAAGTGTTGACTATGACGAAACCTTCTCGCCTGTTGCCATGTTGAAATCCATCAAAATCTTATTGGCCATTGCAGCACACCGCGATTATGAAATCTGACAGATAGATGTAAAAATGGCTTCCTCAATGGCAACCTCGAGGAAGAGGTGTATATGATATAACCTGAGGGATTTGTTTCTAAGGAAAATCCAAATAATGTGTGTAGGTTGCTTAGGTTCATTTATGGACTAAAGCAAGCTTCCCGAAGTTGGAACATAAGGTTCGATGAGACAATCAAATCTTATGACTTCGTAAGAATGGAGATGAGCCTTGTTTGTACAGGAAGGTAAGTGGGAGTGCTCTCACCTTCTTGGTGTTGTCTGTAGATGACATTCTCATCATTGGGAATGATATTGGAATGTTATCTACAATTTAGACTTTGCTATCAAAGAATTTCTCCATGAAGGACTTAGGAGAAACGTCATGTATATTGGGGATTTGGATCTCTAGAGATAGATCAAAGAGGGTGCTTAGCTTGTCCCAGTCCAGGTACATAGACTCCAATGACAAAAGGTTTGTCATGGAGAACTCCAAGAGATGCCTCATACCGATGAGACATGGAATTTCACTTTTTAGGAGTATGTTCCCAAGTATTCCAGAAGAAAGGGAAAACATGGATAGAATTCCCTATGCCTCTGCGATAGAGTCTATCATGTATGCCAAGCTATGTACTAGGTCTGATTTAGTGCATGGTCTAAGTGTTACGAGCACGTATCATGCGGCTCTAGGTTTGGAACATTGGAAAGCAGTAAAGTGTATCCTTAAGTACTTGAGAATGACTACGAATCTTTTACTGGTATATGGAGGATGTGGCCTCAAGGCTGAAATCTACACGGACTCAAGTTTTCAGTCTGATATCGATGATAGCAAGTCTAACTCGGGATTTGTGTTTACCTTGAATGGAGGAATAGTAAGTTGGAAGAGTTCCAAGCAAGAGACTACTGTTGACTCGACCACTGAGGCAGAGTACATTGCTGCTTCAGAAGCAACAAAGGAAGCTATCTAGATGAAGAAGTTCATCACAGATCTAGGAGTGTTGTCTGGCCATGGAGAACCAATTCCATTGTTCTGCAACAACAATGGGGCGATTCCTCAAGCAAAGGAGCCCAGGTCTCATCCGAAGTCCAAGCACGTTTTGAGGAGGTTCCACTTGATCAAAGAGATCGTGGCCTGTGGTGATGTAGCAATGAAAAGAGTTCCGTCTGAAGATAACATTACAGATCCACTGACAAAGCCATTTGTAGACACCCGATTCTAGCTAATGGGTTGAACCATATTTCTTATCACCTTAGTGGGCCCCTAATTGGTCACTCACATTGAGCCCATCATTAGTCTTGATTTAAGCCCATTAACGATTTAAATTGCCTTGAAATCCCGCCCATATCACTTTGAGAGAGTCCTTAAGCATCAATAACTCTTATCCATCTAGGCGGTTGGCCGATAATTCACGTAAATTTCTATTTTATAGTCGCGACGCATCGTGGCGCCGCGTCTCTGAGTCGCGACGGTCTAGGCTGCCGCAACAACCCATGCATTATCCATGCACGTGGACAATACTGTCGCGACGCTCCGCCCTATCGCGTCTCCATGTCGCGGCCCTACGATACGCCGCGACAGCAGCTGCGCATGCAGGCCTCCGCAACCACCTCCTATTTATCCTCTCATGGCTTTATCTTTATCCCTAGGGAATATCTCACCCCCTTGGGCGAGATTTGGGCCCTAGGGACTCTCCTTGAGGACCCCAAGGACTCTCCATCCGATTTTGGGTAAGGATTATCTCCCATTTTAATTAATTCTCATTTTAAGGAGATATTCTCTCTCAAAGCTCTATAAAAACAAGGCCTCTCCTCAAGGACGAGGAGAGCCCCATTTTGACCCCGAAGGGCTGCCGAAATCCTTACTGATCCACACTTAGCCTCACAGCCATCCTTTTCCACCACTCTTCTTCACATTCCACTCCATAAAGCTTCACTCTTTCTTCATCAATGGAGCATGGGACGTGAAGAGGGTGACTCCAGCATCCTTCTGAAGCCATTGCACACCATCTGGGACTACATCCACACTAGGGAGTCGCCCTAATGGGGCTCACCTTCTTCCTTTCTCTTTGTTTCTTCATTTCTACATGCATTTTCATGTCTTTCTAGATAGGTTACATTCCACTTTCCACCCACGTTTCCACACACTCTAGGGGTTTAAAAACCACCCCACAGGTTCGTCCCTTCCATGTTGGTTTGTTTCCTTTCATTTTTAGAATAGTTGCTACACTAATCATTTTCTAATAGGGCTTTTCTTTGTTGTTTCTCTTTGATTGGTAGGCATACAAACAAGGTACTACGAGGAGCTCTCGTCCTCTGGCTGGCCGGAGGAAAGGAAGGAGGTCTCCCTCATTATCTCCCACACCAGAAGAGAACGCGACAGGGAAAGGCGACACGACAAGAGACGTGTCAGCCATGACGACCACGTTAGCAGGTATTCCTCTGTTCTCTTCCCCTTTTTCCTAGAGTAGTTATGTAACGTCGCGCGTTTTTCGGATCTTCGTGGATCCTCAGTTTAGCGTATGGGGTGGTCACACCTTGACCAGTGCGACTTATGTTGTGTGTTTCTTATTGGATCCTTACCAGAGTTGGTTATAGATCTGTGTTGGTGTTCAGTGTGCTGGACATCAACAGTGGGTTGACGTCCAGGTGTGTGACGTCTACTGTGTGTTGGCGGCAATGGTGTTTCCGTTAACATGTTCTTGGCGTCCATCGATGTAGACGTCTACCGTTGAACTTGGCGGCGAGCGTTGTGGACACCTAGTTGGGGCGGTTTGGTTAGAGGCGCAGAGGTTGACGTTAACCTGAGGCACCTGTGTTTTTAGGGGTAACCCGAGCCTTCTTCTTTCCCCACTTTCTCCCCTCCTTTTCCCCCACCTGTACCCTTGTGCCTCTTCACTACTTCGGGCGGTCGACGGGAGCACGTGGGAAGGCCGTGATGTGCGCAGCAGCAGCAGATCAGGCGGGGAATGATGGATTGGAGGGCGGTATTCGCGGGAAGCTCCTGGGGGTTCGGTGTAAATCGAGGTTCTATCGGGGTTTATATGTGTTTTTGAGTTAGGGACGTAAACCCTTTAGCTTCTCTTGTGTATTATTCCATGCTTGTTGCGTGTAATTTGCGTGGAATCGTGATTTTGGGGAGGTTTTCCTTTCTGTCGGGTTTTAGGGTGGTTTGGCCGATCCATGCGTTGGATCGTGTTTTTCCGATATTATGGTGGTGTGTGGTGATGAGAGGAAGTGTTCCCTCTTCATCACATCGCGATTTTGAGGGCAGGATTGCTCTCAGGGGATGTGGTTTGTGGCTGGTTCAGTTGCTGGGAGCTGAAGAAGTCAACGTCAAGGGATGTTGATGTTGAGTTCTTCAGGGAAGAGATAAACGGCATGATCGTTTGCCTTTAAACTCTTCAGGGAAGATCTTGACGGCAAGGTTGGTTGCCGTTAGGTTCTTCAGGTAAAATATTAACGGTAATCGATGTTTCCGTTAGTCCCTCGTTAGCGGCGGTCGATGTTGCCGTCTATCCGCTGGTGAGTTCCCAGCAAGCTGTGTTTCCTTTTTCTGCGATTTATGGTGTTGGACGTGTGGTGCACCCTATTGGTGTATTATACACGTGGTGTCTACGTGGTTTGGGTGTTGTGCATGTGGTTTGTGTGTGCATGGCACATTGTACGTTATTGTGTTAATTGTATTCCAAAAATTGTGGTAAGTTTGTGGTGTTATGGCAGTGAGGTTCTTGTGTGAGCCTAGCCAAGAATTGGAAGTGTTTTTATGATTCGGATGACATGCATATGTAAGCATGACTAGAGGTCGATATTATGATTATTATAATGTGATTTATGTGGTTATATTGCAATGTTTGGGCAGTGAAGGTCCACACCGACCTAGCCTTGGTTGTTATTGTCCTTCGAAGAATATTATACTGATTTATGTGTTAAGTGGTGTGTGTGCTGCCACAGAGGTCATGTAGTGGCCGATGTTAGGCTATAGTATTATTATTAATATGGTTCATATATGTGTTTGTGTAGGTTAGCTTGTAGGTCACGAGTGACCAGGACAAGCTACTCCTCACACGTGTATCGTGATTTGTAATAAATGTGTAAGTGATGTGGTTTGTGTATTGCCAAGTGTGGTGGTCCGGCGCCTATTCCGGAATGCCTCTCTAGTCGGGTACCCCAGGTTCTTTGTGAGCCAGGCACGTGTGTTTGTTGTGCTCGGGGTTTGTCCCAGTACAGTGTGGTACCATCGAGGTTTGTGTCGTCTTCCTGGACACCCTCACTCCTGTATTTGAGTTGTACGTCTGGCTGAGGGAAAGATGACAGTAGGGCAGCGGCTTGTGTTTGTGGGTGTGCAGTCGCTTGTAGCGCGCTCGTAGTTGGGGGTACGGACACCAGTAGTCGACACTGGTCCCCAGCTAGTCCTGTTTTCCAGTCCCTCACTTTAGGGTGCTCCGGCCAGAGACCCTAGAGGTGCCAGGCATGGACCTGCAGCTGTGTGTCTGCAGGTGTGGTGTTGGTTGGTCTCCACAGTTGTTTGACTTGTTCTCGTGGAGCGGCAGTTGGACCTTTCGTTCGTGACTGCGAGACTGAGAGGTTGTTCTTGTGTTTTGTTGTCCGGGTTGGATACTGGCCTGATCAACCAGTAGTCCGTTCCCATGTGGTGGCGTCGTTCCTTTCCGACTCGTGCTTTGCCACTGGCTGTGGTTCGTGAGTTTGTAACTCATAGTCGAGGTTTGACTCGTTCGAGGTGTGCTCTAGTGTTGGCACAGTTGTGACTACGGTTGTAGCTTGTGGTGTGCCCGAGTGGTGGCACAGTTTTGATTATAGTTGGTGAATGTTGACTCACCAAATGTGGTTTAGCTTGCTATGGTGTGCCCTGTTACGGCACTGGTTTACTGGTGGTTTCCGTGTTGGTACCTTGTGGTAATAGGTACTTGTATCCCGTGTGGGTAATGGTTTGTGGTGGTACGTCGTATACCAGTCCTTCTGGTATTGACATGGAACTGTGTTTCGTGGAGGTCGTATGGTGTGACCTTCCACTCAATGTGCTTCACCCTCCCTCGGGTAAGCTACCGTATATGGTTTTCATGTGTGATGGATTGGCCCGCTGTAGCCGATCATGTTACTTGGTGTGTGTGATTTCCGACATATTGTGGTTTGGGTATAAAGGGCCAGTTTTTGGTTAGTAGTCCTGTTACCCACGTACTTGAGATTTGCCTGTGAAGCTTATAGCCTAGGCAGTGGTTTGCTTGTGCGGCTTATAGCTTAAATGATTATTTGTGACTGTGGTGTGCCTGTGAGGCTTGCGGCCTAGGCATTTCAGTTGTTGAGCGGACTAGCCTGTGGCTCCTCTTTCTTTATAAGGAATATGCATTTGTTTATCAATTACTGTTTAAGCTGTTATTTAAATATAAATGTTGTGAGCATGAAATGGTTTGGCTATTGGTGTTGCCAGTGAGACCCATTGGGGTTGAGGTGTCCGTGGTTACGGTGTTGTTTTGGATAGCCCCTACTGAGCCTGTGACTTGTTGAGGCTCACTCCCCTACAGTTCTTTTCAGGGCTTGCTGAGTGTTTGGCTTGCAGTGGCGTTGTGTTAGACTTGTACCACCAGCAGTTGTGTAGTAGTTAGTGTTATGTGAGCTTGTGCTCCCTCGGGGTATGCCCCAGGTAGTTGTACTTTTTAATTGGACATGTATTAATGTAATGGGACAGTTGTAAATTGTTATATGCAGGTATGAGCACATGTACTTTCTTGTGTCTTATACTGTATAGTTGTCTTTTATATTCTTACTGGACAGTTGTGTGAGCTATCCCTTGCGAGACTTCGGTCCGTTCGCGGGAGGCGGATCTGGATATGGAGCCTTAATGGGCATAAATATCCAGGGCCGTCACAAGTTAGCCCGTGTTATTTTCTTCATTTAGGCAATACTCTAGGTGGCGATCACATTCCTTACTTCCATACTATTAGATTTAATATCCATTAATGTGTCGAGGGGAAGCACAATCCCTGTGATTACACCTTTTGGCGATCACGGTGGGACCTCCAGTGCCACCCTCGTAGATCTAGTTTGCTTGCTTACCATGTTTTCCCCTTTACTTCCTCTTTTGGTGCCCTGTTAGTCTGTTATTCCCTGTTTCATGCATTTTGGCGCTCGGTTTGTGTCGCGGCGCATCGCGGTGATGTGATCATATCTCATCGCCTATAACGGACGCGATAACAGGTGTGCGTTTCCTCTTTGCTTATTTGATATCTCCTGATCCTGTGAGTTCATTCATGTCTGTATCATGTTTCTCTGACATGCTCGCCCGTGTTTCTGTCTCTTAGAATCCTGTTAGGGTTCGGATTTTCCGTTTTCTTTCCATTGTAAGTTTTTGGATCTAGTCGCGGCAGTGCGCGGGGACGCGACAGGGTCGCGTCCGAGCTAAGCGTCATGTCTACAGGTACGCTTTGTGTGTTACTGTTTTCATTCCTGGATCGGTTTCTGAATGCTCCATGATCCATTTTTTACTATTTTGTCGATTTTGTACACTTATCATTTGTTCAGGTAGTCTGTTTGAGTCTGTGTGTGTGTGACTTACTGTGTTCTCAGGCGTCTATTCTTATCGCGGCAGTCCGCTCTGTCGCGATAAGGTTGCGGCGTACACGACCGCCGCAACTTGGCCCGAGAGCTATTTTTTGTCGCCCTGCTTGCCTTCTACTTGCCACTCTTGCATACATTTCGGGCATTTAGGCCCCTAGCATACGCTATTCATCCCATTTGTTCAGGTTCCCCCTTGGATGAGTGAGTCCTCTCACCTACGAGCACTCGTAGGCTGACTCGGGCCCACCTTCCGAGGACCTCCGTAAGACCCCGTGACCGTACGCACGTTGCGGCTCACTGGGCTGGTTGTACCCGTTGCACCCTTTAGTTCGAGCCACCCTTGCTTGTGAGTGTACCATCCTTAGTGACACCGAAGGAGTTGAGTTCATACCTGTTGGGGTCCATTTGACCGAGTGACACACCCTTAATCAACTCATCTAAAGGTCAAGTGTGAACTTTAACAAATTTGCGCATTAATCATGATAACTTGGGTGCTTCATTCATCCCTCCTCTTCTCAGTCTTTCTTGATTGTGCTAGGGTCTAGGTTTTGTTAGTATCACCCCTTGTCATTAAGGGGGTGCATGCGTCATTGTTTAGGAAGATCGAGTCATTCCCCTCCTTTCCTTGTACTCTATCATAACCCTCTGTTCGACATGGAACAGTTCCGTGTCCTTGCTGACGATGCCTTACCCCTTGGACTCCTCGAGGATGTGGCCCAACCCTCAATGGCCATACCCCCAGGGCATATTCAGGCTCCTCTTGTCATTGGGGGTCATTCCCGTCCTCCTTCTCCTCTAAGGGAAGAGGACCCCCATTCCCAATTTAGTCAGCTACTTCCCCATCTAACTCCGGATCAAGTCCGAGAGTTCATTGCTGCCGCCAAGGGCAAACAACCCTTGTCTCCCTCTGCCAGTAACTCAGCTCAGCCGGCGGTCTCCTCCGCCCACATTGCCTCAGCACCACACCTCTCTTCTTCAGGGGCAGACCCTACACCCCTCCGTCCTCGGGCCATTCATTTCTCGGAACCCAGCTATCTTCCGGCACGAGAGGTCCGACCTCGATCCCCTCCAACCTCAAAGTACTATACGGTCGAGCCTGCCTCCCCGGCCCGTGAAAGGTCCCGTGCTTTCGAGCAACCCCGCTCCATTGTCTCTACACATCATGCCCAAGCCCCCTCCGACTTCCTTGCAGAGTGGGCTGTCATGAAAAAGGAGCTCCACAACCTCAGAAGGCAGATTGACCCTCGGAAGGTGTCCGACATCGCCCTCCCATCATTCCAGTACCTCCGGGTACCACCCCAGTCAGAGCTTCCTGTTTACCGGCGATACTCTGGGGTAGGAGACCCATATGTTCATTTGAAGGATTTTGTTTATGAGTCAGCACCGCACAAGTACGACCGCCACCTTATGGCGTACTTGTTCAGAAAATTCTTAGATGGTCCAGCTCTGGAATGGTTTTATTCTCTACCACCTGAAGAAGCTGAGGATTTCCAGATCGTTCAAGAGAGGTTCTTACAGCAGTTCCAAGATCGGGTCGGACCCGAATACTCTTTTATTGATCTGGTAGCTGAAAACATGAAACCTGAGGAAGAGTTCTCAACCTATGCCGACCGGTGGCGTTCATTGGCTGCCAAGGTCCGATGCCCGATGCCAGAAGAGGAGAAAGTCAAATTATTGATCTCCAATGCCACCCCAACCTACCGGGCCATATTGGCCATGAATGACATTTCTACCATGCACCAGCTTTATAGCCGAGCCCGTTTCATTCAGACTCAGCTCAAGGACTCACCTATACACTCCATGTTTGAGACCCCAAAAGCCTGTTATGTCAAGAAGCCTCAAGTCCCAGTTACTGAGGGGATCCAAACCAATGAGCAAGTCGGTGCAGTCAGCAACCCCCAAGGCCCGGTAGGTAGGTCTCCATACACTCAGCAACCTCAGCAGCCATGGAACAACAACAAACAACAACCTCCTCAAGGTCAGAACCCTCCCCAAGACCAGCACCAATACTCTCAGGTCCCTCCACCTCAAAATGGCTTTGCCCCTAGAAAGCCTAATGGACCCAAGAGAGCCCAATATCCACCTCTACCCGAGTCATTAGCTGATGTCTTTGCAGCCCTCATGTCCCTCATTGCTCTTAGACTCCCTCCGGAGAAGCCAAACTGGAATATGGCAGCGGACCAAACAAAGTATTGTGTTTATCATCGCCATCCGGGCCACAATGTGTCAGATTGCTTCCAGTTTCGGGATATGATATATGATCTTCATGAGCAGAACCAAATCGATTGGGTAGAGATGAGAAGGTTGATCCAGACCTTAAGAGACTAGCAGGGTCAGAGACAACAACAACAACAACAGAGGCGACAGCAGCCGCAACAACAACAACAACAACAACAACAACAACAAACAAACAACAACAGTTCCAGCCCTTCCAGCAACAATACCAACAACAGCAGCAGCCGCAGCAGCTGGCAAATGACCTTGGCATAATCCGCAACCCCATGCCACAACATCCTACAGCTCCAAACCCCCAACCTGCTCCGCCACCTTCTCCACCCGCACAAGTCAATCCAGTCGTCCATTACCCACCACCAGAAGCTCAATGGGCCTTCGATGATGAGCACGAAGTGGGCCAGCTTCTAGTCATTTCCCACAACACACCCACTACCCCCACACCTACATCCACCATACCTCCCTCCTTCACACCTACTGTCGCCGCCATTACCTCGCCGCTTTATGACTCCCCCATCTTGTCACCCATCATCCCTTCGCCTAGAAACATCCTGCTATCCCCTACGCCAGCACCATTACTAGCCAATCCCTCCGTTCTTGACACCCCACCTTCTCCCCTCCACCATAACCTCGCCTTGCAGAGCGGGCGGATGTTCCATCGGATGTACCCTAATGCATCCATATCTGTGCCAAGTCAACCAGTGCAACAATCCAACACCCAGCAGCAGCAGGACGCAGAAGAGATAGATCCGGTCCCGGGGACCCAGTATGATATCTTGAAGCATTTGGATCAAACTCCCGCCAAGATCTCTATTTTAGAGTTGATCAAGAGGTCTCAGACTCATCAAGATGCCCTAAGGGCCTTCATGCAAAGGGTCATGGTCAGTGAGGACATGAACCCCGATAATCTACCCTCTGTACTTTCTATTGTAAACAGGGGACCCACGATCACTTTCTCTGATGGCGAGTTAGCTGCTCCCGATGCCAGGAAGATGCCCTTGTGTGTGACACTTACAATAAATAAAGTAGCTATTGACGCATCATTAGTGGATACGGGAGCTTCCATCAATGTATGTCCACTAAGCACCTTAAGAGCCTGCAACATCTCAGAGCGTCAGTTGCAGCCTACCCCCAACGCCATAGCTGCATATGACAATTCCCGGCGGGCTTGTCACGGGGTTATCACTTTGCAGGCAGAGTTGGGACCACTTGCCATGTCAGTTGAGTTTTATGTGTTGGATATCGATCACACTTACAAGGCCATCCTAGGGCGTCCGTGGATCGAATCACTAGGGGCAGTACCTTCCACGGCACATCAATGTCTGAAGTTCCCCTTCCAAGGGAGGATAGTCAAAGTTAAAAGCGCAGCGACAACCCACACAGTGGAAGCTGTTGAGAGGGTGTTGCCATCAGTCTGGCCATCCAACAAGCCCGTTATCTCTATACTTGATGTGAACTATCCCTGGGCTTATACTTTTTCTTCCAATCGCCCAATTGTGTCCCCATCAGTGGCAGCTGTCAGAAAGGATGTATCAGCAAACGCCAAGGGGTGGGATATCATGTTCAGAATCGGCTACCAGACCCATCTCGCAGTCAGATCAACAGCCTCTTACTTGGACACTGTATGATCACTTCATCAGGGGACCTATGCAGCCCGGGTATAACACTATGGTGAAAGAAGTTCCAAAGTCAGCATATCAAGTATTGGAAGCTCAGCGACCTGGCAAGAAGAAGAAGGCCGAGACGGATACAGAAGCACCAGATCTCGAAGATTTGACTTCAGCAGTCAGTTTGCTGTTCAATGAACCTGAAGTAGAGGTAGAGGAACCAGAATCAGAAGATCTCATTTCAGAAGTCAACCGCTTGTTCAGCGAGGATGACCTATCGTGGTCTCAAGCAGCAGCAGCATCAGCATCAGCAGCCACCACCAAGCGACAGTTGCTTGGATTTGGTGAGGAAATTGAAATCGTAAGTTCAGCCGAATTAACAAGGGAGCTCTGGCCAGGGTTTTCCCGGCCTCTCAGCCACTTTGTTTCGTCCATCCTTGTTTATAAATTCCACTTCATTCCCTTATCTCCTCCCTTCATCCTCCAATTCTCCCCCGACGCTGTTGAAGCGTTAGTCTCCCCTTCACCCCTCTTCGCCATTTTCCTTAATGGCTCGGTTCTGTCCTTCTACCGAAGCCTCCCAATGTAATGTTGTTCTTTTCCTTTAATAATAAAATCAAAAAAAAAATCCAAAAAAAAGAAAATAAAAAAAATAAATGTGCTTTCTCCATACTTGTTAACCTCCTTCTTTTTCCTTCCTCGGACGGCGATCCCCGTCTTTCTCTTTCCTCCTTCCTTGGACGGCGATCCCCGTCTTTCTCCTTCCTCTTCTTTGGACGGTGATCCCCGTTCACCTCCTCTCCCCTGACATCTTCTTCCCACTGTTTGACTCTTGCTGTCTCGCTCTCTCTCTCCTTCCCGATGGCGATCCCTGTCACCCCTGCGCCCCTTCTCTCTTGACGGCAATCCCCGTCTGACAGTGATCCCCGTCACTCCCTTCTTCCTAGGCGGCGATCCCCACCCTTTTCCTCCTTTTGCTCAAGCTGTGTTTCCACCTGTCGACCAACATGGTCATTTTGGGCGATCTAGGTGAGGGGTCTTTTGTTCCCCTACATCCCAACTCTGTTGCTGGCACCCTGAGCTTGGGTGGCTTGCCTCCTCCTCCAGTCCCACCGGAGGACTTTCGCGGCCCTGCCGCACCCTTTTCTTTCCGTTCCAATAAATCTCTGGATGTTTCTCCAGAACCCTCTGTAAATATCGAACCTAGTTTAGGTCTAGAGGTAGAATCTAGCAAGTCCCCGTCCCCGTCTAGGAAGAAGAAGGGTAGTGGCATACCCCGCAGGTATCTCTTAGACCTGGTACATAGGTGCGGCGCTCTTCTAGCTGTCGAAGAGTTCGTCCAGGAAGCAGTGGTTCTAAACATAGAGGATCTGCACATAGAGGAAGGGCTAGACGACGGATTTGGAGTGTATGAGATCTTAGCTGAAGATGACCCATCAGATGAAAATGATTGTGAAACAGAGGATGCTGCCGGGATGTATGCGAGTGGCATGAGGAGATTTGATGAACCCACCTTGGCAGTCGACGAGCCCACCAAAGAGGTAAACGTGGGAACAGAAGAGGATCCTAGACTTTTAACCATAGCTTCCAGTCTCTCTCCAGAAGAAGAAGAGGCGCTCATAGAGATGCTAAGGGAGTTCAAAGATTCCTTTGCCTGGTCCTATGATGACATGCCCAGCATTGACCCTGAACTGGTTGAACACAGATTAATTTTAAAGCCAGGGGCAGTTGCCGTTAAACAAAAGTTAAGGAGATTTCTCCCCCACATTGCTCTAAAAATGAAAGAGGAAATTGACAAACTACACAAAGCCAAGTTCATCCGTGTAGTCCTCTACCCATTGTGGGTGGCAAATATAGTCCCGATGATGAAGAAAGACGGAAGGGTGTGCATCTGCATAGACTTCCGGGACTTGAATAAGGCATGTCCAAAGGATGATTTCCCATTACCTCATTTGGATGTCTTAATTGATAATACTGCAGGGTTCGAAACTCTATCATTCATGGATGGGCATTCAGGTTATAATCAGATCCGTCTAGCCCCGGAGGATCAAGAGAAGACTTCTTTCACCACCCCCTGGGGAATGTATTGTTATGTGGTTATGCCGTTTGGACTGAAGAATGTCGGCACCACTTATCAAAGGGCAATGTTAGCTATCTTCCACGACATGATACACATTGACGTTGAGGTCTACGTGGATGATATCGTGGTGAAGTCTCAGACTCGAAGAGAACACTCCTCCATCCTTTCCAAAGTGTTCAGTCGCACACAAGAGTATCAATTGAAGATGAATCCAAAGAAGTGCGTATTTGGGATTTCCTCGGGAAAATTGCTAGGGTTCATAGTCAGCAAACAGAGGATTCAAATAGACCCTCACAAGGCCAAGGCGATAAATGAAATGCCTCCTCCAAAGAACATATCCGAGCTTCGAGGTTTGATTGGTCGGCTTCAGTTCATAAGGAGATTCATATCTCAGCACTCCCAAAGATGTCGTCCCTTCTATGAACTGTTGAAAGGAGGAGTCGATTTTGATTGGAACGCCAAGTGCCAAGAGACCTTTGATGAACTCAAGAGTTACCTTATGAATCCGCCCGTGCTTCAGGCGCCCATCCCTGGGAAACCCTTGATTCTATATCTGTCGACCATTGAGGACTCCCTAGGAGCTGTCCTTGCTCAACATGATGAATCCGGCAAAGAAATGATAGTTTACTACCTATCTAGGCTCTTCAATCCCTCCGAGCTCAAACTCACTACAATGGAGAAAACATGTGCAGCGCTAGTTTGGGTAGTGCAGAAATTGAAGCACTACTTCCTAGCTCATAAGGTGAGTTTGACTTCTAGAATGGATCCTATTAGGTATCTCCTGAAGAAGCCAGTCCTTGCCGACAGATTGGCACGCTGGCAAAGTTTCCTCTCCCAATTCGATATCACCTTCATAGTTCAGAAAGCTATCAAGGGGTATGCCATTGCCGAGCACCTTGCTCACCTTCCTCTCCCTCATAGTGATACGGTTCAAGAGGAATTCCCCGATGAAAACCTATCACTTGTATCCCAAGATCCCTTCTGGTCGCTCCATTTTGACGGAGCTCTCAATTCTAGGGGACGGGGCATTGGTGCTATTTTGCTCACCCCAGAAGGGATCACCATTCCTCTAGCCTATCAGCTCCAATTCTATGCCACCAATAATATCTCCGAGTATGAGGCTCTCCTTGCCGGTCTTAAGCTTGCCTACCTCTTAGGCGCGAGTCATCTCAAGATCATAGGAGACTCTCAACTCGTCCTTCGGCAAGTCCTTTCTACTTACCGCACGCGTGACCCTAAACTCAAGCCCTATCAAGATCTGGTCACACTCCTAGCCAAGCAATTCCGTCAACTCATCTATATTCATACCCCTCGCTCTCAAAATATCCTGGCCGATGCCCTCACATCCCTGGCCTCCTCTCTCTCCTTCCCTCTCAGCCGCAGCGCTGAGACAATCACCGTTCAAAGGTTAGAAGCTCCTCCACTCAAGATCCTTGGTTCGTTAACCTTAGGAGTTCTCTAGTTTTGAAGGCAGAGAGAAAAGAAGCGAAGGAGTTATTGCTTATGGAGCTAGGAGAAATGATAGAAGAAGAAAGGCCTTGGTACCATGAGATTGAGCAGTATTGCAGAGACGGTACCTTCCTAGAAGAAGCTGAAGCGGAAGACAGGCGAGCTATCCGTAGAGCAGCGTTAAGGTATACCCTTATTGGTGGAGCATTTTACAGACGCGCTCTAAATGGAATGCTCCTCAGGTGTGTAACTGATGAAGATGCTCGGAAAGTAGTGGAGGGATCCCACTCTGGTGAATGCGGAGGGCATGTGAATGGCCAAATGTTGGCTAAGAAAATTCTTAGGCAGGGCTACTACTGGCCAACCCTAGAAGAAGACTGTGCCATCTACGTTCGTAGATGTGTTAAATGCCAGATCCATGCCGACAAAATCCATGCTCCATCTTCCTCTTTGCATCCACTATCTTCCCCTTGGCCTTTCTCCATGTGGGCCTTTGATATCATCGGGCCTCTTGGTGATCCCAATGCTCAGATAAAACAAAAATCCTTCATCCTCACTGTTATTGAGTACTTCACCAAGTGGGCCGAAGCTGAAGTATTCGCAGAAATCAAAGGTTCGACCGTGTGCATATTCATCATGAAGAATATCATCGAGTGATTCGGAGTACCAGCAGCCTCGTCACCGACAATGGACCCCAGTTTATATCTCAAGAGCTTCGAGATCTATGTAAGAAATTCAACATTTCCTTGCATCATTCGTCTCTGTACTATCCGCAGGGCAACGACCAGGCCGAAGCCACGAACAAAACCCTTTTGAAAATTCTAAAGAAAACTTGTGAGTCTAACAAATTTGTTGATTGGCCAGAGAAACTAATTGAGGCTCTGTGGGCCTACCGCACTTCCGTTCGCACGCCCACCGGGCAAACTCCGTTCTCACTTACATACGGGATGGAAGCGGTATGTCCACACGAGATCCTCATTCCTTCGCTGAGAGTTCAGTTAGACAAGGAACTTAATCCCGATGAACATCGGGAGGTGTTACTTACACAACTAGAACTCTTAGACGAACGACGTCTAGCTGCGGCCGATCACGTGCTTTCATATCAAAATAGACTTTCAAGGTCTTTTCAAAAGAAAGTGATTGAGCGCAAATTCCAAGAAGGAGACATGGTTTTGAAGCGAATTTTCATAAAACCTGGAGGTCCAAGGTCAAAATTGTCAGCAAACTGGGAAGGGCCGTACGTCGTTAGGGAAGTGCACCCGGGGAACGCGTATAGGCTGGTTAACGCCGATGGTGGGGAGCTCTCTCACCCATGGAATGGGTTGTACCTTAAAAGATTCTGTTGATAACAACACCAATTGGAAAATGCTGTTGGCCATGTGCCTCACTCCCCCTCATTGTGGTAAATAATCTCTATGTCCGGTCACACACAACACGGCGACCTAAGGCCAATTCCCCGTCGTTTATGGTGTTTTCATTCAGCCCTCGTGTAGGGAACCTGAGGTCAATTCTCTTCTCACTCGGACAAGGTCCAGTGGCAAAGGGAAAGCTAGCATATAGATCAGCAAAGCGGTATGTATCATGTGTATGAAGTCTCAAATAGGGACGGTCAATTCAAAAGAAAAGCAAAAGGGAAAAGAAACAAAAAAAAAGTGAAAGGAAAATGGTAAGAAAATAGGGGCATGTCAAAGAGTGGCAGTACAGTTCCCCGCGGGACGCCCTTGAGCCCGGTCGTACACATGCCCCCAATTCAAAAAGAGCAATGACCCCAAAGTCCCTGGACAACAGACGGATTGCACATGTGACATACCCATTGCAAATCTTACAAGCCAGTAAACCCGACCCCAAGACCAAGTATTGTCTCATTACTAATCTTCCTATTCTCCCTAGAAGACCAAAGGACTCCCACACCTGGTCTGTGTTAGAACATCAATATTCAAGGGGCAAGAAGCCTTAGTGAGCCAAGGACAAATGCACGCCGCACATAGACATTATCCGTCAGACAAGAGATGGGGATGAGATCCATGGCCAATTACTAAAAAAAAAAAGCAAGAAGTGTTGTTATAAAAAATTTCAAAAAATCCAAAGAAATCAGAAAATTTCAAAAAAAAAATCAGAAAATTTCAAAAATCCAAAAAAATTAGAAAATTTCAAAATAAAAAAAATCAGAAATCTCAAAAATCCAAAAAAAAATCAGAAATCTCAAAAAATCAAAAATTAGAAATCTCAAAAAATTAAAAAAAAATCAGAAAATCCCAAAATCCAAAAGAATGTGTGTACATACCGCTCTCCTTTAGTATGCATTGTTTATTTTCCTTTCCGCCTATTTAATAAGGCTCAACCCCTTGACAATTATAAAGTCACATTCATGTTTATTTAAGCGCAAGGGGCTGAGTCAAAGAGCAGATCTAACCTGTTTTGATGAGTGTGCAGGAACATGTAATTCTAAGGGACACGCACCGTGCTCAATATTCTCCGTCTCTCTCTCTCCCGTGTTTGAATCTCATCTCACACTCGTACCAATTACAAATCATCCATTCAGATTGACACAAAATAAAATTCTACTAAGATATGAACAAAATGTACAAAAGTTGGGGAGGTGGCTCACAAGTCTCCTTAGTGTCCACCGCCACTCTCCCCAGATCCCTCCTGCCTGTCTGGAGGTGGCAGCATCTCGCCACCTCTGGCACTCTGGGTGCTCGCCTCACCCTGCCGGCGCCTCTCCTCCTCCTTGTTCCTCCGGCGACTGGAGGAACCCGCTAAATACTGCCCCACAGAGGCGCCGGTCGCCCTGCTGGCACTCGCCCCGCTCCTGCTCCTGCTGTGTGAACGGCCTATGTCCGTCACGATCTGTTGGAGGCTCCGCGACACGGCCTCCTGTGCCCGTAGCTCGGCGCGCACTCGCTCCAGCTCCTACCTGTGACGGAATGCCTCGGCCAAGCCTGTTAAACCGATAACATACTTGATCCGAGTCCGCCTCCCGCGAACGGGCCGAAGCCTCGCAAGGGATACCAAACCACAGTCCTTGTAAACACAAAGGAACACACCACATTTTATATATATATATATCACAAGTTACATAGCCATATTTCCACAAAACTGAAAAGAAGTACAAGAGCCTGGGGCATACCCCGAGGTACAAATGAAGAAAGTAAACAACTAACTACACTACACTGTTGGAGCTGCCACTACACAGCTGGAGGTACCGACCCTGCACCGCTACAACGCGGCTCTGAACTGGACGACGGTCGTGAAACGTCCTCCTCGCTCTCACCTGTGGGGGTAGGGGTGAGCCTCTCTAGTCACTGGCTCGGTAGGGAACTCCCCCAAAACCGAGCAAACTAAAAACCACAGGTACAAAGCTATAAACAATACCAACAATTTATAGAACAGCTAAGCAGGATATTAAAGCTGTAAAAGTACTCACCGTCTGCCGACTAAGAGAAACAGCTGTAATAATTAAACGGCAAACTAGTACAGGTGTACAAGCTAAAGTAGAGACTGCCAAACACGAGCCACGTGAACTGGTTCGCGACACTAGTAACTGACTCAGACAAGCTAACACAGGTCTACCTCTCAGTCTCGCAGCCACGGACGAAAGGTCCAGCTGCCGCTCCACGTAAAAAGTCAAGTAACTGTGGAGACCAACTAAACACCACCACCTGCGGACCACACAGTCACAGGCCCATGCCTGGCACCTCTAGAGATCCTGGCCCGGAACTCTCTGGAGTGAGGCACTGGAAAAGGACTAGCTGGGGTCCAGTACGTCTACTGGTGTCCGTACCCCCAACTACGAGAGCGCTACAAGTGACTAAAGACAAACACGTGTCACTGTCCCACTGTCGTCTTTCCCTCAGCCGGACGTACAACTCAAACACAGGAGTGAGGGTGTCCAGGTCAGACGACACAGACCTCGACGGTACAACACAAGTACCGGGACAAAGCCCCGAGTTAACAGCCTGGCTCACAAAGAACCTGGGGCACCCAACTGGAGAGGTAACCACGGTAGGCGTCGTACTACTCGCCACATACACAGAACCACGTGCACGTCACACACAAACCACGTGAAACCTCACGTAAACCACAAGTAACAACGGTCCACTACACGTGAACCCTGTTGGGTTGAATGCAAATTCATATCATTTCCCTCCTATTTTGATGATGACAAGAAGTGTTCTTAAAGCAATTTAATTGAAACATGTCAAAAACATCATACCTGAGGTTCATATTCAAAAAGTATTTTTCAAATCACATTTATCATTTATAGTCATGATAAATCATTTAACTAATGATATATGTGTTTATTTTTCAGGTACAAACATTTTTATGCAGAAGATGTGTCGACACACTCATCAATGGTGTCGACACAACAACACAGATTTAAAGACAAAATGTATAAGAATGTTGAGACTGTGTCGACACATGTCAATAGTGTGTCGACACGAGTGGCAGTTTTTTAGAAATCAAGCCTACCCAGGTCGACACACTCTCAGAGCAGGTCGACACTAGACCCAGTTCCCAGAACAGCTAGTTTGCAGATTTGGGATAGCAGGTCGACACACTCAAGAGCAGGTCGACACGGGACCTTCCTCCCAGAACAGCCTTCTACACATTCTGGACAGTGTGTCGACACTACCACCAGGGCAGGTCGACACACTACGGAAATTTTTCATCCTAAAAGTTGATGACTGCCACGTGTCCTCCTAGGGCGATCAGAATCTATCTAGGAAAGCGTGCCCTTGTACCCCAAAAGGGTATCCTTGGAATCCTAAGGGTATAAAAGGTTCTTTTTGGCCTGCCTTCATAAGAGACAACGGACCCAACTCTCTTAGAGCCTCCAAGAAGCTCCTGGCGGCCAGAAGAGCTCGTGTCTCCTTCCTCTGCTCTCCAATTGCTTCAAGAAGACCAATTCCCACCAATTCAAGGTGTGGGAATTGGAATTTGAGCCCTGAAGATTCCTCTGAAGCATTCTAAGGAGGTAGATCCTGTAGAAGACTTCGTTGGTGAAGAATTCGAGGAAGATCCAACTTCTCAAATTGCAGAGCATCGTTTTGGACTTCAAGCTTCACATGCTTCTTCCCAATTCAAGCCTCTACAAGGGAGTACACTGAAGAACGAAGACTTTCAATTCAACTTAATTTCTCTTCTGTTCTTCTGAGATATCTTTTGGGATTATGCAAGTACTTCTGCATAACTCTCTTTAGAGTTCTCAAAACTTCGACTAGATCTATTGCTAGAGGATCTTAGTCTCAAGTTGGTGTCTAGCAGTTTTAGTGTGAGCATTGTGCTCAGGGTGTTGTGAGTCGTCGAGCTCAGTCTGAGTTGTAAGCTCAGGGTTGGTTTGAGCAGTCTTGCTCTGTGTTTCTAGAGTAGTCTTTCTCTAGAGGTTGTGTGAGTTGTATGCTCTGAAGTATTGGAGTTGTCATACTCCTTTGGGTGTGTAGACCAGTTGTGTTAGTGAGCCTCACGGGTTGTGAGGGGTGGATGTAGGAATCACATGGGTGATTTCCGAACCACCTAAAAATCCTGTGCATTTGTCTTCTGTGGTTTGATTGATTCATTCGCTAGATGCTTGCATAGGATCCGTATTTAATTCACTCAATCAACTTGCTTCACATCTAAATTTTTCAACTCACTCAAATCTAATCAGATCTGTAGTTTTTCACTGATAACATTGCCTCTGATTCTAAATAGTTTTCAAATTGCTTAAGCTTCCGCAAAAGTGGCTAAGATCTATTCATGCCCCCCCTTCTAGATCTTTTCCACACATTTACTTCGATCCTTCAATTGGTATCAGAGCGGGTTTACATCGATCTGCTTTGAACTGAGCAGTTTTTGTTTCTGAGTATTGAGTGTTTGATTGTTTGCTTGCTTGTTTAACTCTTTGTCTGTGCACTTACTTAAGTGTCATGGACTCAAAGGGTTTCATAGCTGAGGGCCATTCCATAAATAGGCCACCATTCTTTAATGGATTGGACTATTCTTATTGGAAGAATAGAATGCAAGTGTTTTTAAGGGCCCAGAACTATGAGATCTGGAAAGTTGTAGAGGTGGGTCCCTATGAGAACCAGGGAGAAGAAGATACCTGGACAAGGGAACAGATAAGGAAAGCTACACTGAATTATAGTGCCATGAACATGATTCAGTGTGCTGTCCATCCCAAGGAGTATTCGAGAATCTCTATGTGCAAATCCGCCAAAGAGATGTGGGATAAACTCGAATTACTCTATGAGGGAACATCTCAGGTCAAGGAGACCAAGGCAAACATTTTAGTTTCAGAATATGAACTCTTTATGATGAAATCTAATGAATCTATTTCTGAAATGTTTGCCAGATTCATGGTGATAGTCAATGGACTCAAGGCTTTGGGTAAGGAGTATACTGATGCAGACTTGGTAAGAAAGATTTTGCGTTCACTTTCTTCACTTTGGCATACCAAGGCCACTGTTATTGAAGATTCAAAAGATTTGTCCAAGATTTCCTTGGATGAATTGATTGGATCTTTAATGACATATGAAATAAACTTAAAAAGAAATGAAGAGCACATCATTAAGACCAAGCCTATGGCACTCAAAGCCTCTTCAAGCAACAAAGATAAAAATCAGGATAAAACAAGTTCTGAAGAATCTGAGTCGAATGAGGATGAGATTGCCCTCATGACCAGACAATTCAGGAAATTCTTGAAATATAGGAAAGGGAAAATGACTGGGAAAAAGAAATTTCCCTCAGGTAAGAAGAACACTTCCTCTTCCAATTTCAATAAGAATCATAAACCTAATGAAAATGTTATCTGTTACAGGTGCAACAAGCCAGGACACATGAAAGGAGAGTGTCCTGAGAATAAGAAGGAAAAGCACAAGAGATTCCAAAAATATAAGAAGCCAAAGGCCATGGTAGCCACTTGGTCTGATGAAGATACAAGTGAGGAAGAAGAAGAAAATAAGTCCTCAAGCTCAGAGAGTGAGGAAGTTTGCTTCATGGCCAACAGCACAGATGGAAAGGTAAATACTTCCTTTGAAGATTATAGTGTTGAAGATTGGCAGGATGTGTATGCAGAATTAGTTGAAAGATATTCTGAAATGAGAAAAGAAAATAAACACATCAAAAAGAAAATTGAAAATCTCTACCATAATCAATCTTCAAACAATAGAATCTGTGAACTGGAATCTGAAGTAACAGATTTGCTTGAAGAAAAAGAAAATCTTCTGAACCTTGTTGATGAATTAAAACTTGCCTCTCAAAAGGCCTCGCAAGAATTAAGAAACTTAAATGAAAAGCTGGAAATTGAAAAACAAGAAAAACAACAGAAAATTGAAGAAATTGAAGCTCTTAAAAACCAGCTAAAGGAAAGGGAGGAGGTTATCCAAACCTTCACAAAAGGCCAAGATAACCTAGAGGCATTGCTAGGATCCAACATGACAACCACATCTCATGGATTAGGATTCAACAAGAAGAAACCCCAAAAAGACAAATCTGGTGAGAAAAAGGGAAAACACCACTAATTAATTTTGTCAAGGGTCCTAATCTGGAAAAACATTGAAATCCAACAAACAGCAAACAAAATCCCAAACAAAACTCAAAACAAATCAAAAATTCAAAAACAAAAGAAGACTATCAGGTCGACCTGCTCAACACAAAAAACCATAAACAACTCAACCAAAAATTCAAATAAAAATCTGAAAAATAAGAAAAAGGGAAAAAAATAATCCATGAAAAACCTTGGACCTCCAAGACAACTCTTCAAGAAAATTGGATTAATTCTTGGAACCAATGGTATGAAAATCCTTGTTGGTATTATCCTCAATACCCTTATCCAAATTTCTGGACGTACCAACATAATCATGGATTCCTTCTCCTCCTCTGAAATCAAATTTCCAAATGAAAAACTCCCCTCCTACCAAAAATAAAGATCTTGGTGCTTTCACTCCCAAGAGAAAGAACAAACAGAAAAAGGCTGAAAACACCAAAGTAACAAAACAAAAATCTAAAACAAATCAAATTTGGGTGAGAAAGGATTTGATGTCTTTGCTAAATCATACTGATGGTCCCAACTCTGTTTGGGTACCAAAATCTTCTCTCCATTGATCTTTGTGCAGGAAGGTCGTGCACCCAACACCAATGTTTGGTTTCTTGATAGTGGGTGTTCACGACACATGACTGAAGATAGAGCCAAATTTTCCTGTCTAATTGAAAAGGAGGGAGGGTCAGTCACCTTTGGAGGTAAAAATAAAGGAAAGATCATTGGATCTGGCAAGGTTGGTCAAACCTCTTCAAACTCAGTAGATAATGTTTTGTTAGTTGATGGAGTTGATTATAACTTGCTCAGTATTAGCCAACTATGTGACAAAGGTCACAAAGTTGTGTTTGAATCTGATTTTTGCAAAATAATTGATTCATCAACTGACAAAATCAAATTCTGTGAAAAAAGAGAAAACAATGTTTACATGATCAACCTTAATAAAAACTTTTCTGAAAATCTTTGTTTTGTTGCAAATAAAGATGAAATTGCATGGACTTGGCACAAAAGACTTGGCCATGCAAGTTTCAAAACTTTGAATAAGTTGTTAAGATTGAATCTGGTTAAAGGTCTTCCTGAATCTTTTTCTAGTGTTGAAGGTCAGATTTGTGGGATCTGTGCTAAAGGAAAACAAACTAGGAAATCTTTTAAAGTCTTCAATGAAGTACTCACATCTAAACCACTAGAACTTCTTTACATGGACCTCTTTGGGCCAACAAGAGTTCTAAGCCTAAGTGGCAAGAGATATGGGTTTGTAATCATTGATGACTTTACTAGATTTACCTGGGTTATTTTTCTATCCCACAAAAGTGATGCATGCCTTGAATTCAGGAATTTCTGTACCACTATCTTAACAACTTATCCATTTAAAATTAAAAACATTTTAACTGATCATGGGGGTGAATTTGATAACACATCCTTTTCTGATCTATGTGCTGAATTTCAAATATTTCACAAGTTTTCTTCACCAAGAACTCCAGAACAAAATGGAGTTGTGGAAAGAAAGAATAGAACTCTTGTGGAAATGGCTAGATCCATGCTCTTAGGAAGTAATCTGCCCAAATCCTTCTGGGCTGAAGCTGTTAACACAGCCAATCACATCCTAAACAGAGCTTTGGTCAGACCAAAGATCAGAAAAACCCCCTATGAATTGTTGAAAAACAAAAAGCCAACTGTCTCTTATTTCAAAACCTTTGGGTGCAAGTGTTTTGTACACAACAACAACAAAGAAAACCTTGACAAGTTTGATGCTAAGAGTCAGGAAGCTATCTTCCTTGGCTATTCAGAAGTGTCAAGGGCTTTCAAAGTGTACATATTAAAAACCAAAACTGTTGAAGAATCACCACATGTTATTTTTGATGAAAATTCCTTTTCCACTAATGATTCTAAATCTTGCAGGGAAAAACAAGACAATGAAGAGGATGACCTCATTGTGGACTCTTCACCAACCGTTGAGGAGATTAACAACATTGAAGAGAACATGAACAACAACTCACCATCTTCAAGTGGTTCAGGTAATATTGCTCCAGAAGAGGGCACTTCTCAGCAGGTAATTTCTGAACCTCGTTTTCTGAGAGATCACCCATTAGACAGTGTAGTTGGCAACTTAAATGATAGAGTTAGGACCAGATCATCCTTCTTGCAAAACATTGAAGAAGACTCACTAGCTCTAATTTCCCAAATTGAACCCAAGTCAATTGATGAAGCCTTATCCAGTTCTGATTGGATTGATGCTATGCATGATGAGCTTCATCAATTCGAAAGAAATCAAGTATGGGAATTAGTACCTAGACCTAGTGACCAAGCAGTGATTGGTACTAGATGGGTTTTCAGAAATAAATTGAATGAATCTGGTCAGGTAATTAGAAACAAAGCTAGGCTGGTTGCAAAGGGGTATAACCAAGAATTTGGAATTGACTTTGAAGAATCTTATGCCCCTGTAGCTAGACTAGAAGCTGTGAGAATTTTCCTTGCTTTTACATCCTCCATGAAATTCAAAGTCTTTCAAATGGATGTTAAAAGTGTATTTCTAAATGGATATATAAAGGAAAATGTGTTTGTTGAACAACCTCCTGGATGTGATAATGAAAAATATCCTAACCATGTTTTCAAGCTTAATAAGGCACTCTATGGTCTTAAACAAGTTCCAAGAGCTTAGTATGATCGTTTGAGTTCCTTTTTACTTGAAAAAGGATATTCTAGAGGTAATGTTGATCAAACATTGTTCACAAAAATAGTAAAAAATCAAATAATTGTGGTCCAAATTTATGTTGATGACATAATTTTTGGCTCCACCAATAAAGGCCTTTGCACTGAATTTTCAAATCAAATGAAGAATGAATTTGAAATGAGCTTAATGGGAGATTTAACATTCTTTTTGGGATTGCAGGTTAACCAAACGAATGAAGGAATCTTCATCAGTCAAACCAAATATGTCAAGGAGCTACTGAAAAGGTTTGACTATCAAAACCTTAAACATTCAAGCACACCCATTGCAATAAATGCTAAGCTAGAAGAAGACCCATCTGGTAAGTCAGTAGATCCAAAGACCTACAGAGGTATGATTGGCTCTCTGCTCTACCTTACTACTTCTAGACCTGACATTCAGTTTTGTGTGTGCTTATGTGCTAGATTCCAATCTAATCCTAAAGAAAGTCATATGCTTGATGTGAAAAGAATTTTTAAATATCTTGTTGGAACATGTGACTTAGGAATTTGGTATCATGCTGGTTGCAAGTTAGAATTGTTTGCCTACTGTGATGCTGATTATGCTGGGTGTAAGTTAGATAGAAAAAGCACAAGTGGCTTGTGTGTATTTCTAGGTGGGTGCCTTATTTCTTGGGCTTCTAAAAGCAACATTCAGTTGCTCTGTCAACTGCAGAAGCTGAATATGTTGCAGCAGGTAGATGTGGAACTCAGATTCTCTGGGTGAAACATCAACTTTTGATTACAACCAAGATTTAGGGTGTGTACCCATCCTATGTGATAACACTAGTGCCATAAATTTGTCTAAGAACCCCATTCAGCACTCCAGAACAAAACACATTGAAATTAGACATCATTTCTTGAGAGATGAGGTTGCAAAGAAATCTTTTGAACTCCATTTTATTGAAACTGAAAAACAAATTGCAGACATATTCACTAAACCCCTTCCTGAAAACAGATTCTCATCACTAAGGAGAGAACTTGGTCTTTGTAAATCTCCATCTTTTTGATCTCTCTTAAGGTTTGGGTTAAGTGCTATGCATTGTCTAAAGGGGAGTTCTTTGCATTTCATAACTCTTTGCTTCCTCAAGCTACATTGCTCATGTCACTCTCATTTTCAATTCCATTTCCCTTTTTACAATAAATTCTTCACTTCTGATTGTGTTGAAACTTCTTGGTATATCAAATAGTGACTTGGAGAAGGACAGGTTATGCTTGTCTGGACACTTTCACTATGCGTGAGAACATATCTCTGCCAAGTACTAAGAAGTCAATATGCAATAATTGAGGGGGAGCTTTTATTGTTCAAAGGAAAAATTCTTTTCTGATTTCAAAACTTGCACAGTTTTAACTTCCACTTCTTTTTGCTAATGAATTCTTCAACTCTTATTGTGTTGAAATCTCTTGGTATATCAAATGGTGACTTGGAGAAGGACAAGTTATGCTTGTCTGGACACTTTCACTATGCGAGAGTATGTGTCTCCGCCAAGTACCAAGAAATGGATATACAGTTGTTGAGGGGAAGTCTTTGTTGTCCAAGAAGAAAATCTCTTTCTGATTTCAAAATTGTATATCTTTATTTTGATGAAAAATGGTTGAAATCATCATCTCAGGGGGAGCTAGAAAATTCACAAGTCATCTTTTTGCAAATTTCAAAACCCTTCTTGCATTTCATCAATTCCTTGCATGATGTCCTCATTCTAAAGTCTAGAGTCACAAAATGAACCTTGAGTGATATATTATATTTTTTTCACCTTACAACTATGTCTCTCAATCCACAGAAATTCAGATCTCTTCCTAAACTAAATGAAAATTTGTGTCTTGAACTTAAAACATTTCCTTGTTTGCAACTGATGACTGGATGCATTTGAATTCTATCTCACAAACTCTCCAAAATCTTGTGAAATCCAACAGAGCAATGGCATTTGTGCTGAGAAACTGCACACCTTCACAATGAATGAAGTGCCATGTATGTCATGAGCATTATTGCTAACTCTGTTCAAAGGGATCCAAATTGAAAAATAACCTCAAAATTTAAGCAATTATGTGCTATGCTTTTTGATGATGACTGAGTAACTGGAAATATTGGCGTCTACAAAACGTATATTTTCATGTCAAAAGTCATCATTTACCCCTTTGAGACTTGACAATGACTAAATCTTAAGTATCCAGGGACTATGGTGTGTAAAAAGCACTAGTACTTGAGTGAAAGAGATTTATATCATTTGATAGTTTGTTAAAAGAACAAAAATATGAAAATTATTGGAGATTTGTTTAGAAAGAATCATCTTCCTCCTTCATCAAGTTGTTCCTTAAGTTTGTGTTTTACTTTCAACACAACTGTATTTAGTCTAGATGACATCTTTAATTCTTGAAAATTGAGAAACATGATAGCTTTTGGTTGATTGTTAGATACATTATATCCCTCAATTTATCATTTTGTTGATTCAAGTCTTGGAATGCTAATATCCTGTTGGAAATTGTGTGAAACACTTGAACTGTGATGAATTTTTGCAAAATACAACAAATGAATTTTTAGGCCTCTTAAAAATCCTTGAAATGATAATTCCTCTCATTATTTATCATTATAAAGATGTCCCCAAATTTCTCAAAAATTTCCTCTCAAAAATTCAAATTTCTTTCAAGGCTGTGTCGACACAATTCTCTCTCGTGTCGACACACAACCCCAGTAAGGTCGACACACTCTTCCTCATGTGTCGACACTGCCTTCTTGCCAGACCCTTTTCAAACCTTTCGGGTTCACCTTAAACCCTTGTGTTCCTGCGGGGCAGTGTACCACTGCATCCCTTTTTGGGCATCAGGTCGACCCAACGGCCCCATTTCCAGTCCTTTCCGGCAAGAATTCCTCCAAATTCTCTCTACATCGCATCAATCCTTCATCACCTCTCCATTCTTCCATTTCCTCTCCTAATTCCACTCCTCTTGCACCATGGTCCGCAAGCTAGGTCCCCGCCGTGGCGCAAGATCAGCAGCCTCTTCAAGACCGGTTCAGGCACAGGTTCCAGTTGAACAGATGGAAAGAAGATCAAAAAGGAGAAACGATCCTGCCTCTTCCTCTGCACCTCTGAGGGCTTCCAAGCGTGGCAGGACCTCCACTTCACACAGAGGTGGTAATGTTTCAAACCCTAGACCAGACATTTCGGGAGATTCCTCTGACCATCCTGAGGAATCATCTTCCTCTTCTTCTTCTGAGTCTCAAGAGGATATCCCCTCAGAATCCGTCAGTGCAGCCAAATTGATTTTGAAGCCAAGGATTCTAGACCTTTCAGACATCCAACTAGCAGACTCCCTTCCTGAAATTCAAACCTACTTTTCCTTTCAATCTTGGATACCTTTATTTCTGAATTTCAAGTCTGCTATCCAAGGTTAGTTAGAGAGTTCTACAAGAACCTAACATGCACAGACGAAGGGTATGAATCCAAAGTCAAGGGTATTTCCATAGACATGCCAACTGAAGTAGCTGCCTCCATTTTCAAAGTACCAGATGAAGGGGCAGACTACCATGAGTTTGAGTTCAATTTATATGAAGCCTACTCCATTTTGACAGGTCTTCCTGCAGATGAATCAGATCCCAAACAGACCTATGTAACCAGGTTAATGCAAACACCTTTCCACTGTGTTAAGGGTCATCCACCACATTTTGACCACCATAATTACCCCTCAAGGTGGTGGAAGAGATAGATTGACAGACATTCAGCGATTCATCCTATATTGCATGGTGAAAGACATCAAGGTCAACCTCCATGTGATTCTCTATCAAATCATAGCTAAAACAACAAGGACAGACCTGAAGAGATCACTTCCTTATGGAGCACATCTGACCTCAGTGTTCAAGCACTTTGGTGTGCCATTGGAAAATGAAAAATCTCAATCCATTCCCAAGTCAAACATCTACACTTTTAAGAATATCCAGAAGTTTATGGGATTTAGATTGGAAGGCAATCAAATTAGAAGAGGGCCAATTGTGATTGAGGCCCCTCAAGCTCAGGAGGACCAGCCTCAGGCTCAAGAGGACCAGCCTCCAGCTCAAGGAGACCAAAATCAGGAGGATCAGCCTCCACCTCATGAGGGCCAGCCTCACGTTCAAGAGGAACAAGTTCAACTGCCAGAGGATCAGCCTCTAATGGATGAGGACTAGCCTCATATCACTCCTGAAGGTGGCATTCAGCTTGAAACCCCTATTCCACCTCAAGATGATCCTTCCTCTTCCTTGCCACATACCTTTGAACCTCCACAATTCCCCTCTACATTCCAATCTTCCACTTCTTCTGGTGGGTCCTCATTTCCACCAGAATTGTTCTCTTTCCTCAATGCCAAATTTGATACATTGAACTCCTCTATTCAATCAATGTCAGATCAATTTGAATTGAGAGTTCAAAGACTAGAGAACATAGTGTCAGCCAAATTTATTGAGCAGAAGGCAGCTTCAGATTATGCAGCTCAGAGATTTAACAGACTCATAGGCACTCTGAGAGATTCCTATATTGAGCTGAAAGAGCACCAACAAAAGCTAGAAGTTGTACTTCAGGGAATTTTGGCAAATTCCCAATCAGATGTCTTCAACACTACAGAGACTCTTTCTCAGCTTGCTCATCTAGCTGATGATTTGGAAAGCATGAAAAACTTCAATGAAAACATTGGTAAAGAGATCTCAACCTTGCACAAGGAAGTAAAGATTATTTCAAGGCCTGGTTGGTCAGATGGATCTTCATCAAGTTCTCAACCTGTTTCAGATGAATTGAAAAGAACTCAAAGCACCTTGATAGAGCATTCTGATAGAATGGAGCATTATCTTCACACTAGGCTGACAACTATCCATGTAAACATTAAGTCAAGCATGAAGTCAATGGACAAAAGATTGTCAGACATTGAGATTCTTCTATCTCCAATTCCTCCTCCTCCTCCATCTTCTACCTAATGTACATTTTTTTTGATAATGTCAAAGGGGGAGAAGAATGAATGAATTGAATGTAATATTTTGATGTAATGATCTTTTGAATGAAATGAAATGGTTGTCTTTTGAATGAAATGAAATGGTTGTTTGGCTTCAATGCAAATTTTTTTGTCTTTGTGTTTGAATACTTGTTAAATTGTTTGACTTGTGTGCACAAAACTTCTAATTTCAAGTAACATTGTATCTCACCAACACATCATCAATTGTTACTGAACAATATCAAAAGGTCATTGACAAGTATAAACAAAAAGGTAAACAAAATTTAAACAATCAAAAATTGCTTAAAATCACACTTCATCAAAACCACATTGAAATATGGATTTAATGTTGCCATCATCAAAAAGGGGGAGATTGTTGGGTTGAATGCAAATTCATATCATTTCCCTCCTATTTTGATGATGACAAGAAGTGTTCTTAAAGCAATTTAATTGAAACATGTCAAAAACATCATACCTGAGGTTCATATTCAAAAAGTATTTTTCAAATCACATTTATCATTTATAGTCATGATAAATCATTTAACTAATGATATATGTGTTTATTTTTCAGGTACAAACATTTTTATGCAGAAGATGTGTCGACACACTCATCAATGGTGTCGACACAACAACACAGATTTAAAGACAAAATGTATAAGAATGTTGAGACTGTGTCGACACATGTCAATAGTGTGTCGACACGAGTGGCAGTTTTTCAGAAATCAAGCCTACCCAGGTCGACACACTCTCAGAGCAGGTCGACACTAGACCCAGTTCCCAGAACAGCTAGTTTGCAGATTTGGGATAGCAGGTCGACACACTCCAGAGCAGGTCGACACGGGACCTTCCTCCCAGAACAACCTTCTACACATTCTGGACAGTGTGTCGACACTACCACCAGGGCAGGTCGACACACTACGGAAACTTTTCATCCTAAAAGTTGATGGCTGCCACGTGTCCTCCTAGGGCGATCAGAATCTGTCTAGGAAAGCGTGCCCTTGTACCCCAAAAGGGTATCCTTGGAATCCTAAGGGTATAAAAGGTTCTTTTTGGCCTGCCTTCATAAGAGACAACGGACCCAACTCTCTTAGAGCCTCCAAGAAGCTCCTGGCGGCCAGAAGAGCTCGTGTCTCCTTCCTCTGCTCTCCAATTGCTTCAAGAAGACCAATTCCCACCAATTCAAGGTGTGGGAATTGGAATTTGAGCCCTGAAGATTCCTCTGAAGCATTCCAAGGAGGCAGATCCTGTAGAAGACTTCGTTGGTGAAGAATTCGAGGAAGATCCAACTTCTCAAATTGCAGAGCATCGTTTTGGACTTCAAGCTTCACATGCTTCTTCCCAATTCAAGCCTCTACAAGGGAGTACATTGAAGAACGAAGACTTTCAATTCAACTTAATTTCTCTTCTGTTCTTCTGAGATATCTTTTGGGATTATGCAAGTACTTCTGCATAACTCTCTTTAGAGTTCTCAAACTTCGACTAGATCTATTGCTAGAGGATCTTAGTCTCAAGTTGGTGTCTAGCAGTTTTAGTGTGAGCATTGTGCTCAGGGTGTTGTGAGCCGTCGAGCTCAGTCTGAGTTGTAAGCTCAGGGTTGGTTTGAGCAGTCTTGCTCTGTGTTTCTAGAGTAGTCTTTCTCTAGAGGTTGTGTGAGTTGTATGCTCTGAAGTATTGGAGTTGTCATACTCCTTTGGGTGTGTAGCCCAGTTGTGTTAGTGAAGCCTCACGGGTTGTGAGGGGTGGATGTAGGAATCACATGGGTGATTTCCGAACCACCTAAAAATCCTGTGCATTTGTCTTCTGTGGTTTGATTGATTCATTCGCTAGATGCTTGCATAGGATCTGTATTTAATTCACTCAATCAACTTGCTTCACATCTAAATTTTTCAACTCACTCAAATCTAATCAGATCTGTAGTTTTTCACTGATAACATTGCCTCTGATTCTAAATAGTTTTCAAATTGCTTAAGCTTCCGCAAAAGTGGCTAAGATCTATTCATCCCCCCCCCTTCTAGATCTTTTCCACACATTTACTTCGATCCTTCAAACCCAACTGGACTCGCGTAAATTAACGCGCAGCCACGAAAGTAAGTAACTAACTGCATACCTTGTATGCTAAACACGAGAACTCTGTGCACTCAGTGCACCTCAGGTGCCAACGCACATGCATTATCGATAAATACCATAATTAATCATTCCTGTTTATAACCAGTAGGCGGCAACATCGACTGCCGCTTACAGGAAGTCGACGGCAAGGGATCTGGCCGTCTACATCCTGGCTGATGAGCTTGGCGACAAACGATGTTGAGGCCAAGTTCTTCGGCCTCTAACCCTGCAGAAACCCTAAACCGATTCTACAGGTTTTCCAACCGTTAAAACAATGGAAAAACATACTGTAATGATCCCTCTAACATCCATGCACCATATTTAAACCAAAACAACATGTTTTACTACCTAAATTCACCAAACCACCCATTAACCCCGCATGGTGCAACTTAATCCGAAATGCATTAAATCTGTTGTTTCAGGTGGTTAAGTCATATTGTAATGATCCTACGGAGCTAACAGGGTTCGTCCCCTACCTCAGAACACGCTAGAACCTCCCACAATCTCTCAGTTCACACCGAACCCTCCGCGAGCTCCCACAGGAATTGCACCACGCCACGGCGTTTCCTCGCGCAATTCAGCAACGCCACGCGTTCTACGATCGTCCAACCACCCTTCGGTACCTGTTGAAAGCTTTAAAATCACTGGGACAAAAAGCTGGGGCAAGAGGGAAAGAGAACCAGGTAGAAAACCTGCCCTCGGGTGACCCTATAACCTACAGAATTCTCAGGTTGGCGTCAACCCCTCTGCCGCCAATGGCAACCGCCACCCTAAACGTCCACATCTTGTGCCGCCAAGATCATGCAGTCGACGGCAACCTATCTGGACGCCAACAAGTCAACGGCCATCCCTGGCCGCCAACTCCAACTGAACTGCAGCAGGTCCTATTTCATTTCAAAACCAAACTTGCACCTCACCTGCTCAACCACACATCCACACCACATATTCCACACAACCAACTCACACTGGCCTCACAACGGCCGCCACAACCACAACACACATGATCTGCATGGATCCAAAAAGCACGCGACATTACATTACTATCATCTAAAAAGAAAATTTTGACCTCGAAATTCATAACACAACTCAAAGTCAAACAACTTAAATATACACACCTTTACAAGCACTATCATCTAAAAAAGAAAATACAAAAGCTTATGCAAACAGATAGGGATACCCTTTAGCCATTTCCTCGGCTAATTCCCAGGTATCCTCACCACCCAACCTATTTTCCCATCTTACTTTAACCAACTCAATTTCTTTATTCCTCAACTTCTTTATCTTTCGATCTGTGATCTGTACCAGATACTCAGGCTTGGTCATATCCGGCCTTAGGTCACCACCTTGATATCTGATTATTTGACCTGGATCTTCAATACACTTTCTTAACATGGAGACATGGAAAATATCATGCACATCTGCAAAATCAGCTGGCAAATCCAGCTTATAAGCTACTTCCCCAATTCTTTCGATCACCTGGAAAGGTCCCACATACCTTGGACTCAACTTTCCAGACTTGCCAAACCTCATGATTCCCTTACTTGGAGAAACTCTCAGGAAAACAAAATCTCCCACTTCAAACTGAAGTGGTCTCCTCTGGATATCTGCATAACTTTTCTGCCTACTTTGAGCTGCCTGCAATTTCTCTTTAATAAGCTTCACTACCTCTGTGGTTTGCTGAATCAATTCAGGACCCACTAACTGCCTTTCTCCCACTTCATGCCAGTTCAATGGGGTTCTACACGGTCTTCCATATAAAGCTTCATACAGTGCCATCCCAAGACTGGTATGATAACTATTATTGTAGGCAAACTCAACCATTCCCAAATGATGCTCCCAGCTACCTCCCCAAACTAAACAACAAGCCCGCAACATATCTTCAATTGTCTGAATAGTCCTCTCTGTCTGACCATCTGTCTGGGGATGATAAGCGGAGCTATACCTCAACTCAGTACCAATTACTCTTTGCAAACTTCTCCAAAAACCAGAAGTAAATCTTGGATCTCTATCTGACACAATAGCCTTCGGAATACCATGCAGTGGAACAATTCTTTCAACATAAATATTTACCAATCTGTCCACTGTCCAAGACATACTTACTGCCACTAATCTGCACACTTTGGTTAATCTGTCAACAAATACCCATATTCCATTATGCCCTGAACTCGACCTTGGTAAACCTGCCACGAAGTCCATAGCAATAACATCCCATTTCCACTGTGGAATGGGTAACAGTTGCAATAGACCTCCAGGCTTCTGATGCTCTGCTTTAATCTACTGACAAACAGTACACCTTGAAACAAACTCTGCTATTTCTTTCTTCATATGAGGCCACCAAAAATGCTTTCTCAAATCATGGTACATTTTAGTACTATCGGGATGAATAGTGTACCTAGATTTATGAGCCTCTTCCAAAACTCGCTGCTTTACCTCTCTTTCTGCAGGAATAAACAACCTGCCTCGGAGTCTGACCACACAATTATCATCAATAGAAACTCCTTCCATTTTCACAATCTCAGCTAAACCTGCATCTGCTCTCTGAGCCTCAATGATCTACCAATACAAAGACGGCTCTACAGCGCTAGCAGCTAAAATTGCCCGTCGCTGACTACTGGGCACATACAAGGAATTCTCTGCTACTTCTTCATACAACTTCCATTCTTTAATCATCATCAAGCTTACATATGCCTTTCTGCTCAAGGCATCAGCTACAACATTGGCCTTACCCGGATGGTAAGCCAAACTGAAATCATAATCCTTCAAATACTCAATCCATCTGCGCTGGCGAAGGTTCAAATCTTTCTGCGAGAAGATATATTTCAAACTTTTACGATCAGTAAAGATCTCAAATCTCTCGCCATACAGATAATGCCTCCACATTTTCAAGGCAAACACCACAGCTGCCAATTCTAAATCATGAGTGGGGTAATTCTCCTCTGCTGGCTTCAATTGCCTGGACGCATAAGCTATCACTTTGCCATGCTGCATAAGCACTGCGCCAAGTCCTCTTCTTGAAGCATCAGTATACAAAACAAAACCACCACTCCCTGCCGGTAATGTCAATATAGGTGCTGATGTGAGTCTTTTCTTCAATTCCATAAAACTTTTCTGACATTCACCGGACCACACAAAAGGCACCCCTTTCCTGGTCAATTTAGTCATAGGTGCTGCAATCTTAGAAAAATCTTGAATGAAGTGCCTATAATAACCTACTAATCCCAGAAAACTTCTAATCTCGGTTATTGTCTTAGGCACTCGCCATCTCATCACTGCTTCCACTTTACTTGGGTCCACTGCTACTCCTTTAGCTGAGATGACATGACCCAAAAACTGAATTTCTTTCAACCAAAATTCACACTTACTGAATTTGGCAAACAACTGGTTATCTCTTAACCATTGCAGAGTAAACCTCAAATGAGCTGCATGCTCCTCTTCAGATGCTGAATAAATTAGAATATCATCAATAAAGACCACAATGAATTGATCTAAATATGGATGAAAAATTCTATTCATCAGATCCATAAAACCTGCAAGAGCATTAGTCAACCCAAAAGGCATAACCACAAACTCATAGTGACCATATCTGGTTCTGAAAGCTGTCTTATCTATATCTTCCTCTTTAATTCTCAACTGATGGTACCCGGACCTCAAATCAATTTTAGAAAACACCTTTGCTGATTGCAACTGATCAAACAGATCATCTATCCTCGGCAACGGGTACTTATTCTTAATGGTCACATCATTCAACTTTCTATAATCAATACACATCCAAAAACTTCCATCTTTCTTTTTCACAAATAAAACCGACGCTCCCCATGGGGAATGACTCGGTCTAATAAAACCTTTCTGCAATAATTCTTCTAACTGCTTTTTCAACTCTTTAAGTTCTGCTGGTGCCATCCGATATGGAGCTTTAGAAACCGGCATGGTACCTGGCAGCAACTCAATAGTAAAGTCTACCTCTCTATGTGGAGCTAAACCAAGCAAATCCTCAGGAAAAACATCAGCAAATTCCCTAACCACGGGAACTGCTTCTACTGGCTGACTGGCTTCTACCAGACTTACCGAGGCTAAATAAGCTACACACCCATCATTTATCAACTTTCTAGCTTTAATTGCAGAAATTAGAAACTTGGAGGTATAAAAAGACATACCTTGATATTCAAATACTGCACCATTAGGATGACAAAATCTGATCCTTTTCTTTCTGCAATCTAACATTGCTCCATACATTTCAAGCCAATCCATACCTAGAATAATATCATAATCTGACAACCGCAGGGCATATAACCGACCCGGCATCTGGTTCCCTTCAATCATAACAGGAGCTTCATCTATATAGCTCGAAGTGAGTAAAAACTCACCTGAAGGAACCTCCACTACTAACTCACAGGACTTCTCTTCTAAAGGATGAGCTATACAATCCAGAAATTCTTCGGAAATAAAAGAATGAGAGGCACCGGAATCAAATAAAACTCTTGCTGAATATTCATAAAGAGGTAAAGTACCTTCTATCATATTCGATGCCTCCGCCTGGGCTCGGGTGATAGCCATAACCCGGCCTCTTCCTCGCTGCTGCGGTACTCCTCTGCCACGACCTGATTGTGGCTGCTGAAACTGCTGAGGCTGCTGCTGCTGCTGCACACCTCTTCCATATCCATATTCTCTCGGATAGGGACAATTGCGGATCAAATGTCCCGGCTGATTACAATTATAACACCGATACCCTGGTGGAGTAATGGGCTGCCTGGCAGTACTCTGCTGCGACTCCTCCACCTCAGGCCTACCTCGGCCCTGCTGAAACTGCGGACGACCTCCCCATCCTCTTCCTTTGCCTTTAAATGCTTGCTTTAATTTCTGGCCCCATTTTCCAAAACCTGATGAAGAAGGTCCTGCTGGTGCTTTACCTTTGCTTGCACCCACTGACTGCCGCGGTAGCCGGAAACTACCTGAACCTGACTCGCCCACCTGACGAGTCCGAATAGACCTCTCCAGTGTAGCTGCTCTCTGAGCTGCCTCTTCCACTGTCTTGCACATGAGAGGTACTATCGCATCCTGCAATTCCACTCTCAAGCCTCTGATAAAATACTCAACCATCATATTATTATCTGAAACCACATATGGCGCATAACGGCTAAGTGCCATAAATCTCATCTGGTACTCCAAAACTGAAGAGTTACCTTGCTGGAGAGTCCGAAACTGCTCTCTTTTTACTTGCTGCACTTGGAACGGAAAGAATGTATCATTAAATACATCGAGAAATTCCGACCAAGTGATAGCCTCCTCTGTCCTGCCTGCAAAGGTGGTCTGCATCTTCAGTCGCCACCATCCCAAGGCAAAGCCCCTCAACTGATAAGCAGCTAACACAACTCTATCTGCTGCCGGACACCTCATAGTTGCAAAAACTCTTTCAATTTCATGAACCCAATGCTCTGCTGTATCTGGATTCGGCCCTCCTGAATAAGTTGGCGGCTGCAATCTCAGAAACTTCTCCACCTGCATCACTGGTTCTTCTGCTATCAGCACTGGTGGTGGTGGTGGCACAGGTGCTACAAAGGGCCCCTCTACTCTTGGCAGAACTGGAGCAACAGGTACAACATCTCCATCCCCAGGTGGCACTGCTACCGGTGGTACTGGTGCCTGCTGATCCATTCTTGCCCGAATATCCGTAAGGCTTTCCCAAATTCTTTCTATCATACGCTGGGTGCTTTCCTCCGGATCATCTCCTCCACCACCCCAATCTCTTCTATCAGGCATTTCAGAGATTTCTACATAAACAAAACACCAAGCAAAAATCAAACAACAAATTATCAAAAACCAGGGTCCCTACCAGCAGTGTTCAAAGACCGAAATAAGGCTATGTATCCTTCTAATTCCCTTATATTAACACGGACCTTGCTCTGATACCAACTGTGACGGAACGCCTCGGCCAAGCATGTTAAACCGATAACGTACTTGATCCGAGTCCGCCTCTCGCGAACGGGCCGAAGCCTCGCAAGGGATACCAAACCACAGTCCGTGTAAACACAAAGAAACACACCACATTTTATATATATATATCACAAGTTACATAGCCATATTTCCACAAAACTGAAAAGAAGTACAAGAGCCTGGGGCATACCCCGAGGTACAAATGAAGAAAGTAAACAACTAACTACACTACACTGCTGGAGCTGCCACTACACAGCTGGAGGTACCGACCCTGCACTGCTATGGCGCGGCTCTGAACTGGACGACGGTCGTGAAACGTCCTCCTCGCTCTCACCTGTGGGGGTAGGGGTGAGCCTCTCTAGTCACTGGCTCAGTAGGGAACTCCCCCAAAACCGAGCAAACTAAAAACCACAGGTACAAAGCTATAAACAATACCAAAAATTTATAGAACATCTAAGCAGGATATTAAAGCTGTAAAAGTACTCACCGTCTGCCGACTACGAGAAACAACTGTAATAATTAAATGGCAAACCAGTACAGGTGTACAAGCTAAAGTAGAGACTGCCAAACACGAGCCACGTGAACTGGTTCGCGACACCAGTAACTGACTCGGACAAGCTAACACAGGTCTACCTCTCAGTCTCGCAGCCACGGACGAAAGGTCCAGCTGCCGCTCCACGTAAAAAGTCAAGTAACTGTGGAGACCAACTAAACACCACCACCTGCGGACCACACGGTCACAGGCCCATGCCTAGCACCTCTAGAGATCCTGGCCCAGAACTCTCTGGAGTGAGGCACTGGAAAAGGACTAGCTGGGGTCCAGTACGTCTACTGGTGTCCGTACCCCCAACTACGAGCGCGCTACAAGTGACTAAAGACAAACACGTGTCACTGTCCCACTGTCGTCTTTCCCTCAGCCGGACGTACAACTCAAACAAAGGAGTGAGGGTGTCCAGGTCAGACGACACAGACCTCGACGGTACAACACAAGTACCGGGACAAAGCCCCGAGCTAACAGCCTGGATCACAAAGAACCAGGGCACCCAACTGGAGAGGTAACCACGGTAGGCGTCGTACTACTCGCCACGTACACAGAACCACGTGCACGTCACACACAAACCACGTGAAACCTCACGTAAACCACAAGTAACAACGGTCCACTACACGTGAACCCAACTGGACTCGCGTAAATTAATGCGCAGCCACGAAAGTAAGTAACTAACTGCATACCTTGTATGCTAAACACGAGAACTCTGTGCACTTAGTGCACCTCAGGTGCCAACGCACATGCATTATCGATAAATACCATAATTAATCATTCCTGTTTATAACCAGTAGGCGAAAACATCGACTGCCGCTTACAGGAAGTCGACGGCAAGGGATCTGGCCGTCTACATCCTGGCTGATGAGCTTGGCGACAAACGATGTTGAGGCCAAGTTCTTCGGCCTCTAACCCTGCAGAAACCCTAAACCGATTCTACAGGTTTTCCAACCGTTAAAACAATGGAAAAACATACTGTAATGATCCCTCTAACATCCATGCACCATATTTAAACCAAAACAACATGTTTTACTACCTAAATTCACCAAACCACCCATTAACCCCGCACGGTGCAACTTAATCTGAAATGCATTAAATCTGTTGTTTCAGGTGGTTAAGTCATATTTTAATGATCCTACGGAGCTAACAGGGTTCGTCCCCTACCTCAGAACACGCTAGAACCTCCCACAATCTCCCGGTTCACACCAAACCCTCCGCGAGCTCCCACGGGAATTGCACCATGCCACGGCGTTTCCTCGCGCAATTCAGCGACGCCACACGTTCTACGATCGTCCAACCACCCTTCGGTACCTGTTGGAAGCTTTAAAACCACTGGGACAAAAAGCTGGGGCAAGAGGGAAAGAGAACCAGGTAGAAAACCTGCCCTCGGGTGACCCTATAACCTGCAGAATTCTCAGGTTGGCATCAACCCCTCTGCCGCCAATGGCAACCACCACCCTAAACGTCCACATCTTGTGCCGCCAAGATCATGCAGTCGACGGCAACCTATCTGAACGCCAACAAGTCAACGGCCATCCCTGGCCGCCAACTCCAACTGAACTGCAGCAGGTCCTATTTCATTTCAAAACCAAACTTGCACCTCACCTGCTCAACCACACATCCACACCACATATTCCACACAACCAACTCACACTGGCCTCACAACGGCCGCCACAACCACAACACATATGATCCGCATGGATCCGAAAAGCACGCGACGTTACACTCCCGGTCCACCGGCGATCTCTACACCCGCAGTGCCTCCAACTCCCTCGTCGCCTCTGCGACCTGCGCCTCAGCTGCCTCCGCTCGGATGCGCAGCTGGTCCCTCTCGCTCCGGGTAGTCTGGACCTCCCCCTGGAGCTAGTCCCTCTGGCCCTGAAGATCCATGGCATGCTCCGTGGTATGCCGTAAATCTCTCTCCTGCATCAGAGCAATCAGTCAATAATCAATTATTAAAATAATCAATCAGAAATTCTATTGTACTTACTCGCTCCTCCAGATGCCTCTGAGCCTCCTCGGCCCTCAGCACCGCTCCCGCCAGCTGGGCCTCCAAAAGCGACAGAGACCCCCCTGCATCTCATGAAGAGGAAGCACCGCCCACTCCGGTACTCCTCACTCTCTCCAGCTCCCTCTGCTGCGCGCAAAAGCACATGTCAGTTTCCAAAATCAGCTTAAAATTGTTAAGTGTTGAAGTTGGAGTAAGCACTTACCAGCTCCGCAGTCTGCCTCTGCGCCGCCTCCCGATCCTGCACCTCCGAGTAAAGTAAGGCTCGGAGCGATGCAACCTCACCAGCTACGTCTACCTGCAGCACATTTCAAATCATTAGCCCAATTCTATAAAATCAAAATTCACAGGGTTGTGGTTTTATAGTCATTACCTGGTGTCGGGCGCTCTTGTATACTTTACCTCCATACTTCAAGGCATATGCCTGGAAGTACGCGTTGTCGGTAGTAGCGTCCGACTTTATAGCCTTTCCTCGGAGCTCCCAGTTGTCAATCTGCTCCTTCGCCCGCTCGCACCAATCGGTAGTGTCGTGAAGTCCCCGAAAATTCCGACCCGTTCTGCGAAACCGGTCTTGGACGGGGAACTCCACGGTACTCTGCCGAAGGCCGAGTGAGCGCTGGCTGAGGTATAGGTGTAGAGGTAGCACAAGGTTAAGTGCATGCAACCACACCGACCTACCGAAGTAGGGGCGGGCCTGCACCAACCAGGGCTGTCCCTCATCACCCTCCCCCAGGTACGGCTGCCAAACCACCTACAAAGCAAAGATCAGTCAGTCATCGAGCAGTGAAATCAAGCAATTAACCAAAAAGGAAAGGTTAGGGTACTTACATCCAGGTAAGGGTAGCTGTCAATAACCTTCTGTAGTCGCTCCAGCTGGTCCCCGAGATTGCGTGAATCTCGGCGTGAATCCCAATGGCGTGCAATGGGCACAAGGCCCGGCCATGTGAGATCACCTCTCCCCAAGGCCGGGAGGTGTAGATAGGCCCAGACCTACAAAATGAGAAGCAAGTTAGGCGGCAAGTTTAAGAAAAATGTAGTTTAAATTTCAAAAGGTTAGAAAGGAAGGTGTGTACTTGAAGAAAGGGGAAGAATCCACTGGTCGACGTCTGCCGCTCGGAGGCGCCCAGGCTGTCGAACTGGTGTGCGAGGAAGGCTGCTCCCCAAGCATAACCCCCCACCTCACTCAGGTCCTCTAGCAGGGGCAGGAAGCGGCAGTGGACTGCGTCGCCCCTCGTGGCAAACAAGAGTCTACCAAGGAAAAGGACGAGGAAGCGATGCAAATCCAAGTCCGCCTGTGCCCCGGGCTCTCTCGCTAGCTCCCTCCGGCTAACCCGAACCAACCTGTCTAGATGCTCATCCTCACTCTCTCCTGCTCCCTTCCCCACATCGAACAACCCTAGGCTCTCCTGGAGGGGTACCCTAGAAACTAGGGAAGACCTACGCTCTACAGGTAGCTCCAGAAGTCGTTGGGCTAGGTCATGGTAGCAGGGGTAGGTGTATCCTGTCACGTCCCAACATTTAATATATCGATAAATGCCGGAACGTGAACGAACGAGAAATCAAGAGTACAATTGAACTAACTGAATAGGAAATTTGCTCAGAGGCTTCACTAAATAAAAATTATTATTCATCATTCAATAAATGTTACAAGGTTCCTGATTTACAATCTTAAAAATCAAATGTCGCCATGGATGGTCTCTCCACACACCAATCCCGAAGTCCCGCCTTCGAAAACTGTAGATTACCTGAAAAATTAGGATTTGGTGAGCTAACTAGCCCAGTAGGATTCAATTCCACAAATCAGAAGGGACGAAGGTGTATAACATCAAAGTAGGAAACTTGCTTATTGTCAACACCGAATATCAAAAATGAATGAACACGTATGTCAATTAGATGGTACACGTAGAGCAGGAATAATGTGAAAGTATGATCAAGAATTCAAGAGGACACTTAGGTTCTGATTCGATGTATAATCACACACACACATGTATGTCATGATGACTAATCAAGCACTTAATGATGTAATGCCAAACATCCACTTATCCTTTATCGTTCCGCGCGACCACTTAAACGAATTCAGGTGCTCCTCTCAGGACTGGACCAACCTTATTTGCCAGGCATAATTCTTAAATTGAGTCCAAGACTCACAACTTGTCATCACCACACCCTTATCCTTGTAATGAATCAAGGAAATACAAGGATTCTCTCTTAATTTACTCATGGTTTGCACACAAGAATTAAGGAAGTTTGGTTCCTTCATTGATTCCAGAAATTGATAGTCTCACAAGGACAATTTTGTTCGGAACTTGTAGTAATAACTCAAGGGAACAAGGAAGATAACTTGACTGATTTAAGTAGGTATTTAGGTAGTAAAAACCATAAGATTTAGGTGGGCTATTAGTGGAAACAATTGGGTGAGATTTACAACGAAGAACGGAGTCCAACAGAAGCTGGAAACATGACTCTGACCAGACCTGTCGACAGGCATGGGTCTGCTGTCGACAGGGACTAATTTCTAGAACTGGAATTTCAGTCCTGTGTGTTCCTGTCGACAGGCATGGGTCTGCTTCGACAGGGACTGATTTCCAGAACTGGAATTTCAGTCCAACAGAAGCTGGAAACATGACTCTGACCAGACCTGTCGACAGGCATGGGTCTGCTGTCGACAGGGACTGATTTCCAGAACTAGAATTTCAGTCCTGTGTGTTCCTGTCGACAACAACCCAGAGGCCTGTCGACAGCAACACACAATGTGGGTTTCTGGTTGCTGGCCAGGGGTTCCTGTCGATAGCCAGCCCTTCGTCTGTCGACAGGGGCTGAGTAAAACTTCAGAAAACCATTCAATTCAACCTCAAATGGTTCTAAAAAGTTTCTCTAACATTCCTAACATGATTAGAACCTTGAATATGTATAATTTCAGATATATAACTCAATGAACATGATAAAAAGATGAAGGAAAGATTATGGAACATAGATCCCTCGAATGACGAACAAGGAGTTGAATTCAAGGGGGTTAAATGGAAAGCACTTTTCTCATATTCTTTTCTAGTTTTCCCATTGATCATAGGTCAAGTACACTCATTTGAGTCTTCTATGGTATCTCAATGAGTCCATACCACTAAGAAGCAAGAACCATTATGGTTCAGTCTACTCTAATCAGTGAGATTAACATGATTTTGAGTTCAGGCCACTTGAACGAAGGAAGTAATATGTAGCTACCTATGACTTGAAAATAACTAAACATGATGGAATGCTCAGTTCCTAACATGGACATATTTCCTAAACTTTGAAAATATCATGATCAATAACATGACTTCTCAGATTTGGCAATAATCTGAGTTTTCAGATTGGAAGAATAGCATGCTTAAGGTACCACATGCCATTAGCCAATGAATCAAGGAGAGGTAATCAGGAGAACTTAAAAGGATTAAGAAAAGAATCAATATGTAGCTTCTCTAAATTGAACACTACTTAAACATAGTGAGAAGCTTAATTCCTACCATGGAATTCAAGAGAAAGACACAAGAAGGGGTAGTGATGGAATGAATCCTGCACATGATTAGCTTAAGACTTAGCACAACATGATACCGAGAGAACACTCTTATGACAACAATTATGTACTCAACAAGAAGTTCCACAGGATGAACACACACACTTCCAAGAGTGTTTACAGAGTTAAAGCAATAGTTTGAGGGTTGGAACGCCTACACAAGAGGTTTCACAGTAAATCAAGTGGGTAAGATTGAGAAAGGAAGGAAGAGAATCCTACCAATACGTAAGATTATAATTAAAGACATGAGTGTTGATTAGCAACCATATGGACTCAACAGTACAGAAGTAATCAAACAAGCTGACTAAATCTCATGTTCTCATGAGGTCAAGATGACTATTGAATTCCAAGACTTAGTAAGGAAGGGAAAATAGAAGATAGTAATCAAAGATTGAATCCTACCTATCTGGATAGCACAAATCCTTTCTTAGCATCGAAATCCCCCAAGAACACAACGTATAACAGCTGAGAGAGTAACCAACAATAAAGAAGGTGTAGCCGAATCCTCCCAGGTCTATTTCGCCAGTCTTACAGTATCCCCTGTAGCAGCTCCAGCGCCAGCTCAAGTAAAGATAGGGTGCAAACACCAGGCCAGCAATTCCAGCTACGTATCTCACTCAAGAGTTATGTAAACACAGCAGCAGCATCATGGGAAAGAAAATAGAAAAATGGTTACGAAGGCCATTGGGCATATTTATACCCAAGGTTCCTTCCATGCACAGCGACACATCAACGGCTAATGTGTCATGGTAAAAACCATTTGGTTTTTTACCTAGACACGTAGCCCATGCAAGCCACTTCGTCTTTACACACAGGTAACTAACGTGTTACCTTCCCAGATAGGTGTGCTGGCCTTCCCAGGGTCGCCCACGTATGCTTCCAGAAATTTCAGAAAATCACAACCCGTAATTGTCTCATAATTCAACTGGCCCATTAAGCTTTTTGTAAACATGTCCAAATGGTAACCATTTGTCATGAACTTTTAACCATAGGCTAATATGATGGTTTTGCTAATTATGCTGATTTTTATTTAATTTTTATATTTTATTTTGCACTAGGTGAAAAATCACCCGAAAAATGGTCGCGTCGACTGTACCTTGAAATCCGTAAGTCGAAAAAATTGGATAATTACATATTTGACTTCTACACATTTTTCTGAAAATTATGATGTTCTCGGATTTTTATTTCGTTGTCGTTTTCCAGTATCTTCCTGTGGAGGCACGCACTTCGAGGTACGATACTGGGATAACGTTCATTACCACTAATTAAGTCTATCATCTAATTATCACAATTTAATAACAACCCTAAGGTATTTTAACCAAATTATTTCTATTTTCTTAACATTTTAAATTTCTGGGGCGTTACAACTCTCTCCCACTAAAAAGAGTTTGGTCCTCCAAACTTCTTGACTAGTTTGGATGAATCACCAAGATGTAAGTTTTCAATTTTTGAAACTTTATCTAATTCAGATTAATTTCACCAATCTTATTATGATTACCATGTCATATAATGTATACACTTTTTATATAACTTGTTATCATGACATCATTAGTTGATGGAAATCTGAATATTAGTTTGCATTTTTAGATCTAAAGAGACCATGTTGTGAACAGGGGTTCCATTAGTACATGCTACTACGTTTTTTATTTTTGGTAGTAGTATATTACTCCTAAGATTTCTTTTATCAAGGAATAACTATAACCCTCATAGAGTTATATGAGTACATATTCCCTTGAAAAGGGTAAAAGGTCTGACGAGGTTGATGAGTGTGAAACATATGAAGGTAGACAACAATGATCTTATTTATCACATAACATTTCTATTACAAAACTCCATATTCAGCCTTACAAGTTACATTGATTGACAAAATTTTAACAAGTTTTATCCTACTACAACGACTAAATTCAAGCACTTCTTACTATACTCTAATCCTATTAACTTATACATAAAATTACTTCTAACAGCTTCAGTCACTTTTCTTTGTAGCTTCAAGTTTTCCAGAACTCTTGTCTTTGCTCTGAGAGAGTACAGGACATTATGAGATCCGATGCTCTAGACTTCCGCATTTAAAACATGCTCCTAGTCTCCGCCAACAATTCTCTTTGACATGGCCTGATTTGTGACAGCACGCACAAGCTTCGTTCGCTTGCTTTTTAGCCTTCTTACTCTTTTTGTTCTCTTTGCTTCGCTTCATCTTCTGTTTGCCAGCTATTTCCCTATTACTGGGGCGAACTGTCTTCTTCCGTATGGACACTGTAATACTCACTGTTTCTTGAGAGTTTGGATTACTAATGCTCTTATGCAGTTTCATTTTTCTTTGATCATCAACGGGAACTACCCGTTCTACAGACTGAGCAAGATTGTTCATTGCATGTTGAACCTCTTTCCATTGTGTTTCTTCTCCCATTATGCTGGCTAAGCAAACAAATTTAAGTTTAGTTAGTCAATCATGTGATTTAAAACTTAGCTTTTCTGATTCATACTATTAATACAACTGTTACAGTATGTATCTAGTTATTTGATACATTAATCTCCATGATTAAATGGTGCCTTTTTCTTGTAGGATTTTGAGATATGACAGATGATTTATGTTGTGTTCCTGGTTTTGATATATATCCAGCTGAATGTAATAAATATTTAACACAAGTCTTTTATAACATATGAAAATTCATAAAGTCAAAAGGTCTATTAAGTGTGTTGTCCCTGATTACTTCTTAGGTTGACACTACATGGAGATCAGGTTAACACTAGTTAAGTTTCTAATTAACACTTAGAGAAAGATACAGCTTGAGGTTAACTCCAAGTGGTGGTTAGGTTGACTCTACTCATATGTGAAGTTGACACTGGGAAATTACAAAATCAACTCTATGTGACGGATAGTTAATCAAAACTGCTATTTCTGAGTGAGATCGACTCTAGAAGACATGGAGTTGACTCTACTGATACCTTTCCTACTGATCCCAAGTCCAATTGTTTGTGTGTATTAACATGCCATGTTGTTTATTAATTAAAGCAAAACTATAGGATTTAACTCATCTATGAGACATTTGATTCTTATGTTACAGTTAGAAGAATTTTTTTGATGAGTTCAAGTCTATAGAGGATATAAATTAAAGGGTGAACAAGTTTGACTTTTCCTTCAGTAGGAGAGGGCTCCCTTGGAGAAGTCATATGCGTGTTAACCATTTTTCACCGAACCTTGGATTTTTAACATTCTAGTAAGTTTATTCGAATTATGAAATTTTTAGGTAGGCCAAATTGTGAGAAATTAGAAAGACGCTATTTTGATAGAATCGCAAAAATCACGTTTTTCTTCTTCGGTGGGAGAGTTGACTTTTTATTGGTAAGAGATATGATTTTTCTGACATTTTTATTGGATTCAAATGGGGGGTACTTCCTTATTTACATGTAATATCTTAAGTAAATGAAACATCAAATGTTTCATTTACTTAAATGATATGGAATGTAAATAAGGTATGAGTTCAGTCTTACAAGGGTCCTGCTGACACTTCTGACTGAACCTGCTGACACATCTAACTGAAGAAGGATCAGTTCAACACAAACTGGTGTCTGTCGACAGCTAGAAAATGGCTGTCGACAGATGACAACAGACAGAGCAAGGTTTTTCTGGTTCTGAGGGTATCTGTCGACAGACCAGAGTCGGCTGTCGACAGGTAAGTGCTGTCAGTCAATAGGTAAAGTCTAAACTTCCACGAATGTGGTAGAACTACCACAGGAAATTCTACCAAGTGTTCCTATGAATCTTTACATGATTGACAACATTAAAATGGTCTTAATTCCAGTTCTAACACCATATTTCATGAGGGAGACAAGTAGGACAATAGGGATATATTGTGGTATGGGAATCTAAAACAAGATGATAACTAGAAGTGTAACACTTCCTAAAACTTTTGCTTGCTTCTAATGGGATAAGTTTCATAGTATGCTTGAGTCATAGAACAACTCTAGCTAAAACATGATTACAAGGTATAGAACAACTCTTCTATAGTTGTTTCAAATATGTGTACATGGTAAACACTTTAAACATGAAGTTATTGAGCAGGAATAAGAAGCAAGAATAGAAGAAAGAAACCAAAGGAAGGTGAGTTCTACAGAACATGAAACAATTAGTGCATATGAGTTGTACCAACGGAGAACCCACAAGCATGAAATTATGAAAGTGTAAGTGAATTGTAGGAAGGAACATATCTCTAGATATTTATTCTATACACAAGACAATCTATATCCAACTATACTTATCTAGCTTAACCTTAGGCTTTCTACCCATCCTCACAGGTTATCCCTAGGTTTATCGAACTAATGCTCTGATACCATTCTGTCACGTCCCGACATTTAATATATCGATAAATGCCGGAACGTGAACGAACGAGAAATCAAGAGTACAATTGAACTAGCTGAATAGGAAATTTGCTCAGAGGCTTCACTAAATAAAAATTATTATTCATCATTCAATAGATGTTACAAGGTTCCTGATTTACAATCTTAAAAATCAAATGTCGCCATGGATGGTCTCTCCACACACCAATCCCGAAGTCCCGCCTTCGAAAACTGTAGATTACCTGAAAAATTAGGATTTGGTGAGCTAACTAGCCCAGTAGGATTCAATTCCACAAATCAGAAGGGACGAAGGTGTATAACATCAAAGTAGGAAACTTGCTTATTATCAACACCGAATATCAAAAATGAATGAACACGTATGTCAATTAGATGGTACACGTAGAGCAGGAATAATGTGAAAGTATGATCAAGAATTCAAGAGGACACTTAGGTTCTGATTTGATGTATAATCACACACACATGTATGTCATGATGACTAATCAAGCACTTAATGATGTAATGCCAAACATCCACTTATCCTTTATCGTTCCGCGCGGCCACTTAAACGAATTCAGGTGCTCCTCCCAGAACTGGACCAGCCCTTATTTGCCAGGCATAATTCATAAATTGAGTCCAAGACTCACAACTTGTCATCACCACATCCTTATCCTTGTAATGAATGAAGGAAATACAAGGATTCTCTCTTAATTTACTCATGGTTTGCACACAAGAATTAAGGAAGTTTGGTTCCTTCATTGATTCCAGAAATTGATAGTCTCACAAGGACAATTTTGTTCGGAACTTGTAGTAATAACTCAAGGTAACAAGGAAGATAACTTGACTAATTTAAGTAGGTATTTAGGTAGTAAAAACCATAAGATTTAGGTGGGCTATTAGTGGAAACAATTGGGTGAGATTTACAACGAAGAACGGAGTCCAACAGAAGCTGGAAACATGACTCTGACCAGACCTATCGACAGGCATGGGTCTGCTGTCGACAGGGACTGATTTCCAGAACTGGAATTTCAGTCCTGTGTGTTCCTGTCGACAGCAACCCAGAGGCCTGTCGACAGCAACACACAGTGTGGGTTTCTGGTTGCTGGCTAGGGGTTCCTTTCGACAGCCAGCCCTTTGTCTGTCGACAGGGGCTAAGTAAAACTTCAGAAAACCATTCAATTCAACCTCAAATGGTTCTAAAAAGTTTCTCTAACATTCCTAACATGATTAGAACCTTGAATATGTATAATTTCATATATATAACTCAATGAACATGATAAAAAGATGAAGGAAAGATTATGGAACATAGATCCCTCGAATGACGAACAAGGAGTTGAATTCAAGGGGGTTAAATGGAAAGCACTTTTCTCATATTCTTTTCTAGTTTTCCCATTGATCATAGGTCAAGTACACTCATTTGAGTCTTCTATGGTATCTCAATGAGTCCATACCACTAAGAAGCAAGAACCATTATGGTTCAGTCTACTCTAATCAGTGAGATTAACATGATTTTGAGTTCAGACCACTTGAACGAAGGAAGTAATATGTAGCTACCTATGACTTGAAAATTAACTAAACATGATGGAATGCTCAGTTCCTAACATGGACATATTTCCTAAACTGTGAAAATATCATGATCAATAACATGACTTCTCAGATTTGGCAATAATCTGAGTTTTCAGATTGGAAGAATAGCATGCTTAAGGTACCACATGCCATTAGCCAATGAATCAAGGAGAGGTAATCAGGAGAACTTAAAAGGATTAAGAAAAGAATCAATATGTAGCTTCTCTAAATTGAACACTACTTAAACATAGTGAGAAGCTTAATTCCTACCATGGAATTCAAGAGAAAGACACAAGAAGGGGTAGTGATGGAATGAATCCTGCACATGATTAGCTTAAGACTTAGCACAACATGATACCGAGAGAACACTCTTATGACAACAATTATGTACTCAACAAGAAGTTCCACAGGATGAACACACACACTTCCAAGAGTGTTTACAGAGTTAAAGCAACAGTTTGAGGGTTGGAACGCCTACACAAGAGGTTTCACAGTAAATCAAGTGGGTAAGATTGAGAAAGGAAGGAAGAGAATCCTACCAATACGTAAGATTATAATTAAAGATATGAGTGTTGATTAGCAACCATATGGACTCAACAGTACAGAAGTAATCAAACAAGCTGACTAAATCTCATGTTCTCATGAGGTCAAGATGACTATTGAATTCCAAGACTTAGTAAGGAAGGGAAAATAGAAGATAGTAATCAAAGATTGAATCCTACCTATCTGGATAGCACAAATCCTTTCTTAGCGTCGAAATCCCCCAAGAACACAACGTATAACAGCTGAGAGAGTAACCAACAATAAAGAAGGTGTAGCCGAATCCTCCCAGGTCTATTTCGCCAGTCTTACAGTATCCCCTGTAGCAGCTCCAGCGCCAGCTCAAGTAAAGATAGGGTGCAAACACTAGGCCAGCAATTCCAGCTACGTATCTCACTCAAGAGTTATGTAAACACAGCAGCAGCATCACGGGAAAGAAAATAGAAAAATGGTTACGAAGGCCATTGGGCATATTTATACCCAAGGTTCCTTCCATGCACGGCGACACATCAATGGCTAATGTGTCATGGTAAAAACCATTTGGTTTTTTACCTAGACACGTAGCCCATGCAAGCCACTTCGTCTTTACACATAGGTAACTAACGTGTTACCTTCCCAGATAGGTGTGCTGGCCTTCCCAGGGTCGCCCACGTATGCTTCCAGAAATTTCAGAAAATCACAACCCGTAATTGTCCCATAATTCAACTGGCCCATTAAGTTTTATGTAAACATGTCCAAATGGTAACCATTTGTCATGAACTTTTAACCATAGGCTAATATGATGGTTTTGCTAATTATGCTGATTTTTATTTAATTTTTATATTTTATTTTGCACTAGGTGAAAAATCACCCGAAAAATGGTCGCGTCGACTGTACCTTGAAATCCGTAAGTCGAAAAATTCGGATAATTACATATTTGACTTCTCCACATTTTTCTGAAAATTATGATGTTCTCGGATTTTTATTTCGTTGTCGTTTTCCGGTATCGCCCTGTGGAGGCACGCACTTCGAGGTACGATACTGGGATAACGTTCATTACCACTAATTAAGTCTATCATCTAATTATCACAATTTAATAACAACCCTAACGTATTTTAACCAAATTATTTCTATTTTCTTAACATTTTAAATTTCTGGGGCGTTACATATCCGCTCACTGGTCTGCCATAAACTCTGAGCCCTGTGATCCGGCTCACATCCTCGAGGTTGGGGATCATGTGTCCCCATGGGAATACGAAGGCGGTCGCCTCTGCATCCCACCTGCTCCGCAGAGCCTGAGTGAGTGCCGAATCTGCCCTCATCCTATTCATCCTAAAGATCTCCCCGAAACCCATCTCCTCTATCCTCTCTCTCTGGAAGGGGGGAAACGCCAGGAAAACAGCTAGGACCACAGTCCAGGACACTCGGGCCCTCTTCTCACTCTGCAGACACATTTCATTTGTTAAGCCAGTCAAGTTTGGGTGTTCGGTCGGAGTCGCGACAGCCACGGGAGCTGCGACCTTGTCGCGACAGTGCGGTGCACTGCGACCTTGTCGCGTCGCCTCCCTAGGCCGCGATAAGGTCACGTCCACCAGCATTGTCGTGACATGGTCGCGTCGCCCATGACCGCCGCGACACCCTGTCGCGACGGGTCGGGCTGACGCGTTATCAGGACCAAACTGGCCGGAGCCTCCTTTGCCTGATCCGCTTTCCCATGGGCATCACGCCCTACAATGCCCTATGGGGGGCTCGTTTAATATCTCTACTCATTCATTCAGAGAATTGGGGGGCGGTTTACTTACCGATTTCATTGCTTTAGCCCTTTTCTTCCTCTCCTCTTCCATGTTCATCACCGGAGCCTCCACTTCTTTCTCCGTCTCCATCTCAACACCGGCTATCTCCTCCTCGTTCGGAGGCGCCTCCACCCAGCACCGAGAGCTCCTCCGCTCCGCTTGCCGTTTTCCTCCGGGATGAACCTTCGCCAGCATCCTTTCCTCCCTCCATCTCAATTCTGGGGTGATGAAGAAGAAGATGGCGCGAAGAGGAACCAAGTTGTAAGAAGACAAAAAAGGGGGGTTTGAAGATTTGAGTTCGGAAGTTTCAAAGCTTGGAAAGGAAGAAAGAAGGGCGCCCTTACATTTTTGAATCGGTCGGTTCGAGTCGCGTCAGGACAGTGGGCCGCGACAGAGTCGCGACAGTTTTGATGACCGCGACCATGTCGCGACCATCCGCCTTGACGCGTCATGAAGGCGGTCGCCATAGGTGTCGCGGTATAAACCAAGCTATTTGCGCTTGCAGGAAATTCAGTCTTATTCATTCCCAATTCAAATCATTACATGCTCTAATTCTATCAATCAAACAAATGCTAAAATTCTTTTCCTAACTACCATCTGATTCCTTGCCTACAATCAAATCAATTGAAATTCAAATAATCCCCGGTGCCGGCTGAATCTTCTGCAAAGTTTCAATGTATTCCTTCATCACATCCTTGTCCTCTTCTACCTCGGCTTGGACAACGCTCCTCGCGCATCCTTCCCAATGGACGATGGCGCTACGCACGTCGCGCTCGTCCTGCTCATCGTCCATCTTCCACTTCTGAATGGGCGGGTAGTGTGATAGGATGGGGACAACCATGCGAGCTCCGCCGCACTGAAGATAGCATCGATCTGGGTTGTATAACACCAATGCTTCATTGCCTAACAGCCTTAGCGCCAACCCGGTGCACTGAGGAAGGTGAATCGCCCGGTTGTGCAGAAATCGCGGGTGCATGTCGAACTCGGCTACGCTCATCTTTCTGAAATAGCCTCGCCATGCTTTCATTCCTTTCAGCTGTGCCGTCTTGCACCATGCCTTGGTGCTCATGTGGAGAGAGCCGCCCACAAATGCCAACGGATGGTTGAGCATTGTTTTGCACTCCGTGGCAAGATTGTCCATAGCACGAAACTGGATGTGCATGCCCATCCAAAGCTCGAGGGCAATGATGGAGCCAAAGAGAGGTCCCCCAGTCGCTGCAGAAGTCAAGCCCGCGTATAGATATCCCAAGACCGCCTGGCCGATTCTCATATCCTCAGAAATGGAGTTAATGACGCTCAAGTTCGCAAAGGAGATGGCGCCATCCGATGACGGGAAGAGTATGACGTCGCAGATGCAAATAGCGGCTGCTTTGGCGATAGCCATGTAGTTCTTAGTCTGGCGCTTGCACTCAGAGGTGATCCACTGAGCAATTGGAAGAAGATGAACATACATACCGCTCGTCATGGAATACAAATATGTCTTCCTCGTAGTGATATCCGCCAGAATACTCCAAGCATTGATGGGCGCCACGGTGTATGAAATCGCAAGTTCTTCACCCCTCTGGTACCGTGGGAGACTGAGCATTATCTCTAATTCTTCCAGAAAGATAGTAGCTTCAAAATCGGGGAAGATGAATGTATGTGTTTGGGTGTGCCACAGCTCTGTTAACGCGGTGATGCTGTCCCACACATGTATGATTTTGTCGTATTTCTTGGCGAGGACAAGCACTGTGGATAGCCCCCACTCTTTCAAGTGGCTAATGGACGCGGGCGACAGTAGCTCGAGCATGGGCGCTAGCCATGGCACCCGGGAGAACCGCCTCTGGCCGGGTAGAATATGAAGTTTGAAGAAGAGGGAGTTTAAGAACGGAGAAGGAAAAGAGCAGAAAACAAGGGAAAAACAGAGCATAATTCAGAAATTGAGGAGAATAACACTTACTTGAATCTCCGGGCGCATGCATATGTGCCCGGGGATGGCGGAAAGTGGCTGGAGCCTGGCGTATGACTCCCTTGCTTCCTTTGGACCGGAGTATGGAGGGATCTCCTCTTAGAAAGCGGAGTAGTTTCTCTTCATGGTGGCAAAGAGGGAGAAACTTGAAGAAAGTTGAAGAAGAAAGAGAGAAGAAGGTTAGCTGCGGGATTAGCCCCTAAACCCTCCTATTTATAGGGTCTTAAGAGGTGAACTCCTACTCTAATCCCGTAACTAGGTGTTAGGATAAGATTAGAAGAGGTTTAGGAGTCCTAGTATTAGTCTAGATGTCTTAAGATGAGGATAAACTCCGGTTTCCTGGTCTTTATGGGTTCGGTCCGAGTCGCGACGCCGCAATCTGACGCGACCAGGTCGCGACAGGGCGGTATGCCGCGACTATGTCGCGGTCACCCAGAGCGTCGCCTCTCTACCTGAAGGGTCGTTTTCATGTCTGTGTCTTGTTTGTGTGTTTATAATTGTGAATATATGTTGTCAGTTTGTGCTTATCATGTTTGTTTCTTGTCAAAAAAAAAAAATACAAAACCAGAAAATTACAAAAAAAGGGTCGCCGCAAGTAAGTCAGGTAAGCATTTCTTCTCTTACTCCCTGCATTACTATATCATATTCTACTTATTATATCATTTCAAGGACCGGCTGGTTCTCAACGTGCTCTAGGATTTGAGTTCCCCTTTACCAAAAACAATGATAATCTAGGTGCACATTGCTAATCGTTGGACAGACTGTTGAGTTGTTTAAGTCCGGGAATGATGGATTCAGGCCTGCACTGCGGTTGTGGGTAGTCTCTTGACCCGTCCTTATCTGGCTTAACAATATTATCCTTGATGTATTTTCTATTTTCTCCTTTTCTTTGCATTCGTTTTGATGATTTCTTTTATTTTAGCCCAGCATGCATCATATAGGACTTTGAGCTTTCCTAACTCATTCCTGACTTTTGATGAGCCCTTATTGAGTGCCCAATCATCCTCCAATTTTCAAACAAGAAATCCAATTCCACTCCGAATCGGAAGGTTTGCCTCCGAGTGAGTTGTTCCCGTCAGTTTGACAAGAATTTCCCTGTCTGGATTCTCTATCCAATTTTTTTTTTCTTTTCCTTTGATCCATTTTGGTTGCGAACCGCTCCCAGGACAGAGTCATGAGTTACCTGCCTGGCACGCACATGTCCTTCCAAAACGAAACCTGCAGGCCAATCGGCTAGGGTACCTCTCAATCGAGGGGTTGATTGTCCTTTTCTTTCTCCTTCTCGTCCAGACTTGTGCTTTTCTTTGCATCCTGCTCGAGCAGCCGACTCGGGGCTTTCACGAAGATTCCAATTGATCATTAGTCAGATCGGGTGTCTTTTTACCTTGGCTCCCACTTTTCACTCCACTCCGCATCATTTCCGCTCCGCCGTCACTTCGTGACATCTTCACTCCACTCCCGCTTCGCTTTCTTACAAAGTGGAAGCCAAGGAGGGGCAATATGTAGACACCCGATTCTAGCTAATGGGTTGAACCATATTTCTTATCACCTTAGTGGGCCCCTAATTGGTCACTCACCTTGAGCCCATCATTAGCCTTGATTTGAGCCCATTAACGATTTAAATTGTCTTGAAATCCCGCCCATATCACTTTGAGAGAGTCCTTAAGCATCAATAACTCTTATCCATCCAGGCGGTTGGCCGATAATTCACGTAAATTTCAATTTTATAGTCGCGACGCATCGTGGCTCCGCGTCTCTGAGTCGCGACGCATCGTGGCGCCGCGTCTCTGAGTTGCGACGGTCTAGGCTGCCACGACAGCCATGCATTATCCATGCACGTGGACAATACTATCGCGATGCTCCGCCCTGTCGCGTCTCCATGTCGCGGCCCTACGATACGCCGCAACAGCAGTTGCGCATGCAGGCCTCCGCAACCACCTCCTATTTATCCTCTCATGGCTTTATCTTTATCCCTAGGGAATATCTCACCCCCTTGGGCGAGATTTGGGTCCTAGGGACTCTCCTTGAGGACCCCAAGGACTCTCCATCCGATTTTGGGTAAGGATTATCTCCCATTTTAATTAATTCTCCTTTTAAGGAGATATTCTCTCTCAAAGCTCTATAAAAACAAGGCCTCTCCTCAAGGATGAGGAGAGCCCCATTTTGACCCCGAAGGGCTGCCGAAATCCTTACTGATCCACACTTAGCCTTGCAGCCATCCTTTTCCACCACTCTTCTTCACATTCCACTCCATAAAGCTTCACTCTTTCTTCATCAATGGAGCATGGGACGTGAAGAGGGCGACTCCAGCATCCTCTTGAAGCCATTGCACACCATCTGGGACTACATCCACGCCAGGGAGTCGCCCTAATGGGGCTCACCTTCTTCCTTTCTCTTTGTTTCTTCATTTATACATGCATTTTCATGTATTTCTAGATAGGTTACATTCCACTTTCCACCCACGTTTCCACACACCCTAGGGGTTTAAAAACCACCCCACAGGTTCATCCCTTCCATGTTGGTTTGTTTCCTTTCATTTTTAGAATAGTTGCTACACTAATCATTTTCTAATAGGGTTTTTCTTTGTTGTTTCTCTTTGATTGGCAGGCATACAAACAAGGTACTACGAGGAGCTCTCGTCCTCTGGCCGGCCGGAGGAAGGGAAGGAGGTCTCCCTCATTATCTCCCGCACCAGAAGAGAACGCGACAGGGAAAGGCGACGTGACAAGAGACGCGTCAGCCATGACGACTGCGTTAGCAGGTATTCCTCTGTTCTCTTCCCCTTTTTCCTAGAGTAGTTAGCCCGTGTTATTTTCTTCATTTAGGCAATACTCTAGGTGGCGATCACATTCCTTACTTCCATACTATTAGATTTAATACCCGTTAATGTGTCGAGGGGAAGCACAATCCCTGTGATTACACCGTTGACTCAGGTTGTTTTGAGTGACACTGAGGTCTGATAGGGATCAGACATGTAAATGATTGGCTTTAGGTCAAGTGGGAGATTGCTAGATATAATGAGTGCCTTATAAGCCAACTCACATTAGTGATAATACTTATAATCTTGTACTAATCTCTTTTGGTAATAATATTAGTGACATTTTTCTCACTATATATTACATGATGTGATGTCCATGGATCTGTGCAATGGAAATTTGATCATGATGAGATCATGATAATGAGACCAATTCTCTTTAAACACAGATCCTAAATATTCCTGTTCATAGGTTACTCGAGAAGAATATCGAGATAATCAGATAGGCCGATGTGCTGTATACCTGTCCATATGATCGAGGTAGTTGGTCTCATAGCTACTTGTATAGAGACACTAGGGGTATGGTGCAGGTGCTTATCTGAGAATAAGTTCATTGAATGATCTGCTCTCGGAATACTGTATGATTGATGATACATAATTTTCAGATAACAATTCCATGGTCCCAGTTGTGTAATTGGTCCTTGGACTTGAGACACTAAGGATGCGTTGTTTGAGTACTCCAATCTTTGATGCCAAACTTATAGGTCTGGAAGTTTCAGATCTAGTACAGTCGGCTATTGGGGATGGTAGCCAACCTTACGAAGGTAATTATGTGTCAACAAATGATCATCCACTCTCGGTATCACGAGAGGAATATCCCATGTGTTCTTGCTCAGGAAAATCCATGGCCAGGGTCAATCAGATTGAGAGAGAATGAGTTCTCCGAGAGAATCTAATAAGAGTGAGAACCGAATGGATTTTGTATAGGCCTGACAATACCATGCCATATATACGATATTTGAGATATTAGTTGGATTAGGGATTATAGATACACGGTAACTGTGGGCAGAAAGGTCTAATGAATTTGATCCCCCTGTACCGTCTGGGGACTATGGCGTAGTGACTTAATACGTCCATAGTCGATGAGTTGAATGAATCATTATGGAGACAATGATTCACTAAGTCAAAAGGAGTTCTGTGTCATAAGGGTTCTAACGGGTGCAACTCACAGCGAGCTCGGTATTGGGCCTAGAGTGTCACACACAATACGTGGATGACACGACTGTAATCACGGGATTTGCTCCCCAAATATGATGATGAAAAAATAAAGAAAGAGGGACCGTGATCGCCACCAAAGTAGTTGCAAGAAATGAACAAATGAAAGAGGAGTGCTAACTACCTTGGAAAAGGAAAAGAGAGACGAAGGGTACCTGGTCCTGTGAATGCGATAGGCAAGCTGTCGCCTTAAATAGAAAGCGACGATGAAGTTGTCGCCTTTTGGTTCAATGAACGCAACACGCTGTCCGTCGCCTTCTGGAGATCGCGACCAGGTGTGTCGCCTTCTGCTTCAGAAGATGAAGACCGTGGGTTCTGTTCTTTCTGCTCCTCAGTCAGCCAAGGGGCAAGAGCCTCGTGCTGCTACTGTCTTCCAACACCTGCCAAGAACATCAAAACAAGAGAAAACCCATTAGACAAAAGTTTTGTGTAGAATCTATCCCAAAAAGATGAAAGAACATGAAATAATTGGAGGGAACTCACGTGGGGTGGGGTTTTAACCCCTTTAGGTGATTAAACTAGGTGTGTGTAGAGTGTTCTAATGCAGATCTACGAAAAAATGAATCTAAACATGCATCTATGAAGAGAAAAATCAAGAAGAATTAGAGAGAGAAAGCGTAGATGAATAGAAATCGCCCTGGGGGGCACTTCTTGGTCGTCTGGAGGCTGAGAGGTCTTCTGGGAACTCGTAGCTCTCTAGGAGAGGAAGAAGCAGACGTTGGCCTTGCCCTAAACTATGCTCTATGAAGGGATTTATATGTGATTATTCCTGAACGGGCTAGGAGGAGAATAATGAGGCATAGTCTGAATTTGGGTAGGTGTACTCGGGCAAGGGGAGTCAGAACATGGAAATGACACCCTGAGGAAGGTTTCCTCCAAGTTTGGAAGGATTTGGATGCCTCTAGTCCCACTAAAAGATGGATTATTCATGAATAGAAAGGGTCCAAGTTTGACTAGGAAAGGGTACGTTGCATGGAAACCAGAACACGACAGGCTCCTTGTCGCTATCAGGTTGCGACGCCTCGATACGTCGCCTTCCATAGAAGGAAACCTTTTAAGCATTTTCTGGCGATTTTTCAGGGAATTAAAATGCCAAATAAGAACGCGACGTATCGAGGTGTCGCCTTCTCAAGATGATCGATTCTGGCTTGAAGGCAAATTGGTGTAAGGAAGAACACGACATGAAGGGCGTCGCCTTCTGAAAAGGAACGTGACAGGACTATGGTCGCCTTCATGGACTTTCAGCATAAGGCTCATACAAAGGGTCTGATCTCCTTGCATGGGTATCGGATTGGCGTGCAGTTTGAGGCGTTGGATTCTCAACTCAGAGAGCCACGGAATGATGAAGACTGATTGATGTGACCAGGAAGAACCCACCAGGGTGATGAACTAATGAGAAAGATACCATGATCGGATAAAGCCAGCTAGGTGATGATGAGCTAACGTGAGGCGTCAATATTATGACAAGGAATTTGGCTCGACTTTTGGGTCAGAAATGGGTGTCTACAGCGACGTCTATAGAGGATCGGATAAGGGTCATCCAATTCACTCCCTCCCTGACCAAGGATGGAGACAAGATAATCTGTTTCCAGGACAGTCCTGGTCTCGGGATCACTAGCATGGGCTCCTTCTACCACTTTCCAAGCTTCGTCATCATTGAGAGATCTCAGAAGAACTCCATTAAGAGCCCGCCTGTACAAAACTTCTCCGAAGACTGTGTACCTTAAGGCGGCTCTTCTTATAGCCTTACGATCCTCCGCATTTGCCCCTTCGGGATATGACCCATACTTACAATATTGCTCAATCTCAAAATACCATGGCAGTTCCTCTTCATCTAAGATTTCCTCAAGCTCAGCTAGCATGACTTGTTGCACTTCTCTCTTCCTAGTCCTCTCTTCTAAAGTTGTCCTAAGGTTCTTGAACTAAGGATCTTGGGGAGATGAAACATCGAGCCGTTGGACGACAATTGTCTCGGTCTGGAGACTCAGAGGGAAGGATAGAGATGAAGCTAGTGACACCAAGGCGTCAGCCAAGATATTTTGTGAGCGAGGAGTGTGGACATAGATAAGCTTACGGAACTACCTTGCCAACAACGTGACCAGATCTTGATATGGTTTAAGCTTTGGGTCACGAGTGCGGTAAGTTGAGAGCACCTGCCACAGAACAAGCTGAGAGTCTCCTATGATTCTAAGGTGAGATGCACCCAAGATATAAGCGTGCTTAAGACCAGCAAGGAGAGCTTCATACTCAGACATGTTATTAGTGGCGGAAAAGGTGAGTTGAAAAGCGATGGGGATAGTGATACCCTCCGGGGTGAGCAGCACGGCTCCAATGCCTTGTCCCTTAGAGTTGAGCGCACCATCAAAATAGAGGGACCAGAAGGGATCTTTGGAGATGACCGAGAGCTCTTCATCGGGGAAATCCTCTCGGATGGAATCACTATGAGGGAGTGGCAAATGAGAAAGGTGCTCGGCTATGGCATACCCTTTGATGGCCTTTTGGACCACAAAAGAGATGTCAAATTGCGAGAGGAAGCTCTGCCAGCACGCAAGCCGATCAGAGAGGACGAGTTTTTCTAGGAGGTATCTGAGTGGATCCATCCTTGAGATCAGCTTGACCTCGTGGGCAAGAAAGTAGTGCTTGAGTTTTTGAACTACCCACACTAGCGTGGCACAAGTTTTGTCCTCGGTGGTATACTTGGATTCTGCGGTGTTGAAAAGCCTAGAAAGATAGTATGTTGTCCTTTCTTTTCCATATTCATCATGTTACGCAAGGACAACACCTAGGGAGTCCTCAATGACTGAGAGATATAGGATTAGTGGTTTTCTGGGTACATGGGGTTGCAAAACTGGGGGATTCATGAGATACCTCTTCAAATCATCGAAGGCTTCTCGACACTTGTCATTCCATTCGAACTTTGCCCCTCCTTTCAAGAGATCATAGAATGGGCGTCATCTTTGTGAATGCTGTGATATGAATCTTCTAATGAATTGTAGATGCCCAATCAAGCCTCTTAGTTGTGAGATGTTCTTTGGAGGCGGCATTTCCGCAATAGCCTTGGCCTTGTTTGGATCGATCTCAATTCCCCGCTTACTAACTATGAAGCCTAGCAACTTTCCTGACGATACTCCAAACACACACTTCTTTAGATTCATTCTCAGTTTGTACTCCCTTGATCTTTGCAACACATTGGCGAGGATCTCGGGGTGTTCCCTCCTGGTTCTTGACTTCACCAAAATATCATCCACGTACACTTCTACATAGACATGCATCATATCGTGGAAGATAGCCATCATCGCCCTTTGATAGGTAGCCCCAGCATTCTTTAGCCCAAATGGCATGACTACGTAACAGTATGTTCCCCAGGGCGTGGTGAAGGATGTTTTCTCTTGATCTTCAGGAGCTAGACGAATTTGATTATAGCCTGAATATCCATCCATGAATGAGAGGGTCTCATACCCAGCAGTGTTATCAATTAGTACATCGATGTGAGGAAGCGGGAAGTCATCCTTTGGACTGAAGGATCGAATGGGTGGATGGATCAGATCTAGAAGGGGGGGTTGAATAGATCTAACACCAATTTATGCGGAAGCTCAAGCAATTTAAAATTACTTCGAATCAGAGATCAATTCACCCAAACAATTTACTGATCTGAAGTGTGATTAGTGTGTGTGAGCAAATCAATTAGTAGTGTGAACGAAATCCCTATGCAAGCATCTAGCGTAATACAAATCCAAACCACAATTCAAACCATTGCACAGAGGATTTTTTAGGTGGTTCGGAAATCACCTCCAGTGACTCCTACGTCCACCCCTCACACAGTGAGGCCACACTACTCAAAACCTTGAGTACAACTCACACAGGAGCACGACGACTCCAAACACCCTTGAGCACGACGACTCAAGAAACACCTGGAGCACGACGACTCGAAACTAAGCACGACGGCTCAAACCACACAGTGAGTGCGATGACTCAAAAACCAGAGCTCGACGACTCACAATACAAAAGCTAGAACAAAAACACAAAGATCCAGATCCTCTAGTAAAGATCTGATCTCAAAAGGCTCATTCAAGAGGATTGATGCAACAATTCATGCACAATCTCTAGAATGACCAAGAAGACACAAGGAGAAATTAGGAATAGGATGAGATGTCCTTGTTCTTCAAGAAGACTCCCTTGTAGATGTCGAATTGTGAAGAGGCTTGATCTCCTGAAGTCCCTGGTCGATGCTCTGCAATTTGATCTTTGGGATCTTCCTCGAATTCTTCACAAACGACTGCTTCTACTTGATCTGCATCCTTGAAAGTTGATCCTACTGCTTCATCTTGGATCAGACCTCACTTCTTGTGCTTGGAGATGTGGGAATTGGAGGGAAGAAGCATAAGGGGATGCAAGAACAGGGAGGAGAACAACCTTGCCGCCAAAAATACTTCTGGAAGAATCTTGGAGGCTCTCTTTTGTTCTCTCTTAGGTTGGATGGCCAATGGGGGACTATTTATAGCCCAAAATATCCAAACGTACCCTTGGGGGTCGTGGGCACATGATCCAAGGCCGATCCACCAAGTCCCTAGGGTGCCACGTGTCCAGGAGATGATTTAAGTCACAAACTTTCCGGAGTGTGTCGACCTGACTTGGTCTAGTGTTGACACACTGTCCCAGATTGGCAGAAAAGCTTCCTTGGGAGAAGTCTCTAGTGTCGACCTGAGATGATCTAGTGTCGACACACTGTAGACAACTTCAAAACAGGCCTTCTGGGAAGGCTCTCTAGTGTCGACCTGACTTAGACTAGTGTCGACACTACTTGACCTTTTCTTCACATTTCTGCCTTTGCTTTGAACCATTGTGTCAACACCACTGAAGGTTGTGTCGACACCACCTTTGCAAGAAATGTTTGTCCCTGTGAAAATAAACACATAAATCATTAGTTAAATGTATTATCATGAAAATTAATGATAAATGTGTTTGAAAACATGTTTTTGAATATGGTGATTACATTGTGGTGCATTTAACATGTTCCAATTATTGTGCATTAAAATCACAACTTGTCATCATCAAAATATGAGGGGAAATGAATTATATTGACACTCAACCCAACAAACTCCCCCTTTTTGATGATGACAAAACCTATGCACAATTTCCCAATATCTTGACTCCCTTGACTGCAACAACTCCCCTTGACCAAATGCACCCTTTGAACTTTCTCCCCCTAGGTCACCCTTTGAACTTTCTCCCCCTAGACCTAGAGACCTTTCTCCCCCTAGATACCTTTCTCCCCCTTAGAGACCTTTCTCCCCCTTTTTGACAGCATCAGAAAGATAGATAAGAGAGAGAAACAAATATTGTAGGAGATCAAGAAATGAAATGTGGGAAATGAATGTTCAGAAATGATCAAAATAAGTGAGGCAAATGATATTGACATATGAGAGAAATTATTGTGTTTTTGTTATTGTGCAACAAAGTTTAATCACAAAGACACACTTAACACAAAGTATAGCAAAGTATAATGATCTGAATGTGGTTAAAATAATGATGCAAATGTGAAATAAAGTGACCTATATGAGTGTGCAAAAATATTTAACAAGGATGTTAGGAGATTTAAGTTTAACACACTGTGAAATAATAGGTCTAAACTCAGTATACATAAACTTTATGAAGGTCTTAAGCTTTTCTATCCTGTCCTTTTGATTTTCTTACAATTTTGGCTGGGAAAGAATACAAGAATAAATTAGTTAAATCTCACTTTTCAGTGCAAGAGATCACATTGATCAGATGCAAGACCTCCTGATTACTCAGTGGTTTAACTTTCATTATCTTATACAGATTTGAAAACTTTGATTCCCACTTTTTGACGCGAAACAAATCACTTGTCAGGTGAAATGGCCTGGTTACTCAGTGGTTCAAGAATTTGCATTGCTCTATTTGTATCTTTCCAGATTGATCATTTTTTCTTTTGATGTTTTGCAGGAATTTGATTGCTTTGACCATAAAAGACATGACTACGAATTTAGAGAAATTATTCTTAACATGTGGTAAAAATAAAGCTTAAACATGCACATGTTAAATAGTAAAGCCACTCATGTGCCTACAAGTGTTTTGCAAGTCATTTTAAAGACATTCAGTATTAAGATTGCTTAACCTTGAAATGATACTGAATCTTTGAAATTAAACTAAATGCACAATGAGTTTAGTTTCAATGTTTTAATTCTCTCATAAGAAAATAGCACAAGGACTCAAAAATTCTGATGATTTTGGGGTTCAAAATAGATAAGTAAGGTCAAGGAATGTAACAATGACTTCCCCCTTTCATGTAACTCCCCCTCACAAGGTGAACATGAAGATTATAGGAGGAATAGGAATGGAATGAAGTGAGAGCAGAATGAACATGAATGTTTTATTGAAAAATAGAAACTCCCCCTCAACAATTGCATATGAGGCTCTTGATACTTGGCGGAGACATATACTCACGCATAGTGAAAGTGTCCAGACAAGCCTGACTTGTCTTTCTTCAATTCACCATTTGATATACCAAGAATGTCAATGCAATGTGAGAGTGAGGAATTCATTTGCAAGAACATTTATCAATAAACTGAATGGGAGTCGTTGATAAATCAGATATGAAAGAATATTTCTCCAGCATTTCACTCAAAGATTCTTTTGACTCACCTCCCATAAGATATGCATGATATGAAATGATCATTCAAGCAATTCAGATATGTTCATTCAAAGTAGTTTGCACAGAAAGAATATGAACATGATCAAGCATGCATTAACAGACAATTCATTGAAGGAGAAAAGTTTCAAAGACTTAAAATAAAGTTTTTGAGATTTTTAATTTTCATGATGACCTTTATGCAGAAAAAGACTATTGATACTTGGCGGAGAATTTTTCTCACGCATGATGATAGTTTCCAGACAAGCCTAACTTGTCCTTTCACATTTCACCATTTGATATACCACATAGTCACTGCAAAAATGTCAATTATTATTTATTTTTAGCATGAAATTCATTGCATTTTTCAAGAACATTTTTGCACTTTTTCAAATTTACTCCCCCTTAATATGTGCATGGAATGAAAAAGCTAGCAAGCAATTCACACATGATTATGCACACAGTTAGCTTTAAGCATAACATGACTTCTGGTACTTGGCGGAGTATTTTACTCACGCATAATGATAGCTTCCAAACAAGCGTAACTTGTTTTTCCACATGTCATCATTTGATATACCAAAAAGTCAAAGCAGTTGATATGCACACAGAATCATGGGCGCAGTTATGCAAGCATGATAACACAAACATGATTCCAATTGTAATGACACAAAGTTCATTGTTGGGAGTACCATTGAAACATATTTCTTATTGCTCAGATAAAAATTAAACATTCATTTCAATTCAGGCAATTCAAATTTGAAATGATAAAGAAGTTTTACCTGAAAGGACTTCAATTGCTTTTCAAAAATTTTACCTGTGTTCTCCAATCATTTCTTGCCTTGCACGGCCAATATCTTGAATCCATTTACAATGTATGGCTGCAAGACACCTTAGCTTGCTGATCAAGCTGGTTTTGGGACCCACACATGCTTGGGTCCTGCAATGAAATCAATGTTAGAGTGCAACAAAGATTTCTGAATCCAAAATGATTTTATTTTTGGTATAGATGCATTTCTTTCATTGATAGAACTATGAGTAGAATTAGTTCCAGATTTTCTTTTTGCCTTGCTCAATGCATCTATGTTTTCATGAAGTTTTCTAATTTTTGGATTTTTAATTAAAGTTAATGACTCTTACACAAGGAAGATCATTGGTACTTGGCGGAGGTTATTCCTCACACATAATGATAGTTTCTAGACAAGCATGACTTGCCCTTCCACAGTTCATCATTTAATATACCAATTGATCTTTGTATAAGAGTTTCAATTGACTTCAGTTTTTATTTAGCAGGGAATCTCTCATAAGAATATACCTGGTGAGCTTTTCATTTTCTTTCATTCTCTTCACTTACTTTCCTTGTAGCCTTAGTCATTAAGCCTTCATCTTGAAATTGACTACAAGGATCCCTGCATCCAACATTCAAGCAGCACATTTCAGAACCCAAACTTGTTTGGGTCTTAAGGATCTTCTATGAATTTGCAACAACGATTTTTGAATCCAAAAAGATTTTATATTGGGTGCATTTTGTTGAAGACTAGAAACATTGGAATCTTGGTTTCTAATCTTAGAGTTATTGGTATAGAATGCACCACTGACATACTGAACATTTTGTTTTCTATTTTTCAGATTTTTATCAATGAGATTTTTAACATGGAATTTAGAAAAGATCTTTTGTGCAACAGTTCCTTTTTCATGTACATATAATTTCTGAGTGTTTTCAGCATGAACATGATCTTTATTCTTATGTACATTAACATGAAACATGGGAGCATGCACAAGATTATCAATTCTATGCCAACATTCCTTAGAAGTATGCCCAAATTTATGACATGTGAAGCACTGGACTGATTTGGCATATTTATGGAAATGTTGATCTTTATTCCAGCATGTTTGACAAGATGACCAGGTTTATTACAATTAAAGCAAATGAAGTCATTTCTTACCTGGTTCTTACCTTGACATGTGTGCATTTGCTGGAATCTCCTTTTCATGTGAGGAGGCTTACCATGAGGAGAAGGAGGTACCTTTTGGTAGCTCTTGGCATGATGTGAATTTGGAACTTGCCTTGGAGCTTTTTGGACTGATGGAGGAAGTAGATGAATCCTCTTGACAGTAGCATTCTTCTTTTTCCCTGTCTGTTTCTGAACAAGAACTTTCACAAGTTTTTCATTAGAATTAACAGAGTTCTTGTTCGCAGCAGCTTTAACAAATGTTAATTTTGTTTTATTTTATTTTTCTTATCTCTCACAGAAGCAAAACTTGTGTATTTAGTATTTTTCAATTCATGTTGAAGCTTCTGTTTTTCAGCTTTTAATGCAACAACTTCTTTTTCTGAAATTTGAAGCTTGTTTAGCATGACATCCAAACCATTTTTCATCTTGTTCTTTTCATTTTTAAATTGAGCAATTCGTTTATCCAAATCAACAATTTTATTACTTAAATTGCTACAGTCATTGTCCAATGGTTTGTTATTTAACAAGCATTCAATCTTCCTTTTTAAATGATGATTTTCATCAACAAGTTGTTTGCATCTTTCATTTATTTGATGATCATGAGCCATGTTAGAAATCTGTTTGTTTAATTGATCATTATCAAATTGGAAGTTTTCATTGAGATCAATCAATTTTCCATTTTCATTGACTTTTGATTTCAATAGCTCATGGTTTTCTTTCAATCCATTCAGTTTATTTTCACAGATTTGGACTTCATCTTCCAAATTCTCTTTCTCAGAATTTAAATTTTCAACTTCATTTTTCAAATTCTCAATTTCTTCTGAAGGATATTTATCATTTTTCTGGAGCAATTCAAGTGTATTTTTCAAGTTTTCACTTTCTTTGTGGCAATGATTTAAAGTCTTTTCAAATCTTTATTTTTAGTGTTTAGCTTTGCATTAAGATTTTGCATCTTTTTACAGAATTCAATCAATTCAACAAAAGACATACCTTCATCTTCATCAGAATCAGAATTAGAATACACAAATGGATCTGGAGTTGATTTACCTGACCTTTTAGACCCATCTGAACTCTTGTGTTCTGAAGAGGATGAAGAATGTTCTGAGCTCTTAGAGTGTGCAGTGAGAGCCACAATCTTCTGAATTGTTGATTTTTCTGGATTCATTGAGGTTCTTCTTTGCCATAAAGTACTTGTGAATTTCTTTTGCTCCTTTTCTTTGTGCTTCCTTTGAAAAACTTGATGAAGGTGAGATTGGTGATTTTTCTGAAATTATAACAGGAAATTCATGCAGATTAAAGAGATTTTCTATTATACCAAAACTCAAAAGATTATTAGATCTAATCACAGTGAATCAACGTAACAAGGAATTAGATCTAGCAATTAACACAGAGATCAAACAGAAGCAATCAAATCAGATCAGTAACAGACATTAACCTGCTCTGATACCAATTGAAGGATCGAATGGGTGGATGGATTAGATCTAGAAGGGGGGGTTGAATAGATCTAACACCAATTTATGCGGAAGCTCAAGAAATTTAAGATTACTTCGAATCAGAGATCAATTCACCCAAACAATTTACAGATCTGAAGTGTGATTAGTGTGTGTGAGCAAATAGATTAGTAGTGTGAACGAAATCCCTATGCATGCATCTAGCATAATACAAATCCAAACCACAATTCAAACCATTGCACAGAGGATTTTTTAGGTGGTTCGGAAATCACCTCCAGTGACTCCTACGTCCACCCCTCACACAGTGAGGCCACACTACTCAAAACCTTGAGTACAACTCACACAGGAGCACGACGACTCCAAACACCATTGAGCACGACGACTCAAGAAACACCTGGAGCACGACGACTCCAAACTAAGCACGACGGCTCAAACCACACAGTGAGTGCGATGACTCAAAAACCAGAGCTCGACGACTCACAATACAAAAGCTAGAACAAAAACACAAAGATCCAGATCCTCTAGTAAAGATCTGATCTCAAAAGGCTCATTCAAGAGGATTGATGCAACAATTCATGCACAATCTCTAGAATGACCAAGAAGACACAAGGAGAAATTAGGAATAGGATGAGATGTCCTTGTTCTTCAAGAAGACTCCCTTGTAGATGTTGAATTGTGAAGAGGCTTGATCTCCTGAAGTCCCTGGTCGATGCTCTGCAATTTGATCTTTGGGATCTTCCTCGAATTCTTCACAAACGACTGCTTCTACTTGATCTGCATCCTTGGAAGTTGATCCTACTGCTTCATCTTGGATCAGACCTCACTTCTTGTGCTTGGAGATGTGGGAATTGGAGGGAAGAAGCACAAGGGGATGCAAGAACAAGGAGGAGAACAACCTTGCCACCAAAAATACTTCTGGAAGAATCTTGGAGGCTCTCTTATGTTCTCTCTTAGGTTGGATGGCCAATGGGGGACTATTTATAGCCCAAAATATCCAAACGTACCCTTGGGGGTCGTGGGCACATGATCCAAGGCCGATCCACTAAGTCCCTAGGGTGCCACGTGTCCAGGAGATGATTTAAGTCACAAACTTTCCGGAGTGTGTCGACCTGACTTGGTCTAGTGTCGACACACTATCCCAGACTGGCAGAAAAGCTTCCATGGGAGAAGTCTCTAGTGTCGACCTGAGATGATCTAGTGTCGACACACTGTAGACAACTTCAAAACAGGCCTTCTGGGAAGGCTCTCTAGTGTCGACCTGACTTGGACTAGTGTCGACACTACTTGACCTTTTCTTCACATTTCTGCCTTTGCTTTGAACCATTGTGTCAACACCACTGAAGGTTGTGTCGACACCACCTTTGCAATAAATGTTTGTCCCTGAGAAAATAAACACATAAATCATTAGTTAAATGTATTATCATGAAAATTAATGATAAATGTGTTTGAAAACATGTTTTTGAATATGGTGATTACATGTGTGGTGCATTTAACATGTTCCAATTATTGTGCATTAAAATCACAACTTGTCATCATCAAAATATGAGGGGAAATGAATTATATTGACACTCAACCCAACATGGACATGCCTTATTTAGGTCCCGGAAGTCAATGTAGATTATGACCTTTTCGTCCTTCTTCATGACCGGGACTATATTTGCCACCCAGTTCAGATAAAGCACTACCCTGATGAATCTAGCATTGTGGAGTTTGTCTACTTCGTCCTTCATCTTCAGGGCTATAAGTGGGTGGAACCTTCTAAGTTTTTGCTTAATGGCCTTTGCCCCTTCTTTCAATACGAGTTGGTTCTCCACTAATGAGGGGTCTAGGCCAGGCATGTCCTCATAAGACCAGGCAAATGTGTCTTTATACTCCCTCAGAATTTTCACCAGTTCCTCTTCTTCATCAGGAGGAAGGTTTTCTGAAATGATCACTATCCTGGGATCTTCTTCTGTTCTAAGATTGACTTCCTTAGTAGGCTCATCCACTGCCATTGTAGGTTTATCAAATCTTCTTATGCCGCTAGCGTACATCTCGGCAGTGTCATCTACCTCGCCATCCTCTACATCGATTGGGTCCTCATCATTCATGATCTCGTAGACGCCAAACCCGTCATCTACGAACACCCCATCCTGCTCAATCTCTTCTTCTAACACCAACACGTCCTTTGTGAACTCCTCTATTAAAGCAATGCTTGACATCGCCAAGCTAACTCTTGAAGGTATCTTCGGGGAATAGCCTTGCCCCGTTGCTTCCTAGGGCGACGTTTGGACTTGATGGGCGCTAGGTTGACCTGACTCTCTACCCTAGACTCACCTAAGCTAAGACTAGACTCTTCTAACCTAGACGACTCTTCTTGACTAGATGACTCTACAGGACTAGGGGACAACATGGGGTCCTCGAAGAGAATGGCTCCTAATGAAGGAGCAGGAGGGGAAGCCCTAGTTGAGGGGTTCCCCTGATCAGGAGGGTGAAGGAGGTATGCCGACTCCTTGACCTCAATATGCATTTGAAGATTGGCATTTTTTTTTGGAGATCGGTGGAGAGCATGCAACACGAGAGAGTGATTTCGTGGTCGCTCGCAGAGAGGACTGAAGGTGGGAGGTCAGGAGTGAGAATGTTGTGCGCAGCTGCCAAGAGTTGGGGAGACAATTGGATGAGTAAGGGAGGGGATGAAGGGACAAGGGTTGGAAGGAGGGAGCATAGGAGTGATGGATGGATGGCCAGGCACGTACCCCTCCACAGTTCATCCATCGTCTTCCCTTCTTCGTAGGGAATGTCTGGCTCTCCCACGTCTGTGGTTTCACTCATTAGCTGCCTCTTGGATGTGATGGATGTGGGCGGATCAGGCAGTTCGGCTACAACTGGCGGCCATGTTCTCTCCTCTTCCCAGAATAGACGGCTGAAGGCTATAGTGATGTCTTCTATATCAAACCAGCGGTACCATTCAGCCTCTGGGTCCCCTGTCTTCCTTCTCTTTCCTGGGCAGAGTATTTCTATTGCCTTATATGTGAGCATAAGGCCATGTGCCGGGAGAAATTCTTGCCATGTATATCATGTTGTGACAGCTCTCCCTCGACCACCACAGTGTTGTATCCCGGTTGGTTTGGACCTCTAGTAAAGTGACACCATAGTGTCCATGTGTGTGGTTCGTGATTGGCCTTGATGGTGGACGTGCTAGATGACCATGGCTTGGACTTCTCCTTGTAGCCAAGTCCCCATCGGCTTTTCATCACGATGTCTGGAATGGGCTTGGTGATGCCTTGTAGTTCTGCGCTTAGGCCTTTTCCTTCTTCATAGCCGAGCTTCATCATGATTTGCCACCCCTTAGTGTTTAGTGGCTCCTTCCTCTTGACTGCGTTGACTTGTGCAGGACTAGCCTCTTGTTTAGAATGGAATGAGTAGGCCCAAGGATAGTTGATGTCCAGCACTGAAACCACAGGCTTGTTGGCAGGCCACACAGCTGGAAGTAGAGTGTCATTGATGGCATCGACTGTGTGGGCGGTGGCTATGCTTTTGACTTTAATAATCCATCCTTGGAAAGGGAACTTAAGACATTGGTGTGTAGTGGACGGTACGGCCCCCAGTGCTTCTAACCATGGGCGCCCTAGGATGGCCTTGAACATGGGGTCAATATCAAGTACATAGAAATCAACGGTGACAGCTAGTGGCCCCAGTTTAGCTTGTACAGTCACCATGCCGTGGAAAGATCTTCTGGAGTTATCATACGCAGCAATGGTGGTTGGTGTCGGCTTTAATAGCCCCTCCAACACATCACATACTCTCAGAGTGCTCAATGGGCAGACATTTATTGACGCCCCAGTGTCGACCAGTGCTGCCCCTACTGCCACATGATTGATGACTAGGATAACACAGAGCGGGAGCCTCCTGGCTTCTGGGGGTGCTAGTTCATTCTCGGCAAATGTGATAGCCAGCCCACAAGTCACCATGGCTAGTGCACTCGGCAGTCTGTCAGCAAGCATGTCCTCATTCACCACTACCCTTTGCAGAAAGTTCCTCAATGCTTCTTGGTGCCCCTTGAATCTCTTTATCAATTCTAGTATGGAAATTTTAGCTGGCACATGATCGAGATGCTTGAGGATATCATAATGTGTACCTGGCAGTGGCTCAATTACCACCTCATCTTGTGGTTGCTGTTGAGGTTGTTGCTGAGGTGGTTGCAGGACCTGTTGGGGGTTGCTTTGGCTGTTGGAGGTCGTGGAGATGGGTGGATACGGGCGACGAAAAACTCGTCCGCTCCGTAGGGTAGTTGGTTGGTTGTCGGTTTGTCTGTTGGAGGATAGGGTGGTGGCGGAAGGTTGGTCCAGCCCAGGTGAAGGTAAAATGATGGGTGTGGGAGCGGCTATGATGGGTGATGGTGGTATGGAGACAGGCGGAGCAAGAGGTATGATAGGTGGTAGGATAATGGATGATCCAGCGACTGGAGCGGATGTTGAGCCGACGGGCAGTATGATGGTGTTCGCCTAGGGAACTAAAGAAGGGACTGATTGGGGGGCCATGTTGGCTGATTGTATTGTTTGAGGATATTGGTGGTTAATGGCCATCATCTGCTGAACATCGGGTTCATCATCATACGTCCAGTTCGCTTGAGGAGGGGGATGGTGGACGATGGGATTCACCTAGGCTGGTGGTTGTGGCGGATTGGAAGCTGGCGGATGGTTTGGGAGTGGGTTATGGACAATGCCTAGGTCCTGCAACGGCTATTGTTGTTGCTGTTGTTGTTGAGGGGGTGGTTGGTGCTGCTGCCTTTGCTGCTGTTGCTGCCTCTGCCTTTCTTTGATATCTCCGATTACTCTTCGGAGAGCTGTCCAGTCAAGCCTGTTCTGCTCATGGAGATCATATACTAGGTCTTTGAATGTGAAGCACTGCTCAATGGTATGACCTGGCTGCCGATGGAACATGCAATATCTTGTCTGGTCCACACTTGGATTTAACGGCCTTTCCGGAGGGAGCTTGATGACATCTGTGGAGACTAAGGCCAAGAAGATGTTGGAGAGCATCTCAGGAAGTGGTGGGTATTGAGTTCTCCTTGGACCTAGGGGACGCCTTTGTTGGGAGCCATCAGGAGGTGGCACTTGGTTATACTAGGGCTGCTGGCCTTGTGAAGGATTGGTGCGGTTTTGACCCTGGACAGTGTAAGGTTGACGGTTGTTGTTCTGGCCGGAAGGGTTGAATGCACTCACCTGCTTGTTAACTTGGACACCCTCGGTGACTGGCCCCTGAGGTTTTCTTTGGAAGCGGGACTTTTGGGGTTTGAACATGGAGGTTGATGCATGGTGGTGATATCATTCATTGCCAGGATGTTTTTATAGGCAGGGGTTGCATTGGCAATGATGATCTTGACCTTTTCTCCCTCCGAAAGGTACCCCGGGACTCGTGTGGCCATCTGCCTCCACCTGTCAGCATATGTAGCAAAATCTTCATCCGACTTCATCCTTTCTGCCATGAGATCTGTAAGAGAGTATTCTGGCCCGACCCTATCTTGGAATTGTTCAAGGAACTTCCCTTTCACTGTGGCGAAGTCCTCTGCATCCTCGGGTAGCAAAGAGTAGAACCAGTCTAGTGCAGGCCTATCCAGTGACCGACAGAACAGATACGCCATCAAGCAGTGGTCATGTTGATAGGGTGCAGACTCATAGATGAAGTCCTTGATGTGAATATAGGGGTTGCCAGTGCCATTGTACTTGCGGTACTTTGGAAGCTCAGATGGAGACGGGACCCACAGGCCATTGAAGTTAGGCATGTGAACATCATGGTGCTGCCTAGGGTCGACTTGCCTTTGCAGCTCTTGGAGTTCCTTTTTGATGGACGCCCACTCAGACATCATGTCAGGAGCGGCAGAGGGTTGAGCATACAAGGAGGAGGCACGAGATGCCGGCCTAGCGTGCGGCTCAAGCTGGGGTGGATGGCAAGGGAGATATGGTGGAGACCGGGGCCTCGACTCACGTGGATGGTAATGCTCAGACTCGAAGGGAGTGAATCAAATGGCCCGTGGCTGGATGGGAGTGTTGTCGGCTGGTCCCGTGACAATGCAGGGGTCGGTGGTAGATGCCATGGGGCGAGAAGTGCCCGCTCTGGGTGAGGGCGACGAGGCGGCCTTTCCTTTGAGGGCCGTCATGAGATCTTGGATTTGAGACTAATCAAGCTGAGGAATTAGGCACATGAGTTGAGCAGCTTGATCATCTGCATGAGGAGAACAGACATTTAGTGACGGGACACCGTCGTCGGGACGATGGCTATCACTGGCATGAACTGTAGTGACCCAGGGCCGGGTCGACCCCTCAAGGAGTTCATGAGGAAGAGATTCCTCATAGTCATGGGAGGTGTAGAGAGCAGCGTCCTGATTCTCATCACCATAGATCGGGTTCAAGCAAGACTCCATATTTGGAAATTGGGAGTTTTTGAGGCACCAAAACAAAGAAGGCCTGTCCGGACTTAAGAGACACCCTAACCTAAACAGACACCTGATTTCCTAAACAAACAATCCTATGCAAACAAAAGAAAGAGAAAAAGTCTCACCCAAAGCAAGCAATTGGGAATGATGATGGTTTCTTTTATTTAGTTCAAGTTTGCCTTTTAATGGATTGATCTTTTAGAAAGTTTCCTCAAAGGAAGGGTTTCCTAAAGGGAGAAGGCTTCTAACTTCGGGTTTGACTAGGACTCTCACAGACTCACTAATGCATGAATCCTGTGGCAACAGGTACAACCAGCCCGGCGACCGTGTGGGAATCCACTGTCATGGGGACTTATGGAGGCCCTCAAGCAAGTGCTCTAGTCGGACATAATGAATATGTGGCCGAGAGAGCGGGCGTCGCCGAGGAGGACAATCCTAAACTAAAAATATGGAAGTATGTATGCGCCCTACGTGCACCGGAGTGCATGCAAAAATCTAGCCCAAGACTAACAAAATAGAAATCAGGCCGACCTGTTCTCAGAAGCAGAAGGCGACAATCCACCTGTCGCGACCTGGATCGCGACAAGCAGCTCGTTGTGTTCTTCTTCGCAGTGGACAGAGATCAGATAGGACTTGATTATGCACGAACGATCAAGCAACCCTATAGCATGAAAGACTAACAGACTCTTAAAAACATGGATCAGGCACAAATCAACTTAGATCCTGGATGGAGTACTTGAAATAAACCCAAAACACAGAGATAGATGGAATCAGAAGCACTGACCTGATCGCGACGACCTCCCTGTTACCTTCAAGATCGCGACGCTTTCAACGTCGCCTTCTCAGCCAGTGCAGCAGAACCCAAAACAGCAGTAAAATAAACGGAAAAATGCGAAAACTAAAGAATAACCACACACATGAAGGATTGAAACAAGCAGGGGAAGACAGTAACAAACACGATAGGCACTAGAAGTCCCACCGTGATCGCCAAAAGGTGTAATCACAGGATTTGCTCCCCAAATATGATGATGAAAAAATAAAGAAAGAGGGACCGTGATCGCCACCAAAGTAGTTGCAAGAAATGAACAAATGAAAGAGGAGTGCTAACTACCTTGGAAAAGGAAAAGAGAGACAGAAGGGTACCTGGTCATGTGAATGCGATAGGCAAGCTGTCACCTTAAATAGAAAGCGACGATGAAGTTGTCGCCTTTTGGTTCAATGAACGTGACGCACTATCCGTTGCCTTCTGGAGATCGCGACCAGGTGTGCGTCACCTTCTGCTTCAGAAGATGAAAACCATGGGTTCTGTTCTTCCTGCTCCTCAACCGGCCAAGGGGCAAGAGCCTCGTGCTGCTACTATCTTCCAACACATGCCAAGAACATCAAAACAAGAGAAAACCCATTAGACAAAAGTTTTGTGTAGAATCTATCCCAAAAAGATGAAAGAACATGAAATAATTGGAGAGAACTCACGTGGGGTGGGGTTTTAACACCTTTGGGTGATTAAACTAGGTGTGTGTAGAGTGCTCTAATGCAGATCTACGAAAAAATGAATCTAAACATGCATCTATGAAGAGAAAGATCAAGAAGAATTAGAGAGAGAAAGCGTAGATGAATAGAAATTGCCCTGGGGGGCACTTCCTGGTCGTCTGGAGGCTGAGAGGTCTTCTGGGAACTCGTAGCTCTTTGGGAGAGGAAGAAGCAGATGCCAGCCTTGCCCTAAACCGTGCTCTATGAAGGGATTTATATGTGATTATTCCTGAATGGGCTAGGAGGAGAATAATGAGGCATAGTCTGAATTTGGGTAGGTGTACTCGGGCAAGGGGAGTCAGAACATAGAAAGGACACCCTGAGGAAGGTTTCCTCCAAGTTTGGAAGGATTTGGACGCCTCTAGTCCCACTAAAAGATAGATTATTCATGAATAGCAAGGGTGCAAGTTTGACTAGGAAAGGGTATGTTGCATGGAAACCAGAACGCGACGGGCTCCTTGTCGCTATCAGGTCGCGACGCCTCGATACGTCGCCTTCCATAGAAGGAAACCTTTTAAGCATTTTCTGGCGATTTTTTAGAGAATTAAAATGCCAAATAAGAACGTGACGTATCAAGGTGTCGTCTTCTGAAGATGATCGATTCTGGCTTGAAGGCAAATCGGTGTAAGGAAGAACGCGACATGAAGGGTGTCACCTTCTGAAGAGGAACGCGACAGGACTATGGTCGCCTTCATGGACTTTTAGCATAAGGCTCATAGAAAGGGTCTGATCTCCTTGCATGGGTATCAGATTGGCGTGCAGTTTGAGGCGTTGGATTATCAACTCAGAGAGCCACAGAATGATGAAGACTGATTGATGTGACCAGGAAGAACCCACCAGGGTGATGAACTAATGAGAAAGATACCATGAGCGATGATGAGCCAACGTGGGGCGTCAATATTAGGACAAGGAATTTGGCCCGACTTATGGGTCAGAAATGGGTGTCTACAGCGACGTCTATAGAGGACTGGATAAGGGTCATCCAATTCACTCCCTTCCTGACCAAGGATGGAGACAAGATAATCTGTTGCCAGGACAGTCCTGGTCACGGGATCACCTGTCGCTAGGATGGTCCTGGAGACATGGTCTATTGTCGCTAAGACCCCCTGGCAACATGGTCGACTGTCACCAATGGGGTCTTGGCGGTAGTGACCTTCGTCGCCAATATTGATTGGCGACACCCTGTCTTGTTATCAATGCGGGTATGACTGTATGTACTTTGGGCTGTACCACATAAGTCTGCACGACGTGAAGGTCGTGCGGAGCTTTGAAAAGGGACCCCTATATAGATAGAGGGTGTGGGATGAACCCTATAAGCTGAGGGCTCTCCCATCCCTCTCTCTCTCTCTCTCTCTCTCTCTCTCTCTTCTTCTCCATTCTCCCCTACTCCATACCCACTCTCCTGTAGCCCCTCTCTTGGAGAAGAAAGGAGAAGCATGAGGTGCTTCCTCCTTCCTTCAACTACTACTGCCTTTGCTGCTGCTACTGCTTTGTGTTGTTATTGCTGCCGCAACTGCTTATGAAGCAGAAGCATTTGATTTGGCTGCTGTTGCTGCCTTCCTGCTCTATTGTCGCTGCTATTGCTATGAGTCTGCTCGAGGGAAGGCGATGAGGAGGTGCTGCTAGGAGCAACCCCGACGAGGAGGAGACACTGATGAGAGGAGGAGTTATCATCACCGATCACCATCGTTTAGACACTGCTAGAGGGAGGCCGCGTGAGCTTCTTCATCTGCGGGACCAATTCTTCTTTTTAGGAGTTCTACGAACACCCTTAGTTGATAAAGTCTCACCCTTGTATGGTTGCATGAGTGTCATGCAACTCGGATGTCATCCCAGTCCGATAGTTTCTTGTGGAAAATGTGGATTTAAATTTTAAACTTCATTCCGATGTGCATTTGATGCCCCACCATGTTTTCTACACATTTCACATGACTTTGGATATTAAGCATACTGCTTCTAGTATCCAAAAGATACAAACCATTACACAAATATCCATTCACAACTATTGCATCGTTCATCATTAAAAAACATCATAAATGTCTGAAAATAACATCATAACCAGTCCTTATCAAATAAGAGATAGAAAAAATGTTTCTAATGATGGAAGGGCAAAATAACAATTATTTAATATGATGGTAGTGTCATTTAAGATGCAAAGATGAGCCTCTCCTACCATATCGAATGCAATATTCACCCCATTGCCAAGTGTGAGCTCAGCTTCTCCCTTTCTCTGTCTTCTAGCACTGGTCAACACTTGCACATTGTTACAAATATAAGCATAACAACCGATATCTAATACCCAAATTGAAGTTCTATTTTGCGACATATTGAGGCTTATCATGTGAATACTTGAAGCTTGTCAAACCTTGGCTTGCTTTTTCTCTACAAGGTAAGCCTTGCAGTTTCTCTTCCAGTGGCCAGTCTATTGGCAGTGATAACACTTATCCTCTGCTTGACACTGACTAGTATCCTTCTTCTTGATCCCACCCTTAGGCTGCAATGATTTCCCCCCTTTGCGTTTGCCCTTGGCTTTGGTAACTTTCTTACCTTTTTTTTATTAACCTTCTTAATCATGTACATATGGAGCTTCTTTTTATTCATAGATATTTCAAACGTTTTGAGCATATTATGAAGCTCCTCAATGCTTACTTCAATCTTGTTCATATTGATGTTCATCACAAAAGAAGAGCATGATGGAGGTAGAGATTATTTTTTTTTTTAGTAAGGCGCATATACCTGAGAAGGAGGGCATAGGGGCAGCAGTCCCAATGCCACAAACCAACTAGGGAATTTTAATATATAGAGCTAAAAGGAAAGGTACAACATAACCAGGGCTAAAGAGAGAGGCACCCTATCTTATAAATGGGATAGGGGCTAGAACAACAGTGAGAAGAACAACCCAAAGTCACCAAAAGATGGAGACAATTGATGGAAACACAATCACTTATCAACCAACAGGCTCAGAAGACATGTCAATCTCGATCTTGAGAGGAGCTTGTAGAGTTTGATCTACGCAGAGAACTTATGGTTTGGATGCCTTCAGATCTTCGATCTGTTCTTGAGTGATCCTTGACATGAGCACCAACCCAATTTGCATGAACCTTGCTGAAATCAATAGGACCGATCGGTTCCATACCTGGGACAGCAAGAACTTGACAGATGACAAGGATGGAGGTAGAGATGGGGCTTCTTTTTCTTCATAAATATTTCACATGTTTTGAGCATATTATGAAGCTCTTCAATGTTTACTTCAATCTTGTTCATATTGAAGTTCATCACAAAATAAGAGTATGATGGAGGTAGAGATTAGAGAATGAGGTCAATGTATAGATCATTATCCCTAACAAATCCCAATTCTCCTAGATGTTCGATTCAATCGATCATCTGAAGTACATGAGAAGAGACTGACCCTCCTTCCGCCATCTTGGCCCCAAAGAGCTTATGTGATATCTCATATCTAGTAGCTCTAGTGTTCTTACAAAATAACTATTGTAGATGAAGCATTGTGGCCTTAGTATCTATATGCTCATGTTGCCTTTACAATTCATCATTCATAGAGGCTAGAAATTTGCATTGTGCCTATATCAAATCACTCTGATGCTTCTCGTAAGCAATGATTTGCTCCTCGGTGGCATTTTCTGGTAAGGCTTGTGGCGAAGGTTCACAAAGGACATAATCAATTTTCTCGTACCTAAGGACAATCCTCAACTTCCTCAACCATGTCAAATAGTTGGGACTAATAAGCTTTTCGGTATCAAGTATACCCTTAATTGGATTCATTGACATTTTAAAGATTTTGCATAAGGAATAAAACATATCACAATTGTAGCATGTGGTGCTTTCTAAATATTCTTTAGTGGGTCTAATGGTTGTTGTGGCCTTTATGAGGCATGTGCGGGAATGTGTAAATTGTACATCATCGATTTCTAGCTTTCCAGGCTTCCGTTCTGAGTTATTTAGGGTCTGGCCAGTGCAGTTGGTAACATGCCTATAGAGGTAGCCATGTTCTGAACATGCCTCCCTAGGGTGGCGCATTTCTATTGGAGTCACATCAGGGTTTTCTGGCATATTTCAATTGGTGGTTTAGTGGGGTTATGTGTGATGACCAAACTTTCTCCATATAAATTAACTCACTTATTTATATATTAATTTTGATGATTAACAAAACATTACTAATGAATTACGTGAGCCTTGAGGACAGGAAATAAAAGTAAAAGAAAGTTCAAGACAATCAGGTAAGACTCTCACTTCATAATTTTTCTTAAGTCATTGCATCGACTTCTTCATACTTCATATCGACTTCTATTGATAATCAGAACGATTCCTTTATAAGTTCATAACGATTTCATAAGTATTATGATCAATTTCCTTTCTGACCGAAAAGTCGTGATGTTTCAAACAAATCGATACCGCAACGATTTCTTTGGAAAGCGTAACGACTTGACCGTCGTAACGATTCTATAAGACATCGCAACGATTTCTTTTGAAAGCGTAACGACTTGTCCGTCGTAACGATTTCTTCAGTACTCGTAACGATTTCTTTAGAATTCACAATGACTTTCTAGCCGTAACGACTTCTTTAGTTCTCGTAACGATTTCTTTAGAACTCACAACGACTTTCTAGCCGTAACGACTTCTTTAGTTCTCGTAACGATTTCTTTAGAACTCACAACGACTTTCTAGCCGTAACGACTTCTTTAGTTCTCGTAACGATTTCTTTAGAATTCACAACGACTTTCTAGCCGTAACGACTTCTTTAGTTCTCGTAACGATTTCTTTAGAATTCACAATGACTTTCTAGCTGTAACGATTTCTTAAGTTCTCGTAACGATTTCGTTAGACCTCGTAACGATTTGCTTGTCGAAACGATTTCTTTAGAACTCAGAACGATTTGTATCTCATAACAATTTGTTAAGAGTCTCATATCGATTTCTTCAGAAATACAACGATTTGTATTTCACAACGATTTCATAAATACTTATAACGATTTCATAAGTCATAAAGGCATCAGCTTTATTCATATCGATTTCATTATTATATCAACACTCTTTGATATACGTTGAATAGTCAAAGTCATATCTCGTATGTTTGACTGCTATACATTCAATGCACTCTGAACGTATCTCTCATGCATGCAGACGATATCTTCCAGCATTGTGCTATTCTGTCTACATCTTTATGTTGACAGAAAGGAGCTTTGCTAAAACTAGCAATATCTTTTCCAAACTGTGACTAACGATCAACGACAGCCCTAGCTGTCTCCTATTTATTTTTGACATACTTGCAGATACCTGACAAGACTTATCTGTACAACGTTGGACACAAGATACAAGATATTAAAATGTTTCCGTGGCGTGTACTAAAGGATAAAAGACTGAAGATCAGAAGCTTCCTTGCAGACCTGTCTAACGTACACCAGGATGAGAGACAACGGATCTTTAACGTTCAAATTTCAAGAAGAAGCTTAAATACAAGACTCAAGACTGAGAAGCAAAACAAGATACTTTTGAAGAATATCATTCTGAAAGAAAGCATCGCCAATCCTTCAAGTCTTCTGTGATTCAAAACAAGAGCGAAGCACTCCATTCCAATCTATCTTAGCTCTTTAGCTCTCAGTGTTCAAGAAAAAAATTCCTGTGAGAGCCAGTGTAGTCTTTGGAGAGAAACCAGTGTTAAATTTCCTTCTCTCTCGAGGCTTGTTTGCTTCAGAATTGTAGCTGTTTGAGCTAGTTCCTGAAGCTTGTTCTTATACTTCTTTTTATTAGTTGTGTTCCCTTCTGGGTGAAGGAAGACCTGGTGGTATCCAGGGTGGTTGTTTTCCCTTCAGGTTGAAGGAAGACCAGTTGAGGCTGGGTGTAAGGATCCGTGAGGGGGATAGTACCCTTGATAGTGAAATCCTGAGGTATTGCTCAGGGACTGGACGTAGGTCTCCTGTGGAGAGGAGTTCCGAACCAGGATAAAAATCCTTGTGTCTTGTGGTTGTGTTTTTGTGTGTTTGCTGTCTCATTTCCTTTAACTCTAACCTTCGTTTAAGTTGTTGTGTAATCCTTTTAGTGAATAGGTATTAATCAAAGATCAAATTTTTAATAACCCATTCACCCCCCCTCTGGGCTAGCTAGCTGGGCAACAAGTGGTATCAGAGCGAGTCTCTTCGACAAAGAAGAAGATCCAACGATCTGAAGAGTAAAGATCCATGGCAGCCCAAGGTAATTTCGAAGGTCAGTCAGTCAACAGACCTCCTTTGTTTGATGGAGAAGATTATACCTATTGGAAAACAAGAATGGAGTACTTTCTACAAGGCCACGATTACATGATATGGTCCATTGTAGAAGAAGGCGATCTTCTAGTCACCAATGCAAAGGCTCAGTGGACAGATGAAGACAGAAGAAAAATCTCCTTAAACTGCAAAGCCAAGAGCATCCTGTGCTGTGCCCTCAGCAAGAAAGAATTCAACAGAGTTTCAGCCTGCAAATCCGCAATGGAAATGTGGGAAAAGCTCAGGATTACCTATGAAGGGACAGATAAGGTAAAGGAGACAAGAATCGACATTCTTGTGACTCAATATGAAAGATTCCAGATGCAGTCAGGTGAATCCATAACCCAAATGTTCAGTAGATTCACAGATATCACAAACGGATTAGCTGGATTAGGAAAAGTCTATGATGTACCAGATATGGTCAGAAAGATCCTCAGATCTCTGCCATCCTCATGGACTCCAAAGGTAACAGCCATTGAGGAAGCCAATGATCTAAAACTAATGTCATTGGAGAAGTTAATAGGATCCCTTATGGCTCATGAAATAAATATGGAGAGATTAGGAGAATCCTCCAGCAGAAAGAAGCAATCAAATGCTCTCAAGGCCAATGAAGACATATCAGAAGAATCACTGGACAACAGTGAAAGCAGTAAGGACAGTGATGATGAAGAAGCAATGCTGTCTCGAAGACTTCAAAGAATTCTAGCAAAGAAGAAGAAGTTCCAGTCTGGGAGAAGATTTTTCAAGAAAAATAAAGATTTCAGAAAACCAGAAGTAAAGGATTCGAAGAAAGGAGAAGTGATATGCTATGAATGCAAGAAGCCTGGACACATCAAGGCTGATTGTCCAATGCTCAAGAAGAATGATCACAAGAAGAAGGATAATTTCAGAAAATTCAAGAAGTATAAAAAGAAGGCAATGGCAGCTGCTTGGGAGAACAGCAGTGACTCAGACAGTGAGTCAAGCTCAAGCAGTGATGGAGAAGAAGCCAACCTGGCTCTCATGGCCAACATCGAAGAAAAGGTAACTTCTGACTCTTCTTTTGATTCCTGTAATGATTCAGATTCTGATAATTTAGAAAGTGCCTTTAATGAACTTTATGATAAATATAAAGAAGTATCCAAATTACTTAAAGTTAGTAAGAAAAATGTAATCTGTTTAGAAAACACTAATTCAGATCTAAAAACAGAAAATGAAGAATTAGAAAAACAAATAACTGAACTTAAAAGAAGAAATAAATTGTTATGTGAAGACCTAAAAGCTAAGAATGAACAAATAACAAAATTGGAAAAACAGGAAAGCACAGATGAATTAAGGAAAGAAGTTAAAAACTTAAATGAAGAAAATAATAAACTATCAAGCACACTAGAGAAATTTACTAATGGTAAAAACTCTCTAATATTAAAAGGTGCTAGAAGAGCAGGTAAGAAGAAAAATGGGTTAGGATATACACCCCCAGATAATGAAGAAACCATAGTCTACCCTAAAACATATCCAACACCAAAGTTTATACCTGAACAAGATATAGCATATAAAGCTGAGTTCAAGTATATAGAAAAGGTAACAAAATTGTCCTGCTGTGATCACTGCAACAAATTAGGACATATCGCAATAACATGCCCAACAAAACATAAAAAATGGATAATAAAAGGTAAAATTAATGATACTAACCCATCAGGACCCAAAAGAAACTTGGGTACCTAAAACTTAATGTTTAAATTTCAGGGAAACTCAAAAGCATCCAAATGGTACTTGGACAGTGGATGCTCAAGACACATGTCAGGAAACCAGAAGTTCTTTGTCAATCTCCAAGCTGAAGAGGGAACAGTTACTTATGGAGATAATGGAAAAGGCACAGTGATAGGAAGTGGGTCCGTGAACATCAAAGGAAAATCAGTTATTGAAGATGTAATGCTAGTCAAAGGATTAAAGCACAATCTCATCAGCATCAGCCAGTTGTGTGACAAAGGCCATCAGATTCAGTTCCAAGAATCAAAGTGCAGTATATTAAAGGATGGAGCAGTCATATTTGAAGCATATAGAGAAAGAAACTTGTATGTTCTCTATCTCGAGGAACTCAAGGATCAAGATGTCTGTTTGGCAGCCAGCAAAGATCAATCAACAGAGCTGTGGCACAGAAGACTGGGCCACTGCAGCTTGGATGGATTGAACAAGCTCAGAAAGAGAAATCTAGTGGAAGGATTGCCAAAGGTCAACTCAAAAATGGATAGCATCTGCAGACCTTGTGCAAGAGGAAAGCACACCAAGAGCTCTTTCAAATCAAAGACAGTAGTGACCACCTCAAAGCCATTAGAATTACTTCATATGGATCTATTTGGGCCAATGAGGACTACCAGTCTCGGAGGAAAGAATTTTGGATTTGTTATAGTTGATGATTACTCAAGATTTACTTGGGTATCCTTTCTAGAGCACAAAGATGACACCTTTGATAATTTTGTCAGCTTCAGCAAGAAAGTTCAGAAAGATCAGAAGTTCACCATTATATCTATCCGATCAGATCATGGTGGTGAGTTTCAGAATGAAAATTTGCAAAGTTCTGTAATGATCAAGGAATTGAGCACAACTTCTCAGCACCAAGGACACCTCAACAGAATGGAATTGCTGAGAGGAAAAATAGAACTCTTTTGGATATGGCAAGAACCATGTTATCAGAATATGACTTGCCAAGATATTTTTGGGCCGAAGCCATCAACACTGCAAGCTATATCATTAATAGGGTAATGATCAGGCCAATTCTGAAGAAGACTGCTTATGAACTCTACAAGGGAAAGAAACCAAAGATCAGTCACTTCAAAATATTTGGATGTCCTTGTTTCATCCACAACAATGGAAAAAGGGACATTGGTAAGTTAGATGCCAAATCAGATGAAGGCATCTTTATGGGGTACACTTCTAAACCCAAAGGTTATAGAGTTTTCAATAAACGCTCATTATTAATTGAACAATCTGTGCATGTTATTTTTGATGAATCTAACCCCTCCTTGAAAAAGGAAGAAATTAGTGACATTGATGATGCAGATGACTTGTCCGAAAAATTAAAGAATACCTCAATTGAGGACAAGGAAGATCCACCTCTGGAAGAACTGCAGCAGACTGAAATTCAACATGAAAACCTTCCAAAAGAATGGAGACATAAGAAAGATCACCCTCCTGAGAATATTATTGGTGATCCATCCGTAGGGGTAAGAACAAGAGGTAATGTAATCCCTTGTGATTATTTAGCCTTTGTTTCTCAAATAGAGCCTAAGACAGTCAATGAAGCTTTAACTGATGAATCATGGATAATAGCCATGCAAGATGAACTAAATCAGTTCAAGAGAAACCAAGTATGGTCACTTGTTCCTAGACCATCCAATCATTCAGTTATTGGCACCAAGTGGGTGTTCAGAAATAAACTGGATGAGTCTGGAGTAATCTTAAGGAACAAGGCCAGACTGGTAGCTCAAGGCTATTCCCAAGAGGAAGGCATAGATTTCGATGAAACCTATGCACCTGTGGCTAGACTTGAGGCTATTAGGATTTTACTTGCTTATGCATCTGCATTAGATTTAAAATTGTTTCAAATGGATGTCAAATCAGCCTTTTTAAATGGATTTATCAAAGAGGAAGTGTATGTTGAACAACCTCCAGGTTTTGATGACACCGAATTTCCAAATCATGTATTTAAACTCCATAAGGCTCTATATGGTTTAAAGCAAGCACCTAGAGCCTGGTATGAGAGGCTCAGTACTTTCTTATTAGATCATGGTTTCACTAGAGGTCAAGTAGATAGTACATTATTTATAAAATCTAAAGTCAAACATATACTTCTTGTGCAAATATATGTAGATGATATTATTTTTGGATCTACTGATGAATCTCTTTGCAAGTACTTTGAAAAGCTTATGCAGGGAGAATTTGAAATGAGTATGATGGGAGAGCTAAACTACTTCCTTGGATTACAAATCAAGCAAGGGAAGGAAGGCACCCACATCTGTCAAGCCAAGTACACCAAAGAGCTATTAAAGAAATTTGGTTTTGAAGGTGCGAAGCCACTGTCAACGCCAATGAGCACATCAACCAGAATGGACAGTGATTAGAATGGTAAAAAGGTAGACCAAAAGAACTATAGAGGCATGATAGGGTCATTACTTTACTTAACAGCAAGTAGACCAGACATTTTATTTAGTGTATGCATGTGTGCTAGATATCAAGCAGACCCTAGAGAGTCTCATTTAATTTCTGTGAAAAGAATATTTAGATATTTAGCTAGAACTCATGATTTAGGTCTTTGGTATCCAAAATCTTGTGAAATAAAATTAGTAGGATATTCTGATGCTGATTATGCTGGATGCAAAGTAGATAGGAAGAGCACCAGTGGTTGTTGTCAGTTTCTTGCAGGATGTCTGATATCTTGGTCCTCCAAGAAACAAAATTCAGTAGCTCTATCAACAGCTGAGGCAGAATATGTTGCTGCTGGAAGTTGCTGCACACAACTCCTATGGATAAAGCAACAACTTGAGGATTTCGGCATTCATATCAAGTCAATTCCACTACTGTGTGATAATACAAGTGCCATCAACCTCACCAAGAATCCAGTGCAACACTCAAGGACTAAACATATTGAGGTTAGATATCACTTCATTCGAGATCATGTAGCTAGTGGTAACTTAGAAATTTCTTTTATAGATACAAATGGTCAACTAGCAGATATCTTCACAAAAGCCCTACCTGAAGAGAGATTTACATCTCTTAGAAGGGAATTAGGGATGTGCAATTTGTGAAAAAATTTCTGTATTTAAATTGGCATATAAAATTTTCAGATTAAATAAAATTTTCTCTCTCTCTGACTTTAAGCAAAACTCAGCTTATTTACTCCTCATTGACCGCTGTTGTGTTAAAAGCAGTTTGACTCGTCAAACCCTTTTGTCGTCTTCTGCCGTTACCGCCTTTTGGCGCTTCCTGTTTTCGATAAAGTAATTCTAATTAGTCAAATCGTTCTGGGAACGACTCATCTTCCACCTTTACCCTTTCTCCTTTATCTGTTCGCCCAAAGCCGATGCCCTAACGATTCCGGCATCGACTCTCTGCAAGATTTGAAGCTTTCTCTTCTTCCCGCGAAGAATCCCTTGAGGGCTTCCATCTCTTCCATCATCTCCCTTCTCCAGAACCGTTTTCTTCTCTCTACCCATGGCCGCTCCGATGATCTCCGGAAGTGTAGGGGGCTACAGTGCTGAGTACCTGTCCGCAGAGCAGCAGGAAAGATTCACCTTCGTGAAGACGAAGATTTGCGGAAACAAGGCAGTGGATGTTCAGAATCTAGAGAAGAATGGCATGAGCAGTTTAGTAGAAGCTTTGAGAAGGATGCAGTGGATGGATGTTGCCACTTTTTCGAGGTAAGTTATCCCGACCTGGTGAAGGCCTTTTTCGTTTGTCTGAAGTCAGAGGCGGATGGGTCCCTTGTCTCCTCTGTTAAGGGTATCCAAATTAAGGTAGACCATGAACTCCTGCACACGTTGTTTGGAGTGAAGACATCTGGACATAGTGGGGTTCACACCGTGAACGATGAAGCAAAGGGTCTTGGCATTATAGGTCCAGGTTTCAGGCTGAAAGACGGAAAATTAGATATCAATCAAATGTCTGCATTCAACCGTCTACTCCATTTCATTATCTGCCAAATTGTGGTTCCCCGGAGTGCTACTTTCTCATCTTGCACTAGGGCAGATTCGGATATGATGTTCTGGGTAATCCAGAATAAGGAGATTAACTTGGCCGCAGTCATGTTGGAGAGAATGAAGTTTGCTAGTGCTCAAATCTGGGATACAAAGAGCAAAATGAATGTATCCTTGCCCTACGCTCATCTCCTAACCAAGATTTTCAAGCATTTTGGAGTTGATTTATCTGGAGCTGTTGTGGAAAAGATGGGCCAGTCTATAAGGTCCAGGAACCTTAAGAAAAGTGGTTTTTCAGTGCAGAATGGGATATGGACCAAGACCTCTGTGGCAGAGGGAGAGGCCATCATCGGAGTTGTTCCAGAGATTCAAGAAGAAGCAGCAGATCCTCCAGCAGTTTTAGAGGTAAGATCAGCAGCAGTAGAGTCAGCAGCAGCAGCACCCTCAGTGGAACTCCAAGCAGAGATTTCAGGATCACCTATTATAGAAGTTGAATCTCATCCTCCAGAAGTTCAAATGGAAGAAGCTGTAGCAGGTGTGGCGGATCCTTTGCCCACCTCAATAGTTGCCTCTATTTTAAGAGATGTTTTGGACTCTCTTCCCTCCACCTCAGTTACTTCAGAAACAGGTGGACTTGATGAAGAAGAAGCTATGGCACCAGGCCATACAGAAAATTTGACTGAATCAGTTGTCAGTGTTGAGGTGCAAGCAGCTACTCAACAAGAAGTGATTTTGGAAGATGTTCCCAGCCAAGGGGAACAATATGCTAGTGAATCAAAATTGTCAGAATCCGTGGCAGAAGGCCACTCTGAGAAAATTGTTTTGGAGGAAGCTCCTGCCCAGGGGGAGCTAGAAAATGTTGATCTCCATGCTCCTATTCAGGGGGAGCAAACTGGCAATGAGGACCATTGATAGAAAATGCTCCTGAGACAGATGCACCATCTCAGAAAAATCCTCCTCCGGCCAGCGCTCCTGTAAGTGAAGAACCAAGTGCAAGCCATGTACATATTGAGGAGCTTGTCACTCAGCAGAGCAAACAAAAGAGAGTGGTTCACAGAAGGTCAAGAAAGAGCCACAGAAAAGTAAATCTGAAGCCAGTTATGGAATTGTTGAAGGCTCAAGGAGATATTTTATCATCAGTTCAGACCAGTGTGCAAGGCATTCTGACCAGTCAAGCTTCAACCACCTCTGAGCTATCTTCAGTCCGAAATGCTATGAAGTGGTTCAACAAGGAAATGTCTGATATGAAGTCCATGATTGCAACTCTTTCAAGGTCAAGTGGTTTTTCTCCTGCAGCTACTCAGAGCAGATCAGCAGCTGTTCCTCGGCCACCAGGGCCTCCAGCTCAAGAGTCTCGGCCAGCAGGGCCTTCAGCTCAGCTCAGGGCATCAGGGCCAGCATCAGGGCCACCAGGGCCATCAGTGCAGCATCAGGGCCATCTGGGCCGTCTGCAGTTGTCAGAGAGGGTCATGCAAAAGGGAAAGAGCCCATTGAAGCTACCAAGGCCCCTGACACTTCTACTCTTGCAACTCCAACCCTCTCCTCACCTTCATCTCCTTCTACAGCCCCTCCAGCACCACCAACTCTCAAACACCCTATGCCTCGCACCCAACCTTCTTCCTCTCTCATTTCATCTCAACCTTCTTTCTCTCCCACTCCTTCTCACACCTCAGCTCCATCATCATTCTCACCTTCTTCACCTCTCACTCACACCACTCCAGTTCGCCCGTCTACATCCTTCAATCCCAAACACCTCTTCTATCCTCCTACTCCTCCTTCCTCTGTCACCTTCATTCAGGAAAAACCTCAACTTCTTGGTGTCTTTGACACTAATATTCGGATGATTTTGAGAGAAATACCCTCCTCACCATTCTCTCCACTGCCACTCATATCCACAGGACTGATCCTCCCAGTCCTGCCAAGAAAAAGAGGAAACATTCATCCTCTGTCAGCATCCCCTCCTCACCATTATTTCCTCCTCTTTGGTACTCTCTTACCCTCGAACCTCAGAAAAGACCTATCTATAGGGAATACCTTCAAAAATGCATCCTCTCCACCGTCTATGGTATTCCTTTCCTCAACCTCTCTGAGCATTTAAACACTGTTCTTCCTTTTATCCAGCTGTCCCACCCTCAAAAATCCAAAATCTTTGAGGGCACTGAGTTCAAGACTGAAGATCAGTGGGCCAATGTCAAGGGCAACAAAGCTCAGTACACCAAATACTTGACTGCCAGGGCAGAATCCCTTACCCATAGAGCTCACCCACTCACGCTTTCTGAGTGGTTTACTCTTCAGCATAAAAACTCTTGGGGACCTTTCATTTTGAAAGAAATCAGAATTGCCAAGAACTTCCAGCTGTACAGTGATTTCTGCTACTTGAACAAGCTGCCTGAAGTCCAGTTCTACCAGTTTCATTCAGCCATAGTGATGCTGAGATCAGAACATCCAATAAATCTTCCCCTCACAGTGGATTTTGCCCTCTCAAAGTTGACTCTCCAGTTCTTCTGCCAAAGCTACACTCCTTAGTGTTTGACTCAGATGCAGGCTCCCATGCCTTTGATATGTTTGCTAAGCAGATGGGCAGAATGTCAGCTAAGCAGGGTAGAATGCCTCCTTTTTGCGGTTCATCTTCAGAGAATACCACTCTGGCCGCATTTCCTCTCAAGTTTTGGCTCCACTCATCTCTGAGTGTGAGAGGCTTTCTCCCACCATATGGGAAACGCTCTACAAGGAACCCCATCTTCAGTTGCAAGCCATCAACAGTTCCTTGGTCCGTCAAGCTAAGCCTATTCTATCAGCCGAAGCCTTCATGGATCTCAACTCCATAAATCCCATTCAAGAGATCTATGTTCAGTGGGCAGCCAGATATACTGCCTTCTATGCTCTGAAGCAGGATCTGCTTGATCAGAAGATTTTCTATCCAATCTCTCTGGATAGATTTCTCCATCGTGCCAGCTTTGGAAAGAGCACCTACTTCCGATTCATACTGGACAAAGATCAGTATGAAGAATTCCTGGCAGAGCAGCGGCAGCTTTACATTCAAAGGATCTCTCCAGCCATGGGTTCTTCCTTCTCAGTTGCTCCTGGTGTTTTCCGCCAGACTTTTGAAGATGTGGAGATCAAGGCATGGACTGTTATTTCCCAGCATGCCTCCCTTTTGTCTCCTATGTATTATCTTACTCCTAATTAATACAAAGCTTTCTCTCTTCTTTGTCTCATAGACTATTTTTTTGCTTATTGACAAAAAGGGGGAGAAAACTAATGCAACTCTGAAAAACATGTTGTTTTCTTTATGTTGTTTAGTATATTTTGTCATCATCAAAAAGGGGGAGATTGATGACCAAACTTTCTCCATATGAGAAAACTAATGCAACTCTGAAAAACATGTTGTTTTCTTTATATGTTTATATTTTGTCATCATCAAAAAGGGGAGATTGATGACCAAACTTTCTCCATATAAATTAACTCACTTATTTATATATTAATTTTGATGATTAACAAAACATTACTAATGAATTACGTGAGCCTTGAAGACAAGAAATAAAAGTAAAAGAAAGTTCAAGACAATCAGGTAAGACTCTCACTTCATAATTTTTCTTAAGTCATTGCATCGACTTCTTCATACTTCATATCGACTTCTATTGATAATCAGAACGATTCCTTTATAAGTTCATAACGATTTCATAAGTATTATGATCAATTTCTTTCTGACCGAAAAGTCGTGATGCTTTAAACAAATCGATACCGCAACTATTTCTTTGGAAAGCGTAACGACTTGACCATCGTAACGATTCTATAAGACATCGCAACGATTTCTTTTGAAAGCGTAACGACTTGTCCGTCGTAACGATTTCTTCAGTACTCGTAACGATTTCTTTAGAATTCACAACGACTTTCTAGCCGTAACGACTTCTTTAGTTCTCGTAACGATTTCTTTAGAACTCACAACGACTTTCTAGCCGTAACGACTTCTTTAGTTCTCGTAACGATTTCTTTAGAACTCACAACGACTTTCTAGTCGTAACGACTTCTTTAGTTCTCGTAACGATTTCTTTAGAATTCACAACGACTTTCTAGCCGTAACGACTTCTTTAGTTCTCGTAACGATTTCTTTAGAATTCACAACGACTTTCTAGCTGTAACGATTTCTTAAGTTCTCGTAACGATTTCGTTAGACCTCGTAACGATTTGCTTGTCGAAACGATTTCTTTAGAACTCAGAATGATTTGTATCTCATAACGATTTGTTAAGAGTCTCATATCGATTTCTTCAGAAATACAACGATTTGTATTTCACAACGATTTCATAAATACTTATAACGATTTCATAAGTCATAAAGGCATCAGCTTTGTTCATATCGATTTCATTATTATATCAACACTCTTTGATATACGTTGAATAGTCAAAGTCATATCTCGTATGTTTGACTGCTATACATTCAATGCACTCTGAACGTATCTCTCATGCATGCAGACGATATCTTCCAGCATTGTGCTATTCTGTCTACATCTTTATGTTGACAGAAAGGAGTTTGCTAAAACTAGCAATATCTTTTCCAAACTGTGACTAACGATCAACGACAGCCCTAGCTGTCTCCTATTTATTGTTGACATACTTGCAGATACCTGACAAGACTTATCTGTACAACGTTGGACACAAGATACAAGATATTAAAATGTTTCTGTGGCGTGTACTAAAGGATAAAAGACTGAAGATCAGAAGCTTCCTTGCAGACCTGTCTAACGTACACCAGGATGAGAGACAACGGATCTTTAATGTTCAAATTTCAAGAAGAAGCTTAAATACAAGACTCAAGACTGAGAAGCAAAACAAGATACTTTTGAAGAATATCATTCTGAAAGAAAGCATCGCCAATCCTTCAAGTCTTCTGTGATTCAAAACAAGAGCGAAACACTCCATTCCAATCTATCTTAGCTCTTTAGCTCTCAGTGTTCAAGAAAAAATTCCTGTGAGAGCCAGTGTAGTCTTTGGAGAGAAACCAGTGTTAAATTCCTTCTCTCTCGAGGCTTGTTTGCTTCAGATTGTAGCTATTTGAGCTAGTTCCTGAAGCTTGTTCTTATACTTCTTTTTATTAGTTGTGTTCCCTTCTGGGTGAAGGAAGACCTGGTGGTATCCAGGGTGGTTTTCCCTTCAGGTTGAAGGAAGACCAGTTGAGGCTGGGTGTAAGGATCCGTGAGGGGGGATAGTACCCTTGATAGTGAAATCCTGAGGTATTGCTCAGGGACTGGACGTAGGTCTCCTGTGGAGAGGAGTTCCGAACCAGGATAAAAATCTTGTGTCTTGTGGTTGTGTTTTTGTGTGTTTGCTGTCTCATTTCCTCTAACTCTAACCTTCATTTAAGTTGTTGTGTAATCCTTTTAGTGAACAGGTATTAATCAAAGATCAAATTTTTAATAACCCATTCACCCCCCCCCCTCTGGGCTAGCTAGCTGGGCAACAATGTGCCCCTCTGGGACATATGGCTCTTAGTAAAGACACACCCCCTTGACAAGGAGCATTTAAAGCGCAACTAATTAGGGCGACATTGTACAACCTGGATTTTTTTCAAAAAATAAAAATTTAATAACAATAAAAATAAAAGCAATTAGAAAAGCAAATAAAAGAGAATTAAATAAAACCATTAAATGAAAAGAAGTAATGGGCTTTGCTAAATAGATCCATTAGAAATTAGTGGGCCAAAATAGAGATTTTTAGAAGAAGAACAATAGGAAAATACTCTAAATTCGCAACTTAATTATTACCTAAATAGAAAAGGGTTATTAAATAAGTAAAATAGCTAGTTTGGGTTGGAATTGGATTCCTAAACCTACCCTAATAGGTTGGTCACGAATTTAGTTCCCATCCTAACCCAATTAGGAGTTGTCAAGCTTGGAAAGAGGGGAGAAAATAGGCAACCTCGTAATTAAGGGGTAATTAGAGTAGTGGTAGGAATTGGAACCCAAGGGAGCTTAAATACTCTCTAAACCCCCCATGGCCGACCCTAGCTCATTGCCAAGGGTTTCTGGACGTGTAGAGGAGGCCAAGGAGGAGGAGAATTCATGGGGAGAAGGATCTTTCAAGCCCTCAACCCGAGTTCATCAAGTTCTAGCCCTAGAAGAGTAAAACAACTAAAGGTAGGCATTCTCACAAGCATAAATCATAAAACTTCATCTGTAGGTTGTTCCAACCATCAGGGACAAAAGCCCTCTAGTTTCATAATTTTCCATCAAGCATATCTTATGTTCTTGATTTTTGAAGTTCTGCACTTTTCATGACCCCGACCCTTCATCTTAAATCTTGTTCTCCATGTATACTCAACCCCATGCCACGAAATTTTTATTGGAGATACTGATGCATGTTAGGCGTCTTTTGCCCCTAAAAGCCCTAATTTTCATCCATCCTACCTTGCGAATTAATTCGTTGATCTACACTGTGTACTATACCATGCACCTTGTGAATAAACCTGTTTGATTCATGTCGAGACCATGTCTAGTATTCAATTCCTAATTACTGTGAATACTACTGCATGTCTAGATTCGTTTGGAACTAGTTTCGTGATTTTTCATTGCTTGTGCAATTAGTTATGAATTTTTGAACCACCCTGTGTCAAAACAAGGCAACTTGGACCGCAATCCAAGGAGCTGTCCTTTTCCCGCTCGGACTCAGGCTCAGGACCTGAGAACGCGACGGCTCGATAGGCCACATTCTCAGGGCTGGTCGCGACAACGACACCCGTCATGTTCTGAACACGACAGGGTCTGTCGTCGCGTTCTGGCCGCTTGATCAGACAGGTATGTCACGTTCTGTGCAAGACACTGTCGCGTTCTACTCTTACCCTGTCGCGACCCTCACATGGGTATGTTGCGATCTGGGCTTTTTGCATGAAAACCCACATTTTTGCAAGTCTTATTATTCTATAGTTACCCCATATTTTGTTAACTGTCTTAAACATAGAAAAATGAAGCTATAAATATTGAAAGTATTTTTAATTAATTAAAGTCAATCACATGACCTTTCATACCCATGATTTTCTTATTCACAAGCACACACATTAAACCATCCATAATGGCTTAACTTGGCATGAAATTATCTCATAATACATCTGGTAATATATTCCAATTATATAATTGACTTGCCTTATTTTTAAATGAACTTGTTTTCGTTTTCTCGCATTGTTTTGGAAACACTGACACCGACGCTCCACTATTCTAGAACTCCTCTAGAACGTCGAACACTTGTTTCGATATATACACTTTCTCTTGACTTGGACAACTCTCCGTCGGATACTCCTTCTGCCGGACTAGTGAATCCTTGTTCAAGGCCTCCGTAAGTCTCCTCTGTCCATGGATTCCCACATGGCCGATGAGCTGGTTGTACCCTAACACCTATGAAACCCTTTAGGGATCAATATGGTCCAAACGGCTATTAGAAGTTCGCTCTTATCTTGAATCATGCCGGACCTCTGGACCTGTGAGTAACGTGGCTAGCGGAAAGGTAGTGAATTCCACCTGACTGTCAACACCAATAGCGCGTGTTGTGTAACTGTTACTATCGCCTGTTACTCGATGTTTTACGTGCATTGTCCCTTAGCTCTCATCTGTATTCTACTCGCTCATCTATGCATGTTCTCTCTACTATCTCATCTATTCATCTAGTACTCTCATCTATTTCTTGGTACTCTCTATTGGCCATTGACTGATTGTCTAAAGATAAACAATACGACTAATGCCTGGCAATATATAAAGGGCCCGATCTGGTCCTGGGATGTGCGCCCGAAAGTGCTAGTGCCCATGGGAGTTAAATGATCAGAGTGTTTGGCATTACACTCAAGTGCTATCTATCTCGGCTATCTAAATGACAATCAAAAGTGCTATATTCTCTCGTTGTCTATTGACAAAAAGTGCTATACTATACCCGTTGTGCTATTGATATACTTTGTGCTATTTGTGCTATGGTCATCTTGCTATTTGTGCTATACTCGACACTTGTGCTATATTTAGAAAGCTTGTGCTATCTCCATCATGCGCTATCCTGCTATCTTTTACTTGACTCTCTCACTCTCTATCTTTAGTTATTCTGCCATTTAATGCATTAATTATTTAAAGCCTGCTTGACTATTGAGATTTAAGTCCTACTCAGCGTTATCGCTCACCTTGCGTTATTTGTCGTTGTGTTCTCAGGTGAGACCGATGATGAACCTTACACTCAAGAGGACGGGAACGATCAGGAGTGAAGTCATGAGTACCCTAACGTCTTAGTACTATGTTAGAGTGTCAGTTAGTTTTTGCTTTAATTCAATGTATTGGGCCCTATAGAATGGCTCTGATATTAGTGGTTGTAACTAGACATTTGAAAAGTTATTAATGAGATGAATTTGCTTTAGTATTTATTTTGTCCAATGGTTGATGTCTAGTACTCGCTCTGTACTTGTTTACTTGCAACTGCCTAGCGTTCCGATATTCCGCATCGGGGCGTGACAGACATGTTCTGGTTTCTTGTGCTATTTTAAGTTGAGGTGCCTACAAAACGAGGGTTTTCACCCTTAACTCTTCCAGATGATTCCCCAGAGTGGGATTTTGCAAGATAGCCTTTTGATTGTTTTCGAGCATTCTGGAGTTGGGTTTGCATTAGGAGGAGGTGGCCAGATCACGAGAAGGCCCCAATGGGTGTTTTTCTCCTTCATTTGGTAGGGTGGGTTTCCTCTTCCTAGGTTTCTCACAAGATATACAACTCTTTCATCTTGAATAGATGGGATTCAACAAGATCAGAACGTTGTTTACCTCGTTTTATAGTTGATGTAATCCATTTTTCATGCTTAAGTTTTTAGAATCCATGTTTAGAATTAGAATGAGCTTGATACCATGTTTAAGAGATATTTTATTGTATTAGAAGCATGCCCATATTTATTTTATCATTTTTAGATGTATAATGGTTTGGACATGGTGTAAATCCTAGATTGAACTTGATTTCTTGGTGGAATTGTATCTTCTAACACTCTGTGTGAGACGCAGTGGAGGGGTAAGGCACATTCTAAATGCGATCCCCTAGGCAGGCATGTTTTGACTATCAAGTTGCAACTTATCGGACATACATGTTTTGAAGGCGACTATTGTGAGTAGTGTGTTTTCACTTTAACATAGCCCGAGGTTTAGGTTTGTGTGTTCGGGCGTAGAATGCGACGCAAATGGGTTTTCGATGTGTTTATGGTAAGTCTGGTAGTGTCAATGCTAAGTTAGCTACCATATACCTCACTAGTTGGGAGCCACGACTATTAGTGTGTGCCTTGCACTTCATGTAAAAAGCAGAGGTTTAGTCTCGGTGTTGTGTGCACTGACAAGGTCTTTTGCCATTTTTTCTGGACTCCCCTTAGTTTTCCTCATCCCAAGCAATGAAAATACGACCGTTGGGCAGCCTACTATGAGTGACTTGAGTGCAATTATGGTTAGGGGAATGAACATTGGCAAACATGCTAGGTCCTGATGATCAGTCCATACCCATATAATTTATTTATTATATACATTTTTGGTGATTAACAAAACCTTAACAAAGATTTTCTAACGATCCTTTATGAAGTTCCTCCACAGCAAATTTAGTTAAGAAAAATCTGTAAGTAATTCTCATACACTGTTATTTAAAGTTTAAAGTATGTATTCTTTCTAAGTACACAACGATTTCCTTGATAGAACATCGATTTCTTAAGAAAAACAACGATTTCGGTCTTACATCGATTTCATAAGTCACTTAAACAATGATTCGATAAGTGAAACAACGATTTGGTCGCTATAACGATTCAATAAGTGAAACAACGATTTGGTCGTTGTAACGATTCGGTAAGTGAAACAATGATTTGGTCGCTGTAACGATTCGATAAATGAAACAACGATTTGGTCGCTGTAACGATTCGATAAGTGAAACAACGATTTGGTCGCTGTAACGATTCGATAAGTGAAACAACGATTTGATCGCTGTAACGATTCAGTAAGTTAAAAAACGATTTGCTCTTACTTGAACAACGATTTGCCTTAGTCAAAGAACAATTTGCTCAAACAACGATTTGCTTTTACTTGAACAACGATTTGCCTTAGTCAACATCGATTTGCTCAAACAACGATTTGCTCTTACTTGAACAACGATTTGCCTTAGTCAACATCGATTTGCTCAAACAACGATTTGCTCTTACTTGAACAACGATTTGCCTTAGTCAACATCGATTTGCTCAAACAACGATTTGCGTCTACTTAAATAACGATTTTCTTGGACAATGATTTCATTATTATTATCTTCTCAGATATTCCTGATAATGTCCATACTATTCAAATATATTTTCAAAACTCTGTGGAGTTCAAGTCTTCCCGCGCATAATAAGATTTTGATCATTCCACACGAAATCCTCTTGCTTATTTGATATATCACATAGAGTCTTGATTTGTGTTATGACAAGATATCCTTTCTAGTTTAAGCATATCATTATACTGCACGACTACCAGGGTTGATTGACAACGTAGACAAAAAGGAGTTGTCTAGTTATCTGTGTTTAATGCATGCAGGCTTTTTGTAGTAAAGCACGTCAAGTATGGATCCGTCAACCTGTCAAAAGGATAAAAGATTCAGAAAATCTTTCTTGAGGATGCAAAGACCAATCCAAGTGCTTATAGATGCAAGCTCACCTCTGCATGCCTACGTCCAGTCTCTCTAACGAGGATGAAGCTGTGAGACAACGGACATCTGAACGGCTACTTCAACGGTCAAAATATTTTGCAGAAGATAAATAGAAGACTGAAGACTCCATGAAGAACAAGTTGTTGAGAGATAGAGCTTCACATACAACTGAAAAGCAACTTGCAAGCATCCGATAGAAGAGCTCATTCGCTTCACTCCACCATTCTTTTAGCTCTCAGCTTTTCTTGCTTAATCTTTTGAGAGCTAGTTGTTGTTTTGAGAGATTTTCGTGTTGAAAATTTGTCTCTCTCTCAGACATTGTCTCAGATCAAGAAAACTCTCATAAGCTTGGTCTAGGGGCCATTCGCCTTTGTACTCACACTCTGGGTGTGTTCCTCTTCGATTATGAAGAGAAGACCTGTTGTGAACAGGTGGTTGCTATTCCCTTCATTGAAGAAGGAAGACTTGTTGCATCAGGTGTTGGTTTGTACCTCTTCGGATTTTGAAGAGAAGGCTAGCTGCGGCTGGATGTGTAAGGGTCCTTAAGGGGGACAGTACCCTTGGTTAGTGAAATCCCAAGTTGTTGCTTGGGGATTGGACGTAGGACACCTTGGGATAGGAGGTCCGAACCAGGATAAAATTCTCCTATGTTGTGTGTTTGATTGTTTGTCTTTACTCTCACTAACACTAACTATCGATATTAGTATTGTTCTGTTAAGTATTTTTATTGACAAGTTTTAATTTTAAAAGAGAGTTTAGCAATCCATTCCCCCCCTCTAGGCTTGCTATCTGGGCAACAGGTCCCAGCTAGTCCTAAGTCAGAGATAGTGAATAGTCCCTACCGTCTCTCTATTCAGCAGGTAGTCAGGAGTAGGTGCGGTAGTTGGAATGTGTTTCTAACTACGAGATTGTGAGGTTACTTGTGTTCTCTTGTCCGGGTTTGGTCCCATGTCCCAAGTGTAGCAACTTGAATTTTTCGAAAAATAAAAATTTAATAATATTAGAAAAATTAAGTCAATTGGAAAATCAAAGAAAAAGAATTAATTAAAACCCATTAAATGAAAAGAAGTAATGGACTTTGTTAATTGGATCCTCTAGAATTTATTGGGCCAAAATAGGAATTTTTAAAAGAGGAATAATAGGAAAATACCATAAATTCGTAACTTAAATATTACCTAAATAGAAAAGGGGTTAATAAATCATTAAAATAGCTATTTGGGTTGGAATTGGACTCCTAACTAGGGGTGTAAACGAGCCGAGTCGAGCCGAGTAGTATGCTGCTCAAACTCTGTTCATTAATTTTTAATCGAGTTCGAGCCGAGCTCGAGTATTGAAAATGCCTGTTCAAACTCGGCTCGTTTAAATATTCTCAAGCTCGAGCCCTTAACGAGCATCATAACGAGCTTAATTGAATTTGCGAGTTCGTATATATAAGTAAATCCAATCCAATTTACAAGTAAAAAATTGATCGTTCATAAGACCTAAATTTATCTTATTTTAAGCTCATATTTCAATAGTTTTGATAAGTTACTTAATTTAACTATTTTAATATAATGTTTGAAATATATTCATAATTTATCACAAGCAATATGAAATTAATAGATAGACACCGCAAGAGATGGGTTGGTGCGTGAAAAGGTAGGGGCGGTGCTGCAACTCCCTTCGCACGCCGCCCAGAGCCCCCTTTCTGCACCGTCGGTGACTATACTGTGGTCGCCGAGAGCACCGTCTACCATTGACGGATGGTCTCCAGTGGTCGTCGGAGATGCCAGTGGCCGACAACGCGCCCCTCGGCCCCACCAGAGGGCTCACCTACTGCGTAGGTTCGTCTCGGAGGAAGAAGATACTTGATATGCTGGGGGACCTTGCAACACTAAATTTTGTGTTCATACCCCTATTTACATGATTTGTGTATATACCCTCATTTACATAATTTGTGTATATACACTGTGAATTTAGTCTATGACATTTAAGCCCTCGTAAATATTTTATATTGTAATAATAATTGTATAAAAACAAATAAATATTTTTACATCAATATATACTTATTATATTTAAAGAAATATTTAAACGAAGTGTTAGCGAGTACCTAGACAAGCTCTTAACGAGTATTTAATCGAGCTCTTAACGAGCTCTTAAACGAGCTGTTCACGAGTATAATCGAGCCGAGCTCATATGTGTTCAGACTCGGCTCGTTTACGAATCGAGTTTTTTTTTTTTTGTTCAAGCTTGGTTCGTTAATTAAATAAACGAGTCGAACCGAGCTTTTATCGAGTCAAGTTTCAAACTACTCGTCGAACGTATCGGCTTGTTTACACCCCTACTCCTAACCCTACCCTAATTGGTTGGCCATGAAATTGCATCCCAACCTAACCCAATTAGGAGTTGGAAAGCTTGGAAGGAGGATAGAAAATAGGAAATCTCGTAATTAAAGGCTAATTAGAGTCATGTTAGGAAAGGGAAACCAAGGGAGCTTAAATACTCCCTAATCTCTCCACGGACGGCCCTAACTCATTGCTGGGGCTTGCTGGTCGTGGAGAGAAGGCCAAGAAGAGGAGAAACTCGTGGAGAAGAGAATTGCTCAAGCTCCAACCCTCGTTCTTCAAGTTCTACACCCTAGAAGGCAAAATGACTCAAAGGTAGGCATTCTCATGAGCAAAACTAAATTAATTTCGTCTGTAGATGGTTCCAAACAATAGGAACCAAAGCCCTCTTGTTTCACTATTTTTCATCGAGCTAATCTTTTGTTCTATATTTTTGAAGTTCTGCATTCACTATGACCCTGAACCATCATGTTTAATTTATATCTCCATGTATACTCGTCCCCATGTCATGATAATTTAACTAGAGATACTGATAGATGTTAGGCGTCGTTTGCCCCTGAAAGTCCTAATTTTCATACATCCTACTTCGCGTATTAATTCTTTTATCTCTATTGTACACTGTACCATGTTCTTCGTGAATAAACTTGTTTGAAGCATGCCGAGATCATGTCCACTTTCAAATTCCTATTTACTGGAAGTACTATTTCATGTCTAGATCCGTTTAAAACTAGTTTCATAAATTTTCATCGTCTGTCACATTTAGTTCTTGATTTTTGAACAACCCTATGTCAAAATAAGGCCACTTGGACCGCAATCCAAGAACATGTCCTTTTCCTACTTGGACTCAGGCGCAGGACCTGAGAACGCGACGGCCCGATAGGTCGCGTTCTTAGGGCCCATCGCAACACAGTACCTATCACGTTCTGAATGCGACAGGCCACACCGCCACGATCTGGCTTTCTGACCTGACCGCTCTGTCGCGATCTTTGAATGGCCCTATCGTGTTCTGACCTGTCCCTGTCGCAACCCTTACAGCAATACGTCGCGTTCTGTAGTTTTCCATGTAAACCCTATAATTTTGCTCAACTTGACTTCCTACAGTAATCTTGTACCATATTAACTGTCTCACACACAGTAACAACATTGTTAAACATGGTTATGTGATTATTAACTAAAAGTCATTTACACGATTCTATCACATTCATGATTTCTTGTCACATGTGCACACACTTTGAACCATCCATTATGGCTTAACTTGGCATGAAAATATCACATAATACATCTGATAATTTATTTCAATTATATATTTAAATTACCCTATTTTAAATGAACTTATTCTTGTTTTCTCGCGATGTTCTGGGGAATACCGTTACCGACGCTCCACTGTTCTAGAATTCCTCTGGAACATTGAGCACTTGTTTCTATATACACACTTTCTCTTGACTTGGACGAACTCTCAGTCGGATATTCCTTTCGCCGGACTAGTGAATCCTTGTTCAAGGCCTCCGTAAGTCTCATCTGTCCATGGATTCCCACATGGTCGACGAACTGGTTGTACCCTAACACCTATGAAACCCTTTAGGGATCAATATGATCCAAACGGCTATTAGAAGTTCGCTCTTATCTTGAATCACGCAGGACCCCTGGATCTGTGCATAACATGGCCAGTGGAAAGGTAGTGAATTCCACCTGACTGCCAACACCAATCACGCGTATTGCGCAACTGTTACTATCGCTCGTTTACTCGACGTTTTATGTGCAATGACCTGTAGTTCTCATCTATACTCTACTCGCTCATCTTTTCACGCCTCTACTATCTCGTCTATTCATCTAGTACTCTCATCTATTCTTGGTACTCTCTATTGGCCATTGACTGATTGTCTAAAGATAAACAATATAACCAATGCCTGGCAATATATAAAGGGCCTGGCCAGGTCCTGGGATGTGCGCCCAAAAGTGCTAGTGCCCGCGGGAGTTAAATGACTATAGTGTTTGGCATTACACTCGAGTGCTATCTATCTCGACTATCAAAGTGACAATCAACAAGTGCTATATTCTCTCGTTGTCTATTGACAACAAAGTGCTATACTATATTCGTTGTGCTATTGCTATACTTTGTGCTATTTGTGCTATGGCCATCCTGCTATTTGTGCTATACTCGACGCTTGTGCTATATTTGGAGACTGTGCTTGTAGCAACCTGAATTTTCAAACAAAAATAAAAATTTTTGCATAATGTTAAAATTGGTTAGAAAAATCAATTAAAAGAAAATAAATGACATAGGAAATTAATGGAAAGGGAATTAAATAAAACTTGTTAACCAAAAAGAAGTAATGGGCTTTGTTAAATGGACTCATTAGAATTTAGTGGGCCAAAATATGGATTTTTAAAAGGGGAATAATGGGAAATTACTCTAAATTCATAACTAAAATAATGTTTAATTATAAAAGAAGCATTTAATGTATTAAAAAGCAAGTTTGAGTTCGAATGGGATTCCTAAACCTACCCTAATGGGTTGCCCATGAAATTAGCTCCCATCCTAACCTAAATAGGAGATCTCAAGGGGAGAGGAAAATAGGAAATTCAGAATTTAATAGGAGTTAGACTTAAACTAGGAAAGGGAATAGGGAGAAGCTTAAATACTTCTCTTAAACCCTCATGGCCGGCCCAAGCTCGTGCCAAGAGGTTGCTGGACCAGGAAGAGAGGCCAAGAGGAGGAGAATTTGTGGAGAAGAGGGATCTCTCAAGTTCCTTCCCCGAGTTCTTCAAGTTCTTGCCCTAGGAGAGAAAATCGAGTCAAGGTAGGCATTCTCACGAGCATAATCCATGAAATGTTTTCTGTAGGATGTCTCGTCTATCAAGAACAAAATCCCTTTGGTTTCATATTTTTCCATCGAGCAAATCTTTAGTTCTCAATTTTCCAAGTTCTGTGAATTCCATGACCCCGACCCTTCATCTTTAATCTTGTTCTTCATGTGTACTCAATTCTAAGCCACGAAATTTTTACTAGATGTTCTGATGTATGTTACCTTTCTTTTTCCCTTGGAAGCCCTAATTTTCATCTACTCAAATGGGCGAATTAATTCTTTTACCCCGACTGATTCCTGTTCAATGTTCTTCCTGTTTAACTTGACTGAAGCATGTCGAAACCTTTACAGTTTTCCAATTCCTATATACTGCATGTACCCTGGCCTGTCTAGAGTCGTTTAGTTTTGGTTTCACAATTTTTTATGCACTGTACGATTTGTTCTAAATTTCTAAAGCCTCATGTATCAACTGGTTTAAGTTTGGCCCGCAATCCAATGCTCTGTCCTTTCCTTGTCGGACTCTGGCTCGGACCCTGTGAACGCGACGGCCCGATAGGCCGTGTTCACAAGGCCGTCGCGACAGTACCTCTGTCGCGATCAGATCGCGACAGATCTGGCGTCGCGATCTGCTGCCCGGTCTGCCAGAACTCGTCGCGTTCCCTTCCTGCCTTTGTCGCGATCCGAGCGCCTGTCCTACCCGACCTGTCGTGATCTGTACTGCACCCTGTCGCGATCTGTCCTGTCCTGTCGCGACCCGTACAAGGGTCCGTCGTGATCTAAGGATTTTTGCATGAAAACTCACATTTTTGCAAGTTTTGCTGTTCTGCAGTAATCCCAGGTCTTGTTAACTGTCATAATTTCAAAAGAAATGAAGCTGTACATATTGAAGGTATTTTAAATTAATAAAAGTTAGTCACTTGACCTTGTCATGTCTATGATTTCTTGTCACATGTGCACACACTTTGAACCATCCAAATGCGGCTTAATTGGCATAATCTATCTGGTAATTTATGCATTTAAATTGCCGTAATTAGAAATGAACTTGTTCTCGATTTTTGCATTGACTTGAAACACCGATCTCGACGCTCCACTGTTCTAGTACTCTTCTAGAACGTCGAGCACTTGTTTCCATAATTACCCTCTTTCTTGACTTAGAAGAACTCTCTGACGGATATTCCTTTTGCCGGACTAGTGAGTCTTTGTTCAAGGCCTCCGTAAGTCTCCTCTGCCCATGGATTCCCACATGGTCGACGAGCCGGTTGTACCCTAACACCTATTGCACCATTTAGGGATCAATAAGATCCAATCGGCTATTAGAAGATCACTCTCATCTTGAATCACGTCGGACCTCTGGACCTGTGCTTAACATGGCCAGTGGAAGGGTTGTGAATTCCACCTGACTGCCAACACTGTACCCGCGTGTTGTGCAAATGTTACTATCGCTCGTTACTCGATGTTTCACGTACAATGACCACTAGCTCTCTTCTATACTCTACTCTCTCATCTATTCACGTTCACTCTACTATCTCGTCTATTCTTCTAGTGCTCTCCTCGTCTTCTTGGTACTCTATATTGGCCATTGACTAATTGTCTAAAGATAAACAATATAACCAATGCCTGGCAATATATAAAGGGCCCAATCTGGTCTTGGGATGTGCGCCCGAAAGTGCTAGTGCCCATGGGAGTTAAATGATCAGAGTGTTTGGCATTACACTCGAGTGCTATCTATCTCGACTATCTAAATGATAATCAAAAGTGCTATGTTCTCGCGTTGTCCATTGACAACAAAGTGCTATGCTATACTCGTTGTGCTATTGGTACTATGGCCATCTTGCTATACTTGATATTGTGCTATCTCGCTATTAATGTGTTATTCCCGACACTTGTGCTATTTTTGGAAAGTCTATATTTGGAAAGTCTTGCTATTTCGTTCACATACTGTCCTTCTATCTTTTACTTGACACTCTCTCTCGTTTTATCATTAGTTACTCTGTCTTTAATACATTAATTACTTAAAGCCTACTTGAGCCTGAGATTTAAGTCCTACTGGGCGATGTTCACTCACCCTACGTTATTTGTCGTTGTGTTCTCAGGTGAGACCGAGGATGAACAATACACTCATGAGGACGGGAACGACCTGGAGTGATGTCATGAGTACCCTAGCGTCCTATTACTATGTTTAGCGTTGTAGTAGTTAGGGTTGAAGTTTAGTCCTTTACTTTTATTTCAATGTAATTGGGCCCTATAGATTGGCTCTGATATTAGTGGTTGTAACTAGACATTGGAAAATTTATTAATGAGAAAGGGTTGTTTTAGTATTATTCATTGTGCAATGGTTTGATGTCTAGTACTCGCTCTATACCTTTTCTTGCAACTGCCTCACGTTCCGATATTCCGCGTCGGGGCATGACAGTTTTGTGGTTTCAGAGCCTAGGTTGTTCTAAGTATAGGATGATATAGGTTGACCAGCCTCGACTAGAGTCAATTATCCTACCTATGTGAGTTGTGGTTAGAGCCAAGGGTAACTAGATAAAATGAACTCACACACGCACGAATTAAATTTCCACAACGATATTATAACAATAAGTTAATTTTGTAGGAACTAAGCCAACAAGATGACTACTGAACGTGCTCAAATGAGGGGCATGCAACAAACCATTCAAGAACTGACTCGTGCCATCATGCAAGCTACCCAAGGCGGGGGAAATCGTGCCGGTGCAGGCAATCTGCATCGTAACTTCAGAAGTCTGAACCCTCCTAGGTTCAGTGGATCCACGGATCCGGATGAAGCCGAGCACTGGCTCAAGGAAACGGAAAGAATCTTCCGAGTCATGCAATGTGCAGCGGGGGATAAGCTGCTACTGGCTACGTTCCAACTAGAGAAGGACGCCCGCGCCTGGTGGGAGTCAGTGGAAGCTACTAGGGAGAATGGGAAATTCACCTGGAACGAGTTTAAAGAAGCTTTCAACTCCAAGTACTTCTCCGAGTGTGTCCAAGAAAGGAATGCTGTGGAATTCGCTGCTCTAAAACAGCGGAGCTTGACTATGGCCGAATATGAAGCCCAATTCTCTAGATTGGCAAGGTATGCTGAGCACTTGGTGAACATCGAGAGAATGAAGGCTAAGCGCTTCCTCAACGGCCTTAAGCCTCAATACATCACCCAACTGGCACCTCTGGACATCCAGACCTACGCCGAGATGGTAAAGAAAGCTCAGTTACTGGAAGATGCTACAGACTTCACCGACCGTATCAAAGGGAAGTTCGTCAAGAAGGAAGTGACCTCGGGTCAGTCATCTGCTAAGCCTACCAACGGCAAGAAGTGTCCCTTCCACATCACAGAGGGATCTAGTCAAGAAAGGAAACCCAAGGTTTTCGTACCCAACACTCCAACAAAGAGCCACTGCAAACACTGTGACAAGCCTGGTCACACGGCTGATGAATGTTGGAGGAAAGCCGGCGCATGTCTGCGCTGCGGAAGTCACGGGCACCGCATCCCCGATTGCCCGCTACTGAAGAAGAATGAAAGGCGCCCTAATGCACCTAAAAAATAGGGCCGACTGCAAGCCCTGCATGATGAGGAACCTGCTATGGAGGGTGGCGTGGTAGAAGGTACCCTTCAAGTTTTCTCATTATCAGCATTTGCTTTATTTGATACTGCAGCCACTTATTCATTTATATCTCAAAACTTTGCCGATACTGTGAATGCTAAACCTATATCCATGGGTTGTGAGTTCTCTGTTACAACGCCACTAGGGGAAAAGGAGAAGTTGAACAAATACTTTCCATCTGCCGATGTAATGATCGGAGACCATAACCTAAAGGCCGACCTAGTGTGTATGCCCATGGAAGGCTATGATGTAATTTTGGGAGCCGACTGGTTGTCCACATATGGGGCAAGTGTCGACTGTAAGAATGGGAAGGTTACCTTTAGTGACTTTCCTAAATTGGCATTCTCTGGGATTAGACATAAGAGACGGATGTCTCTAGTCTCCGCCATAAAAGCCCACAACATGATGAGGAAAGGTTGTATTGCTTTCCTAGCAACCGTAGTTGTGGAAAATAAGGGTGCTAAAATAGAAGACATTCACATAGTTCAGGATTACCCCGATGTGTTCCAAGAAGATCTGCCAGGGATTCCCCCGGAACATGATGTCAACTTTGCCATAGAGTTGATCCCTGGAGCTGCCCCGGTATCGCGTCAACCGTACCAGATGTCACCTGCTGAACTCAAAGAGCTGAAGGCTCAATTTATGGAGTTACTAGAAAAGAGGTTCATCAGACCAAGTACTTCCCCATGGGGAGCACCTGTACTGTTCGTCAAGAAGAAAGATGGATCGATGAGGTTGTGCATCGACTATTGTCAACTCAATCAACTCACCATCAAGAACAAGTACCCATTGCCTAGGGTCGATGAACTATTCGACCAAATATCTAGAGCGCAATATTTCTCCAAGATCGATCTTCGATCTAGCTATCACCAAATGAGGATCAAGGATGACGATATTTTCAAAATGGCTTTTAGGAGCAGGTATGGACATTATGAATTCGTCGTTATGCCTTTTGGTCTAACCAATGCTCCTGCAGTCTTTATGCAACTCATGAACAGCATATATCGGCCATACCTTGACAAGTTCGTGGTCGTCTTCATCGACGATATCCTCATTTACTCCAAGACCAAGGAAGAGCATGAAGAACACCTAAAGATAGCACTACAAGTCTTGCGAGACAATAAGCTATACGCGAAGCTTAGCAAGTGCAAATTCTGGCTCGAAGAAGTGTCCTTCTTGGGCCATGTCATCTCCAAGGACGGCATCTCAGTTGATTCCTCCAAAGTCAAAGCTGTACTCAATTGGGAGAGACCAACCAACGTCATCGAGATCAGAAGTTTCTTAGGACTGGCTGGCTACTACAGGCGATTCATCAAGGACTTCTCAAAGATCGTTGTTCCTCTCACGCGTCTGACACAAAAGGAGAATCCATACTCCTGGAGTAAAGAGTGTGAGAAAAGTTTCCAAACTCTCAAAGACTGTCTTACCTCAGCACCTGTTCTCGCTCTGCCAATAGAGGGAGAAGGTTTCTCTGTCTACACCGATGCCTCAGGAATCGGGTTAGGTTGTGTACTCATGCAAAAGGAGAAGGTCATCGCCTATTCTTCCAGACAACTAAAGACACATGAAGTCAACTACCCTGTACATGATCTCGAGCTGGCTGCCGTGGTCTTCGCCTTGAAGATCTGGAGACATTATCTATATGGAGAGAAATTCACTGTCTACTCTGACTATAAAAGTCTGAAGTATTTATTCTCCCAGAAAGAACTCAACATGAGACAGAGAAGATGGTTAGAATACCTCAAAGATTTCGACTTCAACATTCAATACCATCCAGGCAAGGGAAACGCCGTGGCTGATGCTCTTAGTAGAAAGCCGATGGCATCTATTTCAAGTCTAGTTCTTGGCGAGATGCAACTACTAGAACAATTCGCAAGGTTAGACTTAACTATTGAACATAGAGATGACCGAGTCTTGATTGCCAATATCAAGATTCAATCCGACTTGTTGGAAGAGATCAAAGGCCAACAAGATAATGATCCGTTCTTAGTTCGCATCAAGGAAACTCTAGCCGAAAGGCCGGACTTTGCCATGACTGAGGATGGAAGGCTAGTATTTCAAGGGAGGACATGCGTCCCCGACAATGAAGAACTGAAGAGGAAGCTAATGGATAAAGCTCACAAGACAAAGTACACTATTCATCCTGGAGGTACCAAAATGTATCAAGACATGAAAAGAACATTTTGGTGGCCGAACATGAAGAGAGAGGTAGCTGAACATGCCGCTCATTGCCTTACTTGTCAACAGGTCAAAGCGGAGCATATGCGCCCTACTGGCGTGTTAAGACCACTAGATATTCTAGAATGGAAATGAGAAAGCATTGGTATGGACTTCATCATGGGCTTGCCTAAGACTCGTGGTGGACTCGATGCCATATGGATCATTGTTGACCGGCTAACCAAATCCGCTCACTTCCTCGCTATAAAGAGTAAGTGGCCAGTAGAAGTACTAGCTGCCCTATATGTCAAGGAAATTGTAAGACTACATGGAATTCCATCATCCATAGTCTCGGACCGAGATCCGAGATTTACATCTCATTTTTGGAAAGGACTACAAGGTGCACTTGGTACTAAACTTAACTTTAGTACAACGTTCCATCCACAAATCGATGGGCAAACTGAAAGAACCAACCAAATAGTGGAAGACATGTTGAGAGCTTGCACTATAGATTTTCAAGGTTATTGGAATGAGCACCTGCCTCTAATTGAGTTCGCCTATAACAACAGTTATCAGGCAAGCATTAAGATGGCACCATTCGAAGCACTCTATGGAAGGAACTGTAGATCTCCTGCATGCTGGAATGAGGTTGGAGAACAGCAATGGCTAGGCCCAGACATGGTGCGACGAACCACAAAGGACATTCAGGTAATTAGAGACCGGCTTAAGATTGCCCAATCCAGACAGAAGAGCTACGCTGACAAAAGAAGGCGAGATCTGGAATTTCAAGTGGGGGATCATGTATTTCTAAAAGTATCACCTACTCGCGGCATTCAAAGATTCGCTATAAAGGGAAAGCTCAGCCCTAGATTCATCGGTCCTTTTGAAGTACTCGAAAGGATTGGTGAGGTTGCATATCGACTGGCATTGCCGTCGGATCTGGCATGTGTACACAATGTGTTCCATGTTTCCATGCTTAGGAAATATGTGTACGATCCCACGCATGTCATTCGCCACGAGAAATTAGTATTGAACAAGGATGTGACGTACGAAGAGAAGCCAGTCAAAATACTGGAACGGAAGGTACAACAGCTTAGGAACCGTCCCATTCATGTGGTAAAGGTCTTATGGAATAACCGCGGAGTGGAAGAAGCCACATAGGAACCAAAAGGAATCATCAGACACAACTACCTCGATCTTTTCGGTAAGACATTTCCTCCCTTAAGATCATATGAATTTGGGGGCCAAATTCTTTTTAAGAGGGGGAGGATGTAACAACCTGAATTTTCGAACAAAAATAAATTTTTTTGCATAATGTTAAAATTGGTTAGAAAAATCAATTAAAATAAAATAAATGACATAGGAAATTAATGGAAAGGGAATTAAATAAAACCCGTTAACCAAAAAGAAGTAATGGGCTTTGTTAAATGGACTCATTAGAATTTAGTGGGCCAAAATATGGATTTTTAAAAGGGGAATACTGGGAAATTACTCTAAATTCATAACTAAAATAATGCTTAATTATAAAAGAAGCATTTAATGTATTAAAAAGAAAGTTTGAGTTGGAATGGGATTCTTAAACTTACCCTAATGGGTTGCCCACGAAATTAGCTCACATCCTAACCCAAATAGGAGATCTCTTGCTTAAAAGGGGAGAGGAAAATAGGAAATTCGGAATTTAATAGGAGTTAGACTTAAACTAGGAAAGAGAATAGGGAGAAGCTTAAATACTTCTCTTAAACCCTCATGGCCGGCCCTAGCTCATGCCAAGAGGTTGCTGGACCAGGAAGAGAGGCCAAGAGGAGGAGAATTCGTGGAGAAGAGGGATCTCTCAAGTTCCTTCCCTGAGTTTGTAGCAACCTGAATTTTTATAATAATAAAAAATCGAATTATTTGAAAAAAATCAATAAAAAAAATTAAATAATGGAAGATTCACACAAAAAGGAATTAAACGAAACCCATTAAATGAAAACAAGTAATGGGCTTTATTAAATGGACCCATTAGAAATTTGTGGGTCAAAATAAGAAATTATAAAAGGGGAATAATAGGAAAATACCCTAAATTCGTAACTAGAATATTACTTAAATAGAAAAGAGTTATTTAATACATTAAATAGCTAGTTTGAGTCATAATAGGATTCCTAAACCTACCCCATATGGATTAGCACGAATTTGGATCTCTTCCAAGTCTAAATAGAGATTGGAAAGCAAGGAAGGAAGGTGGGAGTAAGGAAATCTCGGAATTAAGAGGAATTTGAGTAGTAGTAGGAATAGGAACTTGTGTTTACATAAATACACCTCTTAAACTCTCTTGGGCAACCCTAGCTCGTTGCCAAGAGTTGCTGGACGTGGAGAAGAGGCTAAGGAGGAGAGGATTTCGTGGAGAGAAAAAGAACTTGAAGCTTCTTCCCTTGTTCTTCAAGTTCTAGCCCTAGAAGACAAATCGAGTCAAAGGTAGGCATTCTCACAAGCATAAACCATGAAACTTTTTCTGTAGGTTCTTCCTACCCTCTTGAACGAAACCCCCAAGTTTCATATTTTTCCATCCATCCTATCTTTTGTTCTTAATTTTTGAAGAACTGCAAACATGATAACCCCGAGATGTCATGTTTAATTCAAATCTCTATGTATACTTGATCTCATGCTACGAAAGTTTTACTGTAGATACTTCATGTTGTTAGAGATCATTTTCCCCTAAAAAGCCTAAATTTCATTGAGCATGTTGCTCGAATTAAATCAGTCTTGCTCTCTATGTCATGTTCTGAATAACTTGTTCTTGCTCATGTTCAAACCCTGTATGAACCATGCTCTCTCTCTAATTCCGATTTACTGGAAGTACCCTTACATGTCTAGTTTAATTTGCAACTGGTTTCATGATTTTTCATCGTGTATACAATTAGTTATGATTTTCTGAACGACCCTATATCATTTTATTTCAAGTTGGTCCGCAATCCAATGTCTGGTCTGACCCTTGTCAGAGTCAGGCGCAGACCACCAGATCGCGACTGCCCGATATGTCGCTTTCTGGGGCCTGATTGCGACAGCCTCCCTGTCGCGACCAAGAAGGCGACAGGTAAGCCGTCGCGTTCTCAGTACCCGATTTGCAAGCCCTGTCGCGACCCTTTCCCGCCTCTGTCGCGTTCACCAGACCGTCGCGGCAGTGCCTATGTCGCGATCTGCCTACCCTGTCGCAATGCTCAGTGACCTATGTCGCCTTCTCAGTTTTTTGATAAAAACCCATGAAAAATATTTTGTCACTTTCTAAATAATCCTTACGCCTTCTTACCGTTATACCCCTAGTAAAAACCCTACTTAAAAATGGTGCTATATTGAATGATTTAAAATATATATTCACGACTTATTTCTATCTATGATTTCTCTTGCACTTACACACACATGAACCATCCATTTATGGCTGAAATCTTGCAGAAAATATCTCATAATGTATCTGGTAATTTATTGTAATAAAGTATATTAATTGCCCTATTTTAAAGGACTTGTATTTTGTTTCTTGCGTTGTTTATATACCGATATCGACGCTCCACTGTTCTAGAATTCCTCTAGAACGTCGAGCACATGTTTTATATACACACTTTACTTGGCTTGTGGTGAACTCTCCGTCGGATATTCCTTTCGCCGGACTAGTGAACTCTTGCACAAGGCCTCCGTAAGTCTCCTCTGATCATGGATTCCCACATGGTCGACGAGCCGGTTGTACCCTAATACCTATGATACCCTTTAGGGATCTATATGATCCAAACGGCTATTAGAGATTCACTCTCGTCTTAAATCACGCCGGACCTCTGGACCTGTGCATAACAAGGCCAGTGGTAGGGTCGTGAGTTCCACCTGACTGCCAACACCAAGTGCGCGTGTTGTGCAACTGTTACTATCGCCTGATTACTCGACGTATTACGTGCAATGTCCACTAGCTCTCATCTATACTCTACTCGCTCACCTATTCACGTTCACTCTACTAGCTCATCTATTCATCTAGTGCTCTTATCTATTTCTTGGTACTCTATACTGGCCATTGACTGATTGTCTAAAGATAAACAATATAACCAATGCTTGGCAATATATAAAGGGCCCGATCTGGTCCTGGGATGTGCGCCCGAAAGTGCTAGTGCCCATGGGAGTTGAATGATCAGAGTGTTTGGCATTACACTCAAGTGCTATCTATCTCGACTATCTATATGACAATCAAAACACAAACGTGCTATACTCTCTCGATGTCTAGAATGACAAACAAGTGCTATACTCGTCGTGCTATTACTATACTTGTGCTAGTTGTGCTATGGCCATCCTGCTATTCGTGCTATATTCGATACTTGTGCTATTTTGGAAACTATACTTGATCTCGTGCTATTGTGCTATCTTGTTACCGGTTGTGCTATCTCTTACTATATTTTGACTCTCTTGTACCTGCTATCTCTAGACACTCTGCCATTAAATGCGTTAATTATTTAAAGCCTGCTTGAGCCTGAGATTTAAGTCCTACTGGGCGTTATCGCTCACCCTACGTTATTTGATGTTGTGTTCTCAGGTGAGACCGAGGATGACACGTACACTCACGAGGAAGGGAATGACCAAGAGTGAAGCCAGGAGTACCCTTGAGTCATTATGTTATCTTAGAGTTGTAGTTAGTTATTTCCTTCTGTTGCAATGTAATTGGGCCCTTTAGAATGGCTCTGATATTAGTGGTTGTAACTAGACATTTGGAAAATTATTAATGAGAAAGATTTGCTTTAGTATTATTCAGTGTGCAATGGTTTGATGTCTAGTATACGCTCTATACCTTTTTCTTGCAACTGCCTTCGCGCTCCGATATTCCGCGTTGGGGCGTGACAGAGTTCTTCAAGTTCTTGCCCTAGGAGAGAAAATTGAGTCAAGTTAGGCATTCTCACGAGCATAATCCATGAAACTTTTTCTGTAGGATGTCTCGTCTATCAGGAACAAAAGCCCTTTGGTTTTATATTTTTCCATCAAACAAATCTTTAGTTCTCAATTTTCCAAGTTCTGTGAACTCCATGACCCCAACCCTTCATCTTTAATCTTGTTCTTCATGTGTACTCAATTCTAGGCCACGAAATTTTTACTGGATGTTCTGATGTATGTTACCTTTATTTTGCCCCTAGAAGCCCTAATTTTCATCTACTCAAATGGGCGAATTAATTCTTTTACCCCGACTGATTCCTGTTCCATGTTCTTCCTGTTTAACTTGACTGAAGCATGTCGAAACCTTTATAGTTTTCCAATTCCTATATACTGCATGTACCCTGGCGTGTCTAGAGTCGTTTAGTTTTAGTTTCACAATTTTTCATGCACTGTACGATTTGTTCTAAATTTCTAAGGTCTCCTGTATCAACTGGTTTAAGTTTGGCCTGCAATCCAATGCTCTGTCCTTTCCTTGCCGGACTCTGGCCCGGACCCTGTGAACGTGACGACCCGATAGGCCGCGTTCACAAGGCCGTCGCGACAGTACCTCTGTCGAGATCAGATCGTGACAGACCTGGCATCGCAATCTGCTGCCCGGTCTGCCAGAACCCGTCGCGTTCTGTAGCACCCCGAAAATTTTAATTACATAAAAAATTCAAATAAATAGAAATAAATAATTTCCATAATATCGGAGTATTTAAAACATACGTATCATTATCGTATGTGCTAAAACACATCGAAAAATTCCGTAAATATTATAAATCAACCCCAAACATTATTACTAAACGTTTCACAAAGAAATTTGTGACAAGAAAATTGGATTAGCTAAGTTTAAAGTGTTTCGCGACTTATTATCGTAATTCATGAATAAGTCGAAATATCATTATCACACATACTTGGACGAGTCAGGAAATTAAATAAAAATCATAAATGGATTTCAAATAATATCCTCTAATGACCCATCAAGAAATTTGGTTCAATAAAAATCATTTGGGCTAGGTTTAAGAGTTATTGCGACTGATTATCTAAATAAGGAAACAAGTCGGAAAACCGTTAACACGGAAATACGACGCAATCAAAAATTAAATAAAAGTGTTGGGGAGACTTCCAACATTATATATTGATGACCCATTATCATAATTGGGCCAATGGGCAACATTTGGCCCAAAATCAAATAAAGCTATAAAATACATAGAAATTCGTAACCATAAATAAGTTGAAATTAAAAAGAGGCAATTAGAGTTGAATTGGGATGCAATCATGCATTCATGGCAACCCAAATTCGTGCCTAACTATGAGGGGAGGTTTCCTAATGCCTCACACACTCAAAGGGAGGAGGGAATCATCAAAAATAGGAAACCAAACATGCAAATCCCGAAATCCTCTTTTCCTAGTTATAATAGGACTCCTAAACACCATGGTTACTTAAATACTCTTCACTCAAATCCTAGGAACGAATTTAGAACTTGCTAGGGTCGTGTGGAGGAGCTCTTGGTGGCTGAGGAGCTGTGGAACGACCACAAGAAGCCGTTCTTCTTCCCCTTCTCGTCTGCTGCGACCTGCACAAACCACTCTCTTGAAGTCGACCAAAGGTGAGTCAAACCTAAACCAAACCTTGCAAGGCCTATACCCCTGGAAAGAGGGTCAAGTATACGTTCTAACCCAAGTGGAATGCCCAAATTCCATGCAGTATACACGGAGTAGTAAGCGTTTTCCTCCAAGTGGTCTGAACACGGGTTTTCTGGAATAACAGGACTTCTTCAACCCAAAAGGTAGGTGTTCTCGGGCCAAACCTTAACATATTCTATACCAATGTGTAGAGCATCAAGTTAACTTTCATTTCCCACTAGTTTCATCGAATTTCATTTAGTAGATCTTGATTTATAAGCGTTTTGCCAAAGTCGCGCACTGTTAGAGCTTTTCCCGTTCTTAATATGTTGCATGTGTTTCCAGATCGAATTAGAGAAAACTCATAACATGAAAGTTATTCTACTAATTGTCCTCGTCAGGTTTCATGTTGAACATTTTATCTAAATCTCATTAGTTAGAGAGTTATAAGCGTGGTAATAGGGTTGCTGCATAAAATTACGTTTTCAAGTTACCCTTGGTCTGACCTTGTGTTCCCCATGATCAAAACCTATCGAAACCATTTTTATTGTTCAATTCCGATTTACTGGAAGTACCCTAGTATGTCTAGGTTATTTTAAAACTTTGTTATTTTTCACGCACTGTGCAATTTATTCTCTATTTTAGAACAACCCTATGTCAAAAGAAGGAAAGATAGGTCCGCAATCCGAGGCACTGTCCATGCTCTGTCAGGGTCAGGCACGGACCCTGTGAATGCGACGGCTCGATGTGTCGCCTTTCGAGTTCTCGTCGCGACAGCCCGACATGTCGCGACCTGATTGCGACAAGTCCTTTGTCGCGATCATGCTGTCTGAATCTGACCGCCCAGTCGCGTTCTTCACAACCCTCTGTCGCCTTCTAGCCATCTCTTCGCGGCCCTTGTCCTGTCGCAATCTGACACCCATGTCGCCTTCCTTATATAGCCCTGTCGCCTTCTCAGAATTTTTACCTGAAACCACTATTTTCTTACAAAGTTTTCCGCATATACTCAAGGTCTGTTTAGATATGATAATTACTGTGTAAGTTACCTGTCTTGGGTCTGATCATTACATGATTGTTATTTAATGGCTTAAAATTGATTAACCCATTTAAAAGCTTTAATTACACGAATGCTATTCTAAGTGCTCCTTAAATGTTATGATCCATTCGTGCTACTTGTGATTTAATCTTCCTACTGTTCTTCCACGTTTAAATGATAATGGTTATCATAAAATCTTGCAAACCATGATGAGTTAAAGTGCATCGTTTTATTCCATATTTTATTGTCTAGTGCTTCCTGCGAGTTTGAGACCGATGGTTTGTGAATTGAGATACGCGTACCGCACTACACACTAGCACTTTTAGGCAGCCCCTTCTTGGGAAATTGGAAACTCTCTACCGGTCATTCCGAATCGGTAGACTAGCGACCTTTTTCCAAGGCCTCCGTAAATCTCCTCTGACCATGGATTCCCACATGGCCGACGAGTTGGTTGTACCATTGAAGTTCCCTGGAGATAGCGTGCACTTCCTTTCTCTTCTTGATCTCGTGAGTGTGACTTATAAACTAGACTAAAGTCATTAATGTAAAGATTGAACGAAAGTATAAATTGTACCGTTATGCTGCCGAATTTATCTCTTGACCATTGTTATCATGAAATCATGTTCAATTACCTATTACTTGTTCCCATCATCATCACGAACATGACATTACACATGCTTACTTATTGAAACTCTCATTGGCCATTATAAATGACTGTGGGTATCTACATTTAAAAATTTAAGTGAGATGCTGACAGGGCACGGTGTGTGTCCAAGGGCTCCAATCTAGCCCCAATGACGGCGAGTCATAGATATACTGTTAACCATGGGGTATAATGATTACTGGCGTTGCATCTGCGCTGGGAAAATCGTGCGTGCGTGTTGAATGATAGATACATAACCACATACACGTGTCCTGGTGTACATTCTTGATGGATCTTTTCTTGGTGTACATTGGTGTCTACGTGCCTGATTAGTGTTACTTGATCGTGCTCGTGCATGCTTGCTTGCTTGCTTGCGTGATATGGCCATCCTGCATTTAATGCAATTAGTGATATCTTGCGTTCTTGAAAGCTATTAACATCAAGTGAAATCTTGCGTGCTTGTACAAAGTGATCTATTTCTAGTTCTCTCTTGTCATCTTGTTCATCAATCTTGTTCTATCATGATCTCTCTCTCTAGCTTGTTTTATATATCATGTTTTAACGAGTTTTATTTGTACTTGCATATCATTCATCGTACTTGCCTAGTTCTAAAATGTTAATCACTTATATCATTGCCCGCACATTGAGATATAAATCCTACTGGGCTAGTTTGCTCATTCCCTACTTTTACCCCATCTAGGTGACTATGAAGTTCAAGAGGAAGAGCAAGTCGAGGATGGGAATGCGTCCGAGTGATGAGCGTTCCAACTATGAGTCTATCTATAGTTAGTTTATTTTGAGTGTTAGATTCATGTAGTAGGAAGTGAGGAATAGAATGTACTTTTCCTTTTATTGAGTCTTTAGTCTTGTACTAGTTTCCGTTTGAATACAAAGAGTTGAGATTTGAAATACAATTTATATTGAGTTCAACATGTGGGCCCTATTATGATGTTGTGTTGATACACATTTAGTGCGTGCTAGCTAGAGGCTTATTTGCCGACTGTCCACGTCTCGAATTATCGACTCGAATTCTTCGAAATAATATCCGCTGCGTAATTCTCGGGACGTGACACGTTCCCTTCCTGCCTTTGTCGCGATCCGAGCGCCTGTCCTGCCCGACCTGTTGTGATCTGTACTGCACCCTGTCGCGATCTGTCCTGCCCTGTTGCGACCCGTACAAGGGTCCGTCGCGATCTCAGGATTTTTGCATGAAAACTCACATTTTTGCAAGTTTTGCTGTTCTGCAGTAATCCCAGGTCTTGTTAACTGTCATAATTTCAAAAAAAAACGAAGCTGTACATATTGAAGGTGTTTTAAATTAATAAAAGTTAGTCACTTGACCTTGTCATGTCTATGATTTCTTGTCACATGTGCACACACTTTGAACCATCCAAATGCGGCTTAATTGGCATAATCTATCTGGTAATTTATGCATTTAAATTGCCGTAATTAGAAATGAACTTGTTCTTGATTTTCGCGTTGACTTGAAACACCGATCTCGACGCTCCACTGTTCTAGAACTCCTCTAGAACGTCGAGCACTTGTTTCCATAATTACCCTCTTTCTTGACTTGGACGAACTCTCCGACGGATATTCCTTCTTCCGGACTAGTGAGTCTTTGTTCAAGGCCTCCGTAAGTTTCCTCTGCCCATAGATTCTCACATGGTCGACGAACCGGTTGTACCCTAACACCTATTGCACCCTTTAGGGATCAATAAGATCCAAACGGCTATTAGAAGATCACTCTCATCTTGAATCACGCCGGACCTCTGGACCTGTGCTTAACATGGCTAGTGGAAGGGTTGTGAATTCCACTTGACTGCCAACACCGTACCCGCGTGTTGTGCAACTTTTACTATCGCTCGTTACTCGATGTTTCACGTACAATGACCACTAGCTCTCTTCTATACTCTACTCTCTCGTCTATTCACGTTCACTCTACTATCTCATCTATTCTTCTAGTGCTCTCCTCGTCTTATTGGTACTCTATATTGGCCATTGACTGATTGTCTAAAGATAAACAATATAACCAATGCCTGGCAATATATAAAGGACCCAATCTGGTCCTAGGATGTGCGCCCGAAAGTGCTAGTGCCCTTGGGAGTTAAATGATCAGAGTGTTTGGCATTACACTCGAGTGCTATCTATCTCGACTATCTAAATGACAATCAAAAGTGCTATGTTCTCGCGTTGTCCATTGACAACAAAGTGCTATGCTATACTCGTTGTGCTATGCTATACTCGTTGTGCTATTGGTACTATGGCCATCTTGCTATACTTGATATTGTGCTATCTCGCTATTAATGTGCTATTTCCGACACTTGTGCTATTTTTGGAAAGTCTATATTTGGAAAGTCTTGCTATTTCGTTCACGTACTGTCCTACTATCTTTTACTTGACACTCTCTCTCGCTCTATCATTAGTTACTCTGTCTTTAATGCATTAATTACTTAAAGCCTGCTTGAGCCTGAGATTTAAGTCCTACTGGGCGATGTTCGCTCACCCTGCATTATTTGTCGTTGTGTTCTCAGGTGAGACCGAGGATGAACAATACATCCAAGAGGACGGGAACGACCTGGAGTGATGTCATGAGTACCCTAGCGTCCTATTACTATGTTCAGCGTTGTAGTAGTTAGGATTGAAGTTTAGTCCTTTACTTTTATTTCAATGTAATTGGGCCCTATAGATTGGCTCTGATATTAGTGGTTGTAACTAGACATTGGAAAATTTATTAATGAGAAAGGGTTGTTTTAGTATTATTCATTGTGCAATGGTTTGATGTCTAGTACTCGCTCTATACCTTTTCTTGCAACTGCCTCGCGTTCCGATATTCCACGTCGGGGCGTGACAGTGCTATTTCAATCACATGCTATCGTGCTATCTCTTACATTACCTGACTCTCTCGCTCTATCATTAGTTACTCTGCCTTTCTAATACATTAATCATTTAAAGCCTACTTGATCCTGAGATTTAAGTCCTACTGGGTGTTATCGCTCACCCTGCGTTTTGGTTATGTGTTCTCAGGTGAGACCGAGGAAGAGACTTACACTCAAGAGAATGGGAACGACTAAGAGTGAAGTCAAGCGTACCCTAGCGTCTTAGTAGTTGTTAGAGTTTGAGTTTAGTCTTTTTCTTTTATTCAATGTAATTGGGCCCTATAGAATGACTCTGATATTAGTGGTTGTAACTAGACATTGGAAATTATTAATGAGATGAATTTGCTTTAGTATGTACTCTTTGTCCAATGGATTGATGTCTAGTACTTGCTCTGTACCTATTTACTTGCAACTGCCTCGCGTTTCGATATTCCGCATCGGGGCATGACAGTTTTGTGGTATTAGAGCCTAGGTTGTTCTTAAGTATATGATGATCTAGGTTGACCAGCCTTGACTAGAATCAATTATCCTACCTATGTGAGATGTGGTTAGAACCATGGGTAACTAGTTAAAATAAACTCCAACACGCACGAATTAAATTCCACGTCAATATCCTAACAACAAGTTACTTTTGTAGGAACTAAGCAACCAAGATGACTGCTGAACGTGCTCAAATGAGGGGCATGCAACAAACCATCCAAGAACTTATTCGAGCAATTATGCAAGCTACCCAAGGCGGTGGAAATCATGGCGGTGCAAGCGAGCTGCATCGTAGCTTCAGGAGTGTGAACCCACCTAGGTTCAATGGATCTACGGATTCGGATGAGGCCGAGCACTGGCTAAAGGAGACAGAAAGAATTTTCTGTGTTATGCAATGTGCAGCAGGGGATAAGCTACTACTAGCTACTTTCCAATTAGAGAAGGACGTCTGCGCTTGGTGGGAGTCAGTAGAAGCGACCAGAGCTAATGGTCAATTTACTTGTGCCAAATTCAAGGAAGCCTTCAACGCCAAGTATTTCTCAGAGCGTGTCCAAGAGAAGAAGGCTGCAGAATTTGCTGCTCTTAAACAGAGAAGCTTGACTGTCACGCCCCGACACGGAATATCGGAACGTGAGGCAGTTGCAAGGAAATGGGTACAGAGTGAGTACTAGACATCAAAACATTGGAAAATAATAAATACTAATGCAAATTCATCTCATTAATAATTTCCAATGTCTAGTTACAACCACTAATATCAGAGCCATTATATAGGGCCCAATTACATTGAAATAAAGTAAAAGATTAACTCAAACTCTAATAACTACTAGACACTAGGGTACACTTGACTTCACTCTTGGTCGTTCCCGTCCTCTTGAGTGTAGGTGTCATCCTCGGTCTCACCTGAGAACACATAATCAAAAATGCAGGGTGAGCGATAACGCCCAGTAGGACTTAAATCTCAAGATCAAGCAGGCTTTAAATGATTAATGCATTAAAAAGGCAGAGTAACTAATGATAGAGCGAGAGAGTCAAGTGATGTAAAAGATAGCATGATAGCACGTGATTGAAACAACACAAGTTCCCAAATATAGCACAAGAGTCGAGCATAGCACAAATAGCAGGATGGCCATAACACAAAGTATAGCAATAGCACAACGAGTATAGTATAGCACTTTTGTCATCAATAGACAATGAGAGAATATAGCACTTTTGATTGTCATTTTGATAGTCGAGATAGATAGCACTCGAGTGTAATGCCAAACACTCTAGTCATTTAACTCCCGCGGGCACTAGCACTTTTGGGCGCACATCCCAAGACCAGACCGGGCCCTTTTTATATTGCCAGGCATTGGTTATATTGTTTATCTTTAGACAATTAGTCAATGGACAATAGAGAGTACCAAGAAATAGATGAGAGCACTAGATGAATATACGAGATAGTAGAGTGAATGTGAATAGACGAGCGAGTAGAGTATAGACGAGAACCATAGGTCATGGCACGTGAAATGTCAAGTAACGGACGATAGTAACAGTTGCACAACACGCACACTTGGTGTTGGCAGTCAGGTGGAATTCACTACCTTCAACTGGCCATGTTATGTACAGGTCCAGAGGTTCGGTGTGTTTTCAGATAAGAGCGAACTTCTAATAGATGTTTGGATCATGTTGATCCCTAAAGGGTATTATAGGTGTTAGGGTACAACCAGCTCATCGGCCATGTGGGAATCCATGGACAGAGGAGACTTACGGAGGCCTTGAACAAGGATTCACTAGTCCGGCAGAAGGAGTATCCGACGGAGAGTTCGTCCAAGTCAAGAGAAAAGTGTGTAGAGAAACAAGTGCCCGACGTTCTAGAGGAATTCTAGAACAGTGGAGCGTCAGTAACGGTATTTCCAAGCATCGCGAGAAAACGTAGACAAGTTCATTTAAAATAGGGCAATTTAAATATATAATTGCAATAAATTACCTGATGTATTATAAGATATTTTCATGCCAAGTTAAGCCGTAATAGATGGTTCAAAGTGTGTGCACATGTGACAAGAAATCATAGATATGATAAGATTAAGTGTATGGTTTTTAAACAATTAAACTCACGTTGATTTATAACAGTTTTATTTACTGCGTTGGTGACTGTTAACAAGGAGTATGGACACTGTAAAGTGTTAGAGCATCACAAATTATGGGTATTCATGCAAAAACCACAGATCGCAACATACCCCAGTAAGGGTCGCGACAGGTCAAGTACAGAATGCGACAGGGCTGTTCATGGATCGCGAGAGGGCTATCAGGTCAGAAATTCAGATCGCGACAGTAGAGACTGCGTCGCGATGGGCTCTGAGATCGCGGCCTATCGGGCCATCGCATTCTCAGGTCCTGTGCCTGAGTCGAGCGGAAAAAGGATAGTGCATGGGATTGCGGTCCAAACCTTCCTTGTTTTGACACATAGTTGTTAAAAATTAAGAACAAATAGTACAGACGATGAAAATTCATGAAACTAATTTTAAACGACTCTAGACAGGCAAGAGTACTTACAGTAAATAGGAATTTGAAAACAAACATGGTTTTGACATGGTTCAATCAAGTGTATTCATGAAGAACATAGAACATTGTACAGTTGAGATGAAAGATTTAATTCAAGCAACATGGTGGATGATAATTAGGGATTTTAGGGGCAAACGAAGCCTAACTATCATCAGTATCTCTAGTTAAATTTTGAGAGCATGGGGTCGAGTATACATGGAGAACAAGAATTAAGAAGAGGGTTCGGGGTCATGCTAGTTGTAGAACTTCAAAAATCAAGAAGAAAAGATTGGCTCGATGGAAAAATATAAAACTAGAGGGATTTTGTTCCTGATGATTGGAACAATCTACAGATGAAGTTTTATGATTTTTTCTCGTGAGAATGCCTACCTTTGGCTCGTTTTCCTTTCTAGGGCTAGAACTTGAAGAACTCGGGTTGAGTGCTTGAGAGATCCTTCTCCCCACGAATTCTCCCCCTCCTTGGCCTCCTCTCCACGTCCAGCAACCCTTGGCAACGAGCTAGGGCCGGCCATGGGGGATTTAGGAGAGTATTTAAGCTTCCTCCCTTTCTATTTCCTATTAGGACTCTAACTATTATTAATTTCAGAATTTCCTAATTCCTCTCACTCTTCTAAGCTTTCCACTTCCTATTTGGGTTAGGATGTGAGCTAAATTAGTGACCAAGCCATTAGGGTAGAGTTAGGAATCCAATTCCAACTCAAACTACTTATTTTAATACTTTATTACCTCTTTTCTATTTAAGTAATATTTAAGTTGCGAATTTATGATATTTCTCTCTTATTCCTCTTTTAAAAATCCATATTTTGGCCCAATAAATTTTAGAGGGTCCATTTAACAAAGCCCATTACTCCTTTTCTTTTAATGAGTTTTATTTAATTCTCTTTGCTTTGATTTCCTAATTAATTTAATAAATTTTCTTTTTATATTAATAAATTTTTATTTTCTGAAAAATTCAGGTTGCTACATTGATTGTGGCCGAGTATGAAGCCCAGTTTTCAAGACTGGCATGTTATGCTGAACATCTGGTGAATACTAAAAGGATGAAGGCTAAGCACTTTCTCAACGGCCTTAGGCCACAATACATTACTCAACTGGCCCCTCTCGACATCCAGACTTATGCCGAGATGATAGAGAAAGCTCAACTACTAGAGGATGCTACGGACTTCACTGACCGTATCAAAGGAAAGTTCATGAAGAAGGAAATGACATCTGGTCCATCACCTGCTAAGCCGACCAACGGCAAGAAGCGTCCCTTCAACATCACGGAGGGGCCCAGCCAAGAAAGGAAACCCAAAGCTATTGCCCCCAACACTCCAGCGAAAAGAAACTGCAAGCACTATGACAAGCCAGGTCATACAGCAGATGAATGCTGGAGGAAAGTCGGCACATGTATGCACTGTGGAAGCCGCCAGCACCGCATCCCCAAGTGCCCGCTACTGAAGGAAAATGAAAGGCACCCTAATGTGCCTAAGAAACAGGGCATACTGCAAGCCCTGCGTGATGAAGAGCCCACTGAGGAAGGTGGCGTGGTAGAAGGTACCCTACAAGTTTTCTCCTTATTGGCATTTGTTTTATTTGATACTGAAGCAACTCATTCATTCATATCTCAAAACTTTGCTAATACTCTGAATGCTAAACCTATATCTATGGGATATGAGTTCTCTGTCACAACACCACTAGGAGAAAAGGAGAAATTGAACAAATACTTCCCATCTGCTGATGTAATGACTGAAGACCATAACCTAAAGGCCGACCTGGTGTATATGCCCATGGAAGGCTATGATGTCATTTTTGGAGCCGACTGGTTGTCCACTTATGGGGCAAGTGTCGATTGTAAGAAAGGGAAAGTTACCTTTAGTGATTTCTCTAAGTTGTCCTTCACTGGGATTAGACATAAGAGACAGAAGTCTCTAATCTCTGCCATAAAAGCCCACAACATGATAAGGAAAGGTTGTTTTGCTTTCCTTGCAGTCGTAGTAGTTTAAAAGAAGGGTTCTAAGATAGAAGACATCCACATAGTCCAGGATTACCCCGATGTGTTCCCCGAAGATCTGCCAGGGATTCCCCAGGAACGTGATGTCAACTTCGCCACAGAGTTGATCCTTGGAGTTGCCCCAGTATCACGACAACCGTACCAGATGTCACCTGCTGAGCTAAACGACTTGAAGGCGCAACTGATGGAGCTATTAGAGAAGGGGTTCATCAGACCAAGTACTTCCCCATAGGGAGCACCTATGCTATTCATTAAGAAGAAGGATGGATCGATGAGGCTATGCATCGACTATCGTCAACTCAATCAGCTTACCATCAAGAACAAGTACCCATTGCCCAGGGTCGATGAACTTTTCGACCAGATATCTGGAGCTCAATATTTCTCCAAGATCGATCTTCGATCTAGCTATCACCAAATGAGGATCAAGGATGACAATATCTTCAAAACGGCTTTCAGGAGCAGGTATGGACACTATGAATTTGTCGTTATGCCTTTTGGTCTAACCAATACTTCTGCAGCCTTTATGCAACTCATGAACAACATATATCTGCCATACCTTGACAAGTTTGTGGTCGTTTTCATTGACGATATCTTTATATATTCAAAGACCAAAGAAGAACACGAAGAACATCTAAAGATAGCACTACAAGTCTTGCGAGACAACAAACTGTACGCAAAGCTGAGCAAGTGTGAATTCTGGCTCGAAGAAATGTCCTTCTTGGGCCATGTCATCTCAAAGGACGGCATCTCCGTTGATCCCTCCAAAGTCGAAGCTGTACTCAATTGGGAGAGACCAACCAATGTCACGAAAAGCAGAAGCTTCTTAGGACTGGCTGGCTACTATAGGTGGTTCATAAAGGACTTCTCAAAGATCGTCGTTCCCCTCACGCGTCTGACACGAAAGGAGAATCCCTACTCCTGGAGTAAAGAGTGTGAGAAGAGTTTTCAGACTCTAAAAGATTGTCTTACCTCAGCGCCTATTCTCGCTCTTCCAATAGAGGGAGAAGGTTTCTCTGTCTACACCGATGCCTCAGGAATTGGGCTAGGGTGTGTATTGATGTAAAAGAAGAAGGTCATTGCCTATTCTTCAAGACAACTGAAGACGCATGAAGTCAACTACCCTGTGCATGATCTAGAGTTGACTGTCGTGGTCTTCACCTTGAAAATCTGGAGACATTACTTATATGGTGAACAATTTACTGTCTACTCAGACCACAAGAGCTTGAAGTATTTATTCTCCCAGAAGGAACTCAACATGAGACAGAGAAGATGGCTAGAATACCTAAAGGATTTTGACTTCAACATCCAATACCATCCAGGCAAGGGTAATGTCGTGGCTGATGCTCTTAGTAGAAAGCCGATGGTATCTGTTACGAGTCTAATCCTTGGCGAGGTGCAACTACTAGAACAATTCGCAAGGTTAGACTTGAATATTGAACATAGGGATGATCGAGTCTTGATTGCCAATATCAGGATTCAATTCGACGTGCTAGAAGAGATTAAAGCCCAACAAGATAGCGATCCATTCTTGGTTCGCATCAAAGAAACCTTAGCAGAAAGACCTGACTTTGCTATGACCGAGGATGGAAGGCTTGTATTCCAAGGGAGGACATGCGTCCCCGACAATGAAGAATTGAAGAGAAGGTTAATGGATGAGGCTCACAAGATGAAGTATACTATTCATCCTAGAGGTACCAAAATGTATCAAGACATGAAAAGAATGTTTTGGTGGCCGAACATGAAGAGAGAGGTAGCCAAACATGCCGCTCATTGCCTTACTTGTCAACAGGTAAAGGTGGAACACATGCGCCCTGCTAGCGTGCTTAGACCACTAGATATACCAGAGTGGAAATGAGAAAGTATTGGCATGGACTTCATCATGGGTTTACCCAAGACTCGTGGTGAACTCGACGCCATATGGGTCATTGTCGACTGATTAACCAAATCTGCTCACTTCCTCCCTATAAAGAGTAAGTGGTCGGTAGAGGTATTGGCTGCCTTATATGTCAAGGAGATAGTGAGACTGCACGGAGTTCCATCATCTATTATCTCGGATCGAGATCCGAGATTTACGTCCCACTTCTGGAAAGGACTGCAAAGTGCACTTGGTACTAAGCTCAACTTTAGTACCGCATTCCACCCACAAACTGATGGGCAGACTGAGAGAACCAACCAAATTGTTGAAGACATGTTGAGAGCCTGCACCATAGACTTCCAAGGTTATTAGAATGAGCACCTATCCCTAATTGAGTTTGCCTATAACAACAGTTACAAGGCGAGTATTAAGATGGCACCGTTCGAAGCACTATATGGCAGAAATTGTAGATCTCCTGCATGCTGGAATGAAGTTGGAGAACAGCAATGGCTAGGCTCAGACATGGTGCAAAATACAACATGGGACATTCAGGTGATTAGAGACCGACTCAAGATTGCTCAGTCCAGATAGAAGAGCTATGCTGACAGGAGAAGGCGAGACTTAGAATTTCAAGTCGGTGTTCATGTACTCTTAAAGGTGTCACCTACTCGTGGCATCCAAAGATTTGGTGTAAAAGGGAAGCTCAATCCTAGATTCATCGGTCCTTTTGAAGTGCTCGAAAGGGTTGGTGAGGTTGCATACCAACTGGCGTTGCCACCAAACATGGCATGCGTACACAATGTGTTCCAGGTTTCTATGCTTAGGAAATATGTATATGATCCTACGCACATCATTCACCATGAGAAGTTGGTATTGAACAAGGATATGACATACGAGGAGAAGCCAGTCAAGATACTACAACGGAAGGTGCAGCAACTCAGAAACCGTCCCATCCATGTGGTTAAGGTTCTGTGGAATAACCGTGGAGTGGAAGAAGCCACATAGGAAGCTGAAGGAATCATCAAACGGAACTACCCCGATCTTTTCGGTAAGACATTCTCTCCATTATGATCATATGAATTTGGGGACCAAATTATTTTAAGAGGGGGAGGATGTAGCAAACTAAATTTTTCGAAAACTAAAAATTTAATAATATTAGAAAAATTAAGTCAATTGGAAAATCAAAGAAAAAGAATTAATTAAAATCTATTAAACAAAAAGAAGTAATGGGCTTTGCTAATTGGATCCTCTAGAATTTATTGGGCCAAAATGGGAATTTTTAAAAGAGAAATAATAGAAAAATATCCTAAATTCGTAACTTAAATATTACCTAAATAGAAAAGGGGTTAATACATCATTAAAATAGCTATTTGGGTTGGAATTGGACTCCTAACCCTACCCTAATTGGTTGGCCACGAAATTGCATCACAACCTAACCCAATTAGGAGTTGGAGAGCTTCGAAGGATGATAGAAAATAGGAAATCTCGTAATTAAAGGGTAATTAGTGTAACGGACCATGTCGTTCAAACCCGTTAACTCACTAACGAGCTTGACCCGACTCCGACTCCCGCGATCAAGCCGTAGCCTCGCAAGGGATATCACACTCATGTTCGTGAAAATATAAAAGAATGCATTGATATATATATATATATATATATATATATATATATATATATATATATATAAGATTCACAATCTCATACATATTCACATTAGATTTACATAGCCAAATTTCAACAAAAGTCAAAAGAAAATACACAAGCTTGGGGCATACCCCGAGGTACAACAAAAGAAAAGCTACACTGCTGGAGGTGTTGGCCCAACGCCGCTGCGATGCGGCTCTGAACAGGAAGACGGAAGAGAAACCTCCTACTCTCCTTCACCTATAGGGAGTAGGGGTGAGCCTCGCAAGTCACTGGCTCAGTAGAGGAAGTCCCCCAAAAACCGAGCAAACCAAACTCAAGTACATGAACTAGAGGCTACGCTATCAATTTATAGAATGAGCTAAACATGATATCAAAGCTGTAAATACCACTTACCACTTGTCGTTAACATAAACCAATTTAAATAAGTAAACGGTAAAACCACAACTCGGTGTATGGGGTAAAGTAGAGACCGCCACACTCGAGCCACGTAGACTGGTTTGCGACACCAGCAACTGACTCGGACAAACTACACAGGACTACCTCGCAGCCACAGATAGAAGGTCCAGTTGCCGCTCCACGGAAACAAGTCAAACAACTGTGGAGACCAACCAACACTACAACCGTAGACCACACTGTCGCGGGCCCATGCCTGGCACCTTTAGGGACTCTGGCCTGAGCTCCCTAGAGTGAGGCACTGGTAACAGGACTAGTTGGGGACCAGTGACGTCTACTGGTGTCCGTACCCCCAACTACGAGCGCACTATAAGTGACAAAACAACAAACTCACACAAGTCGCTGTCCCACTGTCGTCTTTCCCTCAGCCAGACGTACAACTCAAGCTAAGGAGTGAGGGTATCCAAGACAGATGACACAGACCTTGATGGCACAACGCAAGTACCGGGACAAGCTCCAAGCACAAGCCTGGCTCACACAGAACCTGGGGCACCCAACTGAAGAGGTAACCACGGTAGGCGTCGTACTACTTGCCATGCACACACAAACCACGTGCATATCGCATAAACCACGTGAAATCTCACGTCAACCACGTGAACACCGTACACTGACCGCGAGAACAACACGCTAGTCACGTGTACCACTTGCTAACCTCAGAAACACGCGCTCAAAGCGTGACAGGTGCCGATGCACCGCATGTACTTACCATGTACAAGAAATAATAATATCAGATAATTCCACCATTAAAACCATGCACAATAGGACCTCTCGGCTGAGGTCGCGACATAGGCTAGTGTCGCCTTCAGAACGCGACACCCCGATATGTCGCGTTCATAACATGAACGCGACGAGTCGGCCTGTCGCATTCAGAACGCGACAGGGGGCTCTGTTGCCTTCACAGGCGAAATCCTAATCTGGGAAGAACTCCACGGATCACCACCCCAAGCCATGCAAACTACCCTTAATTCACATTTTTCATGCTTTAATGGATACCCTAATATGGTATCTACCGTTCTAAACACCAAAAACCAAACATACATGCATCCAACACAATCACACGGTGTAAAACGGGAAGAATTCCCCTACCTTCACGAAGAACGAGAAGAAGGACAAACCCTCGGCGTTTCCCCCGCTCCACGCAAGGTCCTCGCGGCGAGAATACGCCAAAAACCACGCTCCCACGCCGAATCGCCCCAGAAAACCCGCAACAGCCTCTCCCCCTGGTCAAACAGAGCGTGCTCAGCCTTGTCTGGCCAGCCAGGGTTTAAGAGCTTCCTACGGTTAAGAACGCGATGGACCCCCTCCATCGCGACCTGTTCGCGACGGAACTGGGAGTCGCCTTCTGAAGGCTGACGTCCGAAGGTCACCCAGCGCGCGACACGCGGCGCACATGCAGACGACCGTTCACAGGAACGAGACATGCAGGACCGTCACGTTTAGAACGCGACGTCCCTCCTTGTCGTGTTCACAAACAGTGAACGGGCTGTTGTCTTGGGCCCAGCCTGCCAGCCCACAAACACCCCAAACCTACCCACACACCTGAAACACGCCACATTGGCCACACACTGGCCACCACAACTACCAAACGAAGGATCCGTAAGGATCCGAAAGACGATCCACAAGGATCCAAAAAATGCGAGACGTTACATTACTATCATCTAAAAAGAAATTTCGACCTCGAAATTCAAGTAATTAAAACTTTAAACACTATCATCTAAAAAGATTAGAAAGCTTACTCTAACGGGTAAGGATACGCTTTAGCCATTTCCTATGCTAACTCCCAGGTATCCTCTCCTCCCTGTCTATTTTCCCATCTGACCTTTACCAGTTCAATTTCTTTATTTCTCAGCTTCTGTGTTCTGCGACATGTGATCTATACTGGGTACTCTGGCATAGACATATCCGGTTTCAAATCATCCCGCTGATAACTGACTATCTGTGCTGGATCTTCAATACATTTTCTCAACATGGACACATGGAACACATCATGGGCATCAGTGAAATCAGCTGGCAAATCAATTCTGTAAGCTGTCTCCCCAATTCTTTCTAGCACTTGGAAGGGCCCCACATATCTTGGGCTTAACTTCCCCTTCTTACTAAACCTTAAAACACCTTTAGTAGGAGAAACCCTCAGAAAGACAAAGTCTTCAACTTCAAACTGAAGTGGCCTGCGACGATTATCTGCATAGCTTTTCTGTCGGCTCTGGACTGTCTGCAACTTTTCTTTGATAAATCTGACCATTTCTGTCATTTTCTGAATCAATTCAGGGCCCATTACCTGCCTCTCTCCCACTTCATGCCAATTTAGTGGAGTTCTGCACGGCCTGCCATATAATGCTTCATACGGTGCCATTCCAATATTGGTGTGATAACTGTTATTATAAGCAAATTCAACCATGCCCAAATGGTGCTCCCAACTGCCTCCCCACACTAAGCAACATGCTCGTAACATGTCTTCAATTGTCTGTATTGTTCTTTCTGTCTGACCATCTATTTGCGGGTGATAAGCTGAACTATATTTCAATTCCGTACCAATTACTCTTTGTAAACTTCTCCAGAAACCAGAAGTAAGCCTTGGATCCCTATCAGAAACAATTGTTTTTAGGATGCCATGCAACGGAACAATTCTGTCGACATAAATTCTTGCGAACCTGTCTACTGTCCAGGGCATACTTATTGCTATTAATCTACATACTTTAGTTAATCTATCGATTAATACCCAGATTCCATTATGCCCTGAAGTTGTTCTTGGTAACCCTGCCACAAAATCCTTAGCAATGTCGTGCCATTTCCACTGTGGAATGGGTAACGGCTGTAGTAAACCTCCAGGCTTCTGATGCTCTGCCTTTATTTGCTAACAAACTGTACATCTTGTGATAAATTCTGCTATTTCTCTTCTCATGTGTGGCCACTAAAAGTGCTTTTTCAGATCTTGATACATTTTAGTACTACCTAGATGAATTGTATACCTGGATTTATGTGCCTCTTCAAGAACTCTTTGCTTGACTTCCCTTTCTGCGGGTACATATAATCTGCCTTTGAGCCTGACTACACATTTATCATCAATGGTAACATCTTCCATTTTCACAATTTCTTCTAAGCTTCCATCGGTTCTCTGAGGTTCAATAATCTGCCAATATAAAGATGGCTCTACATCACTACTGGCTAGTACTGCTCACCGCTGACTGCTCGGAACATACAGTGAATTCTCTGCTATTTCCTCATATAATTTCCATTCTTTTATCATCATATAACTCATGTAAGCTTTTCTGCTCAATGCATCAGCTACCACATTGGCCTTACCCGGATGGTAAGTCAAACTGAAATCATAATCTTTCAAATATTCTACCCATCTACACTGACGGAGATTCAAATCTTTTTGTGAAAAGATATACTTCAAACTTTTATGATCTGTAAATATTTCAAATCTTTCACCATAAAGGTAATGCCTCCACATTTTTAAAGCAAAAACAACTGTTGCTAACTCCAAATCATGCGTTGAGTAGTTCTCCTCTGCTGGCTTCAATTGCCTGGATGCATAAGCTATCACCTTGCCATGTTGCATTAATACTGCTCCAAGCCCTCTTCTCGATGCATCAGTATAGACCACAAAACCACCACAGCCTACTGGCAATGTCAATATTGGAGATGTTGTAAACCTCCTTTTCAATTCCATGAAACTTTTCTAGCATTCATTTGACCACACAAATGGCACATCTTTTCTGGTTAATCTAGTCATGGGTGCTGCAATTCTGGAGAAGTCCTGAATGAAATGCCTGTAATAACTTGCCAAGCCCAAGAAACTCCTAATTTCTATGATTGTCTTTGGTGCTTCCCATTTCATAACTGCCTCAACTGCAACTCCCTCTACTGAAATAACATGACCCAGAAACTGAATTCTTTCAACCAAAACTCACACTTACTGAATTTAACATATAATTGATTATCCCGCAAAAGCTTCAATGTAAGCCTCAAATGAGCTGCATGCTCCTTTTCGGACGCTGAATAAACCAATATGTCATCTATAAAAACCACTATAAATTGATCCAGATAGGGGTGAAAAATTATGTTCATCAAATTCATAAATGTTGCTGGTGCATTGGTTATCCCAAATGGCATAACCATAAACTCATAATGCCCATACCTGGTTCTAAATGCTGTCTTATCAATATCTTCCTCTCTTATTCTTAACCGATGATACCCCGACCTCAAGTAAATTTTGGAAAACACTTTAGCTGACTGGAGCTGATCAAACAGATCATCAATTCTCGGCAATGGATACTTATTCTTTATTGTGACATCATTCAATTTTTTATAGTCAATACACATTCTAAAGCTGCCATCCTTCTTTCTTACAAATAACACTGGAGCTCCCCACGGAGAATGACTTGGCCTGATGAATCCTTTTTCCAACAATTCCTGCAACTATTTCTTTAACTCTTTCAATTCTGCTGGAGCCATTCTATATGGGGCCTTTGAAATTGGCAAAGTTCCTGGTTGTAATTCAATCGTAAAGTCCACCTCTCTTTGTGGAGCTAAACCTGGCAAGTCATTTGGAAACACATCCGCAAATTTCTTGACTACTAGAACTGCCTCTACTGATTTACCAGTCTCAACCAAACTCACAGAAGCTAAATAAGCTACACATTCCGCATTTAACAATTTTCTAGCTCTATTTTCTGAAATTATAATCTTGGAGGTATAGAAAGGCATACCTTGAAATTCAAACATTACTTCACCGGGATGACAAAACCTGATTTTCTTCTTTCTGCAATCTACCATAGCTCCATCGACCTCAAGCCAATCCATACCCAGAATAATATCATAATCTCTCAATTGCAAAGCATATAATCTACATGGCATTTGATTCCCTTGAATCACAATGGGAGCCTCATCTACATAACAGGAGGTGAGCATAAACTCACCCGAAGGAACCTCTACTACCAACTCACACAATTTCTCCTCCAATGGATACACCATACAATCCAGAAACTCTTCGGAAATAAAAGAATGAGAAGCACCGGGATCAGATAAAACTCTTGCTGAAAATTCATAGATAGGTAATATACCTTCTATTAGATTTGACGTGTAACAGTATGGTCGTTTGGATCCGGGTTTATCGAGTCTATGTGTGGTGCTCTTGACTAAGAGAAGGTCAATGGGCTGTGTTTGGGGTTTTCTGTGCACAGAGTGAGCAGTGTGGGCTGGATATGCCAACCCAATTGCACTGCTGGTTCACTGTTTGGAATCATGGCGGAGGTAGGTGACACGATTTGAACGCGTCGGACTTGCCCGATGCGATTCAGCGAACCGCCTTTGTGACGCATGTCGCGCGGTTGCTTTGTGGCGTCAGTTTGGGCGGACGTGTTTAAAGAGTTTAAACGCGGCGTCTGCCCTGGATGTGATTTCGATCAAAGTTTTAAGAGTGTCGTTTCAGCCAGACAGAGCAGAGGATGCTCTGTCCGGCGCAGGGGAGGAGCTGTTGCGGCTTCTCCGACAATTTTCGGTGGATTTCGACTTCGGATGGCTCGTGCGGCGCGGGAACCACACAAGGACGATGCTCAGAGCATGGGCATGCCGTCGGCGAGGAGGCTTTGGGGCGTTCTTTGGCATATTCTTCCGGTAGGGAGACTTCCTACCCTGTTTACAATTTAATGGCATGTTTGGAATTGGGATTAAGGGTTGGAACATGTGTGGGTGGTGTGCCATGGTTTGGTGATCCTGATTCCTACTTTGAATTGATAATTGAATCGCATGTGTGTGAATTTCTCCTGTGGAGGAGGTGGGTTCGGTCTGTTACCTGAACCCACAGTCTTTGTTGAAACGCGTCCAGGACAGCCGATGCGTTCATGTTGAACGCATCGCTATGAGCCGACGTGTTTCGGGTTTTGTCCGTTACGTTAAGGTGGCATTGGGGTCGCGTCTGCTTGACCTGACGTTTTAATGTGAAAATGCGTCAGTGTTGTCGGACGTGACTACGTGTTGACCGATGGTTTGACCTATCGGGCCTTGTGGCGGCATGTCGGGCCGACGCGACTTGGTCGCGGCGCTAGGCCCTGCCGCGATAGCACTTTGTGGCGCGTCTTATTAGTTGGATGCGATTAGAGTAAGCGTCGTATAGGGCCGACGTGACTTGGTCATGGTGCTTCGCCCTGGCGCGTTAAGGTTCAGTGTGGCGTCCGGGAGGATCGACGAGATTCTAAGCGCGACGTCTGTGTTGGACGCATTTCAGGTTCCGTGGCTGAATTGTGGTGGCTGGGCGGTGAGGTTCTAGTGTGAACTTAGCCCAAGCCTTGTGGTTGTTGTTAAGTACGGTTTAAGGCAGTTAATTTGATAAGGTTATGTATGTTGTTTGTATGCTTATGATTTGTGCTAAGCATGTTAATGTATTAAGATAAGTGTTTAATGGTTAATGTGTATAAGTCTAATGTGTGGTTTTGGCGGTCATGTGATGACCCTGTTAATAAACGGTTGTCACATCCCGATAGCAGCGGAAATATCGAGGTGTAACAGATTAAAGTGATAACTTCATTAAGGAAATAATCATTACAAGATATAGTCCGAGCATGAAGCCGGAGAGTCTCAAATACAAGGAAGACTACATCAACAACTCATTAAAACGCAATAGTCATATTAAACATGACACCACTAACTAGACTTTATTACAATAAGAAGGGGTCTCTCGATGCACAACCCTGCCCGCCATATCCAAACTTAATCATCACCTGAAAAATGTTAAGAGAATAGGGATGAGCAAAAACTTGCCCAGCAGATTCCTTTAAGTTGATCTCTACCACTAGCAAGTAAGCAAGATGAAAGGATGAATTCAAAATTACGTATCAAAACAAAGAAACGAGAGTTCAGAATGATGCACGAATTCATGTATCATAGTAAAAGAATAATTAATGTTACTAGTAGCAATTCTCAAAATGTAAAAATGAACGGCATATGAACAAGTAGATTAAGTGAAGAACATAAACACGATTCTTAGTCAAGAGAAATCCACGTCTATCACTGAACTCTTCCATAACGATCATGCACTAAAGAGATTATCAGGGAGTTATATCATTAATCACTTTTCACGAGTTATGAATTGTCAGCAGATCACTATAAACACTTCACTTATGGTGTATGCCAAGCACCAAGCCATCACTCTCCATACGGTACCGCTGGGCACTAAGAGCATTCGGGATCTTCCCGGGACTAGACCATAGCCCCCTAACCGGCATGAATTCTACTTTTGAGTTCACGATTTCAAGTAGCGAGCTGACAACTCAGAGTTCGCAGAAAATGAGAAATAGTCTGGTAATATATATATAGCACATATGAAATCCCCAGGTAGGCAGGACTCTAGAGGTGGCCCCCACAGCCTCAAGAGGTGGCTCCCATAGCATAGCACTTTGCCCTGTGTGGCACTTAGCTCCCGCACTTCCGATTGGGGTTTGAGTATTCTGGCATAACATGATAAACATTCCGGCATAATAAAAGATATTAAGAAATTCTACAGACAGCATTCCGGTATAATAGGAGATATTAAGAAATCAGATAGACAGCATTCTAGTGTAACAGAAAGTATTAAGAAACCAAACAGACAGCATTCCGGCGTAACGGAAGATCTTAAGAAATCATACGGACATGATTTCGATGTAACGGGAGATTTTGAGAAATCATTCGAACAGAGTTCCGGCGTAACGGGAGGTACTGAGAAATCGATCGGACAGAGTTCCGATATAAAGAAAGGTTTCGAGAAAACATACCGGTGAAATCTTGTCATAGAGGAGGGTTTTGAGTGAACAAACCGACATAGAGAGGGATTTTGGGAAGATAGATCGGCAGTATTTCGATGTCGCGAGAGATTCCGAGAAATCAAATCGGTAGCATTTCGGTGTAACGAGAAAATTCCGAGAAGATGAACCGACGGCATCTCGATGTAGAGAAGGCTTAGGAGAACATGACAGACATCATTTTCACTCACTAGGGGTATAGAACTACCTAAAAGAACCTACCTAACAGCAGCACCTCAGGATGGTCACTCCTTCCCTTCTCTCTTCTCCTTCTCTTCTACTTGGAGGAGGTGGTGGGATGGGATGGAATGAAGGAGGAGGTGGTGGGATTTATAGGCAAAAGAGGAGGTGGGGGGCGCCCCATGAAGGCCCTAGATGGTGGACAAGTCTCCACCTAGGGTGGCTCAATCCTGGCCATCCATTCCATCGATGGACCAGATGGGGGCATGTGTCCCCTAAGAGATAAACATTACTTGCATGTGGGACAAGTGTCCCTTTCTAGAGATTTCTAGGAAATTCTTGGTTTTTCTAGGATTTTCTAGGATTTTTATATTTTATTTCACTTAACCCCCTAACTTTTCTATCTTTAGCATTTTTACATTTGATTTCTAGAAATTGGAGATATGCCCCTCCCAAATCTCCGATCAGCCATTCAGGCTCCGAATGAGCTCCGATCGGGAATCCGACTTTGTCTCTGGGGGTCGGTAGATGTTACACCGGGGTCCCTAGAAAAATTAATATTCGCATGAAAACCTCATATTTTTATAATTGTAGATATGCCCCTGTCATTTACATTTATACTTTTTCTTTTTATTTTATTCTGGCTCAGTGTGAACAGGGATATATCCATATCCTTATCCTTTTCCTTTACCAATATGCTTACCTTTAGTAGTAACCTTTACTCTTACCATTTACCTTTAGTAGTATCCTTTAGTAATATCCTTACTATTTATCGTTAGTATTATCCTTTACCAATAGTAATATCCTTTAGCACATTTTCAGTCAGACCTTCAATAGTTCCGGATTTGCTTAATCTATCCATCTGCTTACAAACTGCATTACGTTTTCTCGGCTGATTCTTACTTATTTATCATTTTATACCTTGGGGTATTACACCCTCCCCCACTTATAAGAATTTGGTCCCCAAATTCAACAAAATGTGACTAGAGTGGAAAGATACTTACCTTCAAACAAGTGTGGATACTTCTTTTTCATGGTTTCTTCTAGTTCCCAAGTAGCTTCATCTTGTCCTCTTCTGCTCCATTGAACCTTTACTATTGGTATGCTCTTGTTTCTCAGTTGTTGTATCTTGCGATCCAAGATCTTGATAGGTTGCTCTTCATAGGTCAGATCCTTTTGGAAGTCCAGATCTTTGAATTGAATAATGTGAGATGGATCATATACATACTTCCGAAGCATTGAAACATGGAAGACATCATGTACTCCTGCAAGTTGAGGGGGCAAGGCTAGTTTATAGCTAACTTCCCCAATTCTTTCTAAGATTTCAAAAGGTCCAATGAATCGGGGACTAAGTTTCCCTTTAATCCCAAATCTCTTAAGTCCTCTTTTTGGCGATACTTTCAAGAACACATGGTCTCCAACTTGGAATTCCAAATCTCTTCTTCTTTGATCTGCATAACTCTTTTGTCGGTCTTGGGCTGCCTTCATTCTTTGCCTGATTATCTGGATAATATTAGTTGTTCTCTGAACTATTTCTGGTCCAATTATCTGTTCTTCACCAATTTCCTTCCAACATATGGGAGATCTACAATTTCTGCCATATAGAGCTTCAAATGGTGCCATCTGAATGGTGGATTGATAGCTATTATTATAAGCAAATTCCATTAGTGGTAAATGTTCTTGCCAATCTCCCCCAAAATCTAAAATGCATGCTCTACACATATCTTCAATAACTTGATTAATCCTTTCTGTTTGTCCATCAGTTTGGGGATGAAATGCTGTGCTAAAATTTAACTTTGTACCCAAGGCCGTTTGTAGTCCAATCCAGAAGTGTGAGGTGAATCTAGAATCTCTGTCTGATATGATATTTATTGGGATTCCATGCAATCTAACAATCTCCTTGATATATAGCGCTGCTAGAATGTTCACAGACCATTTTGTCTTTATGGGTAAGAAATGTGCTTCCTTGGTTAAACGATCTATAATAACCCAAATGCCATCATGACCACTTCTTGTTCTTGGTAATAAAGTCCATACCAATACTATCCCATTTCCATTATGGTACTTCCAAAGGTCTCAATTTTCCAGCAGGTAGCTGATGTTCTGCCTTAACTTTCTGACATGTTAAACATTTGGAGACATATTCAGCTATTTCCCTCTTCATATTGTTCCACCAATAAGTCTTCTTCAGATCTTGATGCATTTTTGTTGCTCCTGGATGAATTGTATAACGAGTCTTGTGGGCTTCTTCCAATATTTTTCTCTTAAGTTCCTGATGATCTGGCACACATATTCTTTCTTAGAGCATAAGTCTCCCCTCACTGTCTATGTGAAATTTAGGTCTGCTATCCAGTTGTTCTTTGATTTCTACTATTGCTGGATCATCATCTTGATGTTCTTTGATTTCCTTCAAAATATCCGATTGGACTCTTAGGTTAGCAATCATGACATGATCTTCTGGAATGTCTATATTTAAGTTTAGTGTTGAAAATTGCTCTAGTAACTTCCATTCACCACAAATCATGCACGATAGTTGCCCCACTGGATTTCTACTTAGAGCATCGGCTACCACATTTCCTTTCCCAGGTTGATACTGGATGGAGAAGTCAAAGTCCTTAATATACTCTAGCCACCTTCTCTGCCTCATGTTTAATTCCTTTTGGGAAAACAAATACTTCAAACTTTTATGATCACAATGTACTGTGAATTGGGTCCCATATAAATAATGCCTCCAAATTTTGAGGGCAAAAATTATTGCAGCCAGTTCTAGATCATGTACTGGATAGTTCTTTTCATGTGTCTTTAATTGTCTAGAAGCGTACGCAATCACCTTTCTTTCTTGCATAAGCACACATCCCAAGCCCACATTTGAAGCATCAGTGTAAACTTCATAGTCTTTTCCTTCGGTGGGTAGTGTGAGTATAGGAGCTGAAGTTAGGCATTCCTTCAATTTTTGGAAACTGGCTTCACATTTTTCATCCCAAACAAATGGAACCCCTTTCTTGGTTAATCTGGTTAAAGGTACAGCTATTTTAGCAAAATCTTTGACAAATCTCCGATAATAGCTAGCCATACCCAGGAAACTTCTAATTTCTGTGATAGTTGTGGGTCTCCCCCACTTTTGAATAGCCTCAATTTTTGAGGAATCCACCGAGATACCTTCTTTTGAGATGACATGTCCCAAAAAGGCTACCTTTTCTAACCAGAATTCACATTTGCTCAGTTTGGCATATAACTTCTGTTCCCTTAATGTTTGTAAGGTGATCCTTAGATGAGATTCATGCTCTTCCTCATTCTTGGAATATATCAATATATCATCAATAAATACCACTATAAACTGATCTAAATGTGGTCTGAATATATTGTTCATTAGTTGCATAAAGACTGCTGGGGCATTTGTTAATCCAAAGGGCATGACCACAAATTCATAGTGTCCATATCTGCTCCTAAAGGCTGTTTTATGAATATCTTCTTCTTTAATCCTTACCTGATGATATCCCGACCTTAAGTCAATCTTGGAGAAATATTGAGCACCAGATAATTGGTCAAACAGATCATCAATCCTCGGTAAAGGATATTTATTCTTAATTGTCAATTGGTTCAACTGTCTATAGTCAATACATAATCTCAATGATCCATCCTTCTTTTTTACAAATAGGACTGGTGCTCCCCAGGGTGAAGTGCTTGGTCTAATAAACCCCTTTTCCAGTAATTCAGTCAACTGTTTCTTTAATTCTTTCATTTCTGCCAAGGACATTCTGTAAGGTGTCTTGGAGACTGGGATAGCCCCTGGAATTAGTTCTATGGAAAAGCTTACTTCCCGCTCAGGGGGCAAACCTGGTAAATCTGTGGGGAACACATCTGGATACTCTCTCACCACTGGAATCTTTTCAAGTTCTGGATTTGGGGTATCTGCTATTACTACTGAAGCCAAATATCCTATGCAACCTTTTTGTAGCAGTTTTTGTGCTCTAAGGGCTGATATGAGGATTGCGGGTTGAGATTTATGAGTAACAGGAAAGGTTATAGGGAGTATATCTTTTTCCAAAAAGGTGAGTTGTTTTGACCGACAGTCTAACCTGACATGATGATGCGATAGCCAATCTGCTCCTAAGATTACATCGTATCTATCCATGTCAAGGCAGATTAAGTCTATTGGAAAATTCTGGTTGCTAATGAGTACTTCACTGGATGGAAGATGGAAGTCGAGATCTATTCCAGAACTAATGGGGGTTGACAAGTTTATTCCAGTAGGTAGGGTGGTTGGCTTTGACTTCAGAGTATTGGCAAAGGTCCAAGAAATAAATGAATGTGTAGCTCCAGAATCAAAAAGAACAAAAGCAGGCTTAGAGTGGACGATGAGAGTACCTTCGATGATTCCCCCTTCTTGATCTTCGTCTGCTAATCCCAGAGCTTGCAACCTTCCCGGTTTCTTATTATTTTTTTGAGGTGTGTTCATCTGCTCCTGGAGCTGTGGACAAGACGGGATGCGATGCTCACGGCTTCCACACTTTAGACAGGCACCTTTCTTTCTCCAACATTCATCTGTTGTATGTCCCGGCCTTTCGCAATAAGCACAGGTTATCTTTTCTGTCTTGGTGTTATCATTGATCTGCTTTGGCTTCTTGAATGCCTGTGCAGTACCCTTATTTTCATTCTTCCTCTTTTTATTGCTGGGATCAGAAGTAGAAGTGGAAACCCTTGTGTTTGCAAATTTGTTTTTAATCCTGTCTGTCATTTCAGTTGCACTTTCTAAAGCCAGAGCCCTTCTCACCATATCTGAATATGTAGAGATTAATAATGGAGCCAACTGAGTAATATAACTGGGCTTCAATCCTTGTAGAAATCTTCTAGCTTTCAATTTTTCAGTAGCAACCAAGTGTGGAGCATATCTAGATAATTTAGCAAATTGAGCTTCATATTCTGCTACTGTCAAACTTCTCTGTTTCAGGTTGATAAATTCCATAACCTTCTTTTCTCTGATTTCTTCTGAAAAATATTGATTATTAAAAAGCTCCACAAATTCTGTCCAGGTGATGTTTCTTCCTACCATAGTGACCTCAATGGCTTCCCACCAGACCCTTGCATCTTTTTCTAGTTGAAAGGTGGCTAACCTCACTTTATCCTCCTCAGGGCATTGAGTTACTTTGAAGATCCTTTCTATTTCTCTTATCCAGTTTTCAGCCTCATCGGGATTTGGATTACCAGCATACCTTGGAGGGTTCATGCTTCTAAAATTCTTATATATATCTCCATTGTTCTGGTGGTTCCCTTGTTGTGCAACCATACCAAGTGCCGTTGTTAGTCCTTGGATCATATATTGGAGGTCCTTCCATGGTGCATTTTCTCCTTCCATTTATAATCTATAGCTGGGATTTCCTAAAAGAAAAGTAAACATAGTTAGATTTCCTTATCACTTTGGGGCTCATATAAGTAGCTATTCTAATATTTCATTGTATTTACATGCTCTAACCTTAGTCCCACTATCATTACAAGTTAGGCAAAATTTGATAGTGGGTCCAGACAACTTCTACATTAACTACCGGTCCTGCTATCGTTACAAGCCAAGCAAAATTGATAGCAGGTCAAACTTTGGTGAGTTATCACAAGATTCCTAGCTACTAGTTTACATAGTCAGGAGTAATTTCTATGTTGAACCCTCCGAAGTTATTTCTCCTCCATCATTATTGACGGAACCAACAGATTCTCGATCTGGTTCTCTCGGATTATGATGTATCTCATAAGCAATGTCTCGAACTTGTTCCCACCGCTCTTCAGCCCGTAACTGTAGGAGTCCTTGTTTAGCTTCTATCCAATCTAACAACTCTTGTATTGCCATTATGCATGCGAGAACTTGTTCTGTGTTTTCTCCAAGAGCATGTCCCACCAACTCGCGTATCCACCCTTCTACTGTTGCGCGCATCTGTTCTAAGTCTTGTGCAAATTCTACTTGGTCATTCCTCCATTCTTGAAGTAGTGGAATAAGTACACCGATTCCTCGATGGGCCATCTGATCTGAAGAATCATTTGTATTATACATATGCTTGGTGAAATAAATCGACAAACATACTCTAATCTCTACCCCATTTCACTTCCTACCCGCCTCACAGGCTGGTTATTGGCCGTTAGGGTCTATCAATCCTAGGACTTCAAGACTCTAAAAACCGGGGGCTCTGATACCACTAAATCTGTCACGTCCCGATAGCAGCGGAAATATCGAGGTGTAACAGATTAAAGTGATAACTTCATTAAGGAAATATTCATTACAAGATATAGTCCTGGCATGAAGCCGGAGAGTCTCAAATACAAGGAAGACTACATCAACAACTCATTAAAACGCAATAGTCATATTAAACATGACACCACTAACTAGACTTTATTACAATAAGAAGGGGTCTCTCGATGCACAACCCTGCCCGCCATATCCAAACTTAATCATCACCTGAAAAATGTTAAGAGAATAGGGATGAGCAAAAACTTGCCCAGCAGATTCCTTTAAGTTGATCTCTACCACTAGCAAGTAAGCAAGATGAAAGGATGAATTCAAAATTACGTATCAAAACAAAGAAACGAGAGTTCAGAATGATGCACGAATTCATGTATCATAGTAAAAGAATAATTAATGTTACTAGTAGCAATTCTCAAAATGTAAAAATGAACGGCATATGAACAAGTAGATTAAGTGAAGAACATAAACACGATTCTTAGTCAAGAGAAATCCACGTCTATCACTGAACTCTTCCATAACGATCATGCACTAAAGAGATTATCAGGGAGTTATATCATTAATCACTTTTCACGAGTTATGAATTGTCAGCAGATCACTATAAACACTTCACTTATGGTGTATGCCAAGCACCAAGCCATCACTCTCCATACGGTACCGCTGGGCACTAAGAGCATTCGGGATCTTCCCGGGACTAGACCATAGCCCCCTAACCGGCATGAATTCTACTTTTGAGTTCACGATTTCAAGTAGCGAGCTGACAACTCAGAGTTCGCAGAAAATGAGAAATAGTCTGGTAATATATATATAGCACATATGAAATCCCCAGGTAGGCAGGACTCTAGAGGTGGCCCCCACAGCCTCAAGAGGTGGCTCCCATAGCATAGCACTTTGCCCTGTGTGGCACTTAGCTCCCGCACTTCCGATTGGGGTTTGAGTATTCTGGCATAACATGATAAACATTCCGGCATAATAAAAGATATTAAGAAATTCTACAGACAGCATTCCGGTATAATAGGAGATATTAAGAAATCAGATAGACACATTCTAGTGTAACAGAAAGTATTAAGAAACCAAACAGACAGCATTCCGGCGTAACGGAAGATCTTAAGAAATCATACGGACAGGATTTCGATGTAACGGAGATTTTGAGAAATCATTCGGACAGAGTTCCGGCGTAACGGGAGGTACTGAGAAATCGATCGGACAGAGTTCCGATATAAAGAAGGGTTTCGAGAAAACATACCGGTGAAATCTCGTCATAGAGGAGGGTTTTGAGTGAACAAACCGACATAGAGAGGGATTTTGGGAAGATAGATCGGCAGTATTTCGATGTCGCGAGAGATTCCGAGAAATCAAATCGGCAGCATTTCGGCGTAACGAGAAAATTCCGAGAAGATGAACCGACGGCATCTCGACGTAGAGAAGGCTTAGGAGAACATGACAGACACATTTTCACTCACTAGGGGTATAGAACTACCTAAAAGAACCTACCTAACAGCAGCACCTCAGGATGGTCACTCCTTCCCTTCTCTCTTCTCCTTCTCTTCTACTTGGAGGAGGTGGTGGGATGGGATGGAATGAAGGAGGAGGTGGGGTATTTATAGGCAAAAGAGGAGGTGGGGGGCGCCCCATGAAGGCCCTAGATGGTGGACAAGTGTCCACCTAGGGTGGCTCAATCCTGGCCATCCATTCCATCGATGGACCAGATGGGGGCATGTGTCCCCTAAGAGATAAACATTACTTGCATGTGGGACAAGTGTCCCTTTCTAGAGATTTCTAGGAAATTCTTGGTTTTTTAGGATTTTCTAGGATTTTTATATTTTATTTCACTTAACCCCCTAACTTTTCTATCTTTAGCATTTTTACATTTGATTTCTAGAAATTGGAGATATGCCCCTCCCAAATCTCCGATCAGCCATTCAGGCTCCGAATGAGCTCCGATCGGGAATCCGACTTTGTCTCTGGGGGTCGGTAGATGTTACACCGGGGTCCCTAGAAAAATTAATATTCGCATGAAAACCTCATATTTTTATAATTGTAGATATGCCCCTGTCATTTACATTTATACTTTTTCTTTTTATTTTATTCTGGCTCAGTGTGAATAGGGATATATCCATATCCTTATCCTTTTCCTTTACCAATATACTTACCTTTAGTAGTAACCTTTATTCTTACCATTTACCTTTAGTAATATCCTTACTATTTATCGTTAGTATTATCCTTTACCAATAGTAATATCCTTTAGCACATTTTCAGTCAGACCTTCAATAGTTCCGGATTTGCTTAATCTATCCATCTGCTTACAAACTGCATTACGTTTTCTCGGCTGATTCTTACTTATTTATCATTTTATACCTTGGGGTATTACAACGGTTGTGTGTAGGATGGCCTGAGGGTTACAGGGTGATCGATGATAAGCCATTCCTTACACTTGTGTACCATGGGTTGTACATAAAGGTCTTATAAGTATGTATACGGTCGTTTGTGTACTTACCGCGTCTGGTGGTCCGACTCCTATTTTGGAATACCTCTTCAGTTAGGTACCCCAGGTTCCTAGGAGAGCCAGGCACGTGTGTTGTGCTCGGGGCATGTCCCCGTACGTGTGTACCTTTGAGGTCTTAGTCGTCTTCCTGGACACCCTCACTCCTGTGTTTGAGTTGTACGTCCGGTTGAGGGAAAGATGGCTGTGGGCAGCGACTTGTGTTTGTGGGTGTGCAGTCGCTTGTAGCGCACTCGTGGTTGGGGGACGGACACCGGTAGACATACTGGTCCCCAGCTAGTCCTGTTTCTAGTGCCTCACTTTAGGGAGTGTACTAGTGGAGCTGTAGTTGGACTGTGTGGTCCGTGGCTACGAGACTGAGAGGTGGTTCTTGTGTTGTGTTGTTCGGGTTTGATACTGGTGTCATGAACCAGTAGTCCATTCCCGTGTGGTAGCGTCATTCCGTTCCGACTCGTGGTTTGCCACTGGTCGTGGCTTGTGTGTGTGACTCGCTGGTTAAGGTTGTAACCGTTGTGGTGTGCCCTAGAGGTGGCACAGTTCTGTGGTTAAGGTTGTAGGGCAGACTAGCGGTGCTAAGCTAGTCATGTGTTTCCCTTTACTTTCCGAGGACTGGGTTTAGCTGGTGAGTTTGTGATTAGTTGTTGTTTAACATGCTTGTGTGTGCATGTTATTCTTCAGTTACCGGTGTTGCAAGTGAGACCCTTGGGGTTGAGGTCTCTTCGTGTGGTTGCTGTTTCTATGTGGGAGGTCCCTACTGAGCCAGTGACTTGTTAAGGCTCACTCCCTTACAGTTTGTTTCAGGTGTTGGCCGACTTTGGCGTGGTTTACGCAGGAGTAGTGCAGACTTGTACCACCAGCAGTAGAGTAGTTGAGTTGTCTGAGCTTGTGCTCCCTCGGGGTATGCCCCAGGTAGTTGTACTCTTAATTTGGACATGTAATAGTGTAGTGGGACTATTGTACATTGTGGTTTACAATTATATACACTTGTACTTTCTTGTGTTATATACTATACTTGTGGTCTTTTATATTCTTACTGGACATGTGTTAGTGATATCCCTTGCGAGACCTTGGGTCCGTTCGTGGGAGATGGATCTGGATATGGACCCTTATTGGGTATAAATATCCAGGGCCGTTACATGACGCCTCTGCCTGGGCTCGGGTGATAGCCATAACCCGGCCTCTACCTCGCTGATGCGGTGCTCCCCTACCACGACCTGATGGTGACTGCTGGGGCTGCTGTTGCTGCTGCTGTACTCCTCTACCATACCCATACTCTCGGGGATAGGGGCAATTGCGGATCAAATGCCCTGGCTAATTACAATTATAACACCTGTACCCTGGTGGAAGAATAGGTTGCCTGGTGGTACTCTACTGTGACTCCTCCACCTCTGGCTTATAGCCACACCCCTGCTGAAACATTTGCTGGTGGTTTCCTCTTCCTCCTCGACCTTGAAATACCTTCTTTGTCCCCACTTACTAAAACCTGAGGAAGATGCTCCCGCTGGCGCCTTTCCTTTGCTAATCCCCATAGACTGCTGCGATAGCTAGAAACTACCTAAACCTGATTCTCCTGCCTACCGAGTTCGAATGGACATTTCTAGTGTAGCTGCTCTCTGGGCTGCCTCCTCTACAGTCCTACACATCAGCAGTATCACCGCATTCTGCAATTATGCTCTGAAGCCTCGAATGAAATACTCGACCATCATAGCATTATTTGATACAACATAGGGTGCATATCGATTGAGTGCCATAAACCTCATCTGGTACTCCAGAACAGAAGAATTCCCTTGTTGAAGTGTCCGGAATTGCTCCCTTTTTGCCTGATGCACTTGTACTGGAAAGAATGTGTTGTTAAATACCACGAGAAATTCCGACCAGGTGATGGTCTCCTCTGTCCTACTCGCAAAAGTAGTCTGCATCTTTAACCTCCACCATTCTTGGGCAAAACCCCTCAATTGATATGCCGCTAACACAACTCTATATGCTGGTGGACACCTCATTGTCACAAATACTCTTTCAACTTCATGAATCCAGTGCTCCGCTATATCTAGATTCGGTTCTCCTGTATATGTTGGCGGCTGCAATCTCAAAAATTTTCCAACCTGCATCATTGGTTCCTCTACTGCCCTCACAGGCGGTGGCGGTGGTACATGTACTGCAAAAGGTACCTCGACACTGGGTGGTGGTGAAACTGATGCCATTGGTACGGCCTCTCCTGCAGCTGGTGGTACTGCCGCTGGCGGTATCGGTGCCTGCTGGTCCATTCTCATCCGAATCTCCGTAAGACTTTCCCATATCATTTCTATCATGTGCTGAGTAGACTCCTTAGGCTCATCTCCTCCACCACCCCAATCCCTCCTATCAACCATCTCAAATTCCTGCACAAACACATTCCAACCCATATATATGAAAGCAAATCATTAAAAAACCAAGGCCAGCTACCAGCAGTGGACTAGTGTAGAAATAAGGCTATGTAATTTTCCAGTTCCTTTATATTTACACGGACCTTGCTCTAATACCAACTGTAACGGACCACGTCGTTCAAACCCGTTAACTCACTAACGAGCTTGACCCGACTCCGTCTCCTGCGATCAAGCCGTAGCCTCGCAAGGGATATCACACTCATGTCTGTGAAAACATAAAAGAACACACTGATATATATATATATATATATATATATATATATATATATATAATTCACAATCTCATACATATTCACATTAGATTTACATATCCAAATTTCAACAAAAGTCAAAGGAAAATACACAAGCCTGGGGCATACCCTGTGGTACAACAAAAGAAAAGCTACACTGCTGGAGGTGTCGGCCCAACGCTGCTGCGATGCGGCTCTGAACTGGAAGACAGAAGAGAAACCTCCTGCTCTTCTTCACCTGTAGGGAGTAGGGGTGAGCCTCGCAAGTCACTGGCTCAGTAGGGAAACTCCCCCAAAAATCGAGCAAACCAAACTCAATTACAGGAACTAGAGGCTACGCTATCAATTTATAGAATAAGCTAAACAGGATATCAAATCTGTAAATACCACTTACCACTTGTCGTTAACATAAACCAATTTAAATAAGTAAACGGAAAAACCACAACTCGGTGTACGGGGTAAAGTAGAGACCGCCACACTCGAGCCACGTAGACTGGTTCGCAACACTAGCAACTGACTTGGACAAACCACACAGAACTACCTCTCAGCCTCGCAGCCACGGACGGAAGGTCCAGCTGCCGTTCCACGGGAACAAGTCAAACAACTGTGGAGACCAACCAACACCACAACTGCGGACCACACTGCCGCGGGCCCATGCTTGGCACCTTTAGAGACTCTGGCCTAAGCTCCCTAGAGTGAGGCACTAGTAACAGGACTAGTTGGGGACCAGTTGTAGACATCCATTTTTGGCCCATAAGTCGAGCCAAATTTCTTGTCATATCATTGATGCCCCACGTTGGCTCATCATCGCCAAGCTGGCTTTATCCGCTCATGGCATCCTTTTGTTAGTTCATCGCCCTGGTGGGTTCTTCCTGGTCAAATCAGTCAGTCTTCATCATTATCTCGTAGCTCTCTGAGTCGGAAGTCCAATGCTTCAAACTGCACATCAATCCGATACCCATGCAAGGAGATCAGACATTTTGATTGGGCTATACGCAGAAAGTTCTGGAAGGCGACAATGCCCCTGTTGCGTTCTACTTTAGAAGACGACGCCCTTTATGTCACGTTATTCCTTACATCGATTTGCTTTCAAGCTAGAATCGATCATCTTCAGAAGGCGACACCTCGATACGTCGTGTTCTCATTTGGCATTTTAATTCCCTAAAAAATCACCAAAAAATGCTTAAAAGGTTTCCTTCTATGGAAGGCGACGTATCGAGGCGTCGCGACCTGGTAGCGACAAGGGGCTCATCGTGTTCTAGTTTCCATGCAACGTACCCTTTCCTAACCCGACTTGGACCCTTGCTATTGATGAATAGTCCGACTTTTAGTTGGTCTAGAGGCGTCCAAATCCTTCCAAATTCGGAGGAGACCCTCTTTAGAAGGTCCTTTCTGAGTTCTGATTCCCCTTGCCCGAGCTTACTTACCCAAATTTGGACTCTTGCCTATTATTCTCCTCTTTGCCCGTTCAGGAATAATGGGGTATAAAACTCTTCATAGAGCATCGTTTAGGGCAAGGCTGGCGCCTGCTTCTTCCTCTCCCAAAGAGCTACGAGTTCTCAGAAGACCTCTCAGCCTCCAGATGACCAGGAAGTGCCCCCCAGGGGATTTTCTCTCCATCTACGCTTTCTTTCTTCTATCCTTCTTGATTTTTTCTCTTCATACATGCATGTTAGATCGTTTTATTTAATAGATTTGCATTAGAACACCACACACACACCACTTTTAATCACCCAAAGGGGTTAAAACCCCACCCCACATAAGTTCCTCCAAATTAGTTCATGTTTACTCTTTGTTTTGGGATAGATTCTACACAAAACGAGTTTCTAATGGGTGTTTCATTGTTTTGATGTTCTTGGCAGGTGTTAGAAGATAGTAGCAGCACGAGGCTCTTGCCCCTTGGCCAGCTGAGGAGCAGGAAGAAAGAAGCCCACAGTCTTCATCTCCAGTTGCAGAAGGCGACGTGAATCTAGTCGCGATCTGAGGAAGGCGACGGACAGCGCGTCGTGTTCAGAGAAACGGAAGATGGCACCTCCATCATCGCGTTCCGTTAAGGCGACGGTGGGCCTATCGCGTTCACAGGACCAGGTACCCTTCTGCACCTTTCTTCCTTTTCCAAAGTAGTTAGCATCTTCCTTCGTCATACATCTCTTTGCAACTGCTTTGGTGGCGATCACGGTCCTTTTTCTTTATTTTTAATCATCATCTTTGGGGAGCAAATCCCGTGATTACACCTTTTGGCGATCATGGTGGGACAACTAGTGCCTATCGTGCTTGTTGCTGTCTTTCCCTATCGTTTTTAGTCTTTCATGTGTGTGGTCTTTCTTTAGATTCCATGTTTTTCCATTTATTTTACTGCTGTTTTGAGTTCTGCTGTTCTGGGTGAGAAGGCGACGTCGAAATCGTCGCGATCTGGAAGACGACAGGGAGATCATCGCGATAAGGTCAGTGTTGCTGATTCCATCTCTTCTATGTTTTGGGTTTATCTCAAGTACCCCATCCATGCTTTAAGTTGTTTCATGCCTGTTCCATGCTTATGAGAGTCTGTCAGTCCTCCATGCTATAGGGTTGTCTGAATTTTCATGCATAATCAGGTCCCATCTGATCTCTGTCCATTGCGAAGAGGAACGCGACAATCCTCTTGTCGCGATCTTTATCGCGACAGTCGGTTTGTCGCCTTCGGCTTCTGAGAGCAGGTCGGCTTGATTTCTATTTTGTTAGTGTTAGGCTAGATTTCGCATGCACTCTGGTGCACATAGGGCGTGCATACATATTTCCATATTTTAGTTTAGGTTGTCCTCCTCGACGACGCCCGCTCTCTCGGCCACATATTCCTTGTGTCTGACTAGAGCACTCGCTTGAGGGCCTCCGTAAGTCCCTGCTGACTGTGGATTCCCACACGGCCGTCGAGCTGGTTGTACCTGTTGCCACCTAGAATTAGGATCCATGCATTGATAAGTTTGTGAGAATCCTAGTCAAACCTGAAGTTGGAAGCTTTCTCCCTTTAGGAAACCTTTCCTTTGAGGGAACCTGCTAAAAAGATCAAACCATTAAAAGGCAAATTGGAACCAAATAAAAGAAACCATCATCATTGCCACTTGCTTGCTTTGGGTGAGACTTCTTGTCTTTCTTTTGTTTGCATAGGATTGCTTGTTTAGGAAACTAAATGTCTGTTTAGGTTAGGGTGTCTCTTAGGTCTGGACAGGCTTTCCTTATCTTGGCGCACCTACTTTCCAAATATGGAATCCTACTTGAACCCAGTCTATGGTGATCAGAATTAGGACGCTGCATTCTACACCACCCATGACTATGAGGAATCTCTTCCTCATGGTCTCCTCGAGGAGTCGACCCAGCCCTGGGTCGCCACAGTCCACGCCAGTGAGAGTCATCGTCCCTGCGACGGTGGCCCGTCACAAACTGTTCGTTCCCCTCAGGCAGACGATCAAGCTGCTCAACTCATGCGCCTAATTCCTCAGCTCGATCAATCCCAAATCCAGGATCTCATTATGGCCCTCAAAGGAAAGGCTGCCTCATCGCCCTCACCTAGAGCGGGCGCCTCTCGCATTATGGCATCTACCTCCGGCCCCCGCATCATCACAGGACCAGCCGACAACACTCCCATCCGGCCGCGGGCCATTCGATTCACTCCTTTCGAGTCTAAGCACTATCATCCACATGAGTCGAGGCCCCGGTCTCCCCCTTATCTCCCTTGCCATCTGCCACAAATTGAGCCGCGCACCAGACCAGCATCCCGTGCCTCCTCCTTGTATGCTCAACCTCCTACTGCTCCCGACATGATGTCCGAGTGGGCGTCCATCAAGAAGGAACTCCAAGAGCTGCGAAGGCAGGTCGACCCTAGGCAGCACCATGATGTCCACATGCCTAACTTCAATGGCCTGTGGGTCCCATCTCCATCCGAACTCTCAAAGTACTGTAAGTACAATGGCTCTGACAACCCATACATTCACATCAAGGATTTCATCTATGAGTCCGCACCCTATCAGCATGACCACCGCTTGATGGCGTATCTATTCCACCTGTCACTGGACGGGCCTGCACTAGATTGGTTCTATTCCTTGCTACCCGAGGATGCAGAGGACTTCGCCACGGTGAAGGGGAAATTTCTTGAACAGTTCCAAGACAGGGTTGGGCCAGAGTATTCTCATATGGACCTCATGGCAGAAAAGATGAAGTCGGATGAAGATTTTGCCACATATGCCGACAGGTGGAGACAGATGGCCACACGAGTCCCTGGGTACCTTCCGGAGGGAGAGAAGGTTAAGATCATCATTGCCAATGCAACCCCTGCCTATAAAAACATCCTAGTAATGAATGATATCACCACCATGCACCAACTATACAGTCGGGCCTGGTTCATCCAGACCCAACTCAAAGACTCTCCCATACACTCCATGTTCGAACCTCAAAAGTCCTGCTTCCAAAGAAAACCTCAGGGACCGGTGACCGAGGGTGTCCAAGTCAACGAGCAAGTGAGTGCATTCAACCCTGCCGGCCAGAACAACAATCGTCAACCTTACACTGCCCAGGGTCAAAACCGCACCAATTCCCCACAAGGCCAGCAGCCCCAATACAACCAAGTACCACCTCCTGAAGGCTCCCAGCAAAGGCGTCCCCTAGGCCCAAGGAGAACTCAATACCCACCACTCCTTGAGACACTCTCCGACATCTTCTTGGCCTTAGTCTCCACAGATGCCATTGAACCCGAGCGTGGACCAGACAAGGTACTGCATGTTCCATCGGCAGCCGGGTCATACAATTGAGCAGTGCTTCACATTCAAAGACCTGGTATATGATCTGCATGAATAGAACAGACTGGACTGGACAGTTCTCCGAAAAGTGATCAGAGACATCAAAGAAAGGCAGAGGCAGCAACAACAGCAAAGTCAGCAGTGCCAACCACCCCCTCAACAACAGCAACAACAACAGCCGTTGCAGGACCTAGGGATTGTCCATAACCCACTCCCAAACCACCCGCTAGCTCCCAATCCACCACCACCACCAGCCCAGGTGAATCCTATCGTCCATCACCCCCCTCCTCAAGCGAACTTGACGTATGATGATGAACCCGATGTTCAGCAGATGATGGCCATTAACCACCAATATCCTCAACAATCCTAAACAATACAACCAGCCAACATGGCTCCCCAATCAGTCCCTCCTTTAGTTTCCCAAGCCAACTCCATCATACTACCCATCGGCTCAACACCCACGCCAGTTGCTATGCCCTCCATTATCCTACCACCTACCACATCCCTCGCTCCACCTGTCTCCACACTACCACCACTCATCATAACCACTCCCACACCCATCATTTTACCTCCACCTGGGCTGGACCAACCCTCCGCTGCCACACTATTCTCCAACAGACAAACCGCCACCCAACCAACTACCCTACGGAGCGGACGAGTCTTTCACCGCCCGTATCCACCCATCTCCACGACCTCCACCAGCCAAAGCAATCCCCAACAGGTCCTGCAACCACCACAGCAACAGCCTCTACAACAACCACAAGATGAGGGGGTGATCGAGCCACTGTCCGGTACACATTATGATATCCTCAAGCATCTTGATCATGTGCCAGCTAAAATCTCCATACTGGAATTGATAAAGAGATCCAAAGAACATCAAGAAGCATTGAGAAATTTCTTACAAAGGGTAGTGGTGAATGAGGACATGCTCGCCGACAAACTGCCGAGTGCACTAGCCATGGTGACTCGTGGGCCGGCCATCACCTTTGCCGAAAATGAACTAGCACCCCCAGAAGCCAGGAGGCTCTCACTCTGTGTTACCCTAGTCATCAACCATGTAGTAGCGAGGGCAGCACTGGTCGACACTGAGGCATCAATAAATGTCTGCCCACTGAGTACTCTGAGAGCCTGTGATGTGTCAGAAGGGCTTCTAAAACCAACGCCAACCACCATTGTTGCGTATGATAACTCTAGAAGATCTTGCCATGGCATGGTGACTGTACAAGCTGAACTGGGGCCACTAGCCGTCACTGTTGATTTCTATGTACTTGACATCGATCCCATGTTCAAGGCCATCCTGGGGCGTCCATGGTTAGAAGCACTAGGAGCCGTTCCGTCCACTGCACATCAATGCCTAAAGTTCCCCTTCCAAGGACGGATCATCAAGGTCAAAAGCATAGCCACTGCTCACATAGTTGACTCCATCAACGACACCCACCTCCCAGCTGTCTGGCCCGCCAACAAGCCTGTTGTCTCGGTGCTGGACATCAACTACCCATGGGCTTATTCATTCCATTCCAAACAAGAGGCAAGTCCTGCACAAGTCAATGCAGTCAAGAGGAAGGAGCCACTAAACACCAAAGGGTGGCAAATCATGATGAAGCTAGGCTACGAAGAAGGAAAAGGCCTAGGGGCAGAATTACAAAGCATCACCAAGCCTATCCCAGACATCGTAATGAAAAGTCGATGGGGAATTGGTTACAGGGAAAAGTCCAAAATATGGTCATCTAGCACATCCACCCTCAAAGCCGATCGCGAACCACTCACATGGACACTATGGTGTCACTTTACCAGAGGCCCAACTCAACCAGGGTACAACACTATGGTGGTCGAAGCATAGCTGTCACAACACGAGGTGCATGGCAGACACTTCGCTAGGCACATGGCCCCCATGCTAACATACAGGGTGCTAGAAACACTCCGCCCCAGAAAGAGAAGGAAGACAGGGGACCCAGAGGCTGAGTGGTACCACTGGTTCGATATAGAAGACATCACTATAGCCTTCATTCGTCTGTTCTGGGAGGAAGAAAAAACATGGCCACCAGCTGCAGCCGAACTGCTTGATCCGCCCACATCTATCACATCTAAGAGACAGTTGATGAGCGAAGCTACAGACGTGGGAAAGCCCGACATCCCCTACGAAGAAGGGAAGATAGCGGACGAGCTGTGGAGGGGCACGTGCCTAGCCATCCACCCATCACTCTTGTGTTCCCTCCTCCCAAGCCTGGTCCCTTCATCCCCTTTCTTACACATTCAAATGTCTCCCCAATTCTTGGCAGTTGTACACAACATCCTCACTCTTGACCTCCCATCTTCAGTCCTTGCTGCTCTACAATCTGATCCGAACGACCAAGAGATCACCCTCTCGTGTTATATGCTCTCCACTGATCTCCAAGAAACACCAACTTTCAAATGCATATTGAGGTCGAGGAGCCGACATACCTCCTTCACCCTCCTGATCAGGGGCACCCCTCAACTGGGGCTTCCCCTCCTGCTCCATCATTAGGAGCCATTCTCTTCGAGGACCCCATGTCCTCCCCTAGTCCTATAGGGTCGTCTAGCCAGTTAGGGTCGTCTAGGTTAAAAGAGTCTAGTCTTAGTTTAGGAGAGTCTAGGGTAGAGAGTCAGGTCAACCCAGCACCCGCCAAGTCCAAACGTCGCCCTAGGAAGCAGCGAGGCAAGGCTATTCCCCGGAGATACCTTCAAGAGTCCAAGTGGGCAGAAGCAGAAGCATTTCCAGAAATCAAAGCATCCATAGTATGCCGCTTTATCATGAAGAATATCATCTCACGGTTCGGAGTGCCAAGCAGCATCGTCACAGACAATGGGCCACAATTCATCTCACAAGAAATTTAGGACCTCTGTAAGAAATACAACGTCACTCTGCATCATTCATCTCCATATTACCCACAAGGCAATGGCCAAGCTGAAGCAACTAATAAAACCCTTCTTAAAATTTTGAAGAAAACTTGTGAATCGCACAAATTCGCCGATTGGCCGGAAAATCTAATAGAGGCTCTATGGGCCTATCGACCTCTGTCCGTACTCCCATGGGGCAAACACATTATGCTCTCACTTATGGGATGGAGGCGGTAGTTCCATACGAGATCTTGATCCCTTCACTAAGAGTTCAACTTGATAAGGAACTTAATCTTGACGAACGTCGAGAGGCGTTGCTAGTCCAGTTGGAACTCTTAGAAGAAAGGCGACTCATGGCGGCCGATCATGTACTCTCATACCAAAGGCAAATCTCAAGGTCTTTTGAAAAGAAGGTAATTGAGCGAAAATTCCAAGAGAGTGATATGGTCTTGAAACACATTTTTATCAAACCTGGAGGTCCAAGGTCTAAATTGCAACCAAATTGGGAGGGTCTGTACGTTGTGAAAGAAGTGTATCTGGGGAACGCCTACCGCCTAGTTAACGCTGAGGGCGTAGAGTTGTCACATCCGTGGAATGGGTTGTACCTCAAAAGATTCTATCCCTAGGTATTTAGGTGTGAGGCCACAACACTTAGATTAGGGATAACCCCATGTTAAGAGTTCGAAGTCTCCTCCCCAATCATCAAGAATTGACATAAGTTAGGACCAACACACACACACGGCAAGCCCGAGCGACTGCACTTAGTAGGTATCGTAGCTATAAAGGCCCTACTTTAGCGATGCTATGGTCATTCTCTCCCAAATTGGTCGAAGTGTAGGGGCAAGGGTCATAAGGGAGAGGTTGTCAACCTTAGGCGTACCCTGATGAGAGGAAGTCTCAAATAGGGATGGTCAAATAGCAAAGGCAAAGGAACAAAGAAGCAAAATAAAGGATAGAAAAAATACATGATAGAATAGGGGCATGGCAAAGAGTGGCAAAGTCCCCGCGGGACGCTCATGAGCACGGTAGTACGCATGCCCCAGACAGTGCGAACACATAAGAAAGACCATAAAGTCCCTACACAACAGACCTAATCTTTGAAGGGTATGTTGCAGGAAGAAGCTAGACCCAACGTCCTTAAAACCTACATTAGACTTTCCTTAAATAGTCTTCCATTTCCCTCTATAAGATCAGGTCATCTCTTAGGTATGGCCTAAGTAGTTGCACTATCAACTAAGAGCAGCCGCCTTGTCACGTCCCGAGAATTACGCAGCGGATATTAGTTCGAAGAATTCGAGTCGATAACCCGAGACGTGAACAGTCGGCAAATAAGCCTCTAGCTAGCACACACTAAATGTAAAATAACATACATCATCACATGGCCCAAATATTGAACTCAACTAATCTTTTATTCAAATCTCAACTCGTTGTATTCCAAATGGAAACTATTACAGGACTAAGACTCAATAAAAGCAAAAGTACAAAATACCTCACTTCCTACTACATTGTTCTAACACTCAAAATAAACTAACTATAGATAGACTCATAATTGGAACGCTCTTCACTCGGACGTATTCCCATCCTCGACTTGCTCTTCCTCTTGAACTTCATAGTCACCTAGATTGGGTAAAAGTAGGGGATGAGCAAACTAGCCCAGTAGGATTTATATCTCAATGTGCGGGCAATGATATAAGTGATTAACAATTTAGAACTAGGTAAGCACGATGAATGTCATATTATGCATGTACGAATAAAACTCATTAAAACATGATACATGAAACAAGTTAGAGAGAGAGTGATCGTGATAGAGCAAGAATATAACGAGCAATATGTTGTCAAGAGTGAGGTATGTAACAAGCAAGCAAGATATCATGTAAATTGCAATAATTGCAGGATGGCCATATCATGCAAGCAAGCAAGCAAGAATGTACGAGCACGATCAAGCAACACTAATTAGGCACGTAGACACTAATGTACACCAAGGAAAGATCCACCAAGAATGCACACTAGGACACGTGTATGTGGTTATTGTATCTATCATTCAACAAGCAAGCAAGACTCCCAGCGCAGATGCAATGCTAGTAATCATTATACCCCATGGTTAACAGTATATTTATGACTCTCCGTCATTGGGGCTAGACTGGAGCCCTTGGACACACGCCGTGCCCGGTCAGCAATCTCATGTAAAATTTTAAATGTAGATACCCACAGTCATTAATAATGGCCAGTGAGAGTTTCAAGATGTAAGTATGTGTAAAGTCATGTTCCTGATGATGATGAGAACAAGTAATAAGCAAATTGAACATGATTTCATGATAACAATGATCAAGAGATAAATTCGGTAGCATAACGGTATGATTTATACTTTAGTTCAATCTTTACATTAATGGCTTTAGTCTAGATTGTAAATCACACTCACGGGAACAAGAAGAGAAAGGAAGTGCACGCTATCTACAGGGAACTTCAATGGTACAACCAACTCGTCGGCCATGTGGGAATCCATGGTCAGAGGAGATTTACGGAGGCCTTGGAGAAAAGGTCACTAGTCTACCGATTCGGAATGACCGGTAGAGAGCTTCCAACTTCCCAAGAAAGGGCTGCCTAGATGTGCAAGTGTGTACACGTCTCAATTCTCAATCCATCGGTCTCAAACTCACGGAAAACACTTAACATGATGGCATGCGAAGACAATGCATTTAACTACACATGGGTTTGCAAGATTTAAAGATAATAATTATCATTTAATCAAGCTAGAACGGTAACAAGAGTCAATCACAAGTTTCATGAATGATCATATCATTAAGAAAGCAATTAGAATAATATTCCTATAATTAAGGCTTTTTAAATGGGTTAAACACTTTTAAGCTATTAAATAGACATCATATAATGATCAGATCCAAGACATACAATTTACACATTAAAATCATATTAAACAGACCTTGGGTATAGCGGTGAGATTTACAAACAAAATAAGTGGGGTTTCAAGCAATATCCTGAGGTCGCGACGGACCCTTGTAAGGGTCGCGACGGGGTCAGATCAGAACGCGACAGTGCCTTGTAAGGATCGTGAATGGCTTGTCTGATCAGGCAGGCAGATCGCGACGGGTGCATATGAAGAAGGCGACATGGCTGTCAGAAAGGCAGAGAGATAGCGACGGGGCGCTCATCGTGTTCAGAATGCGACGGGTTTGCTGTCGCGACAAGACCTCAGAACGCAGCCTATCGGACCGTCGCGTTCATAGGGTCTGCGCCTGAATCTGACAGAGAAAGGACAGTGCTTTGGATTGCGGACCAGACTTTCCCTATTTTGACACAGGGTTGTTCTAAAATTAAGAACAAATTGCACAGTGCATGAAAAATCACGAACCAGTTTTAAACCAACCTAGACATGCAAGGGTGCTTCCAGTAAATAGGAATTAGAAAACAAGGATGGTTTTGACAGGCTTTAATCAAGTCAAACACAAATGTAAAACCAAGTGCAACCTGAAAACGTAGTATCATGTAGCGACCCTATTGCCATGCTTATAACTCTCTAACTATTGACATTTAGACAAAACGTTCAACACAAGACATGACGAGGACTACTAGTAGAAAAACTTTCATGTTGTGAGTTTGCTCTAATTCGGTCTTGAATCACATGAAACATATAAAGAACGGGAAAATCCCTAACAGTGCGCGACTTTGACAAAACGCTTATAATTCAAAATCTACTCATTGAAATTCGATGAAACCAGTGGAAAACGAAATCTAAATTGATGCTCTACACATTGCTATAGGATATGTTAAGGTTTGGCCCGAGAAAACCTACCTTCTGGGTTGAAGAAGTCCCATTTTTCCAGAAAACCCATGTTCAGACCACTTGGAGGAAAACGCTTAATACTCCGTGTATACTGCATGGAATTTGGGCATTCCACTTGGGTTAGAACGTATGCTTGACCATCGTTCCAGGGGTATAGGCCTTGCAATGTTTGGTTATGGTTTGACTCACCTTTGGTCGACTGCAAGTGGATGGTTTGTACAGGTCGTAGCAGACGAGAAGGGGAAGAAGAACGGCTTGGTGTGGACGATCTCCTGCTCCCCAGCCACCAAGAACTCCTCCACACGACCCCAACAAGATGTAAACTCGTCCCCAAGGGTTTGGTGAAGAGTATTTAAGCATCCATGGTGTTTAGGAGTCCTATTGTAACTAGGAAAGAAGAGTTGCGGTTTTGACATATTAGTTTCCTAATTTGAGGATCTCTTCCTCCATTAGAGTGTATGAGGCTTTAGGAAACCTCCCCTCATAGTTAAGCACGAATTTGGGTTGCCAAGAATGCATGTTCTCATCCCAATTCAACTCTAATTGCCTCTTTCTAATTTCAGCTTATTTAAGCTACGAATTTCCATACATTTTCTTGATTCATTTGATTTTTGGGTCATATGTGGTCCATTGGCCCAATTAAGATATTGGGTCATTAATATATAATGTTGGAAGTCTTTCCAACACTTTTATTTAATTGTTGGTTGCGTCGTATTTCCGTGTTAACGGTTTTTCGACTTGTTTCCTAATTTGGATAATCGGTCACAATAACTCTTAAAGCTAGCCCAAATGATTTTTATTGACCCAAATTTCTTGATGGGTCATTAGAGGATATTATTTGAAGTTCTTATATGATTTTTATTTAATTTTCTGACTCAACCGAGTACGTGTGATAATGATTTTTCGACTTATTCATGAATTACGATAATAAGTCGCGAAACACTTTAAACTTGGCTAATCCAATTTTTCTTGGCAATAAATTTCTTTGTGAAACATTTATTAATAATTTTTAGGGTTGATTTATAATTTTTATGGAATTTTACGATGTGTTTGGGCACATACGATAATGATATGTATGTTTTAAATACTACGATGTTATGGAAATTATTTATTTCTATTTATTTGAGTTTTTATATAATTAAAATTTCCGGGGTGCTACACGCCTACAGCATGTCACCCCTAAATGCACGTCCTATCTTAGTAAAGCCTTCGGTGAAAGGAGGAAGCACCAAGACTCCTAAACCAGTGGTTTGAACTGGTCTATGTGTTGTGGCCCAAAAGGGTGAGTACCTTCCGTCTCGCGCGTCTTGTTTTAGGAAGGGCTTGTTGGATCTCTTATTTTGATGATACCTAAATATGATTCATAAATATGTGAAAAATCATGTTTATCATGTTGCATTTATATCTCACAATGTTTCTTCCATGTGCAGCTCAAATAAGGAGTCAACCAAGCCAGTGGTGTCGATACAGTCCAGCTGTGTGTCGACACTAGCTCACTGTCCCAGAACCATGTTTTTAGCAAGGATCCAGTGGTGTCAACATAGTCCAGCTGTGTGTCGACACTAGCATATTGTCCCAGAAGACCAGTTTGAGGCTGATGCTTGGTGTGTCGACACACCTGTGTGTAGTGTCGACACACTTCAGAATTTTTGCAGAATCCAAATTGTTGAGACACGTGGATACTTTTGCTAGGGCTTTTTTTGAGCGGGAATTTCCATTCCCCAGATCCCAAGAGATTTTGTGGACCCATGGGACTATAAATGCCCCTTATCCACTTGGCTTTTAGAGAATAACATCGCAACACCCATCTGCTCTTCCAGTCTTCAGAGCATTCCAAGCTATTTCAGAAGAAGGCTTCAACCCGGCAACCTGCTTCTAGATCTGAAGGAACTGAAGCATTGTACACCTTGGATGATCAATCCAGAGAAGGAATTCAAGCCTTCAAAAGTCTTCTTCCTAGAGCCGAAGTAGAAGAGCTGGTCCCCATTCTTGAAGCAGAAACAGAGACCTTCGAACCAGACATCTCCAACCTTGGTTCTTAATTGTTCTGTCTGGTTCCTCAACTCAAACTCAATCTATACTTTGTGTTTTGTGGAATTGGTGCAGTCCTTGTGCCCAATTTCGTGTGTGTGTGGTCAGATCTGAGATTTCTGAATCTCAGAGTGTGTGTGTTGTTGTGTGACTTTTCTGAACTTGCAAGATAAGCCACATTTGTGTGTGTGTGTGGATGGTGGATGTAGGATACACAGTTGTGTAATCCGAACCACCCTAAATATCCTTGTCTTTGTGGTTTGATTGTGTCTTGCATTAGATGCTTGATAGGCTCGTTAGTATTTCACCATCTAACTTGTCTAAATTGTTCAGAATTGTCATTGATCTTTAGATTTTACTCTTAACTCAATCTCTCAAAGATTCTAATCAAAGTGGTTTTTAAAATTTACAAAAATCTATTCAACCCCCCTTCTAGATTTCTTCATAGCAGGTTTTCTGCAACATTTCATTTGGTATCAGAGCAGGTTCTCATTGCAATTTAAGTGTTTGATCTAACGATCAAAAGTCTATTGTTATGCTAAACATCAAGGGGTTTATTGCTGAGGGTCATTCAGTTACTAGGCCTCCTTTTTTCGATGGATCTGATTATGCTTATTGGAAAAACAGAATGCAAGTGTTCCTAAGAGCACAGGATTATGAGCTCTGGAAGATTGTCGACAAAGGACCTGATGAACTACCTGAAGATGAAAGTCTATGGACCAAGGACCAGATCAAGAAGTCCACACTCAGCTGGAGTGCCATGAACATGATGTAGTGTGCCATCCATCCCAAGGAGTACTCAAGAGTGTCCTCAAGCAAATCTGCTAAGAAGATGTGGGAAAAGCTCCAACTTATCTATGAGGGAACTTCTGAGGTAAGAGAGACCAAGGCAAGGATCTTTGTCTCAGAATATGAAATGTTCAAGAAGACAAGAGCAATGCTGGCTACTTAGAGTGATGAGGATGATGAAGAACAAGAAGAAAGTGGCTCAGATGAGGAAGAAGTGACATGTGTAGCAACCTGAATTTTTGAGAAAAATAAAAATTTAAATAATAAATTAAAAACTCAGCTAAAGGGATATTCAATGAAAAGAGTATTAAATAAAACCCATTAAATGGAAAAGAGTAGTGGGCTTTGCTTAATGGATCCTCTAGAACTTATTGGGTCAAAAATATGAATTTACAAAGGGAGAATAATAAGAAAATACCCTAAATTCGGAGTTTCATTCTCTCTTAATTGGAAAGGGGTTATTAAAGCAATAAAAGTGGCAATTAGAGTTGGAATTGGATTCCTAAACCTACTCCATATAGTCTAGCACGAATTTAGATACTATCCTAACCCAATTAGAGATTGGAAAGCAAGAGAGGAAATGTGGAGTTAGGAAATCTCATAATTAAGAGGAATTTGAGTAGTAGTAGGAATAGGAACTCTTATTTATATAAATACACCTCTTAAACCCTCATGGCCGGCCCTAGCTCGTGCAAAGGGGTTCTTGGACGTGGAGAAGAGGCCAAGGAGGAGGAGAAATCGAGGAGAGGAAGATCCATCAAGCTTCTTCCTTCGTTCTTGGAGTTCTAAGCCCTAGAAGATAAATTGAGTCAAAAGTAGGCATTCTCACGAGCAAAATTAAATTAAACTCGTCTGTGGGTAGTTCCAATCACCAGGAACAAAAGCCCTCTGGATTCCTTCTTTTTCATCGAGCCAATCTTTTGTTCTTGATTTTAGAAGATCTGCAAACATTATAACCCCGAGACATCATGTTTAATTCAAATCTCTATGAATACTTGATCCCATGCTACGAAATTCTTGTTGTAGATACTTCATGTTGTTAGGGATCTTTTACCCCTAAAAGCCCTAAATTTCATCGAGCATGCTGATCGAATTTAATCAATCTTTCTCTCTGTGCCATGTTCTGAATAACTCATTCTTGCTCATGTTCAAACCCTATATGAACCATGCTCTCTATCTAATTTCTATTTTCTGGAAGTACTCTCATATGTCTAGTTTCATTTGTCACTGGTTTCATGATTTTTCATCGTGTATACAATTAGTTATGATTTTCTGAACGACCCTGTATCAAAATCTGATATTTCTGGACCGCAATCCAGGACAGAGCAGAACTCTGTCAGACTCAGGCCACGGACCTGAGAACGCGACGGCCCGACATATCGCATTCTCAAGCCCATCGCGACGCTTCCCTTGTCACTTTCTGAACGCGACAGTACCCTACATCGCGTTCTGGCCTTCTGTCTTGGCAGACCTGTCGCGACCCTTTTCAGGCCCTGTCGTGATCTGCCCTGACCCTGTCGCAACCCTTACTGGCCTACGTTGCATTCACAGGATTTTTGATAAAAACCCATAAAATTTATTGCTCTCACTTTCTACAATATTCTTACACCTTTTTAACAGTCATACACGCAGTAAAAACACCTGTTTTAATGGAGCTATATTGAATGCTCTAAAATACATATTCACGACTTCTTTTCTATCTATGATCTCTCTTACACATGCACACACATGAACCATCTATATATGGCTGAAATCTGGCATAAAATATCTCTTAATGTATCTGGTAATTTATTGCAATAAAGTATATTAATTGCCCTATTTTAAAGGACATGTATTCGTTTCTTGCATTATTTATATACCGATATCGACGCTCCACTGTTCTAGAATTCCTCTAGAACGTCGAGCACCTGTTTTTATATACACACTTTACTTGGCTTGTGGTGAACTCTCCGTCAGATATTCCTTTCGCCGGACTAGTGAACCCTTGCACAAGGCCTCCGTAAGTCTCCTCTAATCATAGATTCCCACATGGTCGACGAGCCGGTTGTACCCTAACACCCATTACACCTTTAGGGATCAATATGATCCAAACGGATATTAGAAGTTTGCTCTTACCTTGAATCACGTCGGACCTCTGGACTTGTGCATAACATGGCCGGCGGAAAGATCGTGAATTCCACCTGACTGCCAATACGACGTGCGCGTGTTGTGCAACTGTTATTATCGCCTATTTACTCATTGTTTTACCGGATGTACCCTTAGCTCTCATCTATACTCTACTCGCTCATCTATTCACGTTCTCTCTACTATCTCGTCTATTCATCTAGTGTTCTTAACTATTCTTGGTACTCTATACTGGCCATTGACTGATTGTCTAAAGATACAATATAACCAATGCCTGGCAATATATAAGGGGCCCGATCTGGTCCTGGAATGTGCGCCCGAAAGTGCTAGTGCCCATGGGAGTTCAATGATCAGAGTGTTTGGCATTACACTCAAGTGCTATCTATCTCTACTATCTATATGACAATCAAAACACAAAACGTGCTATACTCTCTCGATGTCTAGAATGACAAACAAGTGCTATACTCGTCGTGCTATTATTATACTTGTGCTAGTTGTGCTATGGCCATCCTGCTATTCATGCTATACTTGATACTTGTGCTATTTTTGGAAACTATACTCGATCTCGTGCTATTGTGCTATCCTGTTACCTGTTGTGCTATCTCTTGCTATATTTGACTCTCTTGTACCTGCTATCTTTAGATACTCTGCCATTAAATGCGTTAATTATTTAAAGCCTGCTTGAGCCTGAGATTTAAGTCCTACTGGGCGTTATCGCTCACCCTACGTTATTTGATGTTGTGTTCTCAGGTGAGACCGAGGATGACACATACACTCACGAGGAAGGGAATGACCAAGAGTGAAGCCAGGAGTACCCTCGAGTCATTATGTTATCTTAGAGTTGTAGTTAGTTATTTCCATCTATTGCAATGTAATTGGGCCCTATAGAATGGCTCTGATATTAGTGGTTGTAACTAGACATTCGAAAAGTTATTAATGAGAAAGATTTGCTTTAGTATTATTCACTATGCAATGGTTTGATGTCTAGTACTCGCTCTATACCTTTTTCTTGCAACTGTCTTCATGCTCCGATATTCCGCGTCGGGGCGTGACACATGTCTCATGGCTAGACATGAAGAAAGTACTGAGGTAAGTTCTTCTTTTGAGAACTTTACAACTGATGATTAGGAGGAAGCATATGCTGTTTTATTTGAGAAATTGTGTGAAATAAAATTTGAAAATAAAATGTTGAAAAGGAAAATTAACAGCATAGTGCAAAGTCCACAAGAATCTGAGCAAATAAAAGTGTTGAATGATGAAATCAATGACATGAAAGAGGAACAAAAGTGTTTGAATGAACAACTTGATGCCATCAAAGAAAGATGTCAATCCACTAAAAAAGAAAAACAAATCTTGATAGATGAAAATGAAAAACTCAAAAAAGAAAATAGGTAATTCAAGAGGAATTGAAAATTGCCCAGAAAGAATTGAATGACAAGAAAGACACCTTGTCAAAATTTGTTAAAGGCAAACAAAACCTAGATGCTATTTTAGGAGTTTGCATGAACCCTACTAAGCATGGTTTAGGTTATCAGCCTGAAAATAAGAAGAAAGTTGGGCAAACCTTAATAACCTCATTTGTTCAAGGAAGCACTTCTTATGGAAATTCTGAAAAGAACATCAAAGAAAAATCACAAGCAAATTCAAAAACAAAATTTCAAAGTCAAGTAAAAAATTCCAAAACACAATTCAAATATGAAAGAGTTCAAAGAAAAAATCAACAAAATTTGAAATCCAGTGTTAAACCAAATTCATATCCAAGAATGAATAAAAACTTCTCAGTTGGATCTAACTCTTATATAAAAAAGAATAAAGATTTCACACCACAAATGATCATGATATGCACAATCTGCAAAAAATTTGGTCACACTGATGAAAAATGCAGATCAAGAACACATTCTAGGAAAATAAAGCAAATCTGAATTCCAAAACATCTTGTTGTTGAGTTGAAACAATTGATGGGACCCAAAGCAATTTGGGTACCAAAATTCTCCTTTTAAATCTTTTTTTGCAGGAATGTCTTACAGCCCACAAGAAAGATAAGTGGTACCTTGATAGTGGTTGTTCAAGTCATATGACTAGAGATAAAGAAAAGTTTTTCACATTGATTGAAAAAGATGTGGACAAGTGGTTTTTGGAGGTAAGAACAAATGGCAAATCATTGGAACAAGAAAAATTGGTAAGAATCCTTCAAACTCCATTGAGAATGTTTTGCTTGTAGAAGGCCTTGATCATATTTTGAGCATCAGTCAACTTTGTGACAAAGGCCTTAAGGTAATTTTTCAATTCTAAATCATGTGAAATTGTTGAAAAAGATTCTGGAAAAATAAAAAATTTTGGTCAAAGAATTAATAATGTTTACTTAGTTGTTTTGAATGATCATCAACATGAAAATCTTTGTCTTGTTGCCAACCAGCATGATCTATTTCAATTGTGGCACCGAAGGTTAGGTCATGCTAGTGAAAATGTTCTGAATAAATTGTTAAGATATGCTCTTGTGAATGGTTTACCAAAAATGAAGAAAAAGAAAAATGTAATTGTATGTGCTGCTTGTGCCCAAGGTAAACAAACTAGGAAGTCATTCAAATCTGTTGCACCCTTAATTACTTACAAACCCTTTGAATTGTTGCACATGGACTTATTTGGTCCGACTAGGACACTCAGTCTTAGTGGACATAGATTTGGGTTTGTGATAGTGGATGATTTCTCTAGATTTACCTGGGTATATTTTCTGTCTCACAAGAGTGACACTTTAGAAAACTTCAAAGAATTTGTTGATAAAATTGAAAATGCAAAAATAAATAAGATTCATTCCATTCTTACAGATCATGGAGGAGAATTTAACAATAACTTGTTTTTGATTTTTGCAGGAATAAATGAATTGATCATAAATTTGCTTCTCTAAGGACTCCTGAACAAAATGGAATTGTTGAAAGAAAGAATAGGACACTAGTGGAAAGGGCTAGAACATTGTTGATTGAGAGCAATCTTCCAAGAAAATTTTGTGCAGAAGCTGTCAATACTTCATGTTATGTTCTCAACAGGGTAATGGTAAGACCAGTCCTCAAGAAAACTTCCTATGAACTCTTGAAAGGTAAGAAGCCTCACATTGCATATTTTAGAGTTTTTGGAAGTAAAGTCTTCATCCACAACAATGATAAGCATGATCTAGATAAATTTGAAAAAAAAAAGTGATGTAGGCATCTTTCTGAGATATTCTGAGAATTCAAGGTCTTATAGAGTTTTTAATAATGAATCAAAAACTGTGGAGGAAACTCCTCATGTCATATTTGATGAAAACTATGAAAAATCTAATGACCATGATTTCTATAGGAACCATGAAGAAGATGCCAAAATTCTTGGAAAAGAATCAGATCAATCAGTGGAGAATGAAGAACTTGGTGAACATGAAGATGTGTCGACACAACAAAACACTGAGTCGACACCAGAGCAGGTAAGTACAACGACAAGAGGTAATTTCAGATACTCTAAAGCTCATCCACTTGAGAATGTTGTAGGAAATGTCAATGATAAGGTTCAAACAAGATCTCACTTCAAAAACATCATTGAACAAGATCAAATGGCCTTTTTATCTCAAGTGGAACCTAAAAATATTGAAGATGCATTAAAAGGCAATTCTTGAGTAGAAGCAATGCATGATGAATTGAATCAATTCAAAAGGAATAATGTATGGAGTCTAGTTCTCAGAAATTCTAAAAGCTCAATAATTGGAACTAGATGGGTCTTTAGAAATAAATTGAATGAAGAAGGAAAAGTTGTAAGAAATAAAGGTAGACTGGTTGCCAAAGGATATAATCAAGAATTTGGAGTTGATTTTGAGGAATCCTTTGCACCAATAGCTAGGTTAGAAGCAGTCAGAATTTTATTAGCATATGCATGTTCCAAAAATTTCAAATTGTTTCAAATGGATGTGAAAACTACTTTTTTGAATGTTTACATAAAGGAAGAAGTGTTTGTTGCTCAACCTCCTGGATTTGAAGATCATGATAAACCTAACCATGTTTATAAACTGCATAAAACTCTTTATGGTTTGAAACAGGCTCCAAGAGCATGGTATGACAGATTGAGCAGTTTTCTGGTTAGTAAAAATTACTCCAGAGGTAAGGTGGATCAAACTCTTTTCACAAAATCAGTCCACAATCACATCATTGTAGTTCAGGTATATGTGGATGATATCATTTTTGGCTCCACTAATCCTTCACTGTGTGAAGAATTTTCTAATCACATGCACAGTGAATTTGAAATGAGTTTGATGGGAGAATTATATTTTTTTTCTTGATTTGCAGGTTAAACAACTTGAGGATGGATTCTTTATTAATCAAGCCAAATACATCAAAGAATTGCTCAAAGATTCCATTTTGAACAAGCCAAACCAGCATCTACTCCCATGAGCACAAGCATCAAATTGGACAAAGATGAAAAAAAGGTAAATTGGTTGATGCAAAGCAATACAGAGGTATGATTGGATCTCTCTTATATCTTACTGCAAGTAGGCCAGATATTCAATTTAGTGTATGTCTTTGTGCTAGATTTCAGTCTAGTCCAAAGGAAAGTCACTTGCTTGCAGTTAAGAGAATTTTTAGATATCTCTGTGGCACTTGTGATTTGGATTTATGGTATCCAGCTGGATGTCATGCTGATTTGATTTCATGTTCTGATGCTGATTATACTGGATGTAAGCTTGATAGAAAGAGTACTAGTGGATATTGTCAATTCTTAGGAAATTGTATGATAACATGGGCATTCAAAAAGCAACACTCAGTTGCACTTTCTACTGCAGAAGTAGAATATGTTGTTGCAGGAAGTTGTGCAGCTCAAGTGTTGTGGATTAAAAGTCAATTGCTTGACTACAATATTGATATTGGATGTTCATCTATCATGTGTGACAATACCAGTGCAATCAATCTGTCCAAAAACCAAATTCAACACTCTAGAACAAAACACATTGAAATTAGGCATCATTTTCTAAGAGATAAAGTTGCAAACAAGAACATTAAATTAGAATTTATCCCTACTGAAAAATAAATTGCAGATATTTTCACAAAACCTTTGGCTGAGGATAGGTTCACATCTTTAAGAAGAGAACTTGGAATATGCAACATGGAATAAAAAAAAAAAACAAACTGATTTCTTATGCAAAAATTATGAGGCATATCAAATAGTGATTAGTGGAAGAACAAGTTATGCTTGTTTGAAAACTATCATTATGTGTTGAGGGAAATCCTCCGCCAACTACCCATGATTTATCATGTGTAAGAATCATTAATTTCTGAAATTAAAAAAAACATGCTTGTACTTGAATGATTATTTACTGAAATTGACTACTGAGATCCAGTTTGTATGGCTTGAATGTTGAATGCTTCGATGATGCTTATGTTGAGGGGGAGCATTTCTACTTGAGAAGCAAAGGTAAGTTCTGAGAATTGATTTCAAGGGAATCAGAACTGTTCATGAAGCCTTGTGAGAACAAGATATTTTGGTTGATCAAAAAATGCTGAGAATTTGTGAGTTTATGTAAATCTTCTGAATTGTGAGTAAATCTCTTATTGAATCTTGTCAATACATGTTCATCCCTGCAGTTCTCAACTCTTCAATCTGAATCAAATCCAATCCTTTTGACTATCTTGTCAATTCCTTTATTGAAGAAGGATTTTTTTTTATATGAAAAATAGATGAGATCAATAACTCAGGGGGAGCTAAAGACTTCATTGCTATTTTCTCTCATCAAACCAAAATTAATTCAAAGTGTTAATAAATATCTAAGACATGAAATGTTCATTAACTATTCTAAAGAAAACAAAGATTGACCTCTTAATTGCTATAACATATTCTTTCAGTCAACACTCTTTTATATTTTGATCTTCTAAAGTAACTTGATTTCTTTAATGGAATTATGATCAATTGAGTATTGACTTTACACAATTCTTTTAAGACTGATAAAGAGTAAAGTTGTGTCAAATATCTTAATATTCATTTTCAAGTGTTCTTTTGATAGAGCAATGACACAAATACTGAGAAACTGTACACCTTCACAAAGAATGAAGAGCCATGTATGCCATGAAGTGTTTGTGTTAACTCTGTTCTAAGGGGTCAATTTAAAATATTTTTTTTAATGATAACTGAGTAACTGGAAATATTGGCGTCTGATAAACATATATTTCTATGTAAAAAGGTTTTCATTCACCCCTTGAAGTAGGATAATGAGTAAATCTTTAGTAACCAGGGACTCTGGTGTGTAAAAATTATGTGTACTTGAGTGAAAAAGATTTACTACATTTGAATGTTCATTCCTTTAATGTTAAAGAAAATTCAATCAAACAAAATGGACAACTTAAACTCAAATCAGATCTTTTAAGGTTGTTTAATTTCAATACAAATTATCTTAATCCTGAAGAAATCACATTACTTTGGATTAGAAAAGTATCAAAGATTGTAATTGACTGCATTGAATGTTCTATGTCAATTAAATTGTCATCTAAGTACTTCAGAACTTTTAATGATCAATTTTTGTCAGATATCTCTCAACCCACTGAATTTATAATGGGATTATGATGAGAAATTGGAAATGATTTCTTTAACATATTAAAAATCCTTGAATGATTGATATTAGATATTTTTCATCATAACAAAGACCTTCCTTCACTTTTTTCTCAAAAATTCAGAAATTCTTTCCAAATCAGGTCGACACACACTCTTCCCGTGTCGACACTAGAGTCTGTCAGGTCGACACACTCATTCTGTTGTGTCGACACAACTGGGCTCTTCCGCCAGTCCCTATTTAGGGTAAATGAACCGGGGGTTCATCTTATCCCCCATCTTGTGGTTTCGAAACCATCTTTATATGCCCTATTCCCCAGGTCGACCCTACCACTTGCAATTTGCATTCCATTTGAACATCTTCCCTCCATCCAACATTCTTGGAAACGATCCCCTGCGTTTCCAGTTTTCTCTCTTCAACCCGTCCAACCTTCATTCCTTCCCATCTTTCCCTCCATCATGCCTCCCAAACATACTCCCAGGAGAGGAGCAAAGTCCAGGGCTACTGCAAGGGGCATTGTGATTGAAGAGCCACAACCGGAAAGGAGGAGCAAGTTTCGACATGATATTTTCAAGAGAAAAGGTGTGTCTTCTCCTTCTGAGACTCCATCAAAGCGAGGAAGGCAGACTCCTCAGAGTAAAGGCAAGTCTCCTATGCAATCTCGCTACCCTAGGAGGAAGCTTCTTCCGGATTCTAGTGACTCCAGTGAAGAAAATTCATCTTCTGAATCTTCTGATTCTTCTGGGACTCTAGTGGTAACTCCATCTCAGATTGCTACAGAAGGAAGATCCATTCTCAAGCCAAGGGCTGTAGAGCTGTCTGACGAAGCTTTTGCTCTTGCATTCCCAGAATTTATCACCTTCTTTCAATTTCAAGGATGGTTACAGTTTATTTCTGAATTCAAAACTTTTTATCCTCGTTTGGTTCAAGAGTTTTATTTGAACTTGGTGGATACCACAGAAGGGTTCAAGTCAGAGGTCAAAGGTGTTGCTATCTTGTTTACTCCTGAGTTAGCTTCTGATTTATTTCATTTTCCAAATGCTGGTGAGGATTATTGCAAGTATGAGTTTAATCTTCATGAAGCCTATACTCTCCTTACTGGGCTTCCTCATGACAAGAAGGATACTAGACAAACTCATGTTACAAGATTCAATACAAACACATTTCCTCTTGTTCTCAGACTGATACATCACATCCTTACCACCATTATCACACCTCAAGGTGGTGGTAGGAACAGACTGACTGACATTCAAAGGTTTGTGATGTTTTGTATGAAAAAGAATGTGAAAATTAATCTGAATTTGATCTTGTCTCAAATCATATCTGAGACAATCAGGAAAGATCTTCGTAGATCATTACCATATGCTGCACATCTCACAGTTGTATTCAAGCATTTTGGAGTTTCCTTTGTGAATGAAAAAGTTCAGAAAATTCCTCAGAATAACATATACTATTTGCATCATTTGCAAAAGTTCATGGGATTTAGAATTGAAGGAGATCAAGTGATTAGAGGACCAGCTGGAGAGCCAGAGCCTCCAGTGGAGAATGTTCAAGAGGAAATTGCTCCAGAAATTGATGTTCCTCAGGCTGATTCAGTGGAACAACCACATGTTGAAGTTGAGGCTCCTTTTGAAACACTAGTTCCTTCTACACCTCATGTATCTCCAACTCCTTCCAGTATGATTGTCCCTCTAAATGTTTTCCATCAATATCATAGCTCAGCTTCCACTTCTTCTGGTGGATTTTCTGTTCCACCTGAGCTATACAAATTTCTCCAAGTTCAGTTTGACAATCTCAACTCTTCTATGAGAGAAATGTCTGATAGATTTGAGCTTCGGATTCAAAGATTGGAAAACTCTGTTAATGGTCAGTTTGTTCATCAACAAGAAGCAGCTGAGCATGCCACCAGATGATTCAACAGGTTAATTGGCACATTGGGTGATGCTTGTACCCAACTTCAAGATCTTCAGCTCAAGACTCAAGGTGTTCTAGATTCCATCTTTGACAATACTCAACAAGGACTTCATTCTAGCAGAGAAACTGTGACTCAAGTATCAAAGACTCGTTTGTCCTTTGCTCATCTTGTTGAAGACATGGACAGAATGAGGACTCTTATTACACATATTGATCAGGAAATGGCAGCTCTTCGGTCTGATTTCAGTAACTTCAGACAACATGGCATAGTTCCTGGTTCATCCTCTGCCTCTCCTCACATGGCTCAAAGCATAGGTGTCTTCCAAGAGAATATGTATGAAAACCATCATAGAATGGAAGACCTTTTGCATACAAGACGTTCAACTATGCAAACTCAGATGATAACCAATTTGTCTGCTTTGGAAGCAAGGATGAAGAACATTGAAAACATTTTACTTCCAATTCCTCCTCCTCCACCTCCATCTAAATCATGTTTCTTGTTTTATTTTGATGATGTCAAAGGGGGAGAAAGGACCATTTTGGATAGATTATTTACTATTTTGATATTTTGGTTGTCTATTTTGGTTGTTGTCTTTTTAACATGCTAGTGAATGGATATATACATTTTGGCTGATGGACATTTTGGTTATTGGGTGCTTGTATGGTTGATCATTTGATTGTGATAAATGAATGATATGACATGATTGCCTGATTGAAATGATGATTTTTTTTTTGTCATGGAATAACATGAATGGATGCTTTTGAAATCACATATGTGAGAAAATCAAGGTTAATTGATGAATCATAGTTGCCATCATCGAAAAGGGGGATTGTTGGATCTCTTATTTTGATGATACCTAAATATGATTCATAAATATGTGAAAAATCATGCCTATCATGTTGCATTTATATCTCACAATGTTTCTTCCATGTGCAGCTCAAATAAGAAGTCAAACAAGCCAGTGGTGTCGACACAGTCCAGCTGTGTGTCAACACTAGCTCACTGTCCCAGAACCATGTTTTTAGCAAGGATCTAGTGGTGTCGACGCAGTCCAGCTGTGTGTCGACACTAGCATACTGTCCCAGAAGACCAGTTTGAGGCTGATGCTTGGTGTGTCGACACACCTGTGTGTAGTGTCGACACACTTCGGAATTTTTGCAGAATCCAAATTGCTGAGACACGTGGATACTTTTGCTAGGGCATTTTTTGAGCGGGAATTTTCGTGCCCCCAGATCCCAAGAGATTTTGTGGACCCATGGGACTATAAATGCCCCTCATCCACTTGGATTTTAGAGAATAACATCGCAACACCCATCTGCTCTTCCAGTCTCCAAAGCATTCCAAGCTATTTCAGAAGAAGGCTTCAACTCGGCAACTTGCTTCCAGATCTGAAGGAACTGAAGCATTGTACACCTTGGATGATCAATCTAGAGAAGGAATTCAAGCCTTCAGAAGTCTTCTTCCTGGAGCCAAAGTAGAAGAGTTAGTCCCCATTCTTAATGCAGAAACAGGGACCTTCGAACCAGACATCTCCAACCTTGGTTCTTAATTGTTCTGTCTGGTTCCTCAACTCAAACTCAATATGTACTTTGTGTTTTGTGGAAATGGTGCAGTCCTTGTGCCCAATTTCGTGTGTGTGTGGTCAGATCTGAGATTTCTGAATCTCAGAGTGTGTGTTGTTGTGTGACTTTTCTGAACTGGCAAGATAAGCCACATTTGTGTGTGTGTGTGGATGGTGGATGTAGGATACACATTTGTGTAATCCGAACCACCCTAAATATCCTTGTCTTTGTGGTTTGATTGTGTCTTGCATTAGATGCTTGATAGGCTCGTTAGTATTTCACCATCGAACTTGTCTAAATTGTTCAGAATTGCCATTGATCTTTAGATTTTACTCTTAACTAAATCTCTCAAAGATTCTAATCAAAATGGTTTTTTTAATTTAGAGAAATCTATTCAACCCCCCTCTTCTAGATTTCTTCATAGCAGGTTTTTCGCAATATTTTAGGGCTAACGTCGGCTTTAGGCGTCTTTCAAAAACTTAAAAAAAAAAATCAAATATTTCAAAACTCCAAAAAATTAAATATTTCAAAAACTCAAAAAAAATCAAATATATCAATACTCCAAAAATTCAAATATTTCAAAACTCCAAAAAAATTAAATATTTCAATACTAAAAAAAATCAAATATTTCAAAACTCCAAAAAATCAAATATTTCAAAACTTCAAAAAAATCAAATATTTCAAAACTCCAAAAATGAATCAAATATTTCAAAAACTCCAAAAAATTCAAATATCTCAAAACTCCAAAAATATTTTCAAAATCCCAAAGAACACTTTACTCATTCATTCATGCATGTCATTTATTTATTTACGTCTTTTCGCCTATTTTAATAAGGCTTAGCCCTTTGACCATTTATCGAGATTGGTCACTTGTTATGCTTAAGGCAAGGGGCTAAGTCGAAGAACGGATCTAACTTGTCTTCATGGTTTTCCTAAGTGTGTAGGTCGCAGTAGAAGAAAGAAAGCGGCACTCATATCTCACTCGTCACTGTCACACAATCACATAGATAACAAGATCCCATTCTATTCCATTCTATATATACATCATCATCATAACATGAACAAAAAAGGGGAAAAGTACAAGCCCTCAACCACTCTCCCCTGTACCCTCAGGCGGGCGGGAAGGTGGAGGGGCCATCTCCCTCAGTCCAGTAGTGCTCCCCTCGGCCGCTCCCTCGCGCCGTCGTCCCTCCTCCTCGTTCCTCCGCCGTCCGGAGGAACCTGTCAAGTAGTGCCCTTTCGATCCGCTAGGGATGCCGCTCCTGCTGACCGACGAGCGACTGCGCCCGACCAGGGAGAAGGCTCTCTCCAGCCCCCTCATCTCTGACCTCAGCAACTCATGGCGATGCTGCTCGCTCGCTAGCTGGGAGCGAAGCTCATCCACCTCCTGGCACAGTCCTGTCGCCTCATCCGACTGAGGGCGTAGGCGCAACTCCTCCATCTCCGCCTCTAGTGCGGTCGTTTGCGCTAAGGCATCCCTCAACTCCGCCTCCAGCAAGTCAAACATTTGTCAATAAGGGAAATAAAGAGCAAGGGCCAAGTAATCAATAACTCACCCGCTCACGTAGCTGGGCCATGGCATCCTCCGCCCAGGTCACTACTGCTTCCAACTGACCCTCCGGCATAGAGCGGCCAGGCTCGTCCCGAGAGGTGGAAGCACCCCCCACCATCTGCTGAGCCCGCTCCAGCTCGGCACACTGCAAGAAGAACACAAGAGTCAGTCAATTAAAGTCAAGAATAGAAAGGACAGGAAATAGAACACTCACCAGTGTAGACGCAAGATTTGGCCCATCCCCGCATGGTTCCATGGCCCAATAAGGCTTGTTTGACCATTTGTTGACTTGCCTCGGATCCCATGAAGACGGCAGCATCGACCGCCGTTGACTACATGTTGGCGGCTAGCCCCATGGACGTCGACTCCGTTTGGCGGCCACCTATGTGGACGTCTGCATGGCGTTGGCGGAAACATTGTTGGACGTCAACCTGGTTTACCTGGTCTGCGCAACTGCCCGAGATTCCAGCCCACTATGCGCCCTCTCCTCGCCCATGCAGCGCATGGGGCCATTCCCAACGGGCAAATGGGCCACCTTGGCACCCCCTTGACCTAGTAAAAATCCTATGTGGCCCCCTCTCATTGGTCCAAGGCTTAACACTTGGATTGCCACTTGTGCAAGTGTGTTTCTTCACACTTGAGCATCCAAGGCCCCTTGGCTGCGCCCCACTGCCTATATAGGTAGTCCTTAGGCCTTCTAAGGAGAGGGGGAGAGGCTAGACGAGCTACACCTTACATGCCTTGAGAGAAGAGAGAGAAAGTGCACCAAAGTCTCTACTCTTGTTCCCACTCTTTCTCTCAGCTCTTTGAGCATCCAGAAGGCTTCACCAAGTGCTGGAGGAGCCCACAAAGGAGCTAGCCAAGCTGTAAAATGAGGATCATCTCCCTCCTCTCTTCCTCTTTCCCTTTTCTCTCTCTTAGTTCTTGCATGTCATTCACACACTCACATACACCCTAGGCACATAGGCCACCTTCCTACACACCCAAAAGGGGGTTTTCAACCAAAAAAAGGAGGGAAGAAGGGTGGTCATAGCACTTGGCCACCCCTCTTCTTAAGCCTGAAACCGGTACGGGGCTCTCCTTTTGGGCTTCTTCTATATATTTAGGACATTTACTGCACATTCTTAGAGTCTAATTGAGTCCTTTTTTGTGGCAGGAACGTTTCAGAAGAGACCGTGGAGCTTCCTTTCTTTGGCCGACCGAAGAGAGGAAAGTTGAGCCCTACAATCCACCGTTGCGCGAGGCTACAACACCGACGTGATCATTCTACCTCCTTGGGCACAGGTAAGGCCCTGGCGATCACAACATCTCCCTTTCCTTTACTAGTTTCTTGGTTTTCTCCCTAGTCAACTCAGTCAACTGAGGAGTCAACGAAGTCAACTGGTACCCATTCAACGCCAACGAGGGAGTGGCAACATTCGTGAACCTCCGGAGGATCCAACAGCAATCGGGGTGCGCGGAACGGGGCGTCCACAACTCTTCTTTGGCGATCGCGATGGGACCAACAGTGCTGCCACAGTTTTAGTCTGCAACCAGGTAAACGGCAAGCGATAGTGACGTTAATCCAGGTAAGCGTCCACTCTTCCTGCCGTTTATTTCATATTAGCATCCATATATGTTGTTGTTTACTATCTATCAGCGTCAGTCGATCATGCCGTCAACTTGTTTCTGATGAACTGAGCGTCCATGTGCTTGCTGTTTATTTCACAGAAGTCTTTTTTTTTTACTGTTTTGATTGATTTCTTTTTCTGTTTGCTTCCTGTCTATCCTCTAACGGTCCTCAGTCATGGGGGGTTTCTTTTTCTCATCTGTTCTAGCCTCCCCACACATTTTAGGATAGCCCCTCCTTGGTTCACAACCTTTTATCCGGGGATTCCCTCTCGGGTAAATCGGGTTGGCTCCAAGGGGAACTCTATAAGTCCCTAAATTCCGTGGATTCCCTCATGGTACGGGGCAGGAGGACCTTTACCCTCCCATTTAGATTGCCTATTCACCCGGTTTTGAGTAAGTTTGGAGAGAACCGGCCTTGTCAAGTCAAGTTAACACACAACTTCAACTTCTAAAATTTTGGGGACGTTGTTTGATAACATTGTTTGGTAGAAATTCATATTTCTCCTAATAACAGTATAGTTAATCGACTTAACCATCCTAAAATCAGTAGGTTGTGTTGCTAAATGGACTCTTGGTTGAACTCTATCAACATGTCTAATAATCCGGAATTTGAATATGATGACAATATCAATGATGAGTTTGTCGGTATGGTTAACACTAATGTTCAGCCCGAGGAGTCGGTTCAATCTTCTTCTCAGGCCGACAATGAGGAGAGTGTGAGTTTGAGGGTCAACCCCACCTATGCCCAAGAAGTTCAAGAAGACCCCGAATTCCCCAAACTCCTCTCCCGCTATTCGCCCGAGGACATCATTTCAATGCTTTCTAAGCATACCGTCCGGGCAGCGGCCTCTCCTTCCTCTCCATCCCCTACTCCTCTCCATGCTTCTTCATCTAGGCCCGCTCCTAGGCCCATCACCCCTTCCCGAGTTCCTATCTCCCCTATCCCCATCTCCACTCCTATTCCTCCTCCTAGTCATCTACCTACTCCCACTCCAACCCCTCCATCCGTCTATCCACCTTATGTTCAGCCCACCCCCCCTGCTCAATCCGAATCCATCTTCCGGTCCGAGATGGAAGGCCTTGTTAGGAGGCTCTTGGCTGAGTCTCTGTCCCTCTCCAAGCCTCACTCTCTCCAGAACTATTGTAAGCTCCCCAATGCCTATTTTCCTCTGGGTTTCAAGGCTCCAAAATACCACAAGTATGACGGGACCACCGACCCCCAATTCCACCTCGCCGGCTTCACCATGGATTCCCACCGGTGGCTGTACGATCGGGTCCTCTTAGTCCACCTCTTCCAACAATCGTTAGAAGGGGAGGCTTTGAGATGGTTCACCGCCTTACCCGCATCGGATCTTATTAATTTTGACATAATCTCCGAACGCTTCATCTTTCATTTATCTTACATGGCCACCCAAGTCCCCACACTCCCCAACTTGGTGGCCGAAAAGATGAAGCCAGACGAAGACTTTGTCACCTTCGCCAACCGTTGGAGATCCATGGCTTCGAGGGCCGACCTTCCCATCCCGGAGTCCTAAGCTATAACCATGATCGTTACCAATACCACCCCTTTGCTCCGATCCATTCTGATGCTTAGTGAGTTCCCCTCCTTTGCACATCTTTATAACCGAGCTAGGGTGGTCCAAAATTAGATCAATGACTCCTCCCTCCCACCTTTCTTTGAAGGGAAGCCCAAGGGACGAAGGGCTCCGCGGCACCTACCACAGAGGGGGTGGCCGTCAATGAGTCCATCAGCGCTTGTAGTCAGCCGTTGAGGCCTCCTAACAAGCCCTCCAATCCTCATCAGTTCCCGTCACACCCCTCCAAGCCATACTCGGCTGTTCCTCCTCCTTCTGGCTATACCCATCCTGGAGCCAGAAGGTCTCATTATCCTGCCCTCCCCGAAACCCTTGAGGAAGTATTCTTCGCCCTTATGTCTTGTGACGCTATCCGACTTCCCCCGCAAAAGGAAAGCGTCAATCCAAGGGCCGATACCTCAAAATATTATCCTCATCATAGGGCTCATGGTCATGAACTCCACAATTGCTTCACCTTTCGTGACTGGGTGTATGACATGAACGACCAAGGTAGGATAAATTGGGAGGATGTCAAGGTAGCCATAGCCAAGTCTAGGTATACCAATAGAGACCTTGGTATTGTGCAAAACCCTCTCCCCAACCACCAAAGCAACTACAATCCCTCTTCCTCTAAGTCCCAGGAAAACGTCAATACCATGACACATTCCGAACCCCGGGTCATGAGAAGAGAACAATAATGGGGGGTAGAAGGTTTTGAGGAGTGGTACCCATGTCCCTCCGTAGAGTCTCAGGAGCCCTCCACCACTGTAGACGTCATCCTAGAAGAGTGACCCTTAGTGCTTATCCGATCGGCTCCTTAGGATGCCTATCCTTCCATTCCTATTCCCCCTTCCTATGAGTCATCCATCCATAACACCAAACCCCTCCAACTCATTCTCCCTAGGTCCTAGGAGGATGTTCATGTCACGCTCCGAAATCGGATTGTTCCTCCGCCCCCATGGACATCTCAAGATGAGGAGGATAATGCCCCTACCACATGCCGGCACCGAATATGATATTCTGCAACACTTGGACAAGACTCCCGCGAGGGTGTCCATCTTAGAATTGATTCGGAGATCGCCGTCCCATCAGTCCACCCTCCTCCAATTCCTCCAGAAAATCATGGTCAATGATGACCTTCCTCCCAGCGGGGTAACCAATGCCATCCTCTCCCTTACCCAGGGATCCTCCATTTCCTTCTCGAACAAGGATCTTGCTGCCCCCGAGTGTCACTCGCTTCCTCTTTGCCTCACTGTTACTCTCAGTGGGGTTTCAGTAGACTCCACTCTTATTGACACCGGGGCGTCCATTAATGTATGTCCGATGAAGACTCTCAAACAATTGGATTTGGGGGAGGATAATCTGGAGAAGATCTGCTCCACGATTGTTGCCTATGATAACTCCAAAAGGGTTGCCAAAGGTAAAATTGCTCTCCAACTAGAGATTGGACTTGTCACCATGTCATCCGAGTTTCTAGTTTTGGATGTCGATCTAGCCTATAAGGCCATCCTCGGTCGTCCCTGGCTAGAACAAACTCTAGGGGTCCCTTCCACCACCCACCAATGTTTCAAGTTTCCATTCAATGGGCGGGTTATCAAGATCAAGAGCATTCCTACCTTGGAAACCCTCAATTCTATCACTTCAGAGCAGATGCCGCACCTATTCATTCCGGACAAGGGGAAGAAACCTGTCATGTCTCTCTTTGACCTCCCCTGGCCTCTTGATTTGAACCAACCTCCCCTTTTGGATGAAGAGCTCGAGACTGTCCCATGTCCCCAAGGGAAAGGTTGGGAAGTAATGGCTAAGATCGGCTATATTCATGGCCGAGGGTTGGGTAGGAACAAACAGGGTCCTGTCTATAGTGTCTAAACAAGAAGGTTGTTAGATAGGGCGGGTTTAGGCTTTCATCCGGACCCCATTCATCCGGATCCATTCATACCCTATCAACCTCTTACCTGGACCCTGAAGGAGCACTTCATTCAGGGACCCCTCCAATCAAAAACTCGGGAACCCATGATAGAGGAGTTGTTCGACTCCGAGAGCGAAGAGGAAGAGGAAGAAGCTGCCGAAATTGAGGAAGTCTATGAAGACTTTGGCCTTCTCTCGCTCTTTGGTTCTGACTCTCCATCACCCCCATCTCCTTCCCAGTCTCCCTCAACCGAAGTGTGTTTGGTACACGACTCTTGTGACGGACCGGGGTACTTATGCCCAATAAGGCTCCATATCCAGATCCGCCTCCCGCGAACGGACTGAAGTCTCGCAAGGGATATCTCACACACGTGTCCAGTAAGAGTATAAAAGACAAACCACAAGAATATAAGACACAAGAAAGTACATGTGCTCATATCTGTTCACAAATTTGTACAACTGTCCCATTACATTAATACATGTCCAATTTAAAAAGTACAACTACCTGGGGCATACCCCGAGGGAGCACAAGCTCACACAACACTAACTACTAAACTACTGCTGGTGGTACAAGTCTGACGCAACGCCACTGCAAGCCAAACACACGGTAAGCCCTGAAAAGAACTGTAGGGGAGTGAGCCTCAACAAGTCACTGGCTCAGTAGGGGCTACCCACAAGCAACTCCGTAAGCACAATACTCCTCAACCCCAATGGGTCTCACTGGCAACAACAATAGCCAAACCATTTCATGCTCACATCATTACAATAAATAACAATTGAACATACTCATGATAATAACATAACGTTCTCAAAAGACAAGTAGGGCTATAGGATTAACATAAAATCATTAGTCAGCCCAACTACTAAAGTGCCTAAACCACAGTCTCACTGGAACACTGCTACGACAACGGGTTGTCTAAACTATAAGCCACACAGGCAGGTCACTGCCTAAGCTGCAAGCTTCACAGGCAAACCTCAAACACTTGAATAACAGGACTGCTAAACAAGAGCTGGTCCTTTATACTCCAAACCACACTACATCGGATACTACATACAAGGTAACAGAACTGGCTACCACGAAGCCAATCCATAACATACTAAAACTATAATTGGAATCATACCTAAGAAGAGTAAAACACAACAAGTGGAAGGTCTCACACGGCCTCCACAGAGCATAGCTCTACTAAACCACAATTTGCCTAAGCCACAAGCCTCATCGGCAAAATACCCACAAAGGTAACCTAATTAATAATCACAAACTAATCTACAATAAAATATAAACAAAGATGTACTTAAAACAGTTAGAACACAACAAGTGGCAAGTCAAACCACAAGACCTGCACAACACACGAGAACCTAAAAAGGTTGGTACACAATGTATTACCACAAAACTACAAAGTAACCCACGAAGGGAACATGTACCTGCTACTCTGAGGTACCACAACACAAACATCCGAACAAAGGGTACAGAAGGTGGTAAACACCACACTGAACCACAATTATATTATACTATCATTTAGGCACAACATTACAGGTAAAACCTCAACCGGCAAGTCACACAAACCACAACTCAGTCACAACTGTGCCAACACCAGGGCACACCTCAAACGAGTCAAACCTCGACCACGAGTCATAAACCGCAAACTCACGACAGGTAGCAAAGCACGAGTCGGAAGGGAACGACGCCACCACACGGGAACGGACTACTGGCTGATCAGGCCAGTATCCAACCCGGACAACACAACACAAGAACAACCTCTCAGCCTCGCAGTCACGGATGAAAGGTCCAACTGCCGCTCCACAAGGAAGGAGTCAAACAACTGTGGAGACCAACCAACACCACACCTGCAGACACACAACTGCAGGCCCATGCCTGGCACCTCTAGAGTCTCTGGCCGGAGCACTCTAAAGTGAGGCACTGGAAAACATGACTAGCTGGGGACCAGTGACGTCTACTGGTGTCCGTACCCCCAACTACGAGCGCGCTACAAGCGACAAAAGAACAAACTCTGGGAAGTAGCTGTCCCACTGCCGTCTTTCCCTCAGCCGGACGTACAACTCAAACACAGGAGTGAGGGTGTCCAGGAAGACGACACAGACCTCAACGGTACAACACAAGTACTGGGACAAAACCCCGAGCACACAAACACACGTGCCTGGCTCACAAAGAACCTGGGGTACCCGACTAGAGAGGCATTCCGGAATAGGCGCCGGACCACCACACTCGGCTAGCACAAACCACGATACTTACACATATAGCCTTTACTTATAATTTACGATATACAAGTGTTAGGATTAGCTTAACATCGGTCGTCATATGACCCCAAAGCTATCCCACACCAACACAGACCTGAACCACAAACTTGCCTATCATTGGTCATCTCATGACCACCATGGCAACACACACCACTTACTTCATAAATCAATATAATATTATTCAAAAGACAACAACGGACCAGGGCTAGGTCGGTATGGACCTTCACTGCCCAAACACCACAAAGTCATGGCTAGGCTCATACAGGAACCTCACTGCCTAGTTACTACGACAAATTATAAGAATTACTTTACAACAAAGTGTGTAGTACTCACACACTCAAACCACGTAAACAACACGTGTATATTACACCCTGATTGGTGTACCACACGTCTACCACATAAACCAGATGTCCAACACATGGACAACGCACTCCAAGAGTGCCACGGGTGCCAACGCACCACATATACTACGTAAAGCAATTACGTACATCACACATCATTCACGTAAAACATGCCCATTACATGAGCAGTATGCTCCAAGAGCATAACAAGTGCACTGGCTCACACCGTTCATCGCCATGCACACACAAACACACAATACTCATAACCAGAAAAGCTACGTAAACCACACTGCATGAGTACATGCACAAGTTGGCGGCAACATCGACTGCCGCTTATAAGAAATAGACGGCAAGCGATCTAGCCGTTTATATCTCGACTGATGAGCTTAGCGACAAGCGATCTTGACGCCAAGTTCTCCGGCCTTAAACCCTGCAGAAACCCTAATCCAGCTCTACAGGTTTTCCAACCGTTAAAACTACAAGAAAATGTACTAGAACGGTTCTTTAAACATGCATGAACCCAAAACAACCCAACACAACATGCTACGTACATTAAATTACTCAAACCACCCATTATCCCTTCATGGTGCAACTTAATCCGAAAATGCATTATCATGCTGATTCAGGTAGTTAAGTCGTGTTTTAATGTTTCTAACAAGCTAACAGGGATCGACCCCTACCTCAGAACACGCTCAAACCTCCCGCAATCTCCTGGTTCACACCGAACCCTCCGCGAGCTCCCACGGGAATTGCACCACGCCACGACGTTTCCTCGCGCGATTCGTCACTGCCACACGTTCCACGGTCCTCCAAGCATCCTTCAGAACCTGTTGGAAGCTCTAGAAACACTGGAATGCGAAGCTAGGGCAAGGGGAAGAGAGAGGCAGGTGGGAAACCTGCTCTCGGGTGACCCTATAACCTGCAGAATTCTCAGGTTGGCGTCAACCCCTATGCCGCCAACAGCAACCGCCACCCTCAGCGTCCACATCCACTGCCGCCAAGTTCATGCAGTCAACGTCCACTAACCTGGACGCCAACCAGTCAACGACCACCCCTGGCCGCCAACTCCTACTCAACTGCAGCAGGTCCTATTTCATTTCGGGACCTAACCTGCGCCACACCTACACACACCACGCGTCTACACCACACTGGCTTTACAACAGCCATCACAACCACAACACACACGATCCAAAAGGATCCGAAAATAAGCGACGTTACATTATTATCACCTAAAAACAAATGTCGTCCTCGACATATAAAACAAATCACAACAATCCGAATTATCACCTAAAAATAAATAAAGCCGAACACAGAACAAGTAGGATACTCTTTCTCTGCTTCAGTCTTTCAATTCATCTCACAATTACTCTGTTCTGTCAATTCCATCGTCTTTCTTTACCTTTCAACCGTAGGTGATTCTTCCTTGCCAATGGTGCTTTATCTCCTTGGACTGAACCTGCTTTCACAATTTCTGGGCTGTGTTTGCAATATTTCTTCCGAGACCGCTTTATCTTTCTCAAATATCTTATACTATAATATTCTTTCATGCCACCATTTTCTTTTTTTCCATTTATCACTGCTTGCTGTTATCCTGCCTCATCTATATTCACATTCACAACTGACACTTTTCAAAGAAAATCAATCATCATCTTCGAATTTCCTACTCTTTCATATTATTCTGCTCATACTGCTTAAAGTCAATCTCTGATTAAAGACCATAATAAACTCTGTTCCTTTATTTGGCTGCGCAAAACTTTACATTTTCTCCTTATTCAAGCAAACTTGAACAATCTCTGAATATTAAATCTTTCTTTGTTTCCGCTTCCGCTGCGCTACTCTGATCACACTGAACATTTTTGCAAAATATTCCACAATTTCTGCTCACAGTATTGCTTTCAATTACTTTCTTGTGGCTTCAACTGCTTCTCAAATCATCCCATTCAATTAATTTATGCTGAAGAAATTACTGCAATTTCTGTTCTGCCAAACCGCTATTGACATATTGTGCTTTTCGTATATTTTTCTTGCTTTACTGACATTCTCTGACTAATCTCATAATTCTGGGGCATAAACTTTTCAAATATTCTTAATCAATCTGCTCCAGCATTTAAACCCGGAAATATCTTAATAACAATTCCTTTCTGCTCAATTAAATCATTTCTTTACACCAATATGCAAACTTTAACTGATATTTCTTGACTCTTCTGATCTTATTCACTTTATCATTTGCTAAATTCTTCCTTTCTTTAATCCATATCTTTTCTGCAAATTACCTCTCTTATTTCATTAAATATTCTTTCTGATAAACTTTTCATAATCAGCCATTCATTAACCAAATATTCCTCTTGTGCAATTCTCACAAATTCTTATTGCACATTAATCCTTCCTTTCTCTCTTTCTTTGTTCAACTAATCCTTTCAATACATATTTATACAAATCTTCATATCACACTTCCTGTTACCATCATATTTTATAACAATACTTTTCTCAAATTTCTGACCTCATACATATTTAATCTATCTGCCCTAAATCACTGCTCTTTTATGTACTGATACCTCTTTTAAAGCTGATCTGTTTTTTTCTTGACTATATCAAACTCTTCATAATACCAATCACATTCTCATCCATACTGTTTCTTAATATCATCTGACTCAAATCTCTAATGCCACAATACATTTGCTGAGGTTCTCAACTGCAACTTATCACACAAACTGACCTGTTCCTTATCACCTTGTTACCATGCACCTGTCTCTGCCAACTTTCTATCTCATTATAACTTACTTACTGAATTCCATATCCAAACTTGTTAATCTCTTCAATTCCTCTAATTGCAAATCTTTAATAACCCAACTGATCTATCACAGAAATACTCTATACTTGTCTCTGCTAACTCTGCACTTTATAACAAGTATATCCTTCTCAAGGTATTACTTTACATTTCCCTTCTAATCTCTGCAACTGCAAACTTTTAAAATACTATACTTTAACTGCTTTAACTGCACTAGTGCCAGGATGCTACCACACAACTTATGCCACTATCCACATTGTGGCACAACAGCTGCTCACAACTGCCAATCTAACAAACAGAAACACACGGTTTACGTATCAAAAGCTCATGTAAAAATTACTTTATATCACACAAAACCTCAGACTTACTACCAGCAGTGGACATTAATCCATGTATTGGGACATTGTACTTTCAATGTCTTTTCATATTCTAACTGGACATTGCTCTGATACCAACTGTGACGGACCGGGGTACTTATGCCCAATAAGGCTCCATATCCAGATCCGCCTCCCGCGAACGGACCGAAGTCTCGCAAGGGATATCTCACACACGTGTCCAGTAAGAGTATAAAAGACAAACCACAAGAATATAAGACACAAGAAAGTACATGTGCTCATATCTGTTCACAAATTTGTACAACTATCCCATTACATTAATACATGTCCAATTTAAAAAGTACAACTACCTGGGGCATACACCGAGGGAGCACAAGCTCACACAACACTAACTACTAAACTACTGCTGGTGGTACAAGTCTGACGCAACGCCACTGCAAGCCAAACACACGGTAAGCCCTGAAAAGAACTGTAGGGGAGTGAGCCTCAACAAGTCACTGGCTCAGTAGGGGCTACCCACAAGCAACTCCGTAAGCACAATACTCCTCAACCCCAATGGGTCTCACTGGCAACAACAATAGCCAAACCATTTCATGCTCACATCATTACAATAAATAACAATTGAACATACTCATGATAATAACATAACGTTCTCAAAAGACAAGTAGGCTATAGGACTAACATAAAATCATTAGTCAGCCCAACTACTAAAGTGCCTAAACCACAGTCTCACTGGCACACTGCTACGACAATGGGTTGTCTAAACTATAAGCCACACAGGCAGGTCACTGCCTAAGCTGCAAGCTTCACAGGCAAACCTCAAACACTTGAATAACAGGACTGCTAAACAAGAGCTGGTCCTTTATACTCCAAACCACACTACATCGGATACTACATACAAGGTAACAGAACTGGCTACCACGAAGCCAATCCATAACACACTAAAACTATAATTGGAATCATACCTAAGAAGAGTAAAACTCAACAAGTGGAAGGTCTCACACGGCCTCCACAGAGCATAGCTCTACTAAACCACAATTTGCCTAAGCCACAAGCCTCATCGGCAAAATACCCACAAAGGTAACCTAATTAATAATCACAAACTAATCTACAATAAAATATAAACAAAGATGTACTTAAAACAGTTAGAACACAACAAGTGGCAAGTCAAACCACAAGACCTGCACAACACACGAGAACCTAAAAAGGTTGGTACACAATGTATTACCACAAAACTACAAAGTAACCCACGAAGGAACATGTACCTGCTACTCTGAGGTACCACAACACAAACACCCGAACAAAGGGTACAGGAAGGTGGTAAACACCACACTGAACCACAATTATATTATACTATCATTTAGGCACAACATTACAGGTAAAACCTCAATCGGCAAGTCACACAAACCACAACTCAGTCACAACTGTGCCAACACCAGGGCACACCTCAAACGAGTCAAACCTCGACCACGAGTCATAAACCACAAACTCACGACAGGTAGCAAAGCACGAGTCGGAAGGGAACGACGCCACCACACGGGAACGGACTACTGGCTGATCAGGCCAGTATCCAACCCGGACAACACAACATAAGAACAACCTCTCAGCCTCGCAGTCACGGACGAAAGGTCCAACTGCCGCTCCACAAGGAAGAAGTCAAATAACTGTGGAGACCAACCAACACCACACCTGCAGACACACAACTGCAGGCCCATGCCTGGCACCTCTAGAGTCTCTGGCCGGAGAACTCTAAAGTGAGGCACTGGAAAACATGACTAGCTGGGGACCAGTGACGTCTACTGGTGTCCGTACCCCCAACTACGAGCGCGCTACAAGCGACAAAAGAACAAACTCTGGGAAGTAGCTGTCCCACTGCCGTCTTTCCCTCAGCCGGACGTACAACTCAAACACAGGAGTGAGGGTGTCTAGGAAGACAACACAGACCTCAACGGTACAACACAAGTACCGGGACAAAACCCTGAGCACACAAACACACGTGCCTGGCTCACAAAGAACCTGGGGTACCCGACTAGAGAGGCATTCAGGAATAGGCGCCGGCCACCACACTCGGCTAGCACAAACCACGATACCTACACATATAGCCTTTACTTATAATTTACGATATACAAGTGTTAGGATTAGCTTAACATTGGTCGTCATATGACCCCAAAGCTATGCCACACCAACACAGACCTGAACCACAAACTTGCCTATCATTGGTCATCTCATGACCTCCGTGGCAACACACACCACTTACTTCATAAATCAATATAATATTATTCAAAAGACAACAACGGACCAGGGCTAGGTCGGTATGGACCTTCACTGCCCAAACACCACAAAGTCATGGCTAGGCTCACACAGGAACCTCACTGCCTAGTTACTACGACAAATTATAAGAATTACTTTACAACAAAGTGTGTAGTACACACACACTCAAACCACGTAAACAACACGTGTATATTACACCCTAATTGGTGTACCACACGTCTACCACATAAACCAGATGTCCAACACATGGACAACGCACTCCAAGAGTGCCACGGGTGCCAACGCACCACATATACTACGTAAAGCAATTACGTACATCACACATCATTCACGTAAAACATGCCCATTACATGAGCAGTATGCTCCAAGAGCATAACAAGTGCACTGGCTTACACCGGTCATCTCCATGCACACACAAACACACAATACTCATAACCAGAAAAGCTACGTAAACCACACTGCATGAGTACATGCACAAGTTGGCGGCAACATCGACTGCCGCTTATAAGAAATAGACGGCAAGCGATCTAGCCGTTTATATCCCGGCTGATGAGCTTAGCGACAAGCGATCTTGACGCCAAGTTCTCCGGCCTTAAACCCTGCAGAAACCCTAATCCAGCTCTACAGGTTTTCCAACCGTTAAAACTACAAGAAAATGTACTGGAACGGTTCTTTAAACATGCACGAACCCAAAACAACCCAACACAGCATGCTACGTACATTAAATTACTCAAACCACCCATTATCCCTTCATGGTGCAACTTAATCCGAAAATGTATTATCATGCTGATTCAAGTAGTTAAGTCATGTTTTAATGTTTCTAACAAGCTAACAGGGATCGACCCCTACCTCAGAACACACTCAAACCTCCCGCAATCTCCTGGTTCACACCGAACCCTCCGCGAGCTCCCACGGGAATTGCACCACGCCACGTCGTTTCCTCGCGCGATTCGTTACCGCCACACGTTCCACGGTCCTCCAAGCATCCTTCAGAACCTGTTGGAAGCTCTAGAAACATTGGGATGCGAAGCTAGGGCAAGGGGAAGAGAGAGGCAGGTGGGAAACCTGCTCTCGGGTGACCCTATAACCTGCAGAATTCTCAGGTTGGCGTCAACCCCTATGCTGCCAACAGCAACCTCCACCCTCAGCGTCCACATCCACTGCCGCCAAGTTCATGCAGTCAACGTCCACTAACCTGGACGCCAACCAGTCATCGACCACCCCTGGCCGCCAACTCCTACTCAACTGCAGCAGGTCCTATTTCATTTCGGGACCTAACCTGCGCCACACCTACACACACCACGCGTCTACACCACACTGGCTTTACAATAGCCATCACAACCACAACACACACGATCCAAAAGGATCCGAAAATAAGCGACGTTACAACTCTCTTTCTCCGTCCCCTTCTTTCTCCCTTCTTTCTCCACGTATCCTTTCCCCATTCCTCACCTAGCCAGTCGGGGCAACTTTTAGTCAACAACTCATGATTTTAAGACTTCACTCCAAAAAAAAATGCCAATTTCGAAAGGTGGGAATGCGAGGTCTCCGTTTAGTACCCTTCCTCTTTGGAGCCTCTTCCGCTCGGCCAGGGGCCGACACTTTCCAGCCTGAACTCCCATTCTTGCCCCCCTAGGGGCACTTCCCCTGTACATAGTTTTGTACATAGTCCTGTACATAGTGGTCTAGATTCTAGTTTGGAGTCAAGTCTAGAGTCGGGTCTAAGTTTAGAAGAGTCTGGTTCTTCTCAGCCATGCATTTGCAAGGAGAAGGGTAGGCAAATTCCTGCCTGTTATGTTATGGCCTTGGCTGAGAGGTGTTTTAAGTTGAGTCAAGTCCCAGAGTTTCTTGAGGAGCATGCCCTTGTAGAGGCTGATTTTGAAGAAGGTGACTCTGTAGACGATGGTTTAGGAGTCTATCTGATAGATTTCGATGAGAAAGATGAGCCAGGAGATCTTAGGTCAGAAGAAGAAGAGGACCCAGTGAGCTCCTATGTGGATGGCACAAAAAGGTTCGACGAACCGGCCATGGCTGCAGATGAGCCAACCAAAGAGGTCAAACTTGGCACCGAAGAATCTCCGAGGGTAGTTTTGATTAGTGCCAACTTGAGTGTCGAAGAAGAAGAAGCTATTGTAGCTATCCTCCAAGAATTTTTCGACAATTTTTCCTGGTCCTACGAGGACATGCCAGATCTTGACACCTCTTTGGTCGAGCACCGGTTGGTCTTAAAAGTCGATGCAAAAGCCGTTAAACAAAAGCTAAGGAGGCTACATCCCAAGCTTGCACTCAAGATTAAAGAGGAGGTTGACAAGTTGCACAAAGCTAAATTCATCAGGGTTGTGCTTTATCCACAATGGGTAGCTAATATCATCCATGTGATGAAGAAGGACGGTAAGGTTAGGATCTATATAGATTTCTGTGACCTTAATCGTGCTTGCCCAAAGGACGATTTCCCTCTTTCGCACATAGATGTCCTAGTGGACAATACTGTTGGCTTTGAGATGTTGTCATTCATGGATGGTTTCTCTGGGTATAATCAGATCCGTCTGGCGGAGGAAGACCAGGAGAAAACTTCTTTCACAACGCCTTGGGGAACCTATTGTTATGTTGTGATGCCCTTCGGATTGAAGAATGCAGGAGCAACTAATCAAAGGGAAATGATGGCAATTTTTCACGACATGATGCATGTACACATGGAAGTCTATATTGATGATGTCTTGGTTAAATCAAAGACTCGACATGAACATGCTGAGGTCCTCCGGGCAGTTCTCCAACGGTCTAGAGAACATAAGCTCAAAATGAACCCCAAAAAGTGTGTCTTTGGAGTATCTTCTGGGAAGTTGCTTGGGTTCATAGTTAGCAAGCGGGGAATTGAGATTGACCCCAACAAGGCCAAAGCAATAATCGACATGCCTCCCCCTAGGAATATCAGAGAAGTTAGAGGGCTAATTGGCAGACTTCAATTTATTAGGTGATTTATCTCCCAGCATTCAATCCGTTGCAAGCCCTTCTATGAGATGCTTAAAGGAGAGGCTGAGTTTGATTGGAATGATAAATGTCAAAAGGCCTTTGAAGAATTGAAGGGTTATTTGTTCAATCCCCCTGTTCTCGCTCCTCCGGTCCTGGGTCGGCCTTTATTGCTCTATGTGTCAACCACTGAAGACTCAACTGGAGCAGTCCTGGCCCAATATGACGACGAGAAGAAGGAGAGAGCGGTGTACTACCTATCCAAGTTGTTTAATGAAGCCGAGAAAAAGTACACTGCCATGGAAAGAACATGTGCGGCCATCGTCTGGGTTGCCCAGAAGTTAAAGCACTATTTCCTAGCTCATGAGGTGAAACTTCTGGCGCGCATGGACCCAATTTGGTACTTGCTCGAGAAGCCCGTCCTGACTGAGCGGTTGATGAGGTGGCAAAGTTTCCTCAATCAATTTGACATCACCTACGTTAACCAAAAGTCAATTAAGGGGCATGCTATTGCCGAACATCTAGCCCACCATCCCTTACCTTCATACTCTCCTGTCGATGAAAGCTTTCTGAGTGATGAGTTAGGAGCCATTATTGATGGTGAACCTTCATGGATACTTTACTTCGACGGAGCTCTCAATTCCAAAGGGTGTGGAATAGGGGCAGTCCTCCTCTCACCAGAAGGGGTAGTCATTCCGCATGCCTACCAACTAACCTTCCCTGCCACGAACAATGTGGCCGAGTATGAGGCGCTCCTAGTTGGGCTGAAAATGGCATTGCTGCTCGGAGTCAAGGAGTTAAGGATTATTGGAGATTCGCAGTTGATACTCCGGAAGTCTCTCAGCAAGTACCAGACCCGGGATCCCAAGTTGAAACCATACCAAGAATTGGTAGGAAATGTAGTTTGGCAGTTTAAGAAGCTCACCCTAGTCCACACTCCTAGGGCTCAGAACATACTGGCAGATTCACTTGCCTCCCTAGCCTCTTCCATCCCTATCCCACTAGGGAGGTCTTCCGAAACAAAATTTGTCCGAAGGTTGAAAGTCCCTTATCATATTGATCCTTGGTTCGCCCAACTCAAGTCTCCCTCCCTTCGAGTCCATGCCCTCTCAAAAGAGCCAGAAATCGACCTCGATGATGGCCATCCTTGATACTTTGACATCGAGAACTTTCTCAAAGATGGATCCTTCCCCGATTACACCACCTCTGCTGACAGATGGGCCATTTGTCGTGTCTCGGAGCGTTACAAGATCATAGGTGGCATTCTTTACAATAAATCTCTCAGTGGGGTCTATCTTCGTTGCCTCGATGAGATCGAATCTCAAAGTATTGTTGAAGCCGCTCACTCTAGTGAATGTGGTGGTCATGTTAATGGTAGAACAATCGCCCAAAAATTTCTAAGACACTATTACTGGCCTAACATGGAAGAAGATTGCCGTCACTTCGTTCGTCATTGTGCTAAGTGCCAATTGCACGGTGACAAAATCCATGCTCCTTCCTCTTCCCTTCACCCCCTCATTGCTCCATGGCCTTTCGCCATGTGGGCATTCGACGTGGTCGGTCCTCTCGCGGACAGAACCAGAGAAATCCGTAAGAAGTCCTTCATTCTGACCGCCACGGAATACTTCACAAAGTGGGCTGAAGCGGAAGCATTCATGGAGGTCAAAGCTTCAACAGTTGTCAAGTTCATCAAGCGCAACATTCTTGCAAGATTCGGCGTGCCTCGGGACATCGTCACTGACAATGGACCGCAATTCACTTCACAGGAGCTTCGCGACATGTGTGGTAAATATGGTATTAATTTGCATCATTCATCCCCATATTATCCACAAGGTAATGGACAAGCGGAAGCTACTAATAAAACTCTCATCAAAATCATAAAGAAAACTTGCAAATCTCATAACAATGCTGACTGGCCAGACCGCTTAGTTGAGGCTCTTTGGGCTTACCGCACCTCGGTCCGAACTCCTACGGGGCAAACCCCCTATGCTTTGACTTATGGATCAGATGCGATACTCCCATATGAGACCTTCGTACCTTCACTTCGAGTTCAATTGGATTCCGAGCTTGACCCCGATCAACGTCGGGAGGCCTTGTTAGCACAACTTGAACTCTTAGATGAAAGGCGAATGATAGCGGCTGACCATGCGCAAGTTTATCGCCAAAGAATTGCACGTTTTTATGCCAAAAGAGTTCTTGAGAGAAATTTTGAAGTGGGTGAATTGGTCCTAAAGCGCAAAATCATTAAGGCACCAGGTCCCAGGAGTAAATTGCAAGGAAATTGGGAAGGTCCGTTCGTTTTCAAAGAAGAGTACTCGGGGAACGCTTATAGATTAGTGGACGCCGAGGGAGTTGAGTTGTCACATCCTTGGAATGCAGTCTACCTCAAGAAGTTCTACTCTTAGTCGGTCAAGTCTGTCATTCATCACTTGTCAATACTGTGGGTTTGAGACTCTACTTTTTTCACTTGGTCATTAGCAAGGTAGGGTCCCCTCACACACCACACGATGTTGGAGTATTGTTCTTTAGCTGGAAAATCATAAGTACACTCAGATGGTCTAATTTGGTCAATATAACCCTATTCTCTTCTTACTCGGTCAAGTCTGGAAAAGGGGCAAACCAAGAGTAGGGGACCATCCACTCTCACCTAAGAGACAAGGTCACCATAAACAGGGGCAATCAATAAAATGCAAAAGGGCAAAATGATAAATCAAGCCTAAAAGGGGCAAAGAAAAGCCAATAAGGTCAAAAAAGGGTAGCAAAAAGTACGTACCCAGAAAAAAGCTGACCAAATCAAGGAGGTAGCAAATAGTACGTACCTCCACCCCAGAAATGAAATGAAATGAAAAATACCCCTGAAAATAATTATTGGCCAAGTCTTTTAGTGTGAGATGTTGGTTCGGGAACAAAAAGTGGTTTGAACCAAATCCTCACATGACTTTCTATTATTTCTTCCAATTCCTCCATCTAAAGGCAATTTGACCTTATAAGACGTTCCATAGTGGAAAATATCAAGAAGGCTAGGGGCAAACTCCAATGTCAAGAATATCATGCACGACCCTCCTTGCTCATGGCCTCTGTGGCTAAGTAGATTATGAGAACCCTATACTTTGATATGTGATGAATGTGTGTCCGAGAGTCCGAAAATCTAAAAAAAAATGAAGCATGTACATATTTCCTTTCAGTATTTTATTTGTGTTCTTTTCTTTAATTAGAAATTAGCCCCTTGACCAGATCTCAAGAAAGGTACATCTTTTAGGCAAGGGGCTAAAGACAGATCTACACTAACTTTTTCCTTTAAGTGTTGTGGATGCAGGAACTAAGGCACATTGGCAAACCATTCAAGCACACAAAGTGACAAAGTCCACAAAAAAGTCCACTATGAAGGATAAAGTTATGTACATATCATGACAGGGGCATACCCTTGGTGCTACATCTGGAGCCTCGCTCCTACTCCTCTCTCCTCTCCCCCTCACTAGGCCTCTGCATACGTGAGCTACTCACCTCCTCCTCCTCCCTCTCCCGACGCCAGTCTGGGAGAGGAGGTCTTGATGCCGTCGATGCCTCTGGTTGCGGTAGCCCTCCCCGCACCGTGGACGGGTCTCCCAATGACACGATGTCATCAAGGGACCTGAACACCGACCCGGTCCTCCCTGCTGCCTCCTGCTGGGCCTGTCGCTGCTGCTCCCGGCGCTTCTTCAGCACCCGGTTCTTCAAGAACTCTAAATCCGTGACAGCCTGAGCTCGGTCCGCAATGGCCTGCATCCGGTCCGCCTTTGCCTGTCTCTACCTCTCCCTCGCCTCGAGTAGGCAACCCTCCATCCTCATCAAGTCCAACCGCAGACTCTCCATCTGCGCCTGGAGGGTCACCCCTGCTCCCTGCCGCTGCACGTAAATGAGCCAAGCATGTCAGGTCAATCAAATCATGCGCGGAAAAGGAAGTAGATTAGCGTCTTACCTCAGCCTCGAGCTCTTGAACCCTCGCCTCCGCCCGGTCCAGGGCCCCCTGTAGTCGGACCATCAGGTCCCTGCTGGCTGGCTGTGCAGACGAGCTCGCCCCGGTATCTCGGCTCGCTCGTACCCTCGCCAGCTCCTCCTTCTGCATTCACAATACCTTGGTCAGTCCTTAAATCAAATCAACTTAAATCAAACCGAGGGTGAGTTGTGACTTACCAATGTCCGCGTCTCGGCATGGAGTCTCTCAATCTCCACCTCCTTCTCCGCCAGCCTCCCCTCCAGGAGGCGCACCGCCTGGGACTCCGGCATCTGTCATTCACACTTCAAGTTTAGAATTTATCAATTCAAATGGCAAAGCTTAGAGTTAGAATTCACTTACCACTCGCCGGTCTAGCCGGAGTCGCCCGGTGTAGCGTGTCCGGTAGCTCTCCAGGTACGTCGTACTGTCCTGGAGGTCCATCTTCCGGAGCACCTGCTCGCCTCCCTCTCGCCAATAGTCGACTGTGCTCTCGTGCTTCTCCCCCCAGTCCCGGTCCTCGACAAAGAACCGTCGACGGGAGTGCCCCTCTCTACCTAGAGAGGGTTTCTCTAGAGCCGGCTGGTGCCAACCCAGAGTGCGTACCACGAGCTCTAGGTAGAGGGGCTCGCACGTCCCCAAGCAAAGGAGGAGGAGGTGGCGGTCGAAGAGCAGCCGACCCGCCGGGTGAGAAGCATCGGCCTCCCCCACATATGGGGTCCAAACCACCTACAAAGAGAGAAACTGGTCAGTCACATCAAAGGAGCAAGCAAGAAAGAAGGAGTGCTAGTCGAGATTCATACCTGATCATGGGGGTAGTTGTCCAGTCCTACCCGTACGTCCTCTGCACGCCGATCCGTCACTCTCGGATCCGGCGCCACCTCCCACTGGGCCATGAGGGGGATCATGGCCTGGCTCCCCTCCGTCTGTACACCGCGCCCCATGGGAAAGTGGGTGTACCCCCAGATCTGCAAGGCAAGGAGAAAAGCAATGTCAGTTAGGCAATCCAATCCAATTCAATTCAATGATGAGCATTAAAGGAAATTTGCATACCTGTAGAAAAGGGGTGAGGCCCCCGGTGCTCTGAGAACGCTGCGAGCTGCTGGGGAGGAGTGAGAAGAGATGCCCCAGCATTACGGCGCCCCACGCGTACCTGCCCGCCTGCTCTAAGTCCCGGAGAAGCAGCACGAACTTGCAGTTCATCTGGGATGACTGCATCGCAAAAAGGAGGCATCCGAAGAGGTACGCCACAAAAATCTGGATAGACCGCTCCTCGCTCCTGTCCCCCAGCCGGATCGACCTCCGTACCCCAGTGCTGAACTCCTCAAGGGTCTCCAGGGGTCCTCTCCTCCCTCCCCTCAACCCTACTGCCTCTGACAATGATCCGAGCAGGATGCTCTGGATCGGCCTCCTCCGTCCTGCCACAAACTCCACTCCCAAAAGCTCTACTACATCGTGGTAGTAGTCCCTCCTCTCCTGTCTGACTACCGGCTCTCCTTGAACTGGCAGTCCAGTCAGATACGCCACGTCCTCTAACGTGGGTATCATGTGTCCCCAAGGCATGATGAATGCCTTGCAATCCTCATCCCATCTCTCCCGGAGCGTCTCCAGGTACGGCACGTCGAGTTCTTAAACCCCATAGAAAAACAGAGCAAGTGCCCAAACCCCATCTGGGCAATCCTCGTTTGCTGGGTCTCCGGCAGCGCCCTGTACCACGCCCAGTATAGGTCCCACATCACCCGACTCCTCATTCTGCCTTTTCCCTGCAAAACACATAGAAAAGTCAACGTCAGCATCGATTACCGTTAAACAATTGTTGGCGTCCATGGGAAGGCCATTTACACATAATTGGCATCAACGAGGTGGCCGTCGAGTTCAAAAGTTGACGTCTAAGGCATTGCCTCTAAGTTCATATTGGCGGCATAGTCCTGGACGTTTACAGTAACTGACTGCACTTCCTTTGTTTTTCCCTCTTTCCCATTGTGTACATCCATTCCCAATCGCATCCACACAAGTTTTTAGGGTTAGAAGGCTTACCTTTGGCCGGCGTGGGTGTCTCCGGGCCCCTTCCGCCTCCGTCTCCTCTCCCTCTCCCTATCCATCGCCTGCGGTCTTCTCCCCCTCCGGCACGCTGCTGCCGCTGGCCTTCGCCTCCATTTCCTCCTCTGCCGTGTTTTCCTCCCCTGTCGTTGCTCTTTCTTCTTTCTCCGGTTGGCGACGGTCCCAGAGCATCAACCTCTTCCCCCTCACCATCATAGTTTAGTTCAGTCCAATTACAGTCCGAGGAAAAAAGAGAGCAAAGGTTAGGGAGTTTGGATGATTTAGAGAGTGGAAGAGTTGTGTGTGAGAGAATGAGGGAAGAAGGGGGGGGGGGGGTCTCCGGCGGGTTTGAAGGTGAAAAGGCACCGGGAGAAGCATCAGTTTGAGAAAAAATAGATTTTTGAAATAGACGTCAAGCCCTGGCCGTTCAGTTTTTCTCGACGGCAGCCCAGTGGCCGTCCATTCCTTGCTAACGGCGATCCTATGGACGTCTATATCTTGCCCCGAGGTAACCCTGTCAGACTCCGTACTTTGTGCGACGGCCATGTGGTGGACGTCTACTTTGAAGTAGGCGGCCACTTCTCTGGACGTCTATTCCCTGTCTGGCCCTTAGCGGCCACAGTGTGGACGTCGACAGGTCGTCGGCGGCCATCGATGTGGACGCCAACTATTCGTCTTCAGTTCTCACAAAACACTCAATTCAACACTCTTAGAGTCCATCCAAAGCTCAATTCAGGTCATTCCTCACAATTCACACAATTCAAGCCATTGAACACAATGCAACTCAATATTTATTCATTCTAACTTGTGTTACACTTATTGAAAGTGGGAAAGTACATCATTTCGCTCTACGAGCCATAAAGAAATCACAAGAGATTGGGCGAATGGTGTCATTGTACTCCTCATATTTCCAGATGTCCTCCCAGGTCTCTTGCAATGCATGGCCCACCTTCTTACTCACTGTATGTCTCTCCCAAGTCTTCTTACCCTTCTTCATAAGCTTCTTGTTCCTCCCTACAATGATCATATCGGTGCAGTGGGATGAAGCTGGAATTCCTCGTGGTATTCCGAGCTGACACTAACACCGATGTGGCTGGTACACTACCATTTGATCAGCACCAACCAGCCACAGGTCTCTGTCCTCCCTGGTGCGAACCCTGAACTCAATAGTCCTCATGAACAGTGGTCTGATAATGAAATCCTCCATTGGGAAGTACCCCAGGTAGTCTCGCCAGGCGTCTCTACTCTTCAAGTGTGCTGTTACACACTTGATCTCGTCATCTAGCTCATACCATGCCCTGTTGCAGTGCACTGAACTCTGAAGGAAGATTCTGGAGGGCATAGGTTGCTTCTCAACAAAACCAAATTTCAGATGAGCTTCCATCCATACCTGAAGCAGGAACAAGCTCCCGCATGTGCGTCCGCCTAGGCTCATCGTGGTCAGGGAGCTGTAAAGGTGCGCCATAGCAGAGATAGGACTCCCACGTGCTCATAGAGGAGGAAGTCGCCACTGGTGGGGAAAAAGAAGATGCCAGCTAGGCAGAGTGTCAGTCCCCTGGTCGCCCTCTCACCTCCAATCTCCCTCGCATGCTGGATCAACCACCAGGCCAGCTAGTCCAGGAAGATCCCATATGTGTTCGTCATCCTCAGCACCTCTTTCTTGTCCTGTACGATGTCCGCGAGAATCTCTTCCCATGGGAGAAGAGGAGTCGTCACATCGTACTCCAAGCAACGCCTCCACCCCAGAAACAATTCCACCTCTTTTAGTAGCACGCTCGCTTCGAACCCCTGGAACACGAACGTGTGCATGTGTGGATGCCACCGCTCCACGAGTGCTCCTAGGGAATCAAAGCCCCATAACATGTTCTTCATATTCGTTGCTAACACCACCATAAAGCTCAAATTCCATGCCTCGATGAAACTCCTCATGTCTAGGGTTATTGCGTTCATCAAGTTCACGAGCCAAGAGAAGGCCCATACTTGACCTTGGCTCGGAAAGGCAGGCACCTCCTGCAAATCCATGAACACCATGAGAAAGAGTTGTGGGGCGTTTTCAGCCTAAGAAGAAGCAAAACGAACAGTACTTACCTCTCCATTGGCTAATCGGGTGCTTAAATGCCCCAGAACCTCGCTTAGAATTCCCGGGTTCATGCTCGTGGATGCTCCAGTCATTGAGGAAGCCATTCTGCTACTTCAGTTCATCCCAAAGCCCTCTGGTTTGCAGTTGAGGAAGGAGGGGACGAAAGAAGGAGAAGGAAGAGTCCTTATGGCCTTCCCATAGCTATTTTTTCGGTTTAATGCACTGGTTTGTAAACGTCAAGATCTGTTGCCGTTAGTCGTTTATTGACGGCGGCATGTGTGGACGCCGACTAATGTAGACGGCGCATCATGTTGACGTCAACAGAGTGTTGGCGGCATGCGTTCTATACGTTAACATGCCGAAAATTTCAAAGCTTTATTGATCCATATGGGTTATTATTTCTATATCTTGTGCTTCAAGTTGTCTTGCAGATATTTAAGCACAAGCCGCGCTCCAACTTCAGAACACTCATGCGACCGTGAGTGTTACACAGGTATGTCTAACATAGGACCCCACCAGAGGTGAATAACTTGGCGACCGTAAACCCCGAGTTCCCTTTTACCAAAAACCATGACGGGTTTGCGATCTCTCAGTTATTTGTTGGCCTTAGAATTTTCCTCTGGTTCTAACTTGCATTTTAGATAGGAAACCCACACCAGCATGCATTTAGGATTTCACTGCTAACCGCTTTCTTTCTAACTCAAAAAAAAAAAAAATGGAGATGTTCCTTAATCACTTTGTGGCTCCCCAGTTCAGGTTGCCTACCGGGTCAGCATCTCTTTCTTGAATATCTGAGCCGATTTCGGGTCTTTGTTGCCCCCCCTTCTCCACTTGTCCCACTGTGCATATCACAAGCAATCAAGTAGCCTTGTTGAGTTCATTTGAACCTTCACCAGTCGTGCGCTTAATTCAGGACTTCAGGCTTTCCAAACATTGATTCCAGTTAGAATCTTTTGATAGTCCTTTGAGAGATCAACCAATCCTTGTCTCCACAACCCCCTAACTCTAGACTGACGTCCTTATTAGGTCTGCGAGCCCAGACGGACTTCGGTTATGAGACTCCCTCGATTCAACTGTCATATTACAACTCCTTTGACTCAGACACACCAGAAATTAGTCAAAGTCCAACACGGCAACGCCAGGGACCCTAACATTGGGTTGAGGTTGTAGTTACACGGGTAGATCACCCTCCCCCTTGTCCTCATTTGTCTCTCAGATGATTCGTCACTTGTTTCTAGCTTAAATCTTTCGTATGGCTTGCTAGAATTCCTATCCTCAGAGATGGCCCTTCCATTAAATCTCTGCGTCCTTTGTTTACCGAGACACCAACCTTTTAGTCCGCTCTACTCCCCTGCAAGACCGGATGTCTCGGAGGGGCATTTGTAGACGCGAGATTTGGCCCATCCCCGCGTGGTTCCATGGACCAATAAGGCCCATTTGACCATTTGTTGACTTGCCTCGGATCCCATGTAGACGGCAGCATCGACCGCCGCTGACTACATGTTGGCGGCAAACCCCATGGACGTCGACTCCATTTGGTGGCCACCTATGTGGACGTCTGCATGGCGTTGGCGGCAACATCGTTGGACGTCAACCTGGTTTACCTGGTCTGCACAACTGCCCGAGATTCCAGCCCACTATGCACCCTCTCCTCGCCCATGCAGCACATGGGGCCGTTCCCAACAGGCAAATGGGCCACCTTGGCACCCCCTTGACCCAGTAAAAATTCTATGTGGTCCCCTCTCATTGGTCCAAGGCTTAACACTTGGATTGCCACTTGTGCAAGTGTGTTTCTTCACACTTGAGCATCCAAGGCCCCTTGGCTGCGCCCCACTACCTATATAGGTAGTCCTTATGCCTTTTAAGGAGAGGGGGAGAGGCTGGACGAGCTACACCTTACATGCCTTGAGAGAAGAGAGAGAAAGTGCACCAAAGTCTCTACTCTTGTTCCCACTCTTTCTCTCAACTCTTTGAGCATCCATAAGGCTTCAACAACTGCTGGAGGAGCCCACAAAGGAGCTAGCCAAGCTGCAAAATGAGGATCATCTCCCTCCTCTCTTCCTCTTTCCCTTTTCTCTCTCTTAGTTCTTGCATGTCATTCACACACTCACATACACCCTAGGCACGTAGGCCACCTTCCTACACACCCAAAAGGGGGTTTTCAACCAAAGAAAGGAGGGAAGAAGGGTGGTCATAGCACTTGGCCACCCCTCTTCTCAAGCCCGAAACCGATACGGGGCTCTCCTTTTGGGCTTCTTCTCTCTGTTTAGGACATTTACTGCACCTTCTTAGAGTCTAATTGAGTCCTTTTTTGTGGAAGGAACGTTTCAGAAGAGACCGTGGAGCTTCCTTTCTTTGGCCGGCCGAAGAGGGGAAAGTTGGAGCCCTACAATCCACCGTTGCACGAGGCTACAACACCGACGTGATCATTCTACCTCCTTGGGCACAGGTAAGGCCCTGGCGATCGCAACATCTCCCTTTCCTTTGCTGGTTTCTTGGTTTTCTCCCTAGTCAACTCAGTCAACCGAAGAGTCAACAAAGTCAACTGGTACCCATTCAATGCCAACGAGGGAGCGGCAACATTCGTGAACCTCCGGAGGATCCAACAGCAACCGGGGTGCGCAGAACGGGGCGTCCACAACCAGCTCGGTCACAGTCCGCTGGAGGTCATCCCTCTGCTGGATCGTGGAGTGGAGGACACCCTCGAGGGAGGCAATCCGACCTCGGGGTGAAGCTGCAAACACAAGTTAGGTTAGCCAAAGGATTAACAATTGCAAATATTTAGAAGGGGCTAAGCTAGTAACACTTACCGGTCGTCGGGTCCCCCTGTACACCTAGGACCCGTACCTCCGTGCGTAGGCACGGAAGTAGTCCTCATCGCTGGTGGCCTCAGAGGTCACCACTTGGCCTCGCTTCCTCCAATCCTCGAGCTGCTCCTGGGCTCGCTCCCTCCAATCAATGACCTGCTGGATGCCCTGGAAGCTGCGACCCGGCCTCTCCCACAGCCTCTGCCGGGTCGGGAACTCCACTACCGGCTGGTGGAGCCCCAAAGTCCTCGCCACCAGCCACAGGTGGAGTGGCACCATCATGTTGAAGGCGTGGAGCCGGATCTCCCTACCGAAGTAGGGGCAGCCCTGCTCCACCCATGGCTGGTCAGCGTCGTCCTCCCCATCGTAGGGGGTCCACTCAACTTGCACATCACAGATAGAAAGCTCATTAGCAAATTTTCAGTGACAAATTAAGGAGGGGTTGTAAAGGGTAGAAGTACTCACATGCCCAAAAGGGACGGCATCCAGCGTGTCCTGGATGAGGGTCACCTGCAGGTGCAGGGACCGCTCATCGCGGTGAAACCGCCAGCGCTGCAGGAGCTGCACGGCGCCCGGCCGCCTCGGTATTCCCCAGCCTAGGGAAGGGAGGTAGTAGTAGGCCCAAACCTGCAAAACAACATAGTCAGTAGCACGATCAATCAATTAAAATAAGCAGGAAAAGCAATAAAGGGTAAGGGTGAGAAGCGTACCTGTAGAAATGGAAAGAACCCAGCTACCCCTGTCTCCTTGCCAGTGGTACCCAAGCTGTCGAAGAGGTGGGCCAGGAGGGCCGCACCCCATGCATAACTGCCTACCTGGGTTAGATCCTCCAGCAGGGGCAGGGGCCTGCAGCTCACCGGGTCTCCTCGGGTCCCCAAGATCAGCTTCCCGATCACGAGAATCAGGAAGCGTCTTAGGTCTCTGTCTGCCTCTGCTCCCTCCTCCTCTGCCAGTGTCGCCCTGGAATCTGCTATCAGCCGAGCCATGCATTCTACCTGGCCCTCTCCTGTCTGGTGGCGAGCATCCACCACCCCTAGGCTCGCATGTAGCCTCGTCCTCGGCATGAGGGACGACCTCTCCCTCGTCACCTCCAGCCACAACAGCCTCTCTACCATCTCCTGATATCATGTGTATGTCACCCCTGTCACCGCCTGGCCGTCTACCCTCAGGCCGGTGACCCGTACCACATCCTCCAGTGTGGGGATCATGTGACCCCACGGGAGAAGGAAGGCGTGGCACTCGGGGTCCCAGCGCTCCTTCAGTGCCTGAATCAGCGCCACATCGAGCGTAAGCTCCTCTAATCTAAGAAAGGGGCCGAACCCCATCTGCTCCAACCGTGTCCTCTGGAAGTCCGGCAATCCCCCTGATAGATCGCCCGGACGACGGCCCACCCCAATTGGGACCATAGATCGCTCTACAAAATAGCCACAAAAGCACAAATGTCAGTCCGAATCCCCTAAAATAAGTAGTCTATTAAGGTCACGCGACAATGCCTCTGTCGCCTTCTGAAAGCAACACAATGAGTGTCGCATTCAGGTTTCTGAAGGCGACGGGTTGACCCGTCACCTTCTGAATGCGACACTCGGTGTGTCGCGTTCACCCTGGTAATGCGACAGGCAACCTGTCGTGTTCATAGGGTAACTGAGGGCGGCCAGTAGCTGTTTCCTCGGTCGTTCCACCTTGGGCCAAAGCACATGTCCAATTGCACAAGGTTTAGGGTTTGGGTCACCTACCTTTTTGGGGCCGACCGCTTCTTTCTCGCCCGACATCTCTAGGGTGTCTACCTCCATGAGGAGGGCTGGAGCTTCCTCCCCCGTCGTCGTAGATGGCCCCACTGTCGTCCGATGCTTACTGATGGTCCTTTTGGACCTCGCCCGCCGGTCACCGTCACCACCTTCACCGCCCTCCATCGCCTTAGCTGCCAGGGAGCGAAGAGAAAGAAGAAGGGGAAGAAGACCGAAAGAAGGAGAGAGAAGAGAAGGGGGGGCGATCACCGTCACTGCCGGCCGAGGTCACCGGAGGAAGAAGAAGATGGGCCGAAGGTTCCTGTCACTGGAGAAGAAAGGGGAGAAGGAAGAAAGAGAAGAGTGAAAGAGGGAAAGAGGGAAGGTACGTGGGGCCGAAATTCAAACCGCCTCGGTTCTGTGGTTGTGACAATGAGCCCGTCGCCTTCTGTTCAAGTTATGATAGGCTCCCAGTCGCGTTCAAGATCTAGGTCGCGACCGTCGACCTGTCGCGTTCAAGGTCACGATGCTAAATATGTTGCCTTCTCAGTCTGTGCACAGAAATCTCCCAAAATTCACATTTTCATGCTAAATCTCAAATGCTTACATCAAATAAAATCTGAAAATCATCAAAAAATGTCTGATACATCACTATCATCCTCCCAACACCTCAAATTTCCCAAAAACTCCAAAAATACAATCAAGTCTCTCTCGCAAGCTCGCGGTCCCCACGTGGCCGGATCTCTCTGTACTCTCTGAGATATGCCAGATATGTCTCGCGCTCCTCGTGCACCATGGGTGGTAGGGCGTGAGTGGAACACACGTGCCACATCACTAGCGCGCTCTGCATGGCCTGCTCGTCCTCCGGATCTCCCAAGCATCTCGCTTTCATAGGAGGTAAGTGTGACGGATGAAGTAGCTTTGTCCTTGGCTTCCCGATCTGAAGATAGCACCTGTGCGGGTTGTAGAGAACCATCGCCATGTTCCCCACAAGCTGTAGGTCCAGTCCGCGCCCAAGGGGAAGTCGTATGTCCACTCCGCGTAGCGCCACTATGTCCATGGCGAAGTGCTCGATCGGAAGTGTGTTGAGGTAAATCCGCCATGCACTCCGAGTCTTCTTGTCTGCCGTCCTGCACACGACGCGATCGGAGAATTTGGCCGCTCCGCCGATGAAGCACAAAGGATGGCACCCAAAGATCTGGCTTTCCGTAGTGGGATTTTCTACAGGTTTGAATTTTATCCTCACTCCCAACCAGCACTCTAGGAGGATCATAGAGCCGTAAAGTGCCCCCCCCCCCCCCCCCCCCCGAAGCTGCCAATGTGAGACCCGCATAAAGGTAGGCCAAAACCGCATGAGAGAGGGAGAGTCCTCGCCATACCCCACTAATAGCGCTAAGGCTTGCGTGGTCTAAGAGGTGATCCCTGGACGGGAAGAGTACCACCCCGCATAAGCATATAGCCACGGCTTTGGCTATTTCTTGGTAGTTCCCACACTTATTCTTACAATGCGATATAACCCATTTAGACAAGGGAACTAGGTGAATGTGTTGAGGGCTAATCATGATATACACATCTCCAGGATCCATCATGAATTCGTATAGGATGAGTTTTGGATTGATAGGCTCAACAGTATAACTAGTTTTTTGCTCATCTCCCCTTGTAGTCTTGGGTAATGCCATGAATGTCTCAACCTCCTCAAGAAGAAGGGTGGCCTCAAATTTTGGGAAGAGAAAGGTATGGGTTTGTGGGTGCCAAAGCTCTATCAAGGCAGTGACGCTATGCCAATCAAAGGAAATCTTATGATAGTTATGGGCGGCTATCAAGATCCCCCCAAACCCCACTCTCTCAAGGTACGGATCACATGCATGGGGAGGACCTTGATCATGGGTGCTATCCACGTGAACTTAGAGTATCGGCGGGAGCTGGGGAAGAGCTAGAGGAGAAGAAGAAAAAGAAAAGAGATGAGAAGAAGAAGAACATGCATTAATAGAGCAATTCGGAGTTGAAAATAACAGAAAAATGAAAAGATCATCTTACATACGTCTCTTACATCACCATTGCTACTCAGATGATTGGGGACATCCGTCAACCTCAGGAGCTTGCCGTAGGATGTCCGGGAGCGCTTGGGACCTCCATAGGAAGCCTCTTCACCCATGGGAGCACTTGGAGCTCTCTTCATGGCCATGGGAGTCTTGGGAGCTTGAAGAGAGGAAGGGAGGGTTTGAAGGGTTAATGGAAGTTAAACTCGGACTAGGAAGCCTTAAGAGTCCAAGTGAGAAGCAAAATGGAGTTCTCGGGTTGCCTTTTGTGTTCTAGGTGCAAAACCTATGATCGCGACGTATCGACACGTCGCCACCTGGTCGCGACAGCGTTATCATCGCGTTCACCTTAAGGTAGCGACAGTCATACTGTCGCGTTCAATGTTCGAGTTTTGTTAGCTAATTCCTTTACATTCTTATGATTTCTATTGCCACTTTGAGATATGTTTGCACTTATGCTTTAAGATCTTCAATTGTTTTGATGTATTCTAAGTTTTATCTTGTTCTTTATTGTTTTATCTTGAAAATCCATAAAAATTAGAAAATGCAGAAAATTCAGAAAAAATCAGAAAAATCAGAAAATCAAAAGACAGCTCGTCAGGTGAGTTCAGGTGAGTATTTCTAACCCTTACCTCTGCATTACTATATGGTATCTACCCTACTACATCATCTCAAGGACCGGCTGGTTCTCAGTGTGTTCTGGGATCTGAGTTCCCCTTCACCAAAAACAAAGATGATCTAGGTGCGCATTGTTAATCGTTGGATAGGCCGTTAGATGGTATGGCTTGGGAATGATGGATTCTATCGCACGTCGGGGCTGTGAAGTGTCTTGACCCTTGCTCATTTTGTCTAGCAATATTATCCTTGAGTATTTGTTATTTTCTCCTTTTCTTTGCATTTTATTTTATGATTTCTTTTTTTTTAGCCCAGCATACATCATTTAGGATCTTTGAGCTTCATGCTTCATGATTAGTTAAAGCCAGCTTCGCGATGATCTTTCAACCATATCTTCATTTCTCAGACAGGAATTCCATTCCCTTTCGAATTTTAAAGTTCTCTTTGAGCTAGTTGCTTGGTCCAGTTCGCCAGTATGGTTCCTATTTAGGATTCCTCTCATCCCCATTCATTATATCAGCCATTCCTTTTCCCCTTTGATCCGCTCATTAGTCCTGAATCGCTCGAAGGCCAGAGTCGAATCGACCCGCCGGGCAGCACCTATCCCTAATGAATGAAACCTGCAAGCCAAGATGGCCAGGGTACCTCTTGATCAAGAGGTTGATCATTTTTTTTCTTTGATCTTTATTCGTCCCAGAATTTGAACCATCCCTGCATTCTGTTCCCGCCATGTTCGAAGATCTCCGGATAATTCTCATTGCTTATTCGCTCAGAATGGGTGTCTCTTTACCTTGATGCCCGCTTTTCATCTCATTTCGCTTCATTCCTCTACATCGTCATTTCATGCCATCTCCGCTTCACCATCGCCCCACTCCCTTGCAAAGCAGGCATCAAGGAGAGGCAATCTATAGACACCCATTTCTGGCCCATAAGTCGAGCCAAATTTCTTGTCATATCATTGATGCCCCACGTTGGCTCATCATCGCCAAGCTGGCTTTATCCGGTCATGGTATCCTTTCGTTAGTTCATCACCCTGGTGGGTTCTTCCTGGTCAAATCAGTCAGTCTTCATCATTATCTCGTAGCTCTTTGAGTCAGAAGTCCAACGCTTCAAACTGCACGTCAATCCGATACCCATGCAAGGAGATCAGACATTTTGATTGGGCTATATGCAGAAAGTTCTGGAAGGCGACAATGCCTCTGTTGCGTTCTACTTTAGAAGACGACGCCCTTTATGTCGCGTTATTCCTTACATCGATTTGCTTTCAAGCCAGAATCGATCATCTTCAGAAGGCGACACCTCGATACGTCGCGTTATCATTTGGCATTTTAATTCCCTAAAAAGTCACCAGAAAATGCTTAAAAGGTTTTCTTCTATGGAAGGCGACGTATCGAGGCGTCGCGACTGTAGACACGCGAATTTGGCTCCACCACGGGTAAATTCCATATTGCGCCGTAACACCACAAATGGCCCTCTTTTTGCCTCGCAAGAGTATTTTTCCAATATTTCTGGATCTCACCCATTCTTTCTCGGTGCTTCCCCATGTGGTTCGGTAGCGCCCCCGGAAGCTAAATTTGGTTCACAGAGGCCCATGAACAACTTCATTGAAAGGGGTCCGGACTAGTGGACGTGATTCAGGACCTTGTTGTGATGGCTCCAAGGGGCGTGACCTTGTTGCGTCGGCCATGCAGGACGCGACCATGCTTTTGGCATGAAGGCATCGTGCATGGCGGACGTGTTTATGAGCTTAATTGAAATTGCGTCCAACTCATTGGACGCAATTCAAAGTCAAAAAAGGTTACGCCCCCAAAGTCGTCGGATCATTGTGCAATCATGACAAATTCCTGAATCGCGTCCTTGTCAATAGACGCGATTCAGAAGGTCAAATCCAAAATATCGCGTCAGCAGACAGCGCGTGTATGAGCCAGTTGCCTCGGAACCACGCATATTGTAATCGCGTCCGGGCGGCCCGCCGCGATTCAAGTCGCGGCGGCCTGGCCCGACGCGATTCCAAAGCGTACAGCCTATCGCCTGGATGCGATTCAATTCATAATCGCGGCTTCCTGTTTGGACGCGATTCAAGAATCTTTTGCCTATAAATTGGACCCGAGGGTCATTTGTTCAGGGGGGCCCAACGATAGCGGCGAAGCCCTTCCGGATTCACGTCTCGCCTCCGACCCGGGGAGACTTCCACTCCGACCCATCCATTCCCTGGAGCGCAGAACCGGCATCCCCTCGTCATCCACAGTGGCGGGAGCTCCTTCCTCGCCTTCCTCCATCCATCCCGGCACCGGTTACCACGCCTCCACGCCGTCCATTCAGGGAAGTACCCCCTCCCCTTTCTTCCTTTCCCTTTTATTTTCATCTATTTTGGGTCCCACGTGGCCCTTACACTACTCTTTTACACACACGCACACATGCATGCATACATACACGCCTACACATTTTAGGGGTTTAAAACCACCATCCGGTAAGTCCTCCCCACTTTACTCATTTCATTTATTTGTTCAGGATTCGGTACTACACGTCTTATTTGACTAATCCCTATTTTTATTTGTCTTTTTTGCAAGGGTAATCAAAACGAGGAAAACGCCCTCTACCGCGGCCAGCCGTGTTCGTAGAGGAAGAGAGGACCCACGCCTCCGCACAATCTCCCGGCTAAAAAAGGTACGTCCGCGATTACTTCCTTCATCCGCACCCCTTCTCCGTGCGTCTCCATTCGGCACCCTCGCGTGCCTGGCGATCATGTTTCTTTTATTTTATTTTTCACTCCATATGTAACTCCCCTCTTAGACCCAGTACAGTTACACCAACTCACATTGGATCTAGTAGAGGTATTACAGTGGAACGAATCCAACAATTTCCAATACAGGTTGAAATATACACAAATAACTATTCAATTCCAATGATAATTAACAGAACTTGGAATTAAACACTTGCAATCAGCATTTATTCAAAAGCAAATCTAATGCATAAAAGATAACAATAGTCCAAGGTTTATTACAATCCAATGATCAGTTGCATAAAGGAAATTACATAAGATCCTCACATACAAGTGCCACTCTAAAACTCTCTAAGACAAGCTAAGTCTCTATGTCCTCACGCTCTGAGTCAATTTGCACTAACTCCACCGTATCCTCTGGCTCTCCTGAAATGTTAGGCAAGTATGAGTCCACAAGACCCAGCAAATCACATGGAAGACAGTTCAAGATATTAACATTATATTAATTTTAAAACATGGTAGTACATTAGCATTCCATTCATTGATATCATATACTTTTCTTACTATAGTTCTAAGTCCATTGGCAATCATTCATTTCATGGTGATTTTAACAATTAAGGAAATAAAAATGTTTCACATGTAGCATGGAATTACTTATTCATAAAACTATTCGATGTTATGTGACTTACAACAATTCTCATGTATCAATTTCTCACTTATACATGCACTATTCTTTTACATAACAATTTTCATGTAGTAGTACTAAAACATTGACATGTAACAAGAAATCCTTTGAACAAGTTCACATGTAGGAATGTAAGCATATAACATGTAGTATGTAGCATGTAGAATAGGTAGACATGTAACTTGTAGCATGTAACATGTAACATGTAGATATGTAACTTGTAGCATGTAGTCATTTTCATATAGTTGCCAAGACATAGCCCACACTAAATTAGAGATCAGTAGTCATTTAACATTCACTTATCACCTAGGCAATGCGGTGATGAAGTCATAGTATTTGCGCAAAACCGGGGAAAGTCCTTCCCACCTTGACCAGTAGAACAAGTCTACCTCCAGGATTTCAATCCGTTGCCCACGGATTCATTTCTTTACATGTAGGTGAACCATTACCATAGGGGCATCTACGGTGTAGCTCCTTGTAGGAATCTCTAAGATAGCAATGTCTTATTGGCATCATTGTTATAATGCATACACTAACGTATATAATAGATAGTGACATTTCATTTCATACTATTTAACATGTGTCAATGCAATATTTCAAAGTACAACACTTTCAGTTCTGAAATCCTATTTACTGTACAACAGATTTCTATCATGATACTAATATTCATTCTTGCATTTTCATGCATTTTTATTCAATTCTATGTGTAATATATTGTTCAGAAATTCATAACAGAACGTACACATGTCTGAAAATTCTGAAATTTTAACAGAAATTCGAAATCAGTAATTACAATACACATGCCAAATTTCATAATTTTCTGATTTCTGCAACTATTTTTCATGAATTTAACTCTATTAAATCAACTAACTAACATGGTTTAATATTGAGAAAAGCTCACAATTTTCACATGGAACAGGGATTATTGATATATCATATTTATTGCAGTAATCTAACATCAATCAACATACTTTCTTTTACATCATTGTACTTATCTTATACAATTTAAACCTTGATCATTGTCATGTAATTATGCATGTTCATCAATTCATATATATATATATATAAATATATAGAACCTGCACATTATAGTAATAGACAGTCCATAACAATAACATACTCTAGTATTACATGGCTGAAACGCATACATTCATAAATTATACATTTAAAACCAATTCACTCAGATTTCTGGAATATATGATTCTGTTAAACTTGACGTCAATTAGTATGACGTTTACTATAGTCGACGTCCACATACGTTGTCGTTAAGTAATTATAGGCGGCGGTACATAGCGCCGTTAACACAAACCGACGGCGGCACATAGCGCCGTTTACATATAGTAAGGACAGAAAATACATATATATTTCGGATGAACTAAACGGCAGTCGATATTGCCGTTTACATATTATAGGCGGCAATACCATGGACGTCTAGTTCTAAGACACAGAAAACACAAAAACCTGCATGCAATAACGACGTTTCTAACCCTTCCCGTAGGTTGTTTACATGCTTTAAAAATATAGAAAAATGTTAAATACGTAGTATATCATATCCTAAACTAAATCCCCCATGCAACTTGCCTCAATCCCTCCTAATGGAGTGTCGAATCCGAGCTCGAAGAAGCCCATCTCGCCAGGGAGATAGTTCTTTCCTCCGTCTTCAAGCAATCCGAAACCTCCTCCGATGAAGTTCCTCCGCGTGGATGAGCTTTTGGGCACGAAGTCCTATGTATCTCCTCAGTGTAGATGCCTTCGAACCGCACGAACAAGCACCAGATCGCTCTGCAAATCCCTTCTTCGGCCCTCTTTCTCTCCTCCAGAACCAAAGCTAAAACCCCCTTTTCTTCCTGCGAGATCTGGTCTTATAAAGACCTCTCAAGCAAAGACCAAGCCTAATCCTGACCCTCGGATCTAAACGCATCGGATCAGCTCATTAAAACCTTCCCGAAACGGCCGATCTCCTTAATCCGGAACGGAAAGCTCAAAAACAGGCAAGTCAGTTTAACGTCAACATAGGTTGTCGTCTACCCCAAATATAAACGTCCATCGTTGATGTCGTTTATAGTCTTGCCCATAATTAAATAATTTAGAAAAATATTAAACGTCAATACCTATCGTCGTTAACATCCCATAAACGGCATGCGATGTTGCCGCTTACAAGCTTTAACGTCAAATGATCTTGACGCCTAGTTCTACACAGAACAGCATTCAATTTATGCAGAAATAAACACACAATGAACAGAATACATTCAAGGAAATTCTAGGGTACTACATCCTCTCTCCCTTAAAATAATCTTCGTCCTCAAAGATTGAGTTAAGTTACTCACCGAACAAGGACGGATAAAGCTTCTTCATTCTTTCTTCAAGCTCCCACGTTGCCTCTTCACGTGAGAAGTTCCTCCATAGAACCTTCACAAATGGAATGGACTTTGATCTTAATTCTTGCACCTTCCTGTCCAGAATCTCCACAGGTTGCTCAGCATAAGACAAATCTGGCTGCAACTGAATCGGTTCATAACTGATCATATGAGCCGGATCTCTAACATACCGCCTCAACATGGATACATGAAATACTGGATGCACCACTGCTGAAGATGGTGGCAAAGCTAACTGGTATGCCACACTCCCGATCTTCTTCAGAATTTCAAAGGGTCCAATGAATCTCGGGTTCAGCTTACCCCTCTTTCCGAATCTTACTACACCTCTGGTTGGCGAAACCTTAAGGAAAACATGGTCTCCAACCTCGAATGCCAAATCCTTCCTTCTTGCATCTGCATAACTCTTTTGACGATCCTGAGCCGCTTTTATTCTCTGCACAATCATCTGAATCTTTGCTGAAGTCTCTTGCACTACTTCAGGTCCAACCAGATGTCGATCTCCTGACTCCTCCCAACACAATGGGGATCTACAGGGTCTTCTGTACAAAGCTTCAAAAGGTGCCATTCCTATGCTCGAATGGAAACTGTTATTATAAGCAAATTCCACAAGAGATAGATGGCGCTCCCAATCACCCTTCCATTCTAAAACACAAGCTCGAAGCATATCTTCCAGCGTCTGAATAGTCCTCTCGGACTGTCCATCCGTTTGCGGATGAAATGCCGAACTCAACTTCAACTGACTGCCAAAAGCCTGCTGCAAACTCTGCCAAAACCTGGAAGTGAATCTCGGATCACAATCTGAGATAATCGACTTCGGAATCCCATGCAGCTTCACAATATTATCAATGTACAGCCTGGCCAAGCTCTCAACGGACTGCTTCTTCTTCATGGCAAAGAAATGAGCACTCTTCGAAAATCTATCAACGATCACCCAAATGGAATCATTTCCTCTAGCCGATCTAGGCAATCCGGATACAAAGTCCATGGTCACTTGCTCCCACTTCCACTGAGGGATATCTAACCTCTGCATCAAGCCTGAAGGTCGCTGACGCTCTGCCTTCACTTGCTGACAAATCAGACACTTCGCCACAACATCAGCCACATCTCGCTTCATGCCAGACCACCAGAAAGAACGCTTCAGATCCTTGTACATCTTCCCACTGCCTGGATGAATAGAGAACTGAGATCTATGAGCCAGCCAAACCGAGAAAACTCCTGATATCAGCTGAAGATCTCGGTGTTTCCTAATCAAGAACAGCTTCCACCTTAGCTGGATCTACAGACACGCCTTCTCCCGATATAACATGACCCAAGAAATGGACTTCTTTCATCCAGAAGTTGCACTTTCTGAATTTAGCATACAGCTTATGCTCCCTCAGGACACTCAACACAATCTTCAGATGCTCACTATGAGTCTCTTCATCGGGCGAATAAATCAACACATCATCAATGAAGACTACCACAAAAGAATCCAGATACTGCCGAAAAACTCTATTCATCAAATCCATGAAAACTGCTGGAGCATTTGTCAAGCCAAAGGGTAAGACAAGGAATTCATAATGGCCATATCTCGTCCTAAAAGCCGTCTTAGCAGAATCTTCCGGCTTAATTCGGAGTTGATGATAGCCAGAACGAAGATCAATCTTAGAGAATACAGAAGCTCCTCGCAACTGATCAAACAAGTCATCAATACGAGGTAAAGGGTACTTATTTTTAATAGTTACCTGGTTGAGCTTACGGTAATCTATGCACAACCTCATCGATCCGTCCTTCTTTTTCACAAAAAGAACAGGTGCTCCCCATGGCGAAACGCACGGCCTGATGAAGCCCTTATCAAGTAATTCTTGTAGCTGCTTCCTCAATTCTGCCAATTCCGCTGGCGCCATGCGATAAGGTGCAATGGAAATAGGTGTTGTGCCGGGTACGAGCTCAATTCCAAACTCTAACTCCCTTGCAGGTGGCAAACCCAACAAATCTTCAGGAAAGACATCGCTGAAATCTCTGACCACCTCAATATTCTTGACAGATAGAACCTTCTTCGAATCCTCGGTCACAACCACACTAGCCAGAAAACCAGGGCAACCCTTGCTTAACATCCGAGTCGCCTTCAAAGCTGAAATCACAAACTTACCCGACATGACCTTGGGCAAAGGGTGAACAAACTCCTCCTTTCCAGGAATCCAGAAAACTATAAGCTTCCGCCGACAATCCATCAAAGCATAATGCTCCTCAAGCCAATCAAAGCCCAAGATAGCATCATAATCCTTCATCTTCAGCAAATAGAAATTACCAGGCAAAACTTGCTCCTCAATGCACACAGAAAGCGAGGAAAAACACTGCTCGGTCAAGATAGTTCCTGCTGGAGTATGAACAGACAAGGGAACCTCCAACTTTTCCGGAACTAGACCATTCTCCTTTATCAAGACTTTGGCAAATCCTTCGGAAATAAAACTATGCGTGGCACCGGTATCAAACAAGACTCTAGCATGCATTCCCATAATTAAAATTGTACCTTCAGTGACGTGCTCTGCCAACTCTGCCTCGTCTCTAGCCAAGGCGAACACTCGAGCCGGAGCCCTCGGTCTCCCTACTGCTCTCGGTGTCGGTCTCGCTGCTGCTGGTGTTGCTGCCGCTGCAGTCTGCTGCGCCATCTTCGGACAGTCTCTGATCTTTTGCTTCTTGTCACCACATCTCAAGCATCTCCCGGAAGTCACCCAACACACCTCTCCTCCATGACGCTTCCCGCATTGGGTACACACTGGCTTCTCTGTAATCATACCTCCGCCTGGAGTCGGTGCCGCTGCTCTCGCTGGAACCACTGCTCTCTGCTGAAAAACTGGGGTCTTCTTCTTCTTATCCTGCTGCTGGAAAGCTGATGCTGGCCTCTTCGAAGAAGCTCTCTTCTCTTCAAGGTAAACTTCCATCTCTGCCTCCTGCATGCAAGTTACTGACAAAGCTTCCTCCATGGAACGATGTCCTAATGCCACTAGCCTCGTCCTCAGGGACGGCTTCAACCCCATGATAAATTTCTTTACCTTCCTCCGCTCATCTGCCACAATGTGAGGCGCATACTTGGACAGCTCCGCAAATCTTGCCTCATACTCAAGTACACTCATTGACCCCTGGGTCAACGTCAAAAACTCTTGCTCCATGTGGTCCTGCACGTGCTCTGGAATGTACTTCGCCTTGAACAAGCGGACGAATTCAGTCCATGCAACATCCATAGCACCATCTTCAAACTGTGTGCGAAGTACAGAAGACCACCATACGTCGGCACGCTCCTGAAAAAGAAGGTAAGTACATCTAAGATATATTCCAACCAATACCCATAAACTCCTTAAAACCTATCTTTACCTGCAGCATATAAGTAGCTAAGGACACTCTCTCCTCTTCCGCACAACGAAGGGCACGAAAGATCTTCTCCGTCTCTCTAAGCCAACTCTCCGCAAGAATGGGATCACTCTCTCCCTTAAAGAAAGGCGGTGTCATCCTCCTGAATCTTTCCATCATAGGCACTCCTCCAAAAACTGCATCCTGAGCTGGTGCTCGTGCCTACAATCCAAAACATCCCTTAGATAACAACTCTTCAGTTACCACCTTGAATAATTCTTGCTGCTACCGACCTGAACCTGCACCTGCGCCTGCAATGCCGCTGTAGTATGAGCCTGAGTCTGCATCGCATGCACCAATCCTTGCATCAATGCTCCGTAGTCTACAGGTGGTGGTGGGGGTGGCAAAGGTACACCCGCCTGGTCTTGAGCCTGCTGTGCTGGAGTCTGCTGATCACCTGCTGACTCATCACCTCGAGCCGGGCCAGCTCCTCTACGTCCACGAGTCGCCATAGTCTGCAAAATAAGCATCCTATTTAATAACCTATCATCCTACATAACTTGGACTAATTCTTTATGCAGACTTGAAATATGAATACAATACAGATATTCTATTTATGTACATGTTCAACCTGGATCGCACTGATACCAATCTCTGTAACGCCCCTCTTAGACCCAGTACAGTTACACCAACTCACATTGGATCTAGTAGAGGTATTACAGTGGAACGAATCCAACAATTTCCAATACAGGTTGAAATATACACAAATAACTATTCAATTCCAATGATAATTAACAGAACTTAGAATTAAACACTTGCAATCAGCATTTATTCAAAAGCAAATCTAATGCATAAAAGATAACAATAGTCCAAGGTTTATTACAATCCAATGATCAGTTGCATAAAGGAAATTACATAAGATCCTCACATACAAGTGCCACTCTAAAACTCTCTAAGACAAGCTAAGTCTCAACGTCCTCACGCTCTGAGTCAGTTTGCACTAACTCCACCGTATCCTCTGGCTCTCCTGAAATGTTAGGCAAGTATGAGTCCACAAGACCCAGCAAATCACATGGAAGACAGTTCAAGATATTAACATTATATTAATTTTAAAACATGGTAGTACATTAGCATTCCATTCATTGATATCATATACTTTTCTTACTATAGTTCTAAGTCCATTGGCAATCATTCATTTCATGGTGATTTTAACAATTAAGGAAATAAAAATGTTTCACATGTAGCATGGAATTACTTATTCATGAAAACTATTCGATGTTATGTGACTTACAACAATTCTCATGTATCAATTTCTCACTTATACATGCACTATTCTTTTACATAACAATTTTCATGTAGTAGTACTAAAACATTGACATGTAACAAGAAATCCTTTGAACAAGTTCACATGTAGGAATGTAAGCATATAACATGTAGTATGTAGCATGTAGAACAGGTAGACATGTAACTTGTAGCATGTAACATGTAACATGTAGATATGTAACTTGTAGCATGTAGTCATTTTCATATAGTTGCCAAGACATAGCCCACACTAAATTAGAGATCAGTAGTCATTTAACATTCACTTATCACCTAGGCAATGCGGTGATGAAGTCATAGTATTTGCGTAAAACCGGGGAAAGTCCTTCCCACCTTGACCAGTAGAACAAGTCTCCTTCCAGGATTTCAATCCGTTGCCCACGGATTCATTTCTTTACATGTAGGTGAACCACTACCATAGGGGCATCTACGGTGTAGCTCCTTGTAGGAATCTCTAAGATAGCAATGTCTTATTGGCATCATTGTTATAATGCATACACTAACGTATATAATAGATAGTGACATTTCATTTCATACTATTTAACATGTGTCAATGCAATATTTCAAAGTACAACACTTTCAGTTCTGAAATCCTATTTACTGTACAACAGATTTCTATCATGATACTAATATTCATTCTTGCATTTTCATGCATTTTTATTCAATTCTATGTGTAATATATTGTTTAGAAATTCATAACAGAACGTACACATGTCTGAAAATTCTGAAATTTTAACAGAAATTCGAAATCAGTAATTACAATACACATGCCAAATTTCATAATTTTCTGATTTCTGCAACTATTTTTCATGAATTTAACTCTATTAAATCAACTAACTAACATGGTTTAATATTGAGAAAAGCTCACAATTTTCACATGGAACAGGGATTACTGATATATCATATTTATTGCAGTAATCTAAACATCAATCAACATGCTTTCTTTTACATCATTGTACTTATCTTATACAATTTAAACCTTGATCATTGTCATGTAATTATGCATGTTCATCAATTCATATATATATATATATATATATATATAAATATATAGAACCTGCACATTATAGCAATAGACAGTCCATAACAATAACATACTCTAGTATTACATGGCTGAAACGCATACATTCATAAATTATACATTTAAAACCAATTCACTCAGATTTCTGGAATATATGATTCTGTTAAACTTGACGTCAATTAGTATGACGTTTACTATAGTCGACGTCCACATACGTTGTCGTTAAGTAATTATAGGCGGCGGCACATAGCGCCGTTAACACAAACTGACGGCGGCACATAGCGCCGTTTACATATAGTAAGGACAGAAAATACATATATATTTCGGATGAACTAAACGGCAGTCGATATTGCCGTTTACATATTATAGGCGGCAATACCATGGACGTCTAGTTCTAAGACACAGAAAACACAGAAACCTGCATGCAATAACGACGTTTCTAACCCTTCCCGTAGGTTGTTTACATGCTTTAAAAATATAGAAAAATGTTAAATACGTAGTATATCATATCCTAAACTAAATCCCCCATGCAACTTGCCTCAATCCCTCCTAATGGAGTGTCGAATCCGAGCTCGAAGAAGCCCGTCTCGCCAGGGAGACAGTTCTTTCCTCCGTCTTCAAGCAATCCGAAACCTCCTCCGATGAAGTTCCTCCGCCTGGATGAGCTTTTAGGCACGAAGTCCTATGTATCTCCTCGGTGTAGATGCCTTCGAACCGCACGAACAAGCACCAGATCGCTCTGCAAATCCCTTCCTCGGCCCTCTTTCTCTCCTCCAGAACCAAAGCAAAAACCCCCTTTTCTTCCTGCGAGATCTGGTCTTATAAAGACCTCTCAAGCAAAGACCAAGCCTAATCCTGACCCTCGGATCTAAACGCATCGGATCAGCTCATTAAAACCTTCCCGAAACGGCCGATCTCCTTAATCCGGAACGGAAAGCTCAAAAACAGGCAAGTCAGTTTAACGTCAACATAGGTTGTCGTCTACCCCAAATATAAACGTCCATCGTTGATGTCGTTTATAGTCTTACCCATAATTAAATAATTCAGAAAAATATTAAACGTCAATACCTATCGTCGTTAACATCCCATAAACGGCATGCGATGTTGCCGCTTACAAGCTTTAACGTCAAATGATCTTGACGCCTAGTTCTACACAGAACAGCATTCAATTTATGCAGAAATAAACACACAATGAACAGAATACATTCAAGGAAATTCTAGTGTACTACACCATATCCACACACCACATTTCATTTCCTCCTACGCCTATTTTCCTTTATTTTCATCCCCCATTTGTGGATCATTCTTCGTACCCCTAAATCAGGAGCGGAAAACATGTCTACAGCGACCTGGTAGTGACAAGGGGCTTGTCGTGTTCTGGTTTCCATGCAACGTACCCTTTCCTAACCCGACTTGGACCCTTGCTATTGATGAATAGTCCGACTTTTAGTTGGTCTAGAGGTGTCCAAATCCTTCCAAATTCGGAGGATACTCTCTTTAGAAGGTCCTTTCTGAGTTCTGATTCCCCTTGCCCGAGCTTACTTACCCAAATTCGGACTCTTGCCTATTATTCTCTTCTTAGCCCGTTCAGGAATAATGGGGTATAAAACTCTTCATAGAGCATTGTTTAGGGCAAGGCTGGCGCCTTCTTCTTCCTCTCCCAAAGAGCTACGAGTTCTCAGAAGACCTCTCAGCCTCCAGATGACCAGGAAGTGCCCCTCAGGGCGTTTTCTCTCCATCTACGCTTTCTTTCTTCTATCCTTCTTGATTTTTTCTTTTCATACATGCATGTTAGATCGTTTTCTTTCGTAGATTTGCATTAGAACACCACACACACACCACTTTTAATCACCCAAAGGGGTTAAAACCCCACCCCACGTAAGTTCCTCCCAATTATTTCATGTTTACTCTTTGTTTTGGGATAGATTCTACACAAAATGAGTTTCTAATGGGTGTTTCATTGTTTTGATGTTCTTGGCAGGTGTTAGAAGACAGTAGCAGCACGAGGCTCTTGCCCCTTGGCCAGCTGAGGAGCAGGAAGAAAGAAGCCCACAGTCTTCATCTCCAGTTGCAGAAGGTGACGTGAATCTAGTCGCGATCTGAGGAAGGCGACGGACAGCGCGTCGCGTTCAGAGAACCGGAAGGCGGCACCTCCATCGTCGCGTTCCGTTAAGGCGACGGCGGGCCTGTCGCGTTCACAGGACTAGGTACCCTTCTGCACCTTTATTCCTTTTCCAAAGTAGTTAGCATCTTCCTTCGTCATACATCTCTTTGCAACTGCTTTGGTGGCGATCACAATCCTTTTTCTTTATTTTTAATCATCATCTTTTGGGGAGCAAATCCCGTGATTACAACAGTGACGTCTACTGGTGTCCGTACCCCCAACTACGAGCGCGCTACAAGCGACAAAACAACAAACTCACACAAGCCGTTGTCCTACTGTCATCTTTCCCTTAGCCAAATGTACAACTCAAGCTAAGGAGTGAGGGTGTCCAGGATAGACGACACAGACCTTGACGGCACAACGCAAGTACCGAGACAAGCCCCGAGCACAAGCCTGGCTCACACAGAACCTGGGGCACCCAACTGAAGAGGTAACCATGGTAGGCGTCGCACTACTCGCCACGCACACACAAACCATGTGCATATCGCATAAACCACATGAAATCTCATGTCAACCATGTGAACACCGTACACTGACCGCGAGAACAATACGCCAGTCACGTGTACCACTTGCTAACCTCGGAAACACGCGCTCAGAGCATGACAGGTGCTGATGCACCTCATGTACTTACCATGTACAAGAAATAATAATAATCATATAATTCCACCATTAAAACCATGCACAATAGGACCTCTCGGCTGAGGTCGCGACATAGGCTAGTGTCGCCTTCAGAATGCGACACCTCGATATGTCGCGTTCATAACATGAACGCGATGGGTCGGCTTGTCACGTTCAGAACGCGACAGGGGGCTCTATCGCCTTCACAGGCGAAACCCTAATCTGGGAAGAACTCCACTGATCGCCACCCCAAGTAGGGGTGTACACGGTTCGGTTCGGTTTTCTCCATTTTTGGAGAAAATCGAACCGAACCGAACCGAACTCGGTTTGGTTCAAACCGAAATCTAGCATTTCTGACATTTTTCGCATTTTTTTGGTGTTTTTCTGGCATTTCTCTAAAAAATATGCAAAAAGATGTGTTTTCCGGTGGTCGCGAGTTTCGAACTCGCGACCACCACGCGCGCGGAGGGCGTGCGACGCCGCCCTCCACTGCGCTACCATTTTTTTTGTATAATTTTATTATTATTATTATTATTATTATATATATATATATATATATATTCGGTTCATTTCGGTTTCCCAACCTGAAACCGAACTGAACCACCAAGCCCATGAAACCGAACTGAACCGAATCGACCGGTTCAGTTTTTCGGTTTGGACCATATTTTGTACAGCCCTAACCCCAAGCCATGCAAACCACCCTTAATTCACATTTTTCATGCTTTAATGGATACCCTAATATGGTATCTACCGTTCTAAACACCAAAAACCAAACATACATGCATCCCACACAATCACACGGTGTAAAACAGGAAGAATTCCCCTACCTTCATGAAGAACGTGAAGAACTATAAACCCTCGGCGTTTCCCCCGCTCCACGCAAGGTCCTCACGGTGAGAATACGCCAAAAACCACGCTCCCACACCGAATCGCCCCAGAAAACCCGCAACAGCCTCACCCCCTGGTCAAACAGAGCGTGCTCAGCTTTGTCTGGCCAGCCATGGTTTAAGAGCTGCCTGCGGTTAAGAACGTGACGGACCCCTCCATCGCGACGGAACTGGGCGTCGCCTTCTAAAGGCTGACGTCCGCAGATCGCCCAGCGCACGACACGTGGTGCACATGCAGACGACAATCGCCTCTGAGCGGCAATAAGAACGCAACATGCAGGACCGTCGCGTTCAAAACGCGACGTCCCTCCTTATCGCGTTCACAAATAGTGAACGGGCTGGTGTCTTGGGCCCAGCCTGCCAGCCCAAAAACACCCTAAACCTGCCCACACACCTGAAACACGCCACATTGGCCACACACTGGCCACCACAACTACCAAATGAAGGATCCGTAAGGATCCGAAAGACGATCCACAAGGATCCGAAAAACACGAGACGTTACAATTAGAGTCATGTTAGGAAAGGGAAACTAAGGGAGCTTAAATACTCCCTAATCTCTCCATGGCCGGCCCTAACTCGTTGATGGGGCTTGCTGGTCGTGGAGAGAAGGCCAAGAAGAGGAGAAACTCGTGAAGAGAATTGCTTAAGCTCCAACCCTCGTTCTTCATGTTCTACACCCTAGAAGGCAAAATGAATCAAAGGTAGGCATTCTCATGAGCAAAACTAAATTAATTTCATCTGTAGATGGTTCCAAACATCAGGAACCAAAGCCCTCTTGTTTCACTATTTTTCATCAAGCCAATCTTTTGTTATATATTTTTGAAGTTTTGCATTCACCATGACCCCGAACCATCATGTTTAATTTATATCTCCATGTATACTCATCCCCATGCCATGAAAATTTAACTGGAGATACTGATGGATGTTAGGCGTCGTTTGCCCCTGAAAGCCCTAATTTTCATCCATCCTACTTCGCGTATTAATTCTTTTATCTCTACTATACACTGTACCATGTTCTTCGTGAATAAACTTGTTTAAAGCATGTCGAGATCATGTCCACTTTCAAATTCCTATTTATTGGAAGTACTATTGCATGTCTAGATACGTTTAAAACTAGTTTCATGAATTTTCATCGTCTGTACATTTAGTTCTTGATTTCTCAACTTGGACTGCAATCCAAAAACATGTCCTTTTCCTGCTCAGACTCAGGCGCAGGACCTGAGAATGCGATGGCCCGATAGGTCGCGTTCTCAGGGCCCTTCGCGACACAGTACCTGTCACGTTCTGAATGCGACAAGCCACACCGTCGCGATCTGGCTTCCTGACCTGACCGTCTTGTCGCGATCTTTGAACGGCCCTGTCGTGTTCTAACCTGTCCCTGTCGCAACCCTTACAACAATACGTCGCATTCTGCAGTTTTCCACCTAAACCCTACATTTTTGCTCAACTTGACTTCCTACAGTAATCTTGTACCATATTAACTGTCTCACACATAGTAACAACACTATTAAACATGGTTATGCGATTATTAACTAAAAGTCTTTCACATGATTCTATCACATTCATGATTTCTTGTCACATGTGCACACACTTTGAACCATTCATTATGGCTTAACTTGGCATGAAAATATCACATAATACATCTGGTAATTTATTTCAATTATTTTTTCTGAAATAAAGAATTATTTATGATGAAAAATGATGAATCTATTTTTGAAATGTTTGCTAAGTTTATGATAATTGTCAATGAACCTGAAGACATTATGTAAGGAGTACACTGATGCTGATTTAGTAAGAAAAATTTTGCGCTCTTTATCATCAATTTGGCACACAAAAGCTATTGTGATTGAAGACTCTAAGGATTTATCAAAAATATCTTTGGATGAACTCATAGGATCTTTAATGACATATGAAATAAATCTAAAAAGGACTAAAAAACACATGCTTAAAGTTAAATCAGTAGCACTTAAGGCTTCATCAAGTCACAAGGAGAAAATCCAAGAAAAATCTGATTCTGAAGAGTCTGAATCTGATGAGGATGAGATTGCCCTCATGACTAGATATTTCAGAAAAATCTTAAAATCAAGAAGAGGAAAATTCAATGGAAAGAATAAATACTTTTCTGGCAAAAAATGCTTCTTCTTCAAACAATAATACTGACCGAAAAGAAAAGACTAATGATGTTGTTATTTGTTACAGGTGCAACAAGCCAGGACATATGAAGGGTGAGTGTCCTGAGCTCAAGAAGGAAATGCATAAGAAATACAAAAGGAACATCAAAATGAAGAAGCCAAAAGCAATGCTAGCAACTTGGTCGGATAAAGACCAAAGTGAAGATGAAGGAGAGAATTCCTCAAGTTCGAAAGATGAGGAATTATGCTTTATGGTAAACGACAATGATGGCAAGGTAAGCTCTTCGTTTGAGCAATACAATGTTGATTATTGGCAAGATGTATATGCTACTTTGGTTGAAAAATACTCTAAAATAAGAAAAAATAAATAAATATCTGAAAAGAAAATTGATAATGTCGTGCATGATACTTCTTTAACTAGAAGAATATCTGAACTTGAAAATGGAATTTTTGAACTCAATGATGAAAATGAAGAACTTCTGAATGAATTGGATAAGTTCAAGATTACATCTCAAAAGGCTAATAGTGAATTAGTAAGGCTCTTTGAGAGAATGGAAATGCAACAAAAATAAAAACAACAAGTAATTGATGAAATTCATAAACTTAATAAATTGCTGACTGAAATGGATCAAGTGATACAAAATTTCACAAATGGAAAGGAAAATCTTGATGCCTTGTTGAGACTAAGAATGAATGCTGAAAAGTATGGACTCAATTTTACCACAGAAAAATCAATGATGAATAAAACTACTGAAAGAAAGAAAAATCTTCAAAATTTCCTTTCATAAAATTTGTCAAAAGTAATAATTCAAAAATAAAAATAAACAATTGTCAAAAGAAACATCTAAAACACTCAAAAACCAGAATCGAAATGATGTGTCCAATCAAAAGAAACTAATCAGGTCGACAAGTGCTGTAGAGAGGTCGACACAGGTTAACCATAGGTTAAAATCTGTGGCCACTGTGTCGACGCATGCTCAACATAGGTTGACCTATTAGTCTCTGAAAAACAAAAAGATGTTACATAAAAATACAAACAAAAATCTAAAAAAATTATAAAAATATAAAAACACACTTTCATGATGATGATTGGAGATCCAAGCCATCATATCAATCCAATTGGATCGATTCATGGAATCAATGGTACCACACTCCTCATTGGTATAATTCACACTCTTTCTATCCAAAATTTTCAAGACCCCGACATAATTTTTGATCTGGCTTTCCACACATGAACAAACATGCTAAAATGCATACTTTCCCTGTGTTTGAAAGAAAAAATACTAGTGTCTTCATTCCAAATCAAAATGTTAAAATACCAAAAAGGGAAGTCATTTCAGAAATAGAACACAACCAAAAATGACTCAAATGTGGGTTAGAAAAGACTTATTATTTCTGCTCAATCAAACTGATGGTCCCAACAATGTTTGAATACAAAAATCTTTTGTTCTCTAATTTGAATTGTGCAGGAAGGTCGTGCATCCAGTTCCAATGTATGGTACCTTGACAATGGGTGTTCACGGCACATGACTGGTGACAGAACCAAATTTTCATGTCTGATTGAAAAGGAAGGAAGATCAGTCACTTTTGGAGGTAAAAATAAAGGAAAAATAATTGGATCTGGAAAGGTTGGTAAATCCTCCTCAAACTCAATTGACAATATTTTGCTGATGGTTTAGACTATAATCCACTGAGTATAAGTCAATTGTGGGACAAGGGTCACAAGGTTGTTTTTGAATCAGATTCTGCAAAATAATTTATTCTTCATCTAAGAAAATAAGATTCTTTGAAAAAAGATAGAATAATGTGTACATGATAAATCTTGATAGAAATTTTGTTGAAAACATCTGTTTGGTTGCTAATAAAAATGAAACTACATGGACATGGCATAAGAGACTTGGTCATGCAAGATTCAACACTATGAATAAACTCATAAGGCTAAATCTGGTTAAAGGACTTTCTGAATCTTTTCCAAATGTTTAGAATCAACTTTGTGGGATATGTGCTCAAGGAAAACAAACCAGAAAAACTTTTAAAATTTTCAATGATGTGCTTACTTCTAAGCCACTAGAATTACTTCATATGGACCTTTTGGGCCCAACAAGATTTCTTAGTCTTAGTGGAAAACGATATGGATTTGTCATCATTAATGATTTTACTAGATATACTTGGGTTGTCTTTTTATCCCACAAAAGTGATACTTGTCAAGAATTTAGAAAATTTTGTAACACTGCCTTAATGGGATTTTCACATGAAATAAAGTCCATTTTGAATGATCATGGAGGATAATTTGAGAATAAGGCTTTTTTCTGATTTATGTGCTGAATTGGGCATTTTCCATAAATTTTCCTCTCTAAGAACTCCAGAACAAAATGTAGTTGTGGAAAGAAAGAATAGAACTCTTATGGAAATAGCTAGATCCATGCTCTTGGAAAGTAAACTGTCCAAATCCTTTTGGGCTGAAGCTGTGAATACAGCAAATCATATTTTGAATAGAGCATTGGTCAAACAAAAAAATTAGAAAAACCCCTTATGAACTTTTGAAAAACAAAATACCCACTTTGTCTTATTTTAAAGTTTTTGTTGTAAATATTTTGTACATAACAACAATAAAGAAAATCTTGACAATTTTGATGCTAAGAGTTTTAAAGCTATTTTCCTTGGTTACTCTGAAATTTCTTGAGCATATAGAGTTTACATTTTTAAGAATAAATTTGTGGAAGAATCTCTACATGTCGTCTTTGATGAAAATTCTTATAAATCTGATAACTCTACATCTTGTAGAACTCTACAAAATGCAAAAGAAGTTGACTTCATTATTGAGTCGTCATCAACCATTGAGGAGCATGAAGGAACATCAGAAAATCTGAATAATCCAGTACCTACCACAAATGGATTAGGTAATATTGCTTCAGAACTGCATGAAAATGATGAGGTAACATTTGAACCCAGATTGTTAAAAGATCATCCTACAGAGAAAGTAATTGGCAATTTGCATGATAGAATTAGAACGAGATCTTCTTTTCAGAATGTAATAAATGAAGACCTATTAGCGCTAATTTCCCAGATTGAACATAAGTCTATTGATGAAGCTCTAACCAGTGAATATTGGATCAATGCAATGCATGATGAACTTCATCAATTTGACATAAATAAAGTATGTGAATTAGTACCTAGACCTAGTGATCAATCTGTGATTGGCACTAGATGGGTGTTCAGAAATAAATTGAATGAAAATAGACATATTTTTAGAAATAAAGGTAGACTAGTTGCCAAGGGATACAATCAATAGTTTGGTATTGACTTTGAAGAATCTTATGCCTCTGTAGCTAGACTAGAAGCAGTGAGAATATTTATTACTTTTGCATCATCTTTGAAATTTAAAGTCTATCAAATAGATGTAAAAAGTACATTCTTGAATGGTTACATCAAGGAAAATATTTTTTGTGGAACAACCTCCTGGATTTGAAAACGAAAAATTTCCTGATCATGTTCTTAAACTTAATAAGGGTCTTTACAGTCTTAAGCAAGCTTCAAGAGCTTGCTATGACCGATTGAGTTCATTTCTTCTAAATAAAGGATACACAAGAGGGAATGTAGAACAAACTTTATTTAAAAAAATTCTCAATGATCATATCATTATTGTTCAAATTTATGTTGATGACATAATTTTTGGGTCTACAAATAAAGAACTGTGCATTGAATTTGCTAATCATATGCAAAATGAATTTGAAATGAGTTTGATGGGTGACTTACAATTCTTTTTGGGACTGCAAGTACATCAAACCAATGAAGGGATTTCATAAGTCAAACAAAGTATGTGAAATAACTTCTGAAGAGATTTGATTTCCAGCATCTCAAACATTCAAACACACCAATGGCAATAAATGTAAGATTAGAGGCGGATTCATTTGGTAACTCAGTAGATCCAAAGACCTATAGAGGTGTGATTGGCTCTCTACTTTACCTCACAACCTCTAAACCATATATTCAATTTAGTGTGTTCATGTGTGCAAGATTTCAAGCCAATCATAAGGAAAGCCACATGTTAGCTGTCAATTTTTTTTTTTAAAATATCTTGTTGAAACATGTGAACTTGGAATATGGTAAAATGCTGGTTGCAAATTAGATTTAATTGCTTACTGTGATGCTGGTTGCAAACTTGATAGAAAAAGTACTAGTGACTTGTGTTTATATCTTGGTGGATGACTAATCTCTTAGGCTTCTAAAAAGTAACATTCAGTAGCTCTATCCACTGCAGAGGCTGAATAAGTTGCGGCTGGTTGTTGTGGCACTCAAGTTCTTTGGGTGAAACACCATCTCCTAGACTATAATCACAAATTGGATTGTAATCATATTCTATGTAATAACACTAGTGCAATCAATTTATCTAAAAATTCAATTTAACATTCAAGTACAAAACACATTGAAATAAGGCTCCACTTTTTGAGAGTTGAGATTGCTAAGAAATCATTTGAGCTTCACTTTATTGAAACTAAAAAACAAATTGCAGACATTTTCACTAAACCTCTCTCAGAAAATAGATTTTCATCCTTAAGGTGAGAGCTTAGTTTATGCAAATTTTCACATCCTTGATATCTTCCATCTCCTTTTTGCAAATAAAAGTCTTTTGTGTTCTTGCAAATAAATTACTGCTTCTCACATTGCATTGTTTTTTCTGGTACATCAATTGTTGAGGGGGAGCTGTGTCATTCAATAAAGCATTCTTGATGGTTCTCTTTCACTTCACTCAATTCTTCCTTCATCAATAATCTTCATGTTCACCTTGTGAGGGGGAGCTACATGAAAGAGGGAGTTATTGTCAATTCTTCACTTACTTTCTTTGACACTGTTTGTCTATCTTGAGCCCCAACAATCAGAATTTTTGAGTCCTTGTGCTATTTTTATATGAAAGACTTAAGACATTCAAACTAAACTAATTGTGCACTTAGTTTAATTTCAAGGTTGTGTCATTTTAATGCTGGATGTCTTTAAAATGATTTGCAAAACACTTGTAGGCACATGAGTGGCTTCAATGTTTAACATGTGCATGTTTTAAGCTTCATTTTTATCACATGTTAAGAATAATATCTCTCCACTCATAGCCACGATTTCTTTTATGGTCAAAGCAAATATATTCCTGCAAAACATAAAATAATAAAAAAAAAGATTAATAATCTGGAAAGATACAAACAGAGCAATGCAAACTCTTGTACCACTGAGTAACCAAGCCATCTCACCTAAACAAGTGGTTTGTCTCGCGTCAAAAAGTGAAAAACAAAATTTTCATCTTTGTGTAAGATAATGGAAGTTAAACCACTGAGTAATCAGGGGGTCTTGCATCTGGTAAATGTGATCTCTTGCACTAAAAAGTGAGATTTAACTAATTTATTCTTGTATTTCTTCTCCAACAAAAATGAAAGGAATTCAAAATAGGCAGGATAGAAAAACGCAAGACCTAAATGACGTTCATGAATTTTGAGTTTAGACCTATCATTCTACATTGTGATGAATATAAAGCTAATAACTTCCTTGTTAAACACTTTTGCTAACTCCTATAGGTCAATTTGCATCACATTTGCATCATTATTTTAACTACATTCAGATCATTATATCTTGCTATACTTTGTGTTGAGTGTGTCCTTGTGATTAAACTTCGATGCACAATAACAAAATACACTAATTTTTCTCATATGTCAATATCACTTTGACTCACTCATTTTGATCCTTCCTGAACATTCCTTTCCACAACTTAATTCCTTGATTTTCTACCATTTATATTTCACGTCTATCTTTTTGTGTTGTCAAAAAAGGGGGAGATGCATGAGCCTGTGGGGGAGTAAAAGAATGAGTTTTTAGGAGAAAAATAATGAGGAGAAAAAGTATGAGCATTTATTTTGTCATCATCAAAAAGGGGGGAGAATGTTATGTTGATGTGTATTTAATATTTTGATGATGATTTTAATGATGACTACAACGTTTGGTTGTGGATGATGTCTAAACACTCATACTTTGATTAATTTTGATGATGACATATGCTACATATTATAATGATGACTAAACAACATGTTTTTGATACCTCATATTTCATATTTTGATGATAATGACATGTTTTGATGATTCACACTTCATATATACATACTTACACAATTTTGTCAAGGTTGTGTCGACACAAGTTGAAAATTAGGTAATCTCCTGAAGAACAAAGTCACAGTTGCGTCGACACATATTGCAAGTCAGGTCGGCACACATAGTCCATCCAGTGAGCTATATCTGAAGAAAAACACAGGAGGTCGACACTAGTTGTTAATCAGGTCGACACATGTTTCCTCCTAGTAGGTTAAAACTGATACTTGGTCAGTTATGTCGACACACATGCAAACTTGTGTCGACACACAGTGCGTGAAAATTCAGAAACGTAAAGGGTATGATTTCCAAAGACTATGATTTATCTCTGAAGACTTTTAGGAGATTCTCTTATTACCAAAATACCCTTTCATCCAAGTGGTAATAAGGAGAAAGACTTTTGGACACGTGGCAACCTTGGGTGAACCCTAGGTTTCTGTGCCCATATTTCCCACGTAAAAAGGGATTGACTAAGGCTATAACAACTCATGTCTCATCTGGAGTAGCCATCCATCACAGAGGACATGGGGATCAAGGACAAACATAGAGAGAGAGTGTGTTAAAGTGCTAAAGGAGGAGTAGATAAAGGAGAAGAGCAGCAGAAGAAGAAGGAGCAATCGGAAGAAGCAACAAATCTGAAACAAAGCATCATGAATTGAAGGAGTGCTCCATCTGATTTTCGCAAGGACCTTCAATTCAAGTTTCCAGCCGATCGTCTTAAACAAGGAACATCCAATTCATCTCTCTTTTACTTATTTCTATTGGAGTGTTCATCTTAATTTGTTTTTGAGTGCTCGTGAGATCTGTACATGTGTTATGTGCAAATTTCAGTGTGCATGTAAGTGTGTGAATCAGATCAGTGCTAGAGGATCTAATTTCTTGTGAACTTGATCCAGCTGTGTGGTTTGGGCCGTCGTGCTCGTGTGTGGTTTGAGCCGCGTGCTCAAGTGTGTGTGTTGTACTCGGTTTTAAGTAGTGTAGTCTCACTGTGTGAGGGGTGGATGTAGGAATCACTGATGTGATTTTCGAACCACCTAAAAATCTCTTGTGTAGTGGTTTGATCTTTTTTTTCTTCGCTAGAGGCATGCATAGGACTTCAATCACACATTAGGCATTCACACACACTTTTTTGTCTACAATGACTTATTTGGTACCCTAAAAATTTAATCTATTAATTTTGTTTACCCCAAATTCATGGATTTTGGCATCTTTGATGAGATCCCATAAATAATTTTCCCTGATTTCTTTTTCATATAGGATTTTTATGCTGCTCTCATTTCGGCGCTCGGTGGGCAATCGACGCCCGATGGCTAGCGACCGATGGTCACTACCTGGCACCTGGCGGTTGATGACAGCGATCGACAATCGATGGTGACTGACATCCGACGGCCGATGACCTGCACTCGAAGCTTGTGGGTCGGCAACCAATCGCCCGATGCTCAGCGATCAGCATCCGGCATGTGGCGGAACACCTCGGCCAAGTCTGTTAAACTGATAATGTACTTGATCCGAGTCTGCCTCCCGCGAACGGGACGAAGCCTCGCAAGGGATACCAAACCACAGTCCGTGTAAACACAAAGGAACACACCATTTCATATATATATTTCACAAGTTTACATAGCCATATTTCCACAACAACTGAAAGAAAGTACAAGAGCCTGGGGCATACACCGAGGTACAACTGAAACAAGTAAACTAACTAGCTACACTACACTGCTGGAGCTGCTACTACACAGCTGGAGGTACTCACCCTGCACCGCTACGACGCGGCTCTGAACTGGACGACGGTCGAGAAACGCCCTCCTCGCTCTCACCTGTGGGGGTAGGGGTGAGCCTCGCTAGTCACTGGCTCAGTAGGGAACTCCCCCAAAACCGAGCAAACCAAAACCACAGGTGCAAAAGCAGTAAACAGTACTCACCGTCTGCCGACTACGAAAAGAACTATAATAATTAAACGGCAAACTAGTACAAGCGTACGAGCTAAAGTAGAGACAGCCAAACACGAGTCACGTGAACTGGTTCACGACACCAGAAACTGACTCGGACAAGCTAACACAGGCCTACCTCTCAGTCTCACAGCCACGGACGAAAGGTCCAGCTGCCGCTCCACGTGAAAAAGTCAAGCAACTGTGGAGACCAACTAAACACCACCACCTGCGGACCACACGGTCGCAGGCCCATGCCTGGCACCTCCAGAGACCCTGGCCTGGGCTCGCTAGAGTGAGGCACTGGAAAAGGACTAGCTGGGGACCAGTGTCGACTACTGGTGTCCGTACCCCCAACTACGAGCGCGCTACAAGTGACTAAAGACAAACACAAGTGTCACTGTCCCACTGTCGTCTTTCCCTCAGCCGGACGTACAACTCAAACACAGGAGTGAGGGTGTCCAGGTCAGACGACACAGACCTCGACGGTACAACACAAGTACCGGGACAAAGCCCCGAGCTAACAGCCTGGCTCACAAAGAATCTGGGGCACCCAACTAGAGAGGTAACCACGGTAGGCGTCGTACTACTTGCCACGTACACAAAACCACGTGCACGTCACACACAAACCACGTGAAGACTCATGTAAACCACGTGCACTAACAGTCCACTACACGTGAACACCACACAAACACGTAAAGAACCAGACAACTACGTACCCAGTACGCTAGTCTCAGAAACCACGAGCATTGGATGCACCACGATTATCGTTGCACCGCTCGATAACAACAAATATTCAATATATCAATATTTAAACCAAAAGCATGCTGACGGCAACATCAACTGCCGTCGATGGGATATAAACGGCAAGGTATCTGGCCGTTAAGCTCCCAGCTGAAGAACCTGGCATCAAACGATGTGGACGCCAAGCTCCTCAACTCCAGTTCCTGCAGAAACCCTAAACCGATTCTATAGGCATTCTTAGTCCCGAAACCATCGAGAAAACATGAGGAAATACTTCCTCTAACATGCATGAGTCCTAATTAACTTAAAACAACATGTTTCTATTGTTAAATTGCTCAAACCACCCATGTACCCCGCATGGATACCATTACCCGAAAACACCATTATCATGCAGATTCATGTTTTCCAATTGCATTATCGCAACCTATAGGGACTAAAGGGATCATTCCCTACCTCAGCACATGTTTAAACCTCCCGAATTCTCCCAATTCACACTGAATCCTCTGCGAGCTCCTACGGCAATTGCACCACGTTCCGTCTTTTCCTTGGCCAATTCGTCACCGCCTCGCACTCCACGTTCCTCCAATTATCCTTTTACAACTGTTGGAAGCATTGGGGAAGCAAGAGGTATGAAGACAGGGCTAGGGAGAGGGGAATTGGACTGAGGAAACTGCTCTCGGGTAGACTATATTCTGTAGGTCGCACATGTTGGCGTCAACATGGCTGTCGCCAATCAGACCGCCAAGGCTAGACGTCCATATCTCTTGTCGCCAAGTTCATACAGTAAACGTCAACTTACATGGACGCCAACAAGTCAACGACCACACCTGGCTGCCAACTCCTACTCAACTGTAGCAGGTCTTATTTTATCTCAGGACCCAACCTGCACCACACCTGCACACACCACACGACCAAACCACACTGGCCTCACAATGGCCACCACAACCGATACACACATGATCCATAAGGATCCGAAAACACACGACGTTACATTACTATCATCTAAGAAGAAAATTTCGACCTCGAAATTCATAACACAACTCAAACTTAAACAACTTAAACATACACACCTTTACAAGTACTATCATCTAAAAAGAAATACAAAAGCTTATTCAAACAGATAGGGATACCCTTTATCCAGCTCCTCGGCTAGCTCCCAAGTATCCTCACCACCCAACCTATTTTCCCATCTCACTTTAACTAGCTCAATTTCTTTATTTCTCAGCTTCTTTATCTTTCAATCCGTGATCTGCACCGGATACTCTGGCATAGTCATATCTGGCCTCAAGTCACCACCTTGATAACTGATTATCTGAGCTAGATCTTCAATACACTTTCTTAACATAGAAACATGAAATATATCATGGACATCCACAAAATCTGCTGGCAAATCCAGCCTATAAGCTGTTTCCCCAATTCTCTCAATCACCTGAAAAGGTCCCACATACCTTGGGCTCAATTTTCCAGTCTTGCCAAATCTTATAATACCTTTACTTGGGGAAACTCTCAAGAAAACAAAATCTCCCACTTCAAACTGAAGTGGTCTCCTCCGATTATCTGCATAACTCTTTTGCCTACTTTCAGCTGCTTGCAATTTTTCCTTAATAAGCTTCACCACTTCTGTGGTTTTCTGAATCAATTCAGGACCCACTAATTGCCTTTCTCCCACTTTATGCCAGTTCAATGGGGTTCTACATGGCCTTCCATATAAAGCTTCATATGGTGCCATCCCAAGACTGGTATGATAACTATTATTATTGGCAAACTCAACCATTCCCAAATGATGCTCCCAATTACCTCCCCAAACTAAACAACAAGCTCGCAACATATCTTCAATCGTCTGAATAGTCCTCTCTGTCTGACCATCTGTCTGGGGATGATAAGCGGAGCTATATCTCAGCTCAGTACCAATTACTCTCTGCAGACTTCTCCAAAAACCAGAAGTAAATCTTGGATCTCTATCAGACACAATAGTCTTCGGAATACCATGCAATGGAACAATTCTTTCAACATAAATCTTTGCTAATCTATCCACTATCCAAGACATACTTACTGTCACTAATCTGCACACCTTAGTCAATCTGTCAACAAATACCCATATTCCATTATGCCCGGAACTCGATCTTGGTAAACCTGCCACAAAGTCCATGGCAATATCATCCCATTTCCACTGTGGGATGGGCAATGGTTGCAATAAACCTCCAGGCTTCTGATGTTCTGCTTTAATCTGTTGACAGATAGCACACCTTGCAACAAACTCTGCTATTTCCTTTTTCATATGAGGCCACCAAAAATGCTTCCTCAAATCATGGTACATTTTAGTACTACCCGGATAGATAGTGTACCTAGATTTAATGAGCCTCTTCCAACACTCGCTGCTTTACTTCTCTTTCAACTGGAACAAACAACCTGCCTCTGAGCCTAACCACACAATTATCATCAATGGTAACTCCTTCCATTTTTACAATTTCGGCTAAATTCACATCTGCTCTCTGAGCTTCAACAATCAGCCAATACAAGGACGGCTCTACAGCACTAGCAGCTAGTACTGCCCGTCGCTGACTACTAGGCACATACAAGGAGTTCTCCACTATCTCTTCATACAGCTTCCATTCTTTGATCATCATCAGATTTATATATGCCTTCCTGCTCAAGGCATCTGCTACAACATTGGCCTTACCCGGATGGTAAGCCAAACTAAAATCATAATCTTTCAAATATTCGATCCATCTGCGCTGACGAAGATTTAAATCTTTCTGCGAGAAGATATACTTCAAACTTTTATGATCTATAAAGATCTCAAATCTCTCGCCATACAATAATGCCTCCACATTTTCAAAGCAAAAACAACTGCTGCCAATTCCAAATCATGAGTGGGGTAATTCTCCTCTGCTGGCTTTAATTGCCTGGACGCATAAGCTATCACTTTGCCATGCTGCATAAGCACTGTGCCAAGTCCTCTCCTTGAAGCATCAGTATACAACACAAAACCACCACTCCCTGCCGGTAATGTCAATATGGGTGCTGTTGTAAGTGATAGCCCACGAATGCGTCATTAAACACGTGACTAACAATCTCAAAATTATCGGCTTACACTAACGATTTTAACAATAGTTAAGTGGTGAGAGCTGAGTCGAATCCACGGGGAAAAATATTTTAGAGTTGAAAACCTTGAGTTTTTGCTTAAAAAAATAATGTGGTAGTATTAAGACTAAGTTGCACGAAATAAATTTAAACTACGTGAAATAGATAAAGAGAGAGAGTGATAAAGAGTAGATGAAAGACCATGAGACGAGATTAAAAACTACAACTCACTAAATAGATAAAAGACTAACAACATGTTGTTTAAGTTAAGAACAATAACTCACAATTACAATAACTGAAAACATGAGAAATAGAGAGAGAGAGAGAGAGAGAGAGAGAGAGAGAGAGAGAGAGAGAGAGAGAGAAGAGAGAGATGAAAGGGAGAGAGGGGATAGAGGAGAGAGGAGAGAGAAAGTGAGAGGCGAGAGAGCGCGAGAAGAGAGAGAGCGTGCGAGAGAGAGAAAGAGAGAAAGAGAGAGAGATAGAGAGAGGAGAGAGAGATGAGAGGCGAGAGAGCGCGAGAGAGAGACGCGAGAGAGAGAGAGAGGAGAGAAGAGAGAGAGCGCGAGAGGAGGCGCTGCGCCTCTACGTGCATGCATGCACGTAGGGGCAGCGGCGGGCGCGGCAGGGGCGCGTGGCAGCAGCGGGCGGGGCACGCGGGGCACACGGGCGGCAGGCACCCGGGGGGCAGGGCTGGAGCGCGGGCTGGCGCGGGGCTGCGGGCGGTGCGCACGGGCGCGCGCGCGCGGGGGCGGGCGCTGGCGGCCTGGGCACACAGCCGAGACGGGTGCTGGGCTGCTGCTGTGCTGCTTCTGTTCTCTGCAGAAAAGAGAGAGACCGGGGGAGAGGAAGAGAAGGGGAAGAGGAAGAAGAGAAGGGAGGAAGAAGAGATCGGAGAAGGAGAGAGGGGGGGAGAGAAGAGGGAAAGAATAATAGAATGAGAGAGAGGGAGAGAGAGTTTTATAAAGTGTTAGAGAAAAGAGAGGAAGGGGGGAGAGTTTAAAGGAAAGAAAGATTTTTTGAAAATAGGATAGGGATTTTAAAAATGAGAAAGTGTTTTTGAAAAGAAAGAGAGAGAGAGGGAATATTTAAAAAAATAGAGCCTCTTATTATTCTCTCTTGATCTAATCAAATTTATTGGCCCATTTAACACTTCATTTCTTAGCCCATTAATCCTGCAAATATAACACAGTAGAGATTTAATCAATTATCATTTTTGTAATAAAGTGACAATGAATTTGTGTAAAATTAAGGACCATAAGATAATAAAATAACATGACCATTATCACACCCCCCAACTTACTCATTGCTAGTCCCTTAGCAATGCACATAAGTGAATAATTGGCACAAACAAGAGTTCAAAACATCATACTTCATGACAAGAAAGTAAGAATGAGAATGCTTGGCCATAAGAATTTCAAGTTCCAGTCGAGAGTGTCAAAGGCAAATATGTCAGTTCATGTCATTAGACAGTTCCTCAAGATACACACGAAATTTCATGACTTTTTGTATAATGTTTGAGCATTAATAAGAGGATGCATGGGCTTTTTACTTATCACTCAAGGATGGTATCAACTCTACACTCCTTAAATTCGATCCTCGAATTAAAGGTAGCTTTCATTCCGCCTAATTCTTTTTTTCATGCTCTTTTTTTTTTTCATTTACATGGTGCTGCACTTCTCTTCACCGTTTGACGCGAGCCTCAACTCTTACCTTACGAGCCACATGCCCGATTACTAAGATCAAGGGCATTTTCCATATTTCTCTTTTTTTTTTTCACTACTACACACATTTTTACATTTATTTGTAGGTAGGTAGCTTTTTCCCCACGATTGGTCATCAATAGGAATGTAGAATATCAATCAATCAACCTGAATGTTCGGTAAAAATCTCATCATCCATTTGAATAGCTCAAAATAATACTTTACTGTGTTGATGAAATTTTATATGTATTTTAAGGAAGATGCTAAAAACATAACTAGTTAACTCACCCCTTCAACTCACCACCTTCACAAGTACATACTATGAGTCAAGCTAAAAAAAAAAAAAAAATCTTGCATGAAATATGAAACATGAAGCACAATGTTAGGGACAAAAATTTGAAATACAACTTATCTCTCCCCCCAACTTAAATGACATTGTCCTCAATGGCATAAAAGTAATGACAATAGAATAAAGTCAATGTAAGTTAAGAAAGGAGAGATGCAACCTGATGATCACATGCGGGTGGTTGCATACTAGCTTTATCAAAGGATAGTGGCCAGCAAACACCTAAGACACAAAATAAAAACAAAATCAATAGAAATCAATTTTCCTAAAAATATTGGGTTGCCTCCCAACAAGCGCTAAGTTTAATGTCTTCAGCCAGACACATGGGGGTAACAGGGTCACGTAACACCCCCAATCAATTGACGCCAAATTTTTTCTTTGTAAGGCATCACCAGCCATGGTGGGTCAAGTGTTCCAAATGTACTTAGCAGATCAGTAAAGGATAAAGAAATTGAGGCACTCAAGATCATATCTTCAATTAAGAAATTTTCATTTGCACACTTAAGATCTTTATATGTGTTGAACACATCAATGCGGACTTTATTATTTTCTCCATTTTCACCCACAACTTCCATTTTCAAATCCTCTTTCATGATGTTCAGGTCAGATTGAGTTGAATGCTCAGAGGATTGTTTAAACTCCACAGGCTGACTTGTGTCAAAAATAGTAGCATGATCTGGAATGAAATAGATATGACTTTCAACACAAGGATGCTTAAAAGCTTCAAGTGTAGTTGACCAATCAGCTAGCGATAGCATGTCCATGAACATGTTGGATTTGCCAAGGTTAGGGTGAGGTAGGAATTCTATGTCTTTCTCAACATCAAGAGAGACCCAGTCAATGTGGACTTTAGGCAGAATTGCTAATTCATCTCTTACCCAATAAGAATGATTGATGATTACACCCAGCTCTTTCTCCACACTCACTTTTTCTTTGTCACCCACTTGAAACAATGTCACATCAAACTTGGGCCCAACATCTAGATGACATTCTTTTTCGTCTCCCCCCAACTTGAGTTCAGCTAACTCACTAGAGCTTTCCTCAAGTATGACATTATGGATGGAGTCTTCTTGATGATTAGTTTCATGTTGGGCTAAGACTTTGGATTGATTTTCAGTGGCACCCATCTCCTCCTGATTTGACTCATTAATATTATCTCTCATTTTCCAAGTGGGCGTGTCCACAATCATGTTGGACTGAGAATTTGTGGATGGAATTTGAGAGTCAAATTGTTGGTCACAATCAAGATAATGATGTTCATATTTGTCAATGGGTTGACATGGTGATTGGCTATCTTTCCTCCTTTTGATTTCTATGAGTTACGCAATCAAGAGGTCAATTTTGACAAATGATTGCTCTAATTCTTGTTGTTTATGGGCGAATGTTTGCTCAAAGACTTGTTGGTTATCATGGAATTTTTGCATAAATTGCCCAAATTGATCATCAAATAGGCCTGATTGTGGGGGAGAAGTATAAGTGGACTGTGGATATACATGTCCCTCATGATGGCTTTTGTCATGAATATCAATTTGGCATTGGGCCCAATGTTGAAAGTTGTGGATAGGTAGATTTTGGGCTTGGGCTAGAATAGGTTGATCTCTAAGTGTTAAATGTGGCATTACTTCTCCAAGTGGTTGGAAGGGTGTGCCTTCAGGAGCATTTTTTAAGCACACGGGTAGATCAATGCCAAAAAATTTTTGATCGAACCATGATATGATTTCGGCACCTAGAAAGGGTCCTTGAATTTCCCCTTGAGGATCTTGATAGAGTAAACTCAATTTTTCAGGGGAGACACCTTGGTCAACTTTTGAGTAAAGAGTGGGTGTGGATAACACTTGAAAGGTTTGGGTCTGTTCTTGGGTTGAGGGAGGTGATGAGATGTAAAGTGGGTCAACATATTTCCTCCACCCTGAATCATACATGTGATCTTTAATTGGGTGACCATGAATCAGATGGGCTTGAGTCCATTTGGAGCCATTGGACTGGTAAGTAGAGGTTGATGGATAAAGTGGGTGAGGTTGAGAGTGCATACCATAGTGGGCTGATCCAATTTGTCCAATTGAAGTGCCAATTTCATAACCATGATTGTCAACCCACATAAATCTCTTTTTTTTGTTTTTTTTTTGTTTTTTTTTGTTGTTTTGAAATATCTGATTTTTTTTTGTATTTTCAAATAAGTTAGCAAACAATTAATCCTATGACACCTATGGTTCCCTAGGACATAAACATTTGATTTCCCACTAATCAACTGAGGCCTAACTCAAATCCACTCTCAAGCTCGTTAACTGGCCAGGTAAGAGGTGGGAAAGTGGGAGGTCCCCCCTGCTCTCACAGGGACCTAATTAAGTAACCACTTGTCCACTTAGGCGTTTGCCAATAAACCTCTAGCCTTAGACACCAGTCTCCAAACTTGATAGTGGGCCCAAGTGGGCCTAAGTCTCAAAGCGAACCCTAGGTCAAGTTTCTACTTTCTTTTATTGGGCTTGGGAATGCAAAAGATGCAGGAAGTTGTGGTTTGTGGGCTAAGGAAGGGTGATCAAATCTCCACCTTATCTTGTTAAGGAAACTGCCCTTAAAATATTTTTAGAATTGATATGCACACCACAAAATCACGCAAGGGGTTCTATGCAAGCATGGCAATACATAATCATGCTTTTAAGAAAGTTGAGATTCTCACCTTGCCTCCCGCAATCTTCGACAAGAAAGGAAACTTTTCAAAAGGAAAATTACCTAAAGATGGAAATCTAAATGATGCATGTCCTAAAGATGGAAAGTTTCTAATCTTGACATGACATCTTTTATTGGATTCAAGTGATTACTTTTTTTTTTGATTTTTTAATGAATTATCTAAACATGGCAACTAAAAAAAAGAAACTCAATCAAGAGGGTTTTAAGGGTACTTACCTCTAACGCAATCCCTCGTTCTTTTGGAAAGTAAAACAAATAGAAAGAGTGAGAGAGAGAAGGAAACTCACCTCACTTACCTTTTTTTCTGAATTTTTTTGTGCAATTTTCGGATTTGTTTTCCAAAACAGCCTCTTTTACTTATAGATCTTCGTTTTAGTGACAGATTTCTGACAGATTCTTCAATTTTGCAATTTTCATGATTTTTCACTTTTTATTTGATAGCTACAAAAAGAAAGAAAATGTTAGCCTAAATATATACAAAAAAAAAAACAAGATTATCAAAACTAAAAATCTAATTTCCCCGGCAACGGCACCAAAAATTGATAGCCCACGAATGCGTCGTTAAACATGTGACTAACAATCTCAAAATTATTGGCTTACACTAACGATTTTAACAATAGTTAAGTGGTGAGAGCCGAGTCGAATCTACGGGGAAAAAGATTTTAGAGTTGAAAACCTTGAGTTTTTGCTTAAAAAAAATAACGTGGTAGTATTAAGACTAAGTTGTACGAAATAAATTTAAACTATGTGAAATAGATAAAGAGAGAGAGAGATAAAGAGTAGATGAAAGACCATGAGACGAGATTAAAAACTACAACTCACTAAATAGATAAAAGACTAACAACATGTTGTTTAAGTTAAGAAGAATAACTCACAATTACAATAACTGAAAACATGAGAAATAGAGAGAGAGAGAGAGAGAGAGAGAGAACAGAGAGACGAAAGGGAGAGAGGGGATAGAGGAGAGAGAAGAGAGGAGCGGCACATGAGAGAGAGGAGAGAGAAAGCGAGAGGAAAGAGAGCGCGAGAAAGAGAGAGAGAGCGCGAGAGAGAGAAAGAGAGAGAGGAGAGAGAGATGAGAGACGCGAGAGGAGAGAGAGATGAGAGAGGCGAGAGAGCGTGAGAGAGAGACGCGAGAGAGAGAGAGGAGAGAAGAGAGAGAGCGCGAGAGGAGGCGCTGCGCCTCTACGTGCATGCATGCACGTAGGGGCAGCGGCGGGCAGCGGCAGGGGCGCGTGGCAGCAGCGGGCGGGGCACGCGGGCAGCAAGCGCCCGGGCGGCAGGGCTGGCGCGCGGGCTGGCGCGGGGCTGCGGGCGGTGCGCACGAGCGCGCGCGCGCGGGGGCGGGCACTGGCGGCCTGGGCGAGCGGCCGAGACAGGCGCTGGGCTGCTGCTGTGCTGCTTCTGTCCTCTGCAGAAAAGAGAGAGACCGGGGGAGAGGAAGAGAAGGGGAAGAGGAAGAAGAGAAGGGAGGAAGAAGAGATCGGAGAAGGAGAGAGGGGGGGAGAGAAGAGGGAAAGAATAATGGAATGAGAGAGAGGGAGAGAGAGTTTTATAAAGTGTTAGAGAAAAGAGAGGAAGGGGGGAGAGTTTAAAGGAAAGAAAGATTTTTGGAAAATAGGAGAGAGATTTTAAAAATGAGAAAGTGTTTTTGAAAAGAAAGAGAGAGAGGAAATATTTAAAAAAATAGAGCCTCTCATTATTCTCTCTTGGTCTAATCAAATTTATTGGCCCATTTAACACTTCATTTCTTGGCCCATTAATCCTGCAAATATAACACAGTAGAGATTTAATCAATAATCATTTTTGTAATAAAGTGACAATGAATTTGTGTAAAATTAAGGACCATAAGATAATAAAATAACATGATTATCATTAATAACAGCACCATTATCAGTAAGCCTCTTCTTCAATTCCATAAAACTTTTCTGACATTCACCGGACCACACAAATGGCACACCTTTCTTGGTCAACTTGGTCATAGATGCTGCAATCTTAGAAAAATCTTGAATAAAGCCCTATAATAACCTGCTAATCCCAGAAAACTTCTAATCTCAGTTATTGTCTTAGGCACTTCCCATCTCATCACTGCTTCCACTTACTTGGGTCCACTACTACTCCTTTAGCTGAGATGACATGACCCAGAAACTGAATTTCTTTTAACCAAAATTCACACTTATTAAATTTAGCAAACAACTGGTTATCCCTTAACAACTGCAGGGTAAACCTCAAATGAGTTGCATGCTCCTCTTCAGATGCTGAATAAATCAGAATATCATCTATAAAGACCATAATGAATTGGTCCAAATACGGATGAAAGATTCTATTCATCAGATCCATAAAACCTGCAGGAGCATTGGTCAACCCAAATGGCATAACCACAAATTCATAGTGACCATATCTGGTTCTGAAAGCTGTTTTATCTATATCCTCCTCTTTAATTCTCAACTGATGGTACCTGGACCTCAAATCAATTTTAGAAAATACCTTCGCTGATTGCAACTGATCAAACAGATCATCTATCCTCGGCAACGGGTACTTATTCTTAATGGTCACATCATTCAACTTTCTATAATCAATACACATCCGAAAACTTCCATCTTTCTTTTTCACAAATAATACCGGCGCTCCCCACGGAAAATGACTCGGTCTAATAAACCCTTTCTGCAACAGCTCTTCTAATTGCTTTTTCAATTCTTTAAGTTCTGCTGGTGCCATCCGATATGGAGCTTTAGAGATCGGCATGGTACCTGGCAGCAACTCAATGGTAAAGTCCACCTCTCTATGTGGAGCTAAACCAGGCAAATCTTTAGGAAAAACATCGGCAAATTCCCTAACCACAGGAACTGCTTCAACTGACTAACTAGCTTCTACCAGACTTACCGAGGCTAAATAAGCCACACATCCAGCATTTATCAACTTTCTAGCTCTAATTGCAGAAATTAGAAACTTAAAGGTATAAAAAGGCATACCTTGATATTCAAATACTGCACCATTAGGATGACAAAATCTGATCCTTTTCTTTCTGCAATCTAGCATTGCTCCATAAGTCTCAAGCCAATCCATACCCAAAATAATATCATAATCTGTCAATTGCAGAGCATACAACCGACCCGGCATCTGGTTCCCTTCAATCATGACAGGAGCTTCATCTATATAGCTCGAAGTGAGCAGGAACTCACCCGAGAGAACCTCCACTACTAACTCACAAGACTTTTCTTCTAAATGATGAGCTATACAATCCAGAAATTATTCAGAAATGAAAGAATGAGAGGCACCCGAATCAAATAGAACTCTTGCTGAATAGTCATAAAGAGGTAAAGTACCTTCTATCATATTCGATGCCTTCGCCTGGGCTCGGGTGATAGCCATAACCCAGCCTCTTCCTCGCTGCTGCGGTGCTCCTCTGCCATGACCTGCCTGTGGCTGCTGAAACTACTGAGGCTGCTGCTGCTGCTGCACACCTCTTCCATACCCATACTCTCTTGGATAGAGGCAATTGCGGATCAAATGCCCCGGCTGATTGCAATTATAACATCTATACCCTGGTGGAACAATGGGCTGCCTGGCAGTACTCTGCTGCGACTCCTCCACCTCTGGCCTACCATGACCTTGCTGAAATTGCTGACGACCTCCCCATCCTCTTCCTTTACCTTTAAATGCTTGCTTTAATTTCTGACCCCATTTACCAAAGCCTGATGAAGAAGGTCCTACTGGTGCTTTACTCTTACTTGCACCTACTGATTGCTGCGGTAGCCGAAAACTACCTGAGCCTGACTCGCCCACCTGACGAGTCCGAATAGACCTCTCCAACGTAGCTGCCCTCTGGGCTGCTTCTTCCACTGTCTTACATATGAGAGGTACTATTGCATCCTGCAACTCCACTCTCAAACCTCTAATGAAGTACTCAACCATCATATTATTATCTGATACTACATAAGGTGCATATCGGCTAAGCGCCATAAACCTCATCTGGTACTCTAAAACTGAAGAGTTACCTTGCTGGAGTGTCCGAAACTGCTCTCTCTTTACTTGTTGCACTTGAATCGGAAAGAATGTATCATTAAATACATCAAGAAATTCCGACCAAGTGATAGCCTCTTCTGTTCTGCCTGCGAAGGTGGTCTGCATCTTCAATCGCCACCATTCTAATGCAAAACTCCGCAACTGATAAGCATCTAACACAACTTTATCTGCTGCCGGACACCTCATGGTCGCAAAGACCCTTTCAATCTCATGAACCCAGTGTTCCGTTGTATCTGGATTCGGCCCTCTTGAGTAAGTAGGCGGCTGCAATCTCAGAAACATTTCCACCTGCATCACTGGTTCCTCTGCTAATAACACTGGTGGTGGTGGTGGCACAGGTGCTACAAAAGGCACCTCCACTCTTGGCGGAATTGGAGCAACAAGTACAGTCTCTCCATCCCCAGGTGGCACTGCAACCGGTGGTACCGACACCTGCTGATCCATCCTTGCCCGAATATCAGTGAGGCTTTCCCAGATCCTCTCTATCATACGCTGAGTACTCTCCTCTGGATCATCTCCTCCACCACCCCAATCTCTTCTATCAGCCATTTCAAAAATTTCTGCTCAACAAAACATGAAACAAAATCACAACAACGAATCATCAGAAACCAGGGTCCCTACCAGCAGTGTACAAAGACCAAAATAAGGCTATATATCTTTCTAATTCCCTTATATTAACACGGACCTTGCTCTGATACCAACTGTGGTAGAACACCTCGGCCAAGTCCGTTAAACTGATAACGTACTTGATCCGAGTCCGCCTCCCGCGAACGGGCCGAAGCCTCGCAAGGGATACCAAACCACAGTCCGTGTAAACACAAAGGAACATACCATTTCATATATATATTTCATAAGTTCACATAGCCATATTTCCACAACAACTGAAAGAAAGTACAAGAGCCTGGGGCATACCCCGAGGTACAACTGAAACAAGTAAACTAACTAGCTACACTACACTGCTGGAGCTGCTACTACACAGCTGGAGGTACTGACCCTGCACCGCTACAACGCGGCTCTGAACTGGACGACGGTCGAGAAACGTCCTCCTCGCTCTCACCTGTGGGGATAGGGGTGAGCCTCGCTAGTCACTGGCTCAGTAGGGAACTCCCCCAAAACTGAGCAAACCAAAACCACAGGTGCAAAAGCAGTAAACAGTACCACAATTTATAGAACAGCTAAGCAGGATATAAAAGCTGTAAAAGTACTCACCGTCTGCCGACTACGAAAACAACTGTAATAATTAAACGGCAAACCAGTACAAGCGTACGAGCTAAAGTAGAGACAGCCAAACACGAGTCACGTGAACTGGTTCACGACACCAGAAACTGACTCGGACAAGCTAACACAGGCCTACCTCTCAGTCTCGCAGCCACGGACGAAAGGTCCAGCTGCCGCTCCACGTGAAAAAGTCAAGCAACTGTGGAGACCAACTAAACACCACCACCTACGGACCACACGGTCGTAAGCCCATGCTTAGCACCTCCAGAGACCCTGGCCTGGGCTCGCTAGAGTGAGGCACTGGAAAAGGACTAGCTGGGGACCAGTGTTGACTACTGGTGTCCGTACCCCCAACTACGAGCGCGCTACAAGTGACTAAAGACAAACACAAGTGTCACTGTCCCACTGTCGTCTTTCCCTCAGCCGGACGTACAACTCAAACACAGGAGTGAGGGTGTCCAGGTCAGACGACACAGACCTCGACGGTACAACACAAGTACCGGGACAAAGCCCCGAGCTAACAGCCTGGCTCACAAAGAACCTGGGGCACCCAACTGGAGAGGTAACCACGGTAGGCGTCGTACTACTTGCCACGTACACAAAACCACGTACACGTCACACACAAACCACGTGAAGACTTACGTAAACCACGTGCACTAACAGTCCACTACACATGAACACCACACAAACACGTAAAGAACCAGACAACTGCGTACCCAGTACACTAGTCTCAGAAACCAAGAGCATTGGATGCACCACGATTATCATTGCACCGCTCGATAACAACAAATATTCAATATATCAATATTTAAACCAAAAGCATGCTGACGGCAACATCGACTGCCGTCGATGGGATATAAACGGCAAGGTATCTGGCCGTTAAGCTCCCAGCTGAAGAACCTGGCGCCAAACGATGTGGACGCCAAGCTCCTCAACTCCGGTTCCTGCAGAAACCCTAAACCAATTCTACAGGCATTCTTTGTCCCGAAACCATCGAGAAAACATGAGGAAATACTTCCTCTAACATGCATGAATCCTAATTAACTTAAAACAACATGTTTCTATTGTTAAATTGCTCAAACCACCCATGTACCCCGCATGGATACCATTACCCGAAAACACCATTATCATGCAGATTCATGTTTTCCAATTGCATTATCGCAACCTATAGGGACTAAAGGGATCATTCCCTACCTCAGCACATGTTTAAACCTCCCGAATTCTCCCAATTCACACTGAATCCTCTGCGAGCTCCTACGGCAATTGCACCACGTTCCGGCATTTCCTTGGCCAATTCGTCACCGCCTCGCGCTCCACGTTCCTCCAATTATCCTTTTACAACCTGTTGGAAGCATTGGGGAAGCAAGAGGTATGAAGACAGGGCTAGGGAGAGGGGAATTGGACTGAGGAAACTGCTCTCAGGTAGACTATATTCTGCAGGTCGCATAGGTTGGCGTCAACATGGCTATCGCCAATCAGACCGCCAAGGCTAGATGACCATATCTCTTGTCGCCAAGTTCATACAGTAAACGTCAACTTACATGGACGCCAACAAGTCAACGACCACACCTGGCCGCCAACTCCTACTCAACTGCAGTAGGTCCTATTTTATCTCAGGACCCAACCTGCACCACACCTGCACACACCACACGACCAAACCACATTGGCCTCACAATGGCCACCACAACTGATACACACATGATCCATAAGGATCCGAAAACACACGACGTTACACGGCATGTCACATCTCGACATTTAATATATCTATAAATACCGTAACGTGAACGATTAGAAAATCAAGAGTAAATTTTGAACTTTTCGGGCAGAAATTGCCCTGATTCTTAATCTAAATAAAATAATTAACTATCATTCCTCAAATTTGAGGGTGTTTACATGATTCTCAAACTACAATTCAAAGAGCAGACACAACAAGGGTTGATCTCTCTGCATACAATTCCCTGATGTCGCACCTTCTATAACTGTAGATTACCTAGGAGAAAAAGTACATGTGAGCAATCTTGCACAGTAGGATTTATCCTCCAATGATAAGAAATGGAAGAAATATATACTGATTTGACTAACAGCGAGTAACAGGGTAAACAAACAATGGTACAAATCAAGAAACAGATGATTTGAACCAGGATTAAGAAATAGTGACAAAAATAAGATGATATGCCTATGAACTGATATGAACTAAGTTAGGATAGCAAGTAACAAGCATATAATGATCCTTAGTAAAATATCAGAGCATGAGTGTATGAACAATAGTTCAGAAGAAAATAGAGAAAATATATGTGTAGAGATGCCTTGCCCATTCCAAAAGCAAATAAATATTCGTGTCATAACATAATTCATGGAAATGTTGACTAATTTAGCTTGTAGTGGTGTCATGTCAAACACCATGTTGATCTATACCGCTCTGCGCAGATTAAAAGAATTCGGGTGCTCCTCCCTGGACTTGATCTGCCCCATTTGCACATGCAATGGTTCAAAAGAGTCCGAAGACTAAAAAATATGTCATCCCATTTCCATCTCTGATAAACATACATACATGGTACTTGGGCACTCATCTGAAGTAAAACAAGTTCTCGAAGATAAATTACTATGATTTAGTATTCCAAAAAGGGAGCTAGAAGTATGAGAATCAAGAATAGGTGGTTAGATGACCAATGTTGTTTGAATGAGGTTAGATGTATAGCAAAAAGGTTATCATGTTGGTGGAGTCACTTTAGAACCCAAGAAAATAAGAAAGGCAGCTTGGTTGGACAGTTTAGAACCTCACTGTCTAGGGGTAGGTCGACCTCCTGATGCGTGTGTGTCGACCTACTGAAGAAATGTGTTGACACACTGAAGGTATGTTGACCTAACTCATGGAGTGTAATAATTTCAATTGGTAAGAAAAATACTTCAGAAGAACAGCTACAACTGATAGAAGGAACAACTTTGACTGGTTAGAAGGTCAACTTCGTTATATCCGAAGTTTACTTCATCATATCCGAAGTTACACTTCGTCATATGCGAAGCTTATTGGATGTGTCGACCTGAGTACAGAGTGTGTCGACCTAGGTTGATCTGCTGAAGGGATGTGTCGACACACTGAAGGATGAGTGTCACCTGTGCTGACCTATTGAAGGGGTGTGTCGACACACTGAAGGGTGTGTGTTGACACACTATTCAATCTTTTGTTCATGTAGGGGAACTGCCTTATTGGAACCCAGCCTGTGTCGACACCCTGATCAAGGTATGTCAACCTGCTCTGGCTTTCCAATCTAGTCTGGGTTTGTTTAGATCATGATAACTCAAGGTTATCAAAACTTAGGACGTGTTAGGATAGTAGAAAATGATGCAGTTCATAACTGATCAATCTTTTTAAAAAAGGATGGTGTTCAGAACTACTAAATTTCTGACGAAATCAAGGCTATCAAAGAAAAGAAAAACTCAGGATTATAGTTGTTTCAAGAAGGGAAAAACATAAACATCTACACACGGATAACCATGAGGCCATCGAAGTCTTATAATACAAGAGTACAACCTTAGAACAAGGAATTTATAAGGTCTGTTCGAGGTCTAGAAAGTACAACCAGATGGAGTTCAGGTCTGATTATTCTATCAAAAAAGGTTGGAATCCAAAACTAAGTATATATTCTGTCAGAAAAAGATGATGTTTAGAACTAATGGATCCTCATGAAATAGTTGCTTGAAGATTTTAAAAGTATGGTCATATTCAAGAAAAGATAAAGCCCATGATTATTACGAGATAGATTAAGCAAGAATATACAAAAGTAGTTTCTACCAATTTGGAGCGGTAGTGACCAATATTATCAAGGAGATGTTATCAAAATTATATGATACATGAGCATAGGAGGAAAACAAGAGATTTGTTAATCTTGTTCAAAGTTAATAAAATAGAACATGATGCTGATTTGGCTTGTTCCAGAAGTTCTTACCAAGCATGAAACAAGCAGAAAATAAGAGTCTTTAGGGATGGAGAGGCCTACAAATATATAATCAAGGTTTAACAGGAGGCACCTACCTAGCCAAAGAAGAAATGCAAATCCTCCTATATTCCAAGTAAGAGGATGCAATAGCAAGAGTAGCAATGACAGCAACAGCCGTAGTAGCAGTTGTAGCAGCAGCAGCAGCACAAAGTGATGGACAACAACTAGACTCTTGCAAGCATAAGCAAGGGAGATTTATATAGATCCCAAGGTTACATGCATGCATAGCACGTAACAATGCATGTGTCATTCTAAAATCCATCTTTTTTACTGCTTGGCCACGTTCAATGTAGGGTAAATTAGCCCTCAACACATATTGAGGTTTGTGTAATCAATTTACACAAGAGGTAAGTGTCTTACGTAGCCAAGGTTACGTAAGCATAAATGTTCATAAATCGGTTTCGTAATTCAGATTTAATTCATCTAGACCTTTTGGCCCTTTATTTTTGTGCCTAAATGATGTCCAATTAGGACAAAATTTTAGACAAACTAATTAAGAGGTGATACAAATTATGGTAATTTTATTTTAATTTTTTGAATAAATTTTTCTTCAAGTAAAAATTACCCCAAAAATTATTGGGTCGAGTTAATCTCGATATATGTGCATCAATAATTCAAGATATTTATATCTTTTATGAAAATCAGAAATTTTTTTTCAATTTTAAATATCATATTATTATTTTGGTATTAAATTTTGGGATGTTACAATTCCTCCCCCACTAAGAAAAGAGTTTGGTCCTCCAAACTCCATGACTAGTTTGGATGGATCACAAGAATTATGTTTCCAGCCTTTTGAATTTCATTTAGTCCATATTAGTCTCAGCAATCTTGTCATGACAATTATGTCATACGGCGTGTGCACCCACTATATATCTTGTTGTCATGACATCGTCAGTTGATGGGAATCTAAATATTAGCATTTTTAGATCTTAAGGAGCCATGATGTCTACTATGTTGTGTATTTCTGGTAGTAGTATATTAAATATTAAGTAGATCCTTGTTAATAGCTTACTATAATTGAGGTCTCCCCCACGAAGGAATAGTCTTAATCCTCAGAGAGTTATATGGATACATATTCCTTGGAAATGATAATAAAGCATGACGAGAATGGTGAATATTGAGAATATGATGATAGACAACAAAGATCATATTTATCATGTAAGGTTTCTAGTACAAAACTTTATAATCAGACTTACAAAATTACATTGGTTGGCAATACTTACTAAAGTTTGACAAATTATAACAACTAAACTCTAGCATCTCTCACTATACTCTAGTCCTACTGACTTATACATAAAAGTTACTTCCAATAACCTCAGTCGATTCTCCTTGTGGCTTAAAGTCTTTCTGAACTCTTGTCATTATTCTGAGATGGTATGGAACATTTTGAGATCCGATGATTTAGACTTCCGCACCTCAAGAATGCTCCTTGTTTCCACCAACAGTTTTCTTTGACATGGCCCGGTTTGTGACAACAAGCACAAGCTTCCTTAGGTTGTGTCTTGGCATTCTCTTGCCTAATGATCTTCTTAATTCTTTTGGTCTCCTTGATACTTTTCACCATATTACCAGATGTTCCTTTATTGCTGGAGGGGACTCTTCTCTTCCTTACAGATATTGTAACACTCATTGTTTCTTGGAGGTTTGTACTTCTAATATTTCCATGCAGTTCCATTTTCCCTTAATCACTGACTAGAACTACTCGCTCCAAGGATTGAGTAAGGTTGTTCATTGCATATTGAATCCTCTCCAATGTATTTCTTCTCCCATCACACTGGGCTGAGCAAACAAATTTAGGTTTGATTAATTGACATGCAATTTAAAATTCAGCTTTGATAACTAATGCAATTAGTACATATGTTAATGTGTGTATCTAGTTACTTGATACATTGGCCTTTGTGATTAAATGATGTCTTTTCCTTATAGGATTTTGCGATATGACAAATGATTTATCTATATCCAACGGTACCTATATAGCTTAACCTCGGGCTTTCTACCCATCCTCACAGGTTACTATAGGATATTGAAGATCAATAACTCTAAAGTTATTAGATCCTCAAACGATGCTCTGATACCACTCTATCACGTCCCGACATTTAATATATCTATAAATACTGTAATGTAAACGATTATAAAATCAAGAGTAAATTTTGAACTTTCCTTGCAGAAATTGCCCCGATTCTTAATCTAAATAAAATAATTAACTAGCATTCCTCTAATTTGAGAGTGTTTACATGATTCTCAAACTACAATTCAAAGAGCAGACATAACAAGGGTTGATCTCTCTACACACAATTTTCTGATGTCGCGCCTTCTAGAACTGTAGATTACCTGGGGAAAAAATAGGTATGAGCAATCTTACCTAGTATGATTTATCCTCCAATGACAAGAAATGGAAGAAATATATACTGATTTAACTAACAGCGAGTAACAGGGTAAACAGACAATGGTGCAAATTAGGAAACATATGATTTGAACCAGGATTAAGAAATAGGGACAAAAAAAAGATGATATGCCTATGAACTGAGTTAGGATAGCAAGCAACCAGCATATAATGATCCTCAGTAAAATAGTAGAGCATGAGTGTATGAATAATAGTTTAGAAGAAAATAGAGAAAATACATGTATAGAGATGACCTGCCCATTCCACAAGCAAATAAATATTCGTGTCATAACATAATTCATGGAAATGTCGACTAATTTAGCTTGTAGTGGTGCCATGTCAAACACCCCGTTGATCCATACCGCTCTGTGTATATTAAACGAATTTGTGTGCTCCTCCCGGGACTGGATCTGCCCCATTTGCACAGGCATTGGTTCAAAAGAGTTTGAAGACCAAAAAGTACGTCATCCCATTTCCATTTATGATAAACATACATACATGGTACTTGGGCACTCATCAGGAGTAAAACAAGTTCTCGAAGACGAATTACTATGATTTAGTATTCCAAAAGGGAGCTAGAAGTATGAGAATCAAGAATAGGTGATTAGATGACCAATGTTGTTTCAATGAGGTCAGATGTACAACAAAAAGGTTATCATGTTGGTCGAGTCACTTTAGAACCCAAGAAAATAAGAAAGGCAACTTGGTTGGACAGTTTAGAACGTCACTGTCTAGGGGTAGGTCGACCTCCTGATGGGTGTGTGTCGACCTACAGAAGGAGTGTGTTGACACACTGAAGGTGTGTTGACCTGACTCATAGAGTGTAATAATTTCAATTGGTAAGAAAAATAATTCAGAAGAACAACTACAACTGATAGAAGGAACAACTTTGACTGGTTAGAAGGTCAACTTCGTTATATCTGAAGTTTACTTCGTCATATCCGAAGCTTACAAGATGTGTCGACCTAAGTACAGAGTGTGTCGACCTAGGTTGATCTGCTGAAGGGATGTGTCGACACACTAAAGGGTGAGTGTCGACCTATGTTGACCTATTGAAGGGGTGTGTCGACACACTGAAGGGTGTGTGTTGACACACTCTTCAATCTTGTGTTCATGTATGGGAGCTGCCTTATTGGAACCCAGCCTATGTCGACACCCTGATCAAGGTGTGTCGACTTGCTCTAGCTTTCCAGTCTAGTTTGGGTTTGTTTAGAGCATGATAACTGAAGGTTATCAAAACTTAGAACGTGTTAGGATAGCAGAAAATGATGCAGTTCATAACTAATCAATCTTTTTAGAAAATAAGGATGGTGTTCAGAACTGCTAAATTTCTGATGAAATCAAGGCTATCAAGGAAAAGTAAAACTCATAATTATAGTTGTTGCAAGAAGGGAAGAACAGAAACATCTACACAAGGATAATCAAAAGGCCATTGAAGTCTTATAATACAAGAGTACAACCTTAGAACAAGGAATTTATAAGGTCTGTTCAAGATCTAGAATGTACAACCAGATGGAGTCCAGGTTTGATTATTCTATCAGAAAAGGATGGAATCCAAAACTAAGTATATATTCTGTCAGAAAAAGATGATGTTTAGAACTAATGGATCCTCATAAAATTATTGCTTAAAGATTTTAAAACTTATGGTCATATTCAAGAAAAGATAAAGCCCATGATTATTACGAGATAGATTAAGCAAGAATATACAAAATTAGTTTCTACCAATCTGGAGCGGTAGTGACCAATATTATCAAGGAGATGTTATCAAAATCATATAATAAATGAGCATAAGAGGAAAACAAGAGATTTGTTAAGCTTGTTCAAAGTCAATAAAATAGAACATGATGTTGATTTGACTTGTTCCATAAGTTCTTACCGAGCATGAAACAAGCAGAAAATAAGAGTCTTTAGGGATGGAGAGGCTTACGTGTAACACCCCGGCCCCCTTGGGCCCTTGGCCCCGTCCTCTGGGTCGCGGCAGGTCGACTGTCGCGACGTGGTTCCGATCGTGAGCAATGCCTGGTTCTGCTTGGTATTGTGACAGGGGGTATGTCGCCTTCTTGAAGGCGACATAAACACTGTCGCCTTCTGGTTGTTGGATGGCGCCATGGGGTGTGTCGCCTTCTTGAAGGCGACATGTCCTGTGTCGCCTTCCCATTGCGTCGCCCCAGACGCAGTCTGACAGACGTGACAGACGTCCTTTGTGTCAGTACGGCTCTGGCGGTGTCGGGTGAACGTGACAAGTTGGATGTCGCCTTCACTTTTCGAATTCCGAAATTTGACCGTTGTCAGTGGGTCGCGACGGGGGGTGTGTCGCCTTCTTGTTTCCAAGGCGACACAAGGTGTGTCGCCTTCTCAGCCCCGCGGGCTTAAAGCCCGGGCGCCCGAGCTCTTCCCCCTCTCTCGCGTTTTCCTCTCCCCCTTTTCTCCCTCTCGCCCTCTCGGAGCTCCGGTGGTTTTGGGGGTGCCTCCCCCGTATTGAGGCGGCCGTGCTGAGGAGGGTGTCGCTCCGTTCGTGCAGGGGTCGCGTTCGTGCCGTGCCCTGCGAGGAGGAGACGTTTCTACCTACGAGAAGGCCCCAACGGGTTCGTTCTTCGCGTGGAGGTAGGGACTCTTGATCCTCTCGCCCTAAGCATGACCCCCTCCCCGTCTAGACCGTGTGTTCCTTGTGGTTTGGGGGTTTGGGGAGGGTGAGTCTCCATGCTCGTGTGAGTGAGGTTTTCCTCTGAGCGTAGAATCCATGTTCTTGGGGTATTTGAGGGTGGTTTGTGTGTTTAATGGCTTTCTAGCATGATAAGCATGCTCCCCTCCCCCTGTGTGTAGTGTTTTTCCCGTTTCGGGGAGGTTCCCGGGAGAAGAGTCTCCGGAACTCCCGAGTGGCCTGAAGGCGACATACGCTGTGTCGCCTTCTGACTGGTAAAGCGACAACGCCTCTGTCGCCTTCTTGAAGGTGACAGGACTTGTGTCGCCTTCTCAGTCCCGCCACCTGACTGGCAAAGCGACAGCCACTGTGTCGCCTTCTTGAAGGCGACAGGGTCTGTGTCGCCTTCTCAGTCCAGAGGCAGGTTGTGCCTCCGCCGTTTCCGTTTTCGCTTTACTGTACCCGTGGCACCTGTGCTAGTTCCCTAGTACGGTCTCACACTAGTCTTTCGCCCGGTGCTCGGCACTCGAGGGCTTGTCCCGTGTGAGAGGTTGTTACCGTTACCTGGGACCCCCGTCCTCGGGAGCCTGTTGAGGGAGCACTCCGGGCTACGAGTGTGCTCGAGTTGGCAGCCACCAGGCGGACTCTGGAGCTTAGGGGAAAACGGTGTTTAGGACAGTGGCGTGTGAGTCGCTTGCAGAGCTCTCGTGGTTGGTCTGGGACGCCGAGGACAGTTTGGAGTTCTACCCGGCGCAGGCCAGTCAGTCCTTCTTCTCACTGCCTCGCTCCTTACGGCCCCGGAACCGTTTGGAGAGGTCAGGCGTGGGACCGTAGTCCGGCCAGACTACGGCGGTTACTGTTGTGGTACTTGTGTCCTACCTCGCTCTGACGAGACGCGAGGGTCAGGACCTAGGTCGAGGATAAGACGTCTGTGGACGCACCTGACCGTCTGACTAGTGGTGTTGTTCCCGTAGCTAGTGTTCCTTGTCCAGGCGAGGTTCCCTCCGTCTGTGTTTTACTAGCCGTGTGGTGGTCACGACGAGCAGTCGTACGGAGTTTCCGACCGAGTGTACTTTCCGTACCGTGCTAGCTTTAGCTTCGTTTCCGCACTTCCGTTGTAGGCAGAAAGATATAAACTGTTGTCTTTCCCTTATTAATAGTTATATATATTTCCTCTGCCTGTTTAGAGCCAGTAGGAGATTGGTAGTCCCTACTGAGCTTCTGTTGTGAAGCTCATCCCTCTGTTTTCCAGGTGAGTCTTCTCAGCAGCGGCAGGGCGCGCGTCGGGCGGAGGAGACGGGGCGGTAGTCGAGGTCCCCGTAGCTAGCAGTGGTTCCCCCTCTCAGTGTACGTCACCCTCGGGGTATGCCCCTAAGGGACTTGTCTCTCCCCTTTCCTTACTTGTACTAGTGTGCGTGCGTTGGGATTGTACTTAGAGCGGTACGCAGCGGTCTCGCTTTACTTTTCTGTTTCTGCTTGTACGCTTCTAGCTTAGCAGTTGACGTTTACCTCCGCTACATATCCTGTCAGACGCGTGTTATAGCCCTTCCGGGTCCCCCGGATCCGTGGACGGCGATCGCGAAAATCAGGCCCTCGGCGTGGGCCGAGGGTCGGGTTCTCGGGTCGTTACAGTTGGTATCAGAGCGAGAGTCTGACAGGACTTGTAGTGGATCTAAACTGCAACAGTAAGTCCCAACAATAGTACAAGTACACTGCTAGCCGCCCGAGTGGTATTGTTAACCCTTGTTGGTTGTGTTGCCGTGTAGGTCATGGCTCCGCGTAGGCGCAGTCAGGCTAGGCAGCTGGTTGAGCAGCAGGACGAGTCCGACATGCCCGCTCAGGGGCAGGTTCAGGAGGAGGTGTCCGTGGAGGAGTCAGTGGCACGGCCTAGGGGTGCAGCGGCAGCAGCAGCGGCAGGTGGGCAGCAACAGCAGGAGTACCAGCCTCAGCCGCAGCACTACGCAGACTGGTTTCCCATGGCCGAGCAGTTCTTCAGGGCCATGTACCAGGGAGCGTGGCAGCCCGGGCAGGCAGCAGCAGGTGGTCAGTTTCCAGTACCTCCCCCAGCCGTACCAGAGCAGCAGGAGGTGGAGCCAGAGGTGAAGCAGCCAGAGCGTCAGCAACGGTCGGGTACTGGTGATGAACAGTCCATCCCCATGTCCTTTTCATTTAAGTACTTGCCTATTTTGGTGATAAACAAAACACTGTCAAAAGTTTTTCTAACCTCGTTTATCTAGCCATAAGCACAGGAATTACCCAAAGAAAGTCAAGCATTTGTGGTAAGTCTTCCATACATCTTTTTTTTAGAAGAGCCATAATAATTCCTTCATTGTCTATAACGATTTCCTCACCAGAACAACGATTTACTTGAAAGATTGAATAACCTTGCTGTGTCAAACAAGTCGAAGTTATAACGACTCTGTAAGTTATCGTAACGACTTCTTCAGAAGTTATAACGACTTGCTCATTATAACGACTCTGTAAGTTATCGTAACGACTTCTTCAGAAGTTATAACGACTTGCTCATTATAACGACTCTGTAAGTTATCGTAACGACTTCTTCAGAAGTTATAACGACTTGCTCATTATAACGACTCTGTAAGTTATCGTAACGACTTCTTCAGAAGTTATAACGACTTGCTCATTATAACGACTCTGTAAGTTATCGTAACGACTTCTTCAGAAGTTATAACGACTTGCTCATTATAACGACTCTGTAAGTTATCGTAACGACTTCTTCAGAGTTATAACGATTTGCTCATTATAACGATTCTGTAAGTCATCATAACGATTTCTTTAGAAAGTTTTAACGACTTGTTAAGTCATAACGATTTCTTTTGAAAGCTACAACGACCTGCCATGTTTCATAACGATCTCCTTTATCATCTGTTATAGAACGACTTGGTTGTGGTAACGATTTCATAAGTTATCATAACGACTTCTTATCAGTCTACAGCAACTCGATAATAACGATTCTATCAGATTTTCACAACGACTGCATAAGTCATGTTTCCATTAATTAAATGTTTTTCCTTGATTTAAGCTACGTTGAATAGTCAAAGTCGCATCTCGTCTGTTTGACTGCCATGCATTTAATAAAGACTGAACGTATCTCTGCATGGACACAGAACATATCTTCCATTCTCGTGTATTCTCTGCATGCATCTTTTAGAACGATAAAGTGTTATTACTATATTTGCGTCTATCTGCTCTGACGTTGATTGACATCTGGAGATAGTATAGCTGTCTACCATTAAAGCTCAACCTTGTAGAACCTTAAGGATGTAATATCCTACAACACTGGACACAGAAAGAACTACAAGCAAACTCAGAAGATCTTATCACTTTGCGTGTTCCAAAGAACAAAAGACTGCTGACAGGAAGCTTCCTCAAATCCTTCAGTCTAACGTACACCAAAGCCGTGAGACAACGGTCATCTCCTTGTCCTTATTCAAATTAGAGATACAAATACAAGATGAAGCTCTGAAGACAACAGAGAGTCAATTTGATTCAAGGGCGGCTAGATCTCTGCAGCTTTCACGTCTTCGAAAGTTCTCTAGAGCCAAAAATTCACTCTTTTCATCTTCGCTCTTAGCTCCCTGTGCTGTGTGAAGAAAACAAAAGGAAGAGCTAGTTTAGTTCTGAGAGAGTGCACTTGTGTAGATCTTCGACTCTCAGTGCTTGTAGCTTCAGATTGAGTTTTTGTAAAAGCTTGATCTAGGGGCTAGTCTTTTTCTTTCAAGAATTTCCTGTGTTATTCCCTTCGTGTGTGAAGGAAGACCTGGTGGTTTCCAGGGTGGTGTTTTTCCCTTCAGGAGTAAAGGAAGACCTGGTGGTACCAGGGTGTTGTGTTCCCTTCAGGGGTGAAGGAAGACCAGCTGAGCTGGGTGGTTGTTGTTTGTCCATAGGGGGACTGTACCCTAGTTAGTGAAATCCTGAGGGTTGCTCAGGGACTGGACGTAGGACTCCTAAGGAGAGGAGATCCGAACCAGGATAAATTTCTGTGTTGTGTGATTGTCTTCTTTGTGTGATTGCTGTTTTTACTAACCATTACTAATCCCTTTCAAGAACTCTTTATGTTTGTTCTGAGTTCAGATTTTTATCAGCTAGGATTACTTTAAAGACCCATTCACCCCCCCTCTGGGTTAGCCAACCGGGCAACAAGTGGTATCAGAGCGAGTCTCTTCGACAAAGAACAAGATCCAACGATCTGAAGAGTAAAGATCCATGGCAGCCCAAGGTCACTTCGAAGGTCAGTCTGTCAACAGACCTCCTTTGTTCGACGGTGAAGATTATACGTATTGGAAGACCAGGATGGAATACTTTCTACAAGGCCACGATTATCAAATCTGGTCAATAGTGGAAGAAGGTGATCTGGTCGTCACAAATGAGAAAGCACAATGGACAGATGAAGATAGAAAGAAAATCTCCTTGAACTGTAAAGCTAAGAGCATTCTATGTTGTGCTCTAAGCAAGAAGGAGTTCAACAGAGTTTCAGCATGCAAATCCTCCATGGAAATGTGGGAAAAGTTAAGGATTACATATGAAGGTACAGACAAAGTAAAGGAGACAAGAATCGACATTCTTGTCACTCAGTATGAAAGATTTCAAATGCAAACAGGTGAGTCTATTACCCAAATGTTTAGTAGATTTACTGACATCACTAATGGCCTAGCAAGTCTAGGAAAGTCATATGAGATTGCAGATATGGTAAGGAAGATTCTCAGATCCTTGCCATCTTCATGGACGGCAAAGGTCACAGCTATCGAAGAAGCTAATGATCTTAAGAGAATGTCAGTAGAAAAACTCATCGGGTCTCTCATGGCCCATGAAATAAACATGGAAAGACTAGGAGAATCCTCCAGTAGAAAGAAGCAGTCAAATGCGCTTAAAGCTAATGGGGACTCATCAGAAGAATCCTTAGATAACAGTGAAGATAGCAAAGATAGTGATGATGAAGAAGCCATGCTCTCAAGAAGATTGCAGAGAATCTTGGCCAAGAAGAAGAAGTTCCAGTCTGGTAGGAGGTACTTCAAGAAAAACAAAGATCTCAAGAGACCAGATGGAAAAGATCAGAAGAGGAATGAGCCACTTTGCTATGAATGCAAGAAACCTGGACATATCAAGGCAGACTGTCCAATGCTAAAGAAAAATGATCACAAGAAGAAGGACAGCTCCAAGAAGTTCAGAAGATTCAAAAAGAAAGCCATGGCAGCTGCATGGGAAAACAGCAGCGACTCAGACAGTGAGTCAAGCTCCAGCAGTGAAGAAGAAGAAGCCAACCTGGCTCTTATGGCAAATACCGAGGATAAGGTAACATCTGATTCCTCTTTCGATTCCTGTAATGACTCAGATTCGGACAATTTGGAAAGTGCATTTAATGAACTCTACGATAAGTATAAAGAAGTGTCTAAACTACTTAAGCTAAGCAAGAAAAATATCACCTGTCTCGAAAATACCAACTCAGATTTAAAATCTGAAAATGAAGAACTAGAAAAACAAATAATGGAGCTTAAGAGAAGAAATGAACTATTATGTGAAAACTTAAAAGACAAGAACAGACAAATCATTGACCTAGAAAAACAGGAAAGCTCAGATGATTTAAGAAAAACGGTAAATGAATTAAATGAAGAAAACAATACACTAGCAAGCACCTTAGAAAAGTTTACAAATGGAAAGAATTCCTTATTATTAAAAGGTGCTAGAAGATCTGGTAAGAATAAACGAGGTTTAGGTTACATACCTCCAGTAAATGAAGAAGAAATAATCTATCCAGAAAAATATCCAACTCCTAAGTTCACTCCAGAACAAGATGTAGCATATAAAGCGAATTTTAAGTACATAGAAAGAGTAACAATAACATCATGCTGTAGTCACTGTAACAAGCTAGGACATTTAAAATTCACTTGTCCAACAAGACATAAGAAGTGGATAATAAAAAGTAAAAGTAATGATACTGACCCATCAGGACCCAAAAGAACTTGGGTACCTAAATCTTGATGTCTTTATCTCAGGTTAATCCTCGAGCATCCAAATGGTATTTGGATAGTGGATGCTCAAGGCACATGACAGGAAACCTGAAGCTTTTCTCCCATCTCCAAGATGAAGAAGGAACAGTCACTTATGGGGATAATGGAAAAGGAACTGTAGTAGGCAGTGGATCAGTAAACAGCAAAGGAAAAACAGTCATAGAAGATGTGCTGTTAGTCAAAGGTTTAAAGCACAACCTCATAAGTATTAGTCAGCTGTGTGATAGAGGACATCAAATCAAATTTCAAGAGTCAAAATGTAGCATACTAAAGGATGGAGCAGTCATCTTTGAAGCAAATAGAGAAAAGAATCTGTACGTGCTCTACCTTGAAGAACTCAAAGAGCAAAATGTGTGTCTGGCAGCCAGCAAAGACAAATCAACTGATCTGTGGCACAGAAGGCTAGGCCACTGCAGCTTGGATGGGTTGAGCAAGCTCAGAAAGAGGAACCTTGTGGAAGGTCTACCTAAAATCAATGGTAAATTAGAAAGTGTTTGCAGACCTTGTGCTAAGGGAAAGCACACAAAGAGTTCCTTCAAGTCAAAGACGGTGGTGACCACCTCAAAACCCTTAGAGCTCCTACATATGGATCTATTTGGGCCAATGAGAACTACCAGTCTTGGAGGAAAGAACTTTGGATTTGTTATAGTAGATGACTACTCAAGATTCACATGGGTATCTTTCTTAGAACATAAAAATGACACTTTTGATAATTTTGTTAGTTTCAGCAGAAAAGTCCAGAAAGATCAGAAGTTCAGCATAGTATCCATTCGATCTGATCATGGTGGTGAGTTCCAAAATGAAAAGTTTGCTAGATTCTGTGATGATCAAGGAATTCAGCACAATTTCTCAGCACCAAGGACACCGCAGCAAAATGGTATAGCCGAAAGGAAGAACCGAACTCTCTTGGATATGGCAAGAACTATGCTTTGTGAATATGAGTTACCAAGATATTTCTGGGCAGAAGCAGTCAACACAGCCAGCTACATTATCAACAGAGTCATGATCAGGCCAATCCTGAAGAAGACTGCATATGAGCTGTTTAAAGGGAAGAAACCAAAGATCAGCCATTTCAGAACCTTTGGATGTCCTTGCTTTATTCACAACAACGGAAAAAGGGATATTGGTAAGTTGGATGCCAAATCAGATGAAGGCATCTTCATGGGGTACGCCTCTAAACCCAAAGGCTATAGAGTGTTTAATAAACGTACCTTATTGATTGAACAGTCTGTACACATTATTTTTGATGAAACTAATCCCTCCTTGAGAAAGGAAGTAGAGAGTGATAATGATGACGCAGATGAACTGTCCAATAAACTGAAAGACACATCACTTGAAGATAAGGATGATCCGCCTCTGGAAGAAATGCAACAAGAAGAAATTTCTCATGAAACTCTTCCAAAGGAATGGAGATACAAGAAAGATCACCCACCTGAAAACATTATTGGTGATCCATCGGTAGGGGTAAGAACAAGAGGTAACTTGATTCCTTGTGATTACCTTGCTTTTGTCTCTCAATTAGAGCCTAAGACAGTCAATGAAGCCCTAACTGACGAATCTTGGATAATAGCAATGCAAGATGAATTAAATCAGTTCAAGAGAAACCAAGTATGGTCACTTGTTCCTAGACCATCAGACCATCCTGTGATCGGCACTAAATGGGTGTTCAGAAACAAATTGGATGAATCTGGTGTAATTCTAAGAAACAAGGCCAGACTGGTGGCTCAAGGCTATTGTCAAGAGGAAGGCATAGATTTTGATGAAACCTATGCACCAGTGGCTAGACTTGAGGCTATTAGAATGTTACTTGCTTATGCTTCTGCATTAGATTTAAAGTTATTTCAAATGGATGTTAAATCTGCATTTCTAAACGGTTTTATAAAAGAAGAAGTTTATGTGGAACAACCGCCGGGTTTTGATGATACAGACTTTCCAAATCATGTTTTTAAGTTGCATAAGGCTCTATATGGTTTAAAACAAGCACCTAGAGCCTGGTATGAAAGACTTAGTTCTTTTCTCACAAAACATGGTTTCAATAGAGGTCAAGTAGATAGCACTCTTTTTATAAAAACAAAAGCCAAAAATATACTGTTGGTTCAAATTTATGTAGATGACATCATCTTTGGATCTACTGATGAATCCTTGTGCAAGTATTTTGAAAAGCTAATGCAGGGAGAATTTGAGATGAGTATGATGGGAGAGCTCAACTACTTCCTTGGACTTCAAATCAAACAAGGAAAGGAAGGAACTCACATCTGTCAAGCAAAGTACACCAGAGAACTGCTAAAGAAATTTGGATTTGAAAACACCAAGCCTCTGTCAACACCAATGAGTACATCAACAAGGATGGACAATGACAAGGATGGTAAGAAGGTAGATCAAAAGATCTACAGAGGTATGATAGGTTCATTACTTTATCTAACCGCAAGTAGACCTGATATATTATTTAGTGTATGCATGTGTGCTAGATATCAAGCCGACCCTAGAGAATCACATTTAATTTCTGTCAAAAGGATTTTCAGATACTTAGCCAGGACTCATGATCTAGGACTATGGTATCCAAACTCCTGTGATGTAAAATTAGTAGGATATTCTGATGCGGATTATGCTGGATGCAAGGTAGATAGAAAAAGCACCAGTGGATGCTGTCAATTTCTTGCAGGGTGTTTAATCTCATGGTCCTCAAGGAAACAAAATTCAGTAGCACTATCTACAGCTGAAGCCGAGTACGTAGCTGCTGGAAGTTGCTGTACACAACTCTTATGGATAAAGCAACAACTTGAGGATTTTGGACTCAAAGTCAAGAAAATTCCTCTGCTATGTGACAACACCAGCGCTATCAACCTCACCAAAAATCCAATTCAGCACTCCAGGACCAAACATATTGAGGTCAGATACCATTTTATTCGTGATCATGTAGCAAATGGCAATATTGAAATATCGTTTATTGATACAAATAATCAGCTAGCAGATATTTTCACAAAGGCCTTACCTGAAGAGAGATTTACATCTCTTAGAAGGGAGTTAGGCATGTGTATTTTGTGAAAAGATCTTCATTTAAAGCTGGTATAAAAATTCTCAGAATTTAAGAAGGTTCTCTCTCTCTCCTTCTGTGTCAAAATCAATTCAAAAGTCTCAGTTTAAGCGTTCCGTCCGATAAGTCATAGTCCTTCAAGGCGGTCAACCTCGCTTGTCGTTTTCTGACGCCTCACCTTTTGGAGCATTTATATTCTTTAAATCGATGCGTTAACGATTCCTCTTCCTCATTCACTTTTTCCCCTCTTTCGTCCCGACGCATGAGCCGATGCCCTAGCGACTCTTGCCTCTACCCTCTGCAAATTTGAAGCTTCCATCTCCTTCCCGCGAAATCGTTTGAGGGTTTCTTCTCATCACCCTTCTCTTCAACCCTTCAAACCTTCTCCCACCTGAATCCATGGCCGCACCAGCTATTGCCGGAAGTGTGGGTGGCTACAGCGCCGAATACCTCTCCCCAGCGCAGGAGGAGCGTTTCACCTTTGTGAAGACAAAGCTCTGTGGTCACAAGGAAGTAGATGTTTCAGATCTGCAGAAGAATGGAATGAGCAGCATCATTGAGAAGATCGACCAGATGAAGTGGAAAGGGCTTACCACTTGCTCAGAGGTAAGTTATCCGGACCTGGTAAAGGCGTTCTTTGTATGCTTAAGAACAGAAGAAGATGGGGCCCTCGTTTCTTCAGTCAAGGGCACCGTAATCAGAATCGACCAGGAATTGCTTAGGATGCTATTTGGAGTAAGCATATCGGGCTTCAGTGGAATTCATTCTGTAGACACCCAAGAAAAGGGTTTGGGGATTGTTGGGCCAGGGTTCAAGATGAGGGATGGCAAGCTAGATATCAATCAGTTAAGTGCCTTCAACCGCCTCCTTCACTTTATCGTTTGTCAGATTTTGGTTCCCCGAAGTGCAACCTTCTCCGCTTGCACTAAGGCTGACTCCGATCTGATGTACTGGGCCATTAAAAATGAGGAAATCAATATGGCCGCAGTGATGATGGAGAGAATGAAATTTGCCAGGGAGCAGATTTGGGACACTAAAAGCAAGTTGAATGTGTCCCTTCCCTATGCCCATTTACTCACCAGAATCTTCAGACACTTCGGTGTAGATGTCTCAGGGGCAGTTGTGGAGAAGATGGGCCAAGCTATCAGGTCCAGAAACTTAAAGAAGAGCGGCTTTTCAATAGTCAATGGGGTCTGGTTCAAGGCCTCAGTTGCAGAAGGTGAAGGTCTCATTGGTGAGCCTTCAGTTGCTCAAGCCCAGTTAGAGGCAGATTCTGTGATGCCCGAACTGCCACTGGAATCAGGTTCTGTTCCAGTCTTTGTAGAAACAGAGCAGGAAGGGCCATCTATGGCCAGAAATCAATCAGAGGCAGCAACAGCAGTGAGGGCAGAAGAAGACAGGCCAGCTGCAGCAGATCCAGTTGTGCCACCTGCTGAAAGAAGAATTGAGGACATTCTTCCAGAAGATATCTTGCCTGTTATGGAGCAGTCTGTGGCATCAGGCCACATCTTTGAAGAAGGACTAGTGGAAGAAGAGCAGCAAATTCCTCAGGATAATTCGATGGAAATGGATGCTCCCTGTCAGGGGGAGACTGGTGCCATTGCAGAAGATGCTCCACTTGAGGGGGAGCAATCCCAAGAGACACCAGATGTTGCACCTCCAGCCACCAGCGATCAGGAGGAAGACCAGAGAGAGTCTGAAAATTTGGATGCCAGAGAAGGGGAGACAGCTAGTTCATCAAGCTCTGATGAGGACAATAATCCACCTCCTCCAGCTACAAAGGGCAAAGAGAAAGATATAGCTCCTGAAGTACCCCTTTTAGCTGATGCACCATTTGAAAGACAGGTCAAGCAAAAGATTGTCATCAATTTAAAACCTGTGATTGAGAGGTTGGATGCTCAGGGTGAGCTGCTTTGCTCACTTCAGTCTGATGTGAACTCCATCTTTCTAAGCCAAGCTTCAGCCCGCAAGGAATTAGTTCAGATTCGCTCTGCCATGACATGGTTCCATCAGGAAATGGGGACCATGAAAAATATGCTATCTGACATCCTTCAGGCTGTTGGAACTCAAGCTCCTGCTCCTCCAGCAGCTCAGGAGCCTCACTCAAGTGTACCTGAGCCCTCCGGGCAGTCAGCAGCTGCAGCAGCAGAAGCCCCAGCAGAAGGGCCAGCTACAGAGTCAGGGCCATCAGGGCCAGCTAAAGAGTCAGGGCCATCAGGGCAAGCTATAGATTCAGGGCCATCAGGGCCAGTTGTGATGGAGTCAGGGCCACCAGGGCCGGCAGTGTTGGACTCCTTGTCTTCCTTGCCTGAAGAAGTGGTATTAGATCCTCCACCCATTGATCCTCCCACTTCTACCAACACTCCCATTCCTCCTTCTCCACCCACTAACTCCACAGCTCCACCTGCTCCTCCTCCCTTCAAAAAGCCCAGATCCAGGCCCATTTCCTCTCCCACACCTTTTCCTCCTCATCCTATCTCATCTTCTCCTGTTTCTTCTACTTCTCATCCTTCTTCTGTTCAAGAATTTGAGGCCCCTCCAGCATCCTCAGCTGGAGCCTCATCCTCTTCTGGTACATCTTCATTTCCAGAAGTAGGATCTTTCAATTCTGATGCCTTTCTCAACCCCCCTGCTCCTCCCTCCTTTATCACTATTATTCCTAAGAATGTCCAAATCGACTCTCCCTTTCTTGATAAAATTAAGGATGAGTTTGAAGAGGTTATCCTTAGGTCTGTGCTAAAGGTAGGCGACCACCTTTCCAAGACAGACTCCTCCAGTACTGTCTCCAAGAAACGGAAGCTTTCTTCCTCCGCCTCTCCTCTTTACCCTCCCTTGTGGTTTTCTCTTACAGTCACCCACAAGCATTCCTCTCTGTACAAAGAATATCTTCAAAAGGTTGTCTTTGCCACTCTTCACAATCTTCCTTTTCTTAACCTCTCTGACCACTTAGATGTCATTCTTCCCTATACTCCTCTGTCTAAAGCCGACAAATCTAAAATCTTCTCCTCAGCCCACTCCAAAACTGAGGAGCAATGGGCTAAATCTCATAAAGATCTGTACAATCGCTTTCTTCAGGCTAAGGCAGCACGGTTTCCTCTCAGGGATCACTCCTTGACCCTTTCTGAGTGGTTCCAGTTTCACCACCAGAACACCTGGGCTCCTGTCATTCAGAAGCTCATCAAGCTGGTCAGGCATTTCCAAACTTTCAACAACTACAGGTATCTCAACAATTTACCTGAAGTTCAGCTCAGCCAGTTCAAGAGAGCCATCAAGGTCCTAACCCACTCTGCGCAGTCTGAGGAAATCAGAGTCGATTTTGCAACTCTTCATTTACCTGAAGAGATTTTCCTGCCTCAGATTCATTTCTTGATCATGGAATCTTCGGTTGGTTCAATCATTTTTGAGCGTTTTGCAAGAGTTATGGGCAGAATCAAGATTCAGAAAGGCCTTCAAGTTGGTTTTTCTAGATTTCTTTTCCGGGAATACCATCGAGGGTTTGTCAAATCTGAAGTCCTTGCCCCTCTCCTCTCAGAATGTGAAAGGCTGAATGCCTCCGATTGGTCCAAGCTTTACTCTCTATCTGCTCAGCAGCTAGCACATCTGAATGCTGCTCAAGCCAGGGAAGGGAAAGCTCCTGTCTCTCCTGCAACCTTCTTGGATATGAATTCAATCCAGCTGGTCCTTGATCCCTACAAAGTTTGGGCTGAAAGATACAAAGTGTTTTTAGCTCTTCGCCAGGAACTCAAGGACAAACAGATTTTCTACCCTGTCACCATGGATCAGTTTCTTGCCTGTGCAAGTTTTGGTAAAACACTCATCATCTGCTCCTCCATGGATCCAGACGAGTATGACCTGTTTCTTACCAAGCAGCGCAGCCTCTATCTATCCAAGATGGCTCCAATCATGGGACCATCCTTCTCCATTGAGTGTGGTGCCTTTAGGCAATTCTTCAAGCGTCAGGAAGAGCAGGCCTGGGAAGCTATTTCTCATTATGCCTCCCTTCTCTCTCCTGCTTATTATTTGCCTGTACCTCCTCAATCTTAATGAATGAATTGTGCTCCTTCTCCTCATTGTCTCTTATTCTTTGTCTCTTTCCTTTTGCTTTTTGCTTAATGACAAAAAGGGGGAGAATGTTTACCTACTTGTGTCTGACACATTCCTGAATCATGACTCAAGTATTTTAATTCCTGTTTAATATTCAGTACTACTTAAATATTGATCATAGTTTTGTCATCACCAAAAAGGGGGAGATTGATGAACAGTCCATCCCCATGTCCTTTTCATTTAAGTACTTGCCTATTTTGGTGATAAACAAAACACTGTCAAAAGTTTTTCTAACCTCGTTTATCTAGCCATAAGCACAGGAATTACCCAAAGAAAGTCAAGCATTTGTGGTAAGTCTTCCATACATCTTTTTTTAGAAGAGCCATAATAATTCCTTCATTGTCTATAACGATTTCCTCACCAGAACAACGATTTACTTGAAAGATTGAATAACCTTGCTGTGTCAAACAAGTCGAATTATAACGACTCTGTAAGTTATCGTAACGACTTCTTCAGAAGTTATAACGACTTGCTCATTATAACGACTCTGTAAGTTATCGTAACGACTTCTTCAGAAGTTATAACGACTTGCTCATTATAACGACTCTGTAAGTTATCGTAACGACTTCTTCAGAAGTTATAACGACTTGCTCATTATAACGACTCTGTAAGTTATCGTAACGACTTCTTCAGAAGTTATAACGACTTGCTCATTATAACGACTCTGTAAGTTATCGTAACGACTTCTTCAGAAGTTATAACGACTTGCTCATTATAACGACTCTGTAAGTTATCGTAACGACTTCTTCAGGAGTTATAACGATTTGCTCATTATAACGATTCTGTAAGTCATCATAACGATTTCTTTAGAAAGTTTTAACGACTTGTTAAGTCATAACGATTTCTTTTGAAAGCTACAACGACCTGCCATGTTTCATAACGATCTCCTTTATCATCTGTTATAGAACGACTTGGTTGTGGTAACGATTTCATAAGTTATCATAACGACTTCTTATCAGTCTACAGCAACTCGATAATAACGATTCTATCAGATTTTCACAACGACTGCATAAGTCATGTTTCCATTAATTAAATGTTTTTCCTTGATTTAAGCTACGTTGAATAGTCAAAGTCGCATCTCGTCTGTTTGACTGCCATGCATTTAATAAAGACTGAACGTATCTCTGCATGGACACAGAACATATCTTCCATTCTCGTGTATTCTCTGCATGCATCTTTTAGAACGATAAAGTGTTATTACTATATTTGCGTCTATCTGCTCTGACGTTGATTGATATCTGGAGATAGTATAGCTGTCTACCATTAAAGCTCAACCTTGTAGAACCTTAAGGATGTAATATCCTACAACACTGGACACAGAAAGAACTACAAGCAAACTCAGAAGATCTTATCACTTTGCGTGTTCCAAAGAACAAAAGACTGCTGACAGGAAGCTTCCTCAAATCCTTCAGTCTAACGTACACCAAAGCCGTGAGACAACGGTCATCTCCTTGTCCTTATTCAAATTAGAGATACAAATACAAGATGAAGCTCTGAAGACAACAGAGAGTCAATTTGATTCAAGGGCGGCTAGATCTCTGCAGCTTTCACGTCTTCGAAAGTTCTCTAGAGCCAAAAATTCACTCTTTTCATCTTCGCTCTTAGCTCCCTGTGCTGTGTGAAGAAAACAAAAGGAAGAGCTAGTTTAGTTCTGAGAGAGTGCACTCTGTGTAGATCTTCGACTCTCAGTGCTTGTAGCTTCAGATTGAGTTTTTGTAAAAGCTTGATCTAGGGGCTAGTCTTTTTCTTTCAAGAATTTCCTGTGTTATTCCCTTCGTGTGTGAAGGAAGACCTGGTGGTTTCCAGGGTGGTGTTTTTCCCTTCAGGAGTAAAGGAAGACCTGGTGGTACCAGGGTGTTGTGTTCCCTTCAGGGGTGAAGGAAGACCAGCTGAGCTGGGTGGTTGTTGTTTGTCCATAGGGGGACTGTACCCTAGTTAGTGAAATCCTGAGGGTTGCTCAGGGACTGGACGTAGGACTCCTAAGGAGAGGAGATCCGAACCAGGATAAATTTCTGTGTTGTGTGATTGTCTTCTTTGTGTGATTGCTGTTTTTACTAACCATTACTAATCCCTTTCAAGAACTCTTTATGTTTGTTCTGAGTTCAGATTTTTATCAGCCAGGATTACTTTAAAGACCCATTCACCCCCCCCTCTGGGTTAGCCAACCGGGCAACAACTGGGAGTACCCGAGCCGGGCAGCGGAGGACGGCGGTTACGGAGGGCAGGACCGCTCTCCTTGAGAGGTTCCTGCGCCTTCGGCCACCGATGTTCCACGGTGAGTATGATCTAGACAAGGCAGAGAGCTGGATCCATGAGTTGGAGCGCATCTTCGAAACGATGGAGTGCGCCGAGGAGGACCAGGTTCGTTTGGCAGTATACCAGCTCAAGGGAGCAGCTCATGAGTGGTGGAGAGTTCAGAGGCTGACTCACTTCCAGGGGCAGCGGTTGGACCAGATCACTTGGCAGAGGTTTTCGGAGGTCTTCCACGGCGAGTACTTCCCCGACTACGCTCGACGTGAGAGACGGGACCAGTTTCACACGCTGGTTCAGGGCGACCTCTCAATTTCGCAGTACCACCAGAGGTTTGTCCGGTTGTTGAGGCATGTGCCTCATGTCGCAGGCAGCGATCAGGCGTGTGCAGAGAGGTTCATAGCAGGACTGAGACCAGACCTGAGGTGGGGTGTGACGACACACATGTGTACCACCTTGGGAGAGGCCGTGGCGAAGGCCACCGCCTTGGACAGAGAGACCTGGCAGCCTCAGCAGCAGCAGCAGGGAGGAGCCTCTTCTAGGTCCTCGCCGTACCAGCGTCCAGCAGGCAGCCGCAGTAGTGCGACTTCCTCTTCCTCAGGCTCGGGCAGTTCCGGTGGCGCTGGAATTCGCTCGCAGTTCAAGAGGTTGTCTACTCGCGGGGGTGGATGGAGCCGTCAGCAGAGGCGCCAGTCCAGGTTTGCAGAGCAGTCAGTACAGCAGGGTGCTGAGCAGGGCAGTCAGGAGCCAGTGTGCTACACTTGTGGCTTGCCAGGCCACTTTAGGAGGGATTGCCCTAGGGGGCAAGCTCCGCAGCAGCAGCAGCCAGTGCAGTACACTCAATAGCCACCTTAGTACCAGTACCCTCCTCAGCAGCAGGCACCGCGGCAGCAGCAGCGGGAGCAGTACCCGCAGCAGGCTCCGCAGTTTCCGCAGCCGCAGCAGTACCAGCCGTACCAGCAGCAGCAGCAGTACCCCCAGCAGCCGCAGCAGCAGCAGCCACAACAGGCGCCGCAGCATGGGCGTGGTCGTGGTCGCGTGATGGCGCTCACCCGGGAGCAGGCAGAGGCGTCAAACCTTGTCATAGGTACTCTACCTATCCTTGGCAGAGCTGCTCGTGTTTTGGTTGATCCCGGTGCTTCTTTGTGTTTTGCTTCCGAGGAGTTTTACGAGTCTCTTGCTTGTCACACACCTGAGAGGTAGTGTGACGTGATGGTCGATCTCCCGTCCGGTGACTTCATGCGTTCCTTCGGTTACCTGGAGGGTGTGACAGTCGAGGTTGAGGGTCACCAGTTGCCGGCCAGGTTGTACGCGCTGCAGCTTCGCGACTTCGACGTCATCCTGGGCATGGACTGGTTGGAGGCTCACTCAGCCATGGTTGATTGTCAGAGAAAGATCGTTCGGTTCGAGATACCTGAAGCACCTGTTCTCTGCTTTCGAGGTATCCAGTCTACCCGTCGGCCATTCATTTCTTTCTGTAAGGCTCGTCGTTTGATCCGTGATGGCTGTGTTGCTTACCTTGCTTCGGTTTGTTCCTTGGAGCCTAGCGGGTCTTCAGTTTTTGATGTGCCAGTTGTTTCTGAGTTTTCTGACGTGTTTCCGGAGGATCTACCTGGGTTGCCACCTGAGCGAGAGGTAGAGTTCTCCATCGAGCTTTTGCCTGGTACGATGCCTTTGTCCAAGGCACCTTACCGGATGGCCCCGGCGGAGCTGCGTGAGTTGAAGCGCCAGCTGCAAGAGTTGCTTGAGTTGGGCTTCATTCGTCCGAGCCGTTCTCCGTGGGGTGCGCCTGTTTTGTTTGTGCGGAAGAAGGATGGCAGTCTTCGTTTGTGCATCGATTATCGGCAGTTGAACCAGGTCACTGTGAAGAACAGGTACCCGTTGCCGAGAATTGATGATTTGTTTGATCAGTTGCAGTCGGCCCGAGTTTTCTCGAAGATTGACTTGAGATCCGGTTACTACCAGATGCGGATCAGAGAGTCGGATGTCGGTTTGACGGCTTTTCGTTCCAGGTACGGTCACTTTGAGTTCGTTGTGATGCCGTTTGGGCTGACGAACGCACCTGCGGCATTCATGGATCTGATGCATAGGGTGTTCAGTGAGTACCTAGACCGCTTTGTTGTTGTTTTTGTTGATGATATTCTGGTCTACTCGGCTTCTAAAGAGGAGCACGAGGAGCATCTGAGGATCGTGCTAGAGACCCTGCGGAGTCACCGTCTTTACGCCAAGTTCGACAAGTGTGAATTTTGGCTGAGCGAGGTGCACTTCCTCGGGCACGTGATCTCGGGTTCTGGTGTGGCGGTGGACCCTGCCAAGGTGGAGGCCGTGTTGTCGTGGGAGCAGCCCACATCGGTGTCTGAGGTCCGCAGTTTTTTGGGTTTGGCCGGTTACTACCGGAGGTTTATTTAGGATTTCGCCAAGATTGCAGCGCCGTTGACCAGGTTGACTAGGCAGGACGTCAGATTTGTTTGGTCAGAGGATTGTGAGCAGAGTTTTCGGGAGCTGAAGACGAGGTTGACTTCAGCGCCAGTGTTGGTCTTGCCGTCGGGCACCGGTGGGTTCATGGTTTACACCGATGCGTCGAGGTCAGGTTTGGGTGCCGTGCTGATGCAGCATGGTGGGGTTGTTGCCTATGCTTCTCGGCAGCTCAAGAAGCATGAGGAGAACTATCCCACCCACGACTTGGAGCTGGCAGCAGTGGTGTTCGCTCTCAAGTTGTGGAGGCACTACCTGTATGGCGAGGCTTTTCAGATCTTCACCGACCACCAGAGTTTGCAGTACATCTTCACCCAGAGGGATCTGAACTAGAGGCAGCGTCGATGGATGGAGTATTTGAAGGACTATGACCTAACCCTCTCCTATCACCCAGGAAGGGCTAACGTTGTAGCCGATGCTTTGAGTAGGCACGTGCGCTTGAGTTCGCTGATGGTCAGAGAGTGGAGGCTGTTCGAGGATCTGTCTCAGGGGTTGTTTGTTCCATCGAGGACCAGAGACCGTGCCGTGGCTTCTAGTTTGTCAGTTCGGCCGTCAGTGTTCAGGCAGGTGTTGCAGGCCCAGCAGGCAGACCCTCAGTTGGCAGACGTTTTGCAGATGCCAGATGTGGAGCTCAGCGAGGTCAGATTCAGAGGCCGTTTGTACGTTCCTGAGGAGGCGCGTCAGGCAGTGCTGTCAGAGGCTCACAGGTCGAGGTATGTCGTTCATCCCGGCTCCACCAAGATGTACCATTGCTTGAGGAGGTTCTTCTGGTGGCCGGGGATGAAGAGGGGAGTGGCAGAGTTTGTTGCCCGGTGCCTTACCTGTCAACAGGTGAAGGCCGAGCACTAGCGTCCTGGTGGTGAGTTGCAGCCGTTGCCCATTCCTGAGTGGAAGTGGGACGACATCACCATGGACTTTGTGGTTGGTTTGCCCCGTACCCCGCAGAGGCACGATGGTATTTGGGTGATTGTGGATCGTTTGACCAAGGCAGCGCACTTTCTTCCGGTCAGGATGTCATGGTCAGTGGTCAGGTTAGCCAGGCTGTACGTGGACAGAGTTGTTTTGTTGCACGGGATCCCAGTTTCGGTCGTCTCCGACAGAGATCCGAGGTTCACGTCAGGGTTTTGGCGCAGTCTTCAGAGAGCACTGGGTACAGAGTTGAGGTTCAGCACAGCGTACCATCCGCAGATGGACGGTCAGTCAGAGCGGACCATTCAGACACTGGAGGACATGCTGAGAGCGTGCTGCTTAGACTGGAGCGGCACTTGGGAGTCTTACCTTCCGATGGTAGAGTTCGCGTATAACAACAGTTATCACTCGAGCATCGGAATGGCGGCATACGAGGCCTTGTATGGTCGCCCGTGCAGGACTCCGCTTCACTGGTTCGAGGTTGGTGAGAGGCAGCTTTTGGGGCCAGAGTTAGTGCAGCAGTGTGCAGAGACAGTCAGTCTGATCCAGCAGAGGCTTCGGGCAGCGCAGAGTCGGCAGAAGAGTTATGCAGACGTCCGCAGGAGACCGTTGCAGTTCAACGTTGGTGACCTTGTTTTCTTGCGGGTCTCGCTGACCAAGGGCATCATGAGGTTTGGCAGAAAGGGGAAGCTCAGTCCGAGGTATGTTGGGCCTTTCCCTGTTACCGAGAGGGTCGGCGAGGTGGCTTACAGGTTGAGTCTTCCAGCAGAGCTAGCAGGTGTGCACAGCGTGTTCCACGTTTCTCAGCTCAGGAGGTACGTTGCAGACTCTTCGCACGTGTTGGACTACTCGCAGCTAGAGGTAGCGCCAGACTTGTCAGTGCCAGAGTACCCAGTTAGTGTTGTCGACCGCAGAGTTCAGAAGTTGCGCAGGAAGCAGATTCCGCTGGTTAAAGTTGTTTGGCAGAACCGCATCGGTGGCGAGGCCACCTGGGAGCGCGAGGATGAGATGCAGGAGCAGTTCCCCTATTTGTTTGACTGAGTGGTATGTTACCTCTCCTTGTGCTGCTTTCCGGTTTGTGACCGAGTCGTTTTCATTTCGAGGACGAAATGTCTTAAGGAGGGAGGGCTGTAACACCCCGGCCCCCTTGGGCCCCTGGCCCCGTCCTCTGGGTCGCGGCAGGTCGACTGTCGCGACGTGGTTCCGATCGTGAGCAATGCCTGGTTCTGCTTGGTATTGCGACAGGGGGTATGTCGCCTTCTTGAAGGCGACATAAACAATGTCGCCTTCTGGTTGTTGGATGGCGCCATGGGGTGTGTCGCCTTCTTGAAGGCGACATGTCCTGTGTCGCCTTCCCATTGCGTCGCCCCAGACGCAGTCTGACAGACGTCCTTTGTGTCAATACGGCTCTGGCGGTGTCGGGTGAACGCGACAAGTTGGATGTCGCCTTCACTTTTTGAATTCCGAGATTTGACCGTTGTCAGTGGGTCGTGACGGGGGGTGTGTCGCCTTCTTGTTTCCAAGGCGACACAAGGAGTGTCGCCTTCTCAGCCCCGCGGGCTTAAAGCCCGGGCGCCCGAGCTCTTCCCCCTCTCTCGCGTTTTCCTCTCCCCCTTTTCTCCCTCTCGCCCTCTCGGAGCTCCGGTGGTTTTGGGGGTGCCTCCCCCGTGTTGAGGCGGCCGTGCTGAGGAGGGTGTCGCTCCGTTCGTGCAGGGGTCGCATTCGTGCCGTGCGGTGCGAGGAGGAGACGTTTCTACCTACGAGAAGGCCCCAACGGGTTCGTTCTTCGCGTGGAGGTAGGGACTCTTGATCCTCTCGCCCTAAGCATGACCCCCTCCCCGTCTAGACCATGTGTTCCTTGTGGTTTGGGGGTTTGGGGAGGGTGAGTCTCCATGCTCGTGTGAGTGAGGTTTTCCTCCGAGCGTAGAATCCATGTTCTTGGGGTATTTGAGGGTGGTTTGTGTGTTTAATGGCTTTCTAGCATGATAAGCATGCTCCCCTCCCCCTGTGTGTAGTGTTTTTCCCGTTTCGGGGAGGTTCCCGGGAGAAGAGTCTCCGGAACTCCCGAGTGGCCTGAAGGCGACATACGCTGTGTCGCCTTCTGACTGGTAAAGCGACAACGCCTCTGTCGCCTTCTTGAAGGTGACAGGACTTGTGTCGCCTTCTCAGTCCCGCCACCTGACTGGCAAAGCGACAGCCACTGTGTCGCCTTCTTGAAGGCGACAGGGTCTGTGTCGCCTTCTCAGTCCAGAGGCAGGTTGTGCCTCTGCCGTTTCCGTTTTCGCTTTACTGTACCCGTGGCACCTGTGCTAGTTCCCTAGTACAGTCTCACACTAGTCTTTCGCCCGGTGCTCGGCACTCGAGGGCTTGTCCCGTGTGAGAGGTTGTTACCGTTACCTGGGACCCCCGTCCTCGGGAGCCTGTTGAGGGAGCACTCCGGGCTACGAGTGTGCTCGAGTTGGCAGCCACCAGGCGGACTCTGGAGCTTAGGGGAAAACGGTGGTTAGGACAGTGGCGTGTGAGTCGCTTGCAGAGCTCTCGTGGTTGGTCTGGGACGCCGAGGACAGTTTGGAGTTCTACCCGGCGCAGGCCAGTCAGTCCTTCTTCTCACTGCCTCGCTCCTTACGGCCCCAGAACCGTTTGGAGAGGTCAGGCGTAGGACCGTAGTCCGGCCAGACTACGGCGGTTACTGTTGTGGTACTTGTGTCCTACCTCGCTCTGACGAGACGCGAGGGTCAGGACCTAGGTCGAGGATAAGACGTCTGTGGACGCACCTGACCGTCTGACTAGTGGTGTTGTTCCCGTAGCTAGTGTTCCTTGTCCAGGCGGGGTTCCCTCCGTCTGTGTTTTACTAGCCGTGTGGTGGTCACGACGAGCAGTCGTACGGAGTTTCCGACCGAGTGTACTTTCTGTACCGTGCTAGCTTTAGCTTCGTTTCCGCACTTCCGTTGTAGGCAGAAAGATATAAACTGCTGTCTTTCCCTTATTAATAGTTATATATATTTCCTCTGCCTGTTTAGAGCCAGTAGGAGATTGGTAGTCCCTACTGAGCTTCTGTTGTGAAGCTCATCCCTCTGTTTTCCAGGTGAGTCTTCTCAGCAGCGGCAGGGCGCACGTCGGGCGGAGGAGACGGGGCGGTAGTCGAGGTCCCCGTAGCTAGCAGTGGTTCCCCCTCTCAGTGTACGTCACCCTCGGGGTATGCCCCTAAGGGACTTGTCTCTCCCCTTTCCTTACTTGTACTAGTGTGCGTGCGTTGGGACTATACTTAGAGCGGTACGCAGCGGTCTCGCTTTACTTTTCTGTTTCCGCTTGTACGCTTCTAGCTTAGCAGTTGACGTTTACCTCCGCTACATATCCTGTCAGACGCGTGTTATAGCCCTTCCGGGTCCCCCGGATCCGTGGGTGGCGATCGCGAAAATCGGGTCCTCGGCGTGGGCCGAGGGTCGGGTTCTCGGGTCGTTACATTACGAATATATAATCAATGTTTAATAGGAGGCATGTGATGGCCCTAGAGATTTATGCCCAAAAGGCTCCATATCCAAGTCCGCCTCCCGCGAACGGACCGAAGTCTCGCAAGGGATAGCTCACACACGTGTCCAGTAAGAATATAAAAGACAACCACAACAGTATAAGACACAAGAAAGTACATGTGCTCAGACCCGTATATATCAATTTTACAACTGTCCCAATACATTATTACATGTCCAATTAAAAAGTACAACTACCTGGGGCATACTCCGAGGGAGCACAAACTCACACAACACAACTAACACTACTGCTGGTGGTACAAGTCTACCACAACGCCTTCGCAAGTCATATACCAACGGTAAGCCCTGAAAAGAACTGTAGGGGAGTGAGCCTCAACAAGTCATAGGCTCAGTAAGGGACCACCCAAAAACAACACAAAACTAAAGAAACCTCAACCCCAAAGGGCTCACTGGCAACGCCGATAGTCAAACCATATCATGCTCACAACAATACATGATTAACAATGACTAAACATAATCTTATCAACTAATACAAATCTCAGAACGAAAGAGAAACAACAAAACTAGTCCAACACCACTAGTCTGCTCAACAACTAAAATGCCTAGACCACAAGCCTCACAGGCAAACTACTACAACAACTGGTCGCCTAAGCTATAAGCTACATAGACACACCACTACCAAGGCTACAAGCTTCACAGGCAAACCTTAAACGCATGGGTAACAGGACTGCTGACCAAGAGCTAGTCCATTATACCCCAAACCACGATATGTCGAAAGCCACTCACACAGGGTAGCAGGACTGGCAATAGTGGGCCAATCCATCACACATTAAAACCATAATTGATAGTTTACCCGAGGAAGGGTAAAACACAACGAGTGGAAGGTCTCACCACACGACCTCCACGGAGTACAACTCCATCTCGACACCTGACAAGGGCTGGTACACCACGTATCATGAGAAACATGTACCCACGAAGGGTACATGTACCTACCACCATGAGGTACCACCACAAAGCCTCAGTACAACTGTGCCTCCTATCAGGCACACCACAACGGGTCAAACCACAACCACTGGCAAAGCACGAGTCGGAAAGAAACGACACCACCACACGGGAACGGACTACTGGTTTATGACGCCAGTATCCAACCTGAACAACACAACACAGGAACTACCTCTCAGTCTCACAGTCAAGGACGAAAGGTCCAACTGCCGCTCCGCAAGCACAAGCCAAACAACAGTGGGGATCAACCAACACCACACCTGCAGACCACACAACTGCAGGCCCATGCCTGACACCTTTAGGGACTCTGGCCTAAGCTCCCTAAAGTGAGGCACTGGAAAACGGGACTAGCTGGGGACCAATGTCGACTATTGGTGTCCGTACCCCCAACCACGAGCGCGCTACAAGCGGCTGCACACCCACAAACACAAGTCGCTGCCCACAGTCGTCTTTCCCTCAGCCGGACGTACAACTCAAACACAAGAGTGAGGGTGTCTAGGGCAGACGACACAGACCTCGACGGTACACACAGTATTATCTTTACTACAAACCACAATACACATATTATCTTTACTACAAACCACAATACACATGTGAGGAATAGCTTGTCCCGGTCACTCTGTGACCCACAAGCTAGCCTACACAAACATACACATACACTACCTTAACCAATAATATCTCGACCTATCATTGGTCACAAAGTGACCTCCACAGCCGCACCAAAATCGTTACACGATAATCACTTAATAACCATACTCATACCTTACTAGTTAAACCCTTTTAGATATATAATCTATAATAGACATTAAAGGACCAAGGCTAGGTTCACACCGGAACCTCACTGCCTAGTCACCGCAAACCAACCATATATACACCGCTCAAACCATACAAACCGTATGCCAACCACATGAACAACACGTTCACCACATGGACGACACACCCAACGAGAGCTACAGGTGCCAATGCACCACTCACACCAACCATGCACATAAGACATCGATAGTCGGATAATCGTACTGTTTAAAACCTACACAACAGGACCTCTCGACTGAGGTCGCGACGTGGGGTAGTGTCGCCTTCAAAACGTGATACCCCGATATGTTGCGTTCAAAAATCTGAACGCGACGGGTCGACTTGTCGCATTCAGAATGCGACAGGGGGCTCCGTCGCCTTCACAGGCGAAAACCCTAATCCGGGATGCTCTCCCCGAATCACCCCTACAAGCCATACAAACCACGCTTAATTCCCATTTTTCATGCTTTAATGATTGCCCTAGCATGATATCTACTGTTTATAAAGTGATAAACAGTCCAAACATGCATCATATGTGATCCACACAATAGAACGAGGTGGAATCTCCCTACCTTCACGAAGAACGCGCAAACCACCCACGACACGGCGTCTTCCCCGCTCCATGCGATGTCCTCGCAGTGAGAGCGTGCCAAAAACCACTTTGAAACGCCGAATTGCCCGGAAATCTACCGCAGTAGCCTCCCCTGGCCGAGCAGAGCTTGTGAAAGCTCTGTTCGGCCGACCTTGCATAAAAACGCATCACAGTTGAGAACAGGATGTACACCTCCATCATGATCTGAACGCAACGGAGTAGGGCATTGCCTTCTCAAGGTCGACGTCAGCATGCCGCCCAGCGCGCGACATGCAGCGCGCATGCAGACGAAGACTGCATCTTGGCGGCAACGGGAACACGACTACCAGGGCCGTCGCGTTCAAAACGCGACGCACACCCTTGTCGCATTCACAGGCAGAAAACCTGTGAGTGCTTTGGGCCCAATCTGCCGGCCCACAAAGCCTCACAACCGGCGAGAACACCTAAAACACAGACTAATGGGCCACATCTGGCCACCAAACCCGCTAAGCCAGGATCTGCGAAGATCCGAAAAATGCGCGATGTTACATTATTATCACCTAAAAAGGAATATTGTCCTCGACATTCAAAACAAACCATAGTAAGCTGGATTATCACCTAAAAAGAAACAAAGCCATACACAGAACAAGTAGGATACACTTTCTCTGCATCTGCTTCTCAAACCATCCATGCTGACTGATTCCTCTGTTCATTTTTACACTTGTTCTGTTTTCCCTTTTCTTTAATTCCTTTCACAGTTGCATTGCCTGATTATTACATTCTGCTCTTTCTTTACCTTTCAGCTGTAAGCAATTCTACTTTACTGTTGGCACTTTATCTCCTTGGACTCAACCTACTTCCACATTTTCCCAGCTATGTTTGCAACATTTCTTTCTGGGCTGTTTCTCTTTCTTTAATTTCTATCTCATAAACTGCCACCTTTAAATGTTCTGCCATGTAAAATCATCTTTAAAATTTTCAAATTTCTCGATGCTTTTTCTATTATCTGTTTTCCACTGCCAATTGTTTTTCTGCCATAACTTTATTCACATTTTTATTTGCCAGCTTCTCATCAAAAATCACATTACCATAACTGAATTCCCTGCCTTTCTATACCATTTTGTTCATAGTATCTTTATTCTTTTCTGGCCAAAATCATTGTCTCTTTACCCAATTGTGCAAAAATCTCAGATGTTCCTTTAAATATTCAAATTCGATTCACCTGTGAATATTAAACTTTCCATGCTTCTGTTGCGCTACTCTAATTACACTGAATTCCTGACAAAATATTCCATAAATTCTGCTCCCACTTTTAATCACAATTGCTCCGCACTTTCATTATTATCATAACGCTAGCTGGATTTCAATACTAATTTTTCTTGCTTCTCAAATCACTTTATTTACTCAATCAATCAATGCTGGAAGAAAATATCAATATTTTCTGGACTGCTTTCTTTAATACTTTAATTCTGATTGTGCCCCATACTTAAATTCTGAATCCTGCCATACCATGACTGACATACTTTGCTCTTTACATTTCCTTCTTACTTAAATAACATTCTCTGATTGGTTCAATCAATCTATTACATTACCCATCAAAATATCTGCTCTCATTGCTGTGATACTGCATTCTCTTATTAGCAAATAAAACTGCTCAACTAATTCCGCACATATCTCACCTTCAACTTTATTAAACTCTCTCAATCAAGTGCCATCTGACTTTAAGTTGTTCACTATTTAATTGATCACATCCTTTCCTTTTGTACTTAATAATTTCAAATTTCCATTTATTTCTTGCTCTACCATACTCTAATCTGTATACTATTCCTTAACTGTTCTGCCTTTTATTCTTACATCAAACTCTAAAGTACTTTTCTCGAGAAAATACCTATGCTCAATCTGAATCACTTTCTGTGTGCTGCCATGCAAACTCTTGTTGAACATTTCCCAAACCTTTTAATTATATCCGTTTCATAGTCTACTGTACTTTTTCTTTCCATGATTAATAACATGCCAACTGTATCAACCATAATATCATTCCTGCAAAACATTTCTCTTAATTATTCTATTATCTGGCTTATCGCACTTTACCTTTCACACTGTAATTTTTGCTATCATACAAATGTCCTTTACTAGCAACTGCCAAGACCATAACCTGAAATTGATCTCTTTAAATACTATAATATGCTCTGCTTGATTTCTCTATTCTACTTTACTACTTTACTTTCCGATACTGAAATCATCACTGCTACATCATACTTACTACTATCCTTTTTATTCAAACCTTTACTTTAATTCCTCTCATAATTTACCTTGCTGTTTCACTTTACCTGATACTGCTTAACTGCTTCTCAGCTAATCCATCTCTTTCTATTCTGACCTTCATAACTCTATCTTGCTCCAAACATTCTTTATCTTAACTTCAATCTTTTCCTGACATAAACTTTACCTTTCTTCTTCACAAACTACACCCAATTTCTAAACACCATTAACCTTATTTTTAACACTACATTATTTAATAAACCATTCTATACAATCCTCACAAACTACCACTTGCCAAACGAATATCTCTTTTATGAAATCCTCAGAAAAGTCTAACTATGCACTGATCTTTCCTTTACTCTCTCTTTACTTAACTGCTCACTTCTGCACATACTTATACTGATCTTTTCATCAAACCTCCTGTTACCACCACTATTCATAGCAACATTATTCCCAAGTTCTTTACTGCTATCATCTCTAATCACAAATACAGTTAACCTGACTGTCACACATTGCTACCCCTCTGTTTATTAGTACCTTATCTCAAACTGAATTGTCTCACATCATTATCTACACTACTTTATTCCTCATTAATAACAATGTTTCACTGCTTCTTTACCATATCACCACCTTATACTTGTCTTTGCTAACTCTATATCTTACCCAAAATATCTCAAACACACTTTTTCCCAAAATATTACTCTCCCATTTCTGATTATCACAACCAAATTCACTAATCCCTTTTCATTTCTATAATCAAAAACCTTTAGACAACTGCACTTTGACTGCAACTGGCATATAAATGCAACTACTCAACTTATACCACTAACCTCATCATTTCTCTGCCATTACTAACAACTGCCCAGTATGTAAACAATCGAACACACTTCACAAACTGGATTTCCTCTAACCACATCTTTTCTCAGCTACTACCAATAACTGTCACACTTATGAAAACAAACACACAATTCACATGGCCAAAATTCACGTGAAACCACTTTAAACCACATAAAATCGCAGACTTACTACTAGCAGTGGACATTAAACCATGTCTTGTGACAGTGTAACTTTAATGTCTTTTCATATTCTAACTGGACCATTGCTCTGATACCAACTGTAACGGCCCTAGATATTTATGCCCAACAAGGCTCCATATCCAAGTCCGCCTCCCGCGAACAAACCGAAGTCTCGCAAGGGATAGCTCACACACGTGTCCAGTAAGAATATAAAAGACAACCACAACAGTATAAGACACAAGAAAGTACATGTGCTCATACCCATATATATCAATTTTACAACTGTCCCAATACATTATTACATGTCCAATTAAAAACTACAACTACCTGGGGCATACCCCGAGGGAGCACAAGCTCACACAACACAACTAACACTACTGCTGGTGGTACAAGTCTGCCACAACGCCTTCGCAAGTCATACCAACGGTAAGCCCTGAAAAGAACTATAGGGGAGTGAGCCTCAACAAGTCACAGGCTCAGTAAAGGACCACCTAAAAACAACACAAAACTAAAGAGACCTCAACCCCAAAGGGTCTCACTGGCAATGCCGATAGCCAAACTATATCATGCTCACAACAACACAAGATTAACAACGACTAAACATAACCTTATCAACTAATACAAATCTCAGAACGAAAGAGAAACAGCAGAACTAGTCCAACACCACTAGTTTGCTCAACAACTAAAATGCCTAGACCACAAGCCTCACAGGCAAACTACTACAATAACTGGTCGCCTAAGCTATAAGCCACATAGGCACACCACTAACAAGGCTACAAGCTTCACAGGCGAACCTTAAACACATGGGTAACATGACCGCTGACCAAGAGCTAGTCCATTATACCCCAAACCATGATATGTCGAAAGCCACACACACATAGTAGTAGGACTGGCAACAGTGGGCCAATCCATCACACATTAAAACCATAATTGATAGTTTACCCGAGGAAGGGTAAAACACAACGAGTGGAAGGTCTCACCACACGACCTCCACGGAGTACAACTCCACCTCGACACCTGACAAGAGCTGGTACATCACGTATCACGAGAAACAGGTACCCACGAAGGGTACAGGTACCTACCACCACGAGGTACCACTACAAAGCCTCAGTACAACTGTTCCTCCTATCAGGCACACCACAACGGGTCAAACCACAACCACTACCAAAGCACGAGTCGGAAAGAAACGACGCCACCACACGAGAACGGACTACTGGTTCATGACGCCAGTATCTAACCCGGACAACACAACACAAGAATTACCTCTCAGTCTCGCAGTCAAGGATGAAAGGTTCAACTGCCGCTCCACAAGCACAAGCCAAAGAACAGTGGAGACCAATCAACACCACACTTGCAGACCACACAGCTGCAGGCCCATGCCTGGCACCTTCAGGGACTCTGGCCTAAGCTCCCTAAAGTGAGGCACTGGAAAACAGGACTAGCTGGGGACCAATGTCGACTATTGGTGTCCGTACCCCCAACCACGAGCGCGCTACAAGCGACTGCACACCCACAAACACAAGTCGCTGCCCACAGTCGTCTTTCCCTCAACCGGACGTACAATTCAAACACAGGAGTGAGGGTGTCCAGGGCAGACGACACAGACCTCGACGGTACAAACCATATTATCTTTACTACAAACCACAATACACATGTGAGGAATAGCTTATCTCGGTCACTCTGTGACCCACAAGCAAGCCTACACAAACATACACATACACTATGTAGCAACCTGAATTTTTGAAAAAATAAAAATTTAATAATATGAAAATAAAATTAATTAAATTAATTGGAAAATCAAATAAAAGAGAATTAAACAAAACCCATTAAACGAAAAGGAGTAATGGGCTTTGTTAATTGGACCCTTTAAAAATTATTGGGCCAAAATAGGGATTTTTAAAAGAGGAATAATAGGTAAATACCCTAAATTCGTAACTTAAATGTTACCTAAATAGAAAAGGGGTATTAAAGCATTAAAATACTCAATTTGAGTTGTAATTGGATTCTTAAACCTACCCTAATGGGTTGGCCACGGATTTAACTCCCATCCTAACCCAAATAGGAAGTGGAAAGCTTAGAAGGGTGAGAGGAATTAGGAAATCTCAAAATTAATAATAGTTAGAGTTCTAATAGGAAATAGAAAGGGAGGAAGCTTAAATACTCTCCTAAATCCCCCATGGCCGGACCTAGCTCGTTGCCAAGGGTTTCTGGACGTGGAGAGGAGGCCAAGGAGGAGGAGAATTCATGGGGAGAAGGATCTCTCAAGCCCTCAACCCGAGTTCTTCAAGTTCTAGCCCTAGAAAGGAAAACGAGCCAAAGGTAGGCATTCTCACGAGCAAAAATCTTAAAACTTCGTCTGTAGATTTTTCCAATCATCATGAACAAAATCCCTCTGGTTTCATATTTTTCCATCGAGCCAATATTTTCTTCTTGATTTTTGAAGTTCTACAACTAGTATGACCCCGAATCCTCTTCTTAATTCTTGTTCTCCATGTATACTCGACCCCATGCTCTCAAATTTTAATTGGAGATACTGATGATAGTTAGGCTTCGTTTGCCTCTGAAAGCCCTAACTATCATCCACCATGTTGCTCGAACTAAATCTTTCATCTCAACTGTACATTGTTCTATGTTCTTCGTGAATACACTTGATTGAATCATGTCGAAACCATGTTTGTTTTCAAATTCCTATTTACTACAAGTATTCTTGCCTGTCTAGATTTGTTTAAAATTAGTTTCATGAATTTTCATCGTATGTACTATTTGTTCTTAATTTTTTGACAACCCTATGTCAAAATAAGGAAGGTTTGGACCGTAATCCCATGCATTGTCCTTTTCCCGCTCGACTCAGACACATGACCTGAGAACGCGACGGCCCAATAGGATGCGTTCTCAGGGCCCATCGTGACCCAATCTTTGTCGCGTTCTGAACGCGACAGGCAGTGCTGTCGCGATTTGAATTCCTGACCTGATAGCCCTGTCGCGATCCATGAATAGCCCTGTCGCGTTCTGTACTTGACCTGTCGCGACCCTTACTGGGGTACATCGCGATATGTGGTTTTTGCATGAATACCCATAATTTGTGATGCTCTAACTCTTTACAATGTCCATACTCCTTGTTAACAGTCACCAACGCAATAAATAAAACTGTTATAAATCAACGTGAGTTTAAAAACCATACACTTAATCTTGTCATATCTATGATTTCTTGTCACATGTGCACACACTTTGAACCATCTATTACGGCTTAACTTGGCATGAAAATATCTTATAATACATCGGGTAATTTATTGCAATTATATATTTAAATTACCCTATTTTAAATGAACTTGTCTTCGTTTTCTCGCGATGCTTGGAAATACCGTTACCGGCGCTCCATTGTTCTAGAATTCCTCTAGAACACCGAGCATTTGTTTCTCTACACATTTTTCTCTTGAATTAGAGAAACTCTTTGTCGGATACTCCTTCTACCGGACTAGTGAATCTTTGTTCATGGCCTCCGTAAGTCTCCTCTGTCCATGGATTCCCACATGGCCGACGAGCTGGTTGTACCCTAACACCTATGTTACCCTTTAGGGATCAACATTATCTAAATGGCTATTAGAAGTTCGCTCTTATCTGAAAACACGTCGAACCTTTGGACCTGTGCATAACATGGCCAGTGGAAGGTAGTGAATTCCACCTGACTGCCAACACCAAGTGCGTGTGTTGTGCAACTGTTACTATCGTTCGTTACTTGACTTTTCACGTGCCATGACCTATAGTTCTCGTCTATACTCTACTCGCTTGTCTATTCACGTTCACTCTACTATCTCGTCTATTCATCTAGTGCTCTCATCTATTTCTTGGTACTCTCTATTGGCCATTGACTGGTTGTCTAAAGATAAACAATATAACAAATGCCTGGCAATCTATAAAGGGCCTGGTCTGGTCCTGGGATGTGCGCCCAAAAGTGCTAGTGCCCGCGGGAGTTAAATGACTAGAGTGTTTGGCATTACACTCGAGTGCTATCTATCTCGACTATCTAAATGACAATAAAAAGTGCTATATTCTCTCGTTGTCTATTGACGGCAAAAGTGCTATACTATACTCGTTGTGCTATTGCTATACTTTGTGCTATTTGTGCTATGGCCATCCTGCTCTTTGTGCTATGCTCGACTCTTGTGCTATATTTGGGAACTTGTGCTATTTCAATCACGTGCTATCATGCTATCTTTTACATCACTTGACTCTCTTGCTCTATCATTAGTTACTCTGCCTTTTAATGCATTAATCACTTAAAGCCTGCTTGATCTTGAGATTTAAGTCCTACTGGGTGTTATCGCTCACCCTGCTTTATTTATCGTTGTGTTCTCAGGTGAGACCGAAGAGGATACTTGCACTCAAGAGGACGGGAATGACCAAGAGTGAAGTCAAGCGTACCCTAGTGTCTTAGTAGTTGTTAGAGTTTAGTTTTAGTCTTTTGCTTTATTCAATGTAATTGGGCCCTATAGAATGGCTCTGATATTAGTGGTTGTAACTAGACATTTGAAAGGTTATTAATGAGATGCATTTACTTGAATATTTATTCATTGTTCAATGGTGTGATGTCTAGTACTCGCTCTATACCCATTTACTTGCAACTGTCTCGCGTTCCGATATTCCGCGTCGGGGCGTGACAGTTTTGTGGTATCAGAGCCTAGGATGTGCTTAAGTATAGGATGATCTAGGTTGACCAGCCTCGACTAGAGTCAGTTATCCTACCTATGTGAGACGTGGTTAGAATCATGGGTAACTAGATAAAATAAACTCACACACGCACGAATTAAATTCTACATCAATACCCTAACAATAAGCTACTTTTGTAGGGACTAAGCAACCAAGATGACTGATGAACGTGCTCAAATGAGGGGCATGCAACAAACCATCCAAGAACTCACGCGTGCCATTATGCAAGCTACCCAAGGTGGTGGTAACTGCGGCGGTGCAGGCGAGCTGCATCGTAACTTTAGGAGCCTGAACCCACCTAGGTTCAGTGGATCCACGGATCCGGATGAGGCCGAACACTAGCTAAAGGAGATGGAAAGAATTTTCCATGTTATGCAATGCGCAGCAGGGGATAAGCTACTACTGGCTACGTTCCAATTAGAGAAGGATGCCCTCGCATGGTGGGAGTCAGTCGAAGCGACCAGAGCAAATGGTCAATTTACTTAGGCTGAATTCAAAGAAACATTTAACTCCAAGTATTTCTTGGAGCGTGTTCAAGAGAGGAAGGCCGCGGAGTTTGCTGCTCTTAAACAGAGGAGCTTGACTGTGGCCGAGTATGAAGCCCAGTTTTCAAGACTGGCACGCTATGCTGAACATCTGGTGAATATTGAAAGGATGAAGGCTAAGAGCTTTCTCAACGGCCTTAAGCCACAATACATCACTCAACTAGCCCCTCTCGACATCCAAACCTATGCCGAGATGGTAAAGAAAGCTCAACTACTGGAAGATGCTACGGACTTCACTGACCGTATCAAAGGGAAGTTCGTGAAAAAGGAAATAACATCGGGTCAATCATCGGCTAAGCCATTCAACAGCAAGAAGCGTCCTCTCAACATCACGGAGGGACCCAGCCAAGAAAGGAAACCCAAAACTATTGTCCCCAACACTCCAGTAAAAAGCAACTGCAAGTACTGTGACAAGCCGAGTCACACGGATGATGAATGCTGGAGGAAAGTCGGCACATGTTTGCGCTGTGGAATCCGCGAGCACCGCATCCCCGAGTGCCCGTTGTTGAAGGAGAATGAGAGGCGCACCAATGTGCCTAAGAAACAAGGCAGACTGCAGGCCCTGCATGATGAAGAGCCCACTGAGGAGGGTGGCGTGGTAGAAGGTACCCTACAAGTCTTCTCCTTATCAGCATTTGTTTTATTTGATACTGGAGTGACTCATTCATTTATATAATTATATCTCAAAACTTTTCTGATACTCTGAATGCTAAACCTACATCCATGGGATGTGAATTCTTCGTCACAACACCACTAGGAGAAAAAGAAAAATTGAACAAATACTTCCCATCTGCCGATGTAATGATCGGAGAACATAACTTAAAAGCCGACTTGGTGTGTATGCCCATGGAAGGCTATGATGTAATATTGGGAGCCGACTGGTTGTTCACTTATGGGGCAAGTGTCGACTGTAAGAAAGGGAAAGTTACTTTTACTGAGTTCCCTAAGTTGTCATTTACTGGGATCAGACATAAGAGATGGATGTCTCTAGTCTTTGCCATAAAGGCCCACAATATGATAAGGAAAGGTTGCATTGCCTTCCTTGCGGCTATAATAGTTGAAAAGAAGGGTTCTAAGATAGAAGACACCCGCATAGTCCAGGATTTTCCAGATGTGTTTCCCAAAGATCTACCCGGGATTCCCTTGGAACGAGATGTCAATTTCGCCATAGAGTTGATCCCTGGAGCTGCCCCGATATCACGACAACCGTACCGGATGTCACCTGCCGACCTAAAGGAATTGAAGGCACAACTGATGAAGCTATTAGAGAAAGGGTTCATCAGACCAAGTACTTCCCCATGGGGAGCACCTGTGCTATTCATTAAGAAGAAGGACAGATCGATGAGGCTATGCATCGACTATCGTCAACTCAATCAGCTCACCATCAAGAACAAGTACCCATTGCCTAGGGTCGATGAACTTTTCGACTAGATATCCAGAGCTCAATATTTCTCCAAGATCGATCTTCGATCTGGCTATCATCAAATGAGGATCAAGGATGATGATATCTTTAAAACAGCTTTCAGGAGTAGGTACGGACACTATGAATTCGTTGTTATGCCTTTTGGTCTAACTAATGCTCCTGCAGCCTTTATGCAACTCATGAACAACATATATCGGCCATACCTTGACAAGTTCGTGGTCATCTTCATCGACGATATCCTTATATATTCAAAGACCAAAGAAGAACATGAAGAACATCTGAAGGTAGCACTACAAGTCTTGCGAGACAACAAACTATACGCAAAGCTGAGAAAGTGCGAATTCTGGCTTGAAGAAGTGTCCTTCTTGGGCCATGTCATTTCAAAGGAAGGCATCTCCATTGATCCCTCCAAAGTCGAAGCTATACTCAATTGGGAGAGACCAACCAACGTCACAGAAATCAAAAGCTTCTTAGGACTGGCTGGTGTAGACACCCGATTCCGGCTAATGAGTTGAACCATATTTCTTGCTATCTTAGTGAGCCCCTAGTTGGTCACTCACCTTGAGCCCATCATTAGCCTTGTTTTGAGCCCATTAACAACTCAAATAGTCTTGGAATCCCGCCCATTATCATTTGGAGAGAGTCCTTGGACCTAAATAACTCTTATCCTTTCATGTAATTGGATGATAATTCGCAGATAATTGACTTCCTTGACCCGTCGTATCGTAGCGCCGCGTCTCCATTTCGCGACGCCACGGGCCACCGCGACAGCCCATGCATATCCATGCACGTGGGCATACTGTCGCGACGTCCCACCCCGTCACGTTAGAGTGTCGCGGCCCTACTATACGTCGCGACAGCAGCTACGCACTCTGGCCTCCGCAACTACCTCCTATTTATCCTCCCATGGGTTTGTCTTTATCCCTAAGCTTTATCTCAATCCCTTGGGACGAGTGTTGAGGCTGGGGGACTCTCTTTGAGCCCCTAAGGACTCTCATGTGCAAATTTCTATGGCATTTATCTCCCATTTTACCTATTATCCATTTTTATGAGATATTCTCACTCTAAAAGCTATAAAAACAAGGCCCTCTCCTCATGGACAGGGGAGCTCCGATTTTCACCCCGAAGGGCTGCCGAATTCTCCACTCAACCTCCACTTAGCCTCGCAGCCCTCCATTTCCACTTTTTACTTCACATTCCACTCCACAAAAGCTTACTTTTTCACATCAATGGGGGTGTGGGACGTGAAGAGGACGGCTCCTACATCTTCCTGAAGTCATTGCACACCATTTGGACATTCTTCAAGATAGGGAGTCGCCCTAATGGGGCTCATCCTCTCCCCTTCTCTTTCTCCTTCATTTCTCCATGCATTTTATGTTATTTCTAGATAGGCTGCATACCACTTTCCCTCCCACGTTTTCACACACCCAAGGGGTTTAAAAACACCCCCAGGTTCGTTCCCACCATGCTCTTTCCCTTCTTTTCACTTTTGAATGGATACTACTCTTAACTCATTCTAATAGGGCTTTTTGTTGTTTCTTTTTTATTTTGGCAGGCACCCAAACTTATTTCCACAAGGAGCTCTCATCCTCCAGCCGGCTGGAGGACGGGAAGAAGGTCCAACCATCAATCTCCCGCACACAGAGAACGCGACAGTGGAGGGCGACGTGACACAGCGATGCGTCAAGGCCAATTGACGCGTTACCAGCATCGTCGCGGCAGGTATGACGACCGCGATACCAGGTCCGCACCCTTTCTCTCTCCTTTTCCTAGTTTAGTTAGCCCATGTTATTTTCTTCTCATTAGGCAACTTACTAGGTGGCGATCACTTCCATGTTTCCATACCACTAGGTTTAGCACTTGTTTGCGTGCCGAGGGGGGCACAATCCCCGTGAATACAGCTAGCTACTACATGTGGTTCATAAAGGACTTCTCAAAGATCGTCGTTCCTCTCACGCGCCTGACACGAAAGGAGAATCCCTACTCTTGGAGTAAAGAGTGTGAGAAGAGTTTCCAGACTCTAAAAGATTGTCTTACCTCAGCACCTATTCTCGCTCTTCCAGTAGAGGGAGAAGGTTTCTCTGTCTACACCGATGCCTCATGAATTGGGCTAGGGTGCATATTGATGCAAAAGGAGAAGGTCATTGCCTATTCTTCAAGACAACTAAAGACGCATGAAGTCAACTACCCTGTGCATGATCTAGAGTTGGCTTTCGTGGTCTTCACCTTAAAAATCTGGAGACATTATTTGTATGGAGAGCAATTCACTGTCTACTCAGACCACAAATACTTGAAGTATTTATTCTCCCAGAAGGAACTCAATATAAGACAGAGAAGATGGTTAGAATACCTAAAGGATTTCAATTTCAACATCCAATACCATCCAGACAAGGGAAATGTCGTGGTTGATGCTCTTAGTAGAAAGCCGATGGCATCTATTTCAAGTCTATTCCTTGGCGAGATGCAACTACTAGAACAGTTCGCAAGGTTAGACTTGAATAATGAACATAGGGATGATTGAGTCTTGGTGGCCAACATCAAGATTCAATCTGACATGCTGGAAGAAATTAAAGCTCAACAAGACAGCGATCCATTCTTGGTTCTCATCAAGGAAACCTTGGCTGAAAAACCTGATTTGCTATGACCGAGGATGGAAGGCTGGTATTCCAAGGGAGAACATGCGTCCCCGATAATGAAGAACTGAAGAGGAGGTTAATGGATGAAGCTCACAAGACAAAGTACACTATTCATCCTGGGGGTACCAAAATGTATTAAGACATGAAAAGAACATTTTGATGGCAGAACATGAAAAGAGAGGTAGCCGAACATGCCGCTCATTGCCTTACTTGTCAGCAAGTAAAAGTGGAACACATGCGCCCTGCTGGCGTGCTTAGGCCACTAGATATCCCTGAGTGGAAATGGGAAAGCATTGGCATGGACTTCATTATGGATTTACCCAAGACTCGTGGTGGACTCGACGCCATATGGGTCATTGTCGACCGACTAACCAAATCCGCCCACTTTCTAGCTATAAAGAGTAAGTGGTCGGTAGAGGTACTAGCTGCCTTATATGTTAAAGAGATAGTGAGATTGCATGGTGTACCATCATCAATTGTCTCGGATTGAGTTTCGAGGTTCACCTCTCACTTTTGGAAGGGATTGCAAGCTGCACTTGGTACTAAGCTCAATTTTAGTACCGCTTTTCATCCACAAACTGACGGGCAGACTGAAAGAACCAACCAAATTGTTGAGGACATGTTGAGAGCATGCACCATAGATTTCAAGGGTTACTGGAATGAGCACCTATCCCTAATTGAGTTTGCCTATAACAACAGTTACCAGGCGAGTATTAAGATGGCACCGTTCGAAGCACTATATGGTAAAAACTGTAGATCTCCTGCATGCTGGAATGAAGTGGGAGAACAGCAATGGCTAGGTCCAGACATGGTGCAAAATACCACAAGGGACATTCAGGTGATTAGAGATCGACTCAAGACTGCTCAGTCCAGACAAAAGAGCTATGCTGACAAGAGAATGAAAGATTTAGAATTTCAAGTAGGAGATCATGTACTCCTAAAAGTGTCACCTACCCATGGCATCCAAAGATTTGGTGTCAAAGGAAAGCTCAGTCCTAGATTCATCAGTCCTTTTGAAGTGCTCGAAAGGGTTGGTGAGGTTGCGTACCGACTGGCGTTGCCACCGAACTTGGCATGTGTACACAATGTGTTCCATGTCTCTATGCTTAGAAAATATATTTATGATCCTACGCATATTATTCGCCATGAGCAGTTGGTGTTGAAGGACATGACATATGAAGAGAAGCCAATCAAGATACTAGAACGGAAGGTGCAACAACTCAGGAACCGTCCCATCCATGTGGTTAAAATCCTATGGAATAATCGTTAATTTCATGAGCCATAAGGGATCCTATTAATTTATCAATAGACAACTGTGTTAAGTCATGAGCTTCCTCTATGGCTGTAACTTTAGGGGTCCATACATTAGTTAGAGATCTTAGGATTTTTCTAACTGTTTCTTCATTAGTTAGGACTTTTCCCAAAGAACTTAGTCCGACAATTATGTTTGAAAATCTGTTATACATTTGAGTTATATTTTCATTAGGAAGCATTTTGAATTGTTCATATTGGGATACAAGTATATCTATTCTTGTTTGTTTAACCCTATTTGTTCCTTCATAGGTTACTTGAAGTTTATCCCACATTTCCTTAGTTGTTTTACATGCTGAAAGTCTATTAAATTCTCTTTTAGACAAAGCACATATTTCTTTTGTCTGCAATGGAAAGACTAGAGGAAGAAGCTTCACCAATGATTTGAAAGTCACCTTGTTCTATTACCTGCCATAAGTCGAAGTCAGTACCTCTGATGAAGCACTCCATTCGCATCTTCCAGTATTGGTAATCTTCACCATCAAAGAATGGTGGCCTTGTGATAGATTGGCCTTCATAGTTGTGAGCTTCGGATGCCATTTCTTCTCAAATCTCTTGGATTCTTCTGAGAAGACCTTGCTCTGATACCACTTGTTGGATCGAAATGGCAAACAAACAGTCCTAGAGGGGGGTGAATAGGACTTTTTATCTTTTAAATTTTTTTTGAAAAACACAACACTAAATGGATATGTTAGCACTTAGTGTGATGTGTGTGATTCAAGTGTAAACTAGGCGGAAACAATCACACAAAGAAATGCACAAGGATTTTATCCTGGTTCGGCCCTTCCCACATGGAAGTCCTACATCCAGTCCACAAGTCAACCACTTGAGATTTCCACTAACTGCCAACAAATTGGCCTTCTCTCACCCTTGAGAGGAATTACAAACCCACTTGCTCCCAAGCAAGTATTCCCTAAATAGGGGTACAATGACTGCCTTTCACAAGGCCTTCCCTTCACAGGAGGGGCAATGCAGAACTTCCTTCTGCAGAGATTACAAAGGGAGAAGAATTAAAACACTTGTGTGTTTGCCTCAAATCTGAGCACAAACACACACTGACTTCAGTAGGATTAAAAGATCAATAAATGAAACTAAATCCTATCTGAAGCAACAAGGGTGGACTTGAAGAAAATATGACAATTACAATTCCCACCCAACACAGAACTTCAGAAGAGAATTTTCTGAAGTGGAGCTCTCCGATTGTTGCTAGCAGGAAGGCTTGAGAGAGAGCTTTGAATGATTCGAATGAAGCTTTTCAGGAGAATTGGCTTGTATGCACTTCTGTGTATCTTGTGTGTATATGCCTTTGTAGTCTCTCTATTGAGCTTCTTTTATAATCCTCAAAATATAGCCGTTTGAGGAAGATAGCCGTTGGAGCATGGTGACTGTTTGCAATTTAGCCGTTTGAGGAGAGTTTGTGGGATCCTTTGGATCTTGAAGACTTTGTCCAGGAGATCTTGAAACTTGCATCTTCCCAAGGTCTTCAGAAGAGGAGCAGTTGTCCACAGCTAGAAGATAAGCTCTTGTAAAGCTGGTCTGAGAGAAAGACATGCTAAACATATGCTCCAATTAATGCCTATTACAAGGACAAGACAAAGAGAAACGTATCTTCATACCTTTGTGGTAGGTAGGTCAGTTTTAGTACGAAAGAAAGTATGGAACCTAGTATCCCACAAAATTATTCAGAAAAGAAAAGCAGATAGACAGATTATGCTGAAAAGGTGAAGCATGGGTCTGTCAGTGGTAGGTGAGACAGTCATATGCCATGCGCCTGAGATATTCATAAATGCTTTGTGTCTTATGAGTCTAATAAACTGAAGCAAGGACATCAGGACTTATAGAGCTCAGAAAAAAGCATTTAAAAAATTTGCAAATGATGAATATTTTTAAATATAATATGTCATGTCTTATCAGAGGAATATAATAATATTCTGAGGTTTCAGTAAGAAACAACAAACATCTTATAAAGAAGTTATGTTAGGATATTTAAGAATCAAAATAGATTTGATAGTCTTTTATATTTCAAGACAGAACTAACAATGAGGTAAAAAGTACAAGCACAAAACTGACAGTGAAGTCGAATGTACAAGAACAGATAATTCGACTCTAGAAATAGGAATGATTCGACTTCAGTAAAGAAAAGCTCAAGTGATTCGACTTCAGAAAAGATCAAGTGATTCGACTTCTGCGAAGATAAGGTAATTCGACTACAGCAGTCGAATACTGTGTAGTGATTTCTAAGGAATTCGATTGTGGTAGTCGAAGATAATAGTCGGATATAGTGTAAGGAAACATTCGGCTGTATGAATCAGTCGAATATAGAGTAAGGAAACATTCGGCTGTATGAGTCGAATGTTATGCAATGTATGAGTCAGTCGAATACAGAGTAAGGAAACATTCGGCTGTATGAGTCGAATGTTATGCAATGTATGAGTCAATCGAATACAGAGTAAGGAAACATTCGGCTGTATGAGTCGAATGTCATGCAAAGTTGTGGACTTGGAATATTTTTAGGACTTTTGACTGAGTTTCTGAAGGAGTCGGATTTTGCAGTCAAAGGCATCAGTCGGATTTAGTAGGCTATAGAAGTAGTCTGTGGCCTTGGAAATTCTGAGTGTTCATGTATTTTATCTGTATAGAATTTTGTGGTATATCTACTTTGAAAAACATATATTTAAATATTTGTCATAGCAAAAACATTGTTTATAAATATTAAGAAAATCTCTAAATTTCTTAGGGGTAGTTGCTCAACAATTCTCCCCCTTTTTGTTAATGATAAAAATCTTTAAATAGGTTAGTAAATAAACTTCTTCTATACCTTATAAGCTTTTATTATACATTTTCTCCCCCTTTGTGGCATTAACATAACGGATAGGAAAACATAAGATAATGCAAAGGCAGGAAGAGAGAAATTTCATATATATATAAAAAAAATACAAAGTTCAGCACCTAACTGAACGGGGTAGATACAGGGATTGAGGGATCATAGCTAAAAAGGGTTGGATGAGCTCCCAGAGCTTCATCTCATTCTTGGTAAAAGAGTTGTCAAACAAGCTAGAATCAACATTGTAAGTTGGATTGGTGGAGGGTAATTTCTTAACGGATTTGATGTGGCGCCTCCGGTACCATCCAACTTTATTATAATATCTGTCACTGTCTATTCTTAACTTGAGGGGAAGAAACTCTTTAGTTGCAGCCAGATGGAGAAACTCATGGAGAGTGATATTCCAGTAAAGACCATTTGACACAGCTGCATCTTTGGCTTGATAGTAAATGAGATATCTCTGTGCCCATCTATGACCTATGTGCCTTTTCAAATCTATGAGACTCTTAGAGTGAAATTTATCAGGGGAGAAGTTTCATCTTCTAACACTGAGAGTTGTAGGAGGGATAGTCGTTGGAGCTTGGTGACTGTTTGCAATTTAGCCGTTTGAGGAGAGTTTCTGGGATCCTTTGGATCTTGAAGACTTTGTCCAGGAGATCTTGAAACTTGCATCTTCCCAAGGTCTTCAGAAGAGGAGTAGTTGTCCATAGCTAGAAGATAAGCTCTTGTAAAGCTGGTCTGAGAGAAAGACATGCTAAACATATGCTCCAATTAATGCCTGTTACAAGGACAAGACAAAGAGAAACGTACCTCCATACCTTTGTGGTAGGTAGGTCAGTTTTAGTACGAAAGAAATTATGGAACCTAGTATCCCACAAAATTATTCAGAAAAGAAAAGCAGATAGACAAATTATGCTGAAAAGGTGAAACATGGGTCTGTCAGTGGTAGGTGAGACAGTCATATGCCATGCGCCTGAGATATTCATAAATGCTTTGTGTCTTATGAGTCTAATAAACTGAAGTAAGGACATCAAGACTTATAGAGCTCAGAAAAAGGTATTTAAAAAATTTGCACATGATGAATATTTTTAAATATAATATGTCATGTCCTGTCAGAGGAATATAATAATACTCTGAGGTTTCAGTAAGAAACAACAAACATCTTATAAAGAAGTTATGTCTAGGATATTTAAGAATCAAAATAGATTTAATAGTCTTTTATATTTCAAGACATAACTGACAATAAGGTAAAAAGTACAAGCACAAAACTGACAGTGAAGTCGAATGTACAAGAACAGATAATTCGACTCTAGAAATAGGAGTGATTTGACATCAGTAAAGAAAAGCTTAAGTGATTCGACTTCAGAAAAGATCAAGTGATTCGACTTCTGAGAAGACAAGGTAATTCGACTACAGCAGTCGAATACTGTGTAGTGATTTCTAAGGAATTCGACTGTGGTAGTCGAAGATAACAGTCAGATATAGTGTAAGGAAACATTCAGCTGTATGAATTAGTCGAATACAGAGTAAGGAAACATTCGGCTATATGAGTCGAATGTTATGCAATGTATGAGTCAGTCGAATACAGAGTAAGGAAACATTCGGCTGTATGAGTCGAATGTCATGCAAAGTTGTGGACTTGGAAGATTTTCAGGACTTTTGACTGAGTTTCTGAAGGAGTCAGATTTTGCAGTCAAAGGCATCAGTCGGATTCAGTAGGCTATAGAAGTAGTCTGTGGTCTTGGAAATTCTGAGTGTTCATGTATTTTATCTGTATAGAATTTTGTGGTATATCTACTTTGAAAAACATATATTTAAAGATTTGTCATAGCAAAAACATTGTTTATAAATATTAAGAAAATCTCTAAATTTCTTAGGTGTAGTTGCTCAACAATATACACCGCTCAAACCATACAAATCGTATGCCAACCACGTAAACAACACGTCCACCATATGGACGACACACCCAACGAGGGCTACAAGTGCCAATGCACCACTCACACCAACCATGCACATAAGACATCGATAGTCGGATAATCGTACTGTTTAAAACATACACAACAGGACCTCTCGGCTGAGGTCGTGACGTGGGGTAGTGTCGCCTTCAGAATGTGACTCCTCGATATGTCGCGTTCAAAAACCTGAACGCGACGGGTCGACCTATCGCGTTCAGAATGCGACAGGGGGCTCCATCGCCTTCACAGGCAAAAACCCTAATCTGGGATGCTCTCCCCGGATCACCCCCACAAGCCATACAAACCATGCTTAATTCCCACTTTTTATGCTTTAATGATTGCCCTAGCATGATATCTACTGTTTATAAAGCGATAAACAGTCCAAACATGCATCATACGTGATCCACACAATAGAATGAGGTGGAATCTCCCTACCTTCACGAAGAACGCGCAAACCACCCATGACACGACATCTCCCCTGCTCCATGCGATGTCCTCGCGGTGAGAGCACGGCGAAAACCACTCTGAAACGCCAAATCGCCCGGAAATCCGCCGCAGCAGCCTCCCCTGGCCGAGCAGAGCTTGTGAAAGCTCTGTTCGGCCGACCTTGCATAAAAATGCATCACAGTTGAGAACGCGACGTACACCTCCGTCACGACTTGAACGCGACGGAGTAGGGCGTCGCCTTCTCAACGTCGACGTCAGCATGCCGCCCAGCGCGCGACACGCGGCGTGCATGCAGACGAGGACCGCATCTTGGCGGCAATGGGAACGCGACCACCAGGGCCGTCGCGTTCAGAACGCGACGCGCACCCTTGTCGCGTTCACAGGCAGAAAATCTGTGAGCGTTTTGGGCCCAATCTGCCGACCCACAAAGCCTCACAATCGGCGAGAACACCTGAAACACAGACTAATGGGCCACATCTGGCCACCAAACCCGCTAAGCCAGGATCCTCGAAGATCCAAAAAATGCACGACGTTACAAGGCACCTACCTAGCCAAAGAAGAAATGCAAATCATACTATATTCCAAGTAAGAGGATGCAATAGCAAGAGTAGCAATGGCAGCAGCAGCAGCAGTAGCCGTAGTAGCAGTTGCAGCAGCAGCAGCAGCACAGAGTTATGGACAACAACCAGACTCTTGCAAACATAAGTAAGGGAGATTTATATGGATTCCAAGGTTACGTGCTTGCACAGCACGTAACAATGCACGTGTTATAAAATCCATCTTTTTTACTGTTTGGTCACGTTCAATGGAGGGTAACTTAGCCCTCAACACATATTGAGGTACGTGTAATCAATTTACACAAGTGGTAAGTGTCTTACGTAGCCAAAATTACGTAAGCATAAATACTCATAAATCGGTTTCGTAATTCAAATTTAATTTATCCAGACCTTTTGGCCCTTTATTTTTGTACCTAAATGATGTCCAATTAGGACAAAATTTAAGACATAAACTAATTAAGAGGTGATATAAATTATGATGCTTTTAGTTTAATTTTTTGAATAATTTTTTTGTTAAGTAAAAATTATCCCAAAAGTCATTAGGTCAACTTAATCTCGATATCTATACATCAATAATTCATGATATTTTATGTCTTTTATGAAAATTAGAAAAAAATTTCTAATTTTTTATATCATATTATTATTTTGGTATTAAATTTTAGGGTGTTACATGGAAACCGGGGATCGATGACTGGTCCCTCAACGCCCAGTGATGGTCGACTGGCGACTATAGTTGGCGCCTAGGCAGTGAATGTCTGGTGCCCTACGACTAATGATCAGCGTTGGTGGCCGAAGCCTGGCACTTGATGATCGACGCCCAATGACTGACAGTCAGTGATCGGCTGCTAGTGCCCCACGACCAGAGCACAACAACCGACGGCTAGCGTCCTGGCGGTTGATGCCTGGAGCCTTGCGACAGACGGTGCCCGGCGCCCAGCGACTAGTCGCCATCAGTTGACGCCAGGAGATCGACTCCTCGAGCATACTTTTTTTTTTGTTTTTTTTTATTTTTTAAAAAATATTTTTGAAAAAAAAATTGAAAAAAATATATTTTATAATAAACACTGAAAAATCTTTTCAAGAAAATTATTTATGTGGGTACCAAGTGAATAATTTATTTTTATTTCCTGTAAATATTTTTTCTTAAAAAATTTGTTCTTATAAATATATTTTATAACCAACCAAACGAACCATTAATTGAAAATCTTTGATATATTTGGAGAGCTTTATAATAATAGATAAACTATGTGGGCCGGGCTTATAAGCGAATACAATGTATAAGTTTTGCCATTTTATATGTGCCCTATTAATAGAGAATTGAAGTCCTCTGAGCCAACTGTCCGCTGGTAATGCTTTCGACGGCTATGAAAATAAAAATTTTGAAGGCAAAAATCTAGACTTCTTTTTCCATTCTTCGGTGGAGATCTGCTCAAGAGCTCTAGATGGTTCTTCAAGTATTCAAAATTTTAGTTGTTTCTCGAATTTAGGAATTTCGCATTTAATTCATCCCATGCGTGGGAATTCACGTGGTTGTTTGTTTAATATATTCCACTATGTATTAGAATACTGATTACGTTGTTACAGCACTAAGCAAGTCACATCAATGGGGGTTGTGACACTTAAGGTTGAGGGCTTAAAAATATGATGGAGGGGGAGATATTAAAAACTTCAAGTCTAGTGTGGAGGCTACTTTTGGCCTCCCAGTCCATGGGTCCATCAGTAGAGTAACGGCTATTCAATCACTTATCTTCAGAAACACCAAAAACTCCTGAACGCGTCTCAACCACCATGTGTCCTCGAGCACTATGAAGCTTGGTCTCCGAACATCTTCAGACAGGGCGTGATCACCGAGCACTAATTACTCAAAGGCAGGTCATGAGCCTCACCGAATAAGTCTTTGGGCTTCTGCTTGACCCTTCCACGTTGATCGATTCGGGCCAACTCTTGGTCTTTCGGAGGCTATTAATAAGACGGCACAACAAGTGTCTCCATATCCAAGTATAGCCCTCGCACGGGCCCCTAGGAGATGTCTTGAGCATATAACCCTGCGTGGGAAACCCAACGGTCCGTCGACCTTGGAGATACCAACTATTGGGAGCACTCCAAACCTTTTCTGGCTCTTCACCTATATAAGGAATGAGAATCTTCGAGCATAGGTACGCGAGTGGATCCCTTCACAATCGCCCACGTGCGAATTCACATAAAAGAACTCTTTTTCTTCACGCCATATCTTACAATCATCACTAATTTAAGCATCAAAGGGTCGTCCTAGTTCTTCGACTAGGTTCTCCTAACGTCATCTGATCTTGCAAGTCATCATCCGCACCGACGACCATCCTCTCCCTTTATTCAGTGGGGAACCTGTTCAGCCCACCACCGAACAGTGAAAACACTTCCACATCTAGGTATCACAATTTTAATAGGTGTGACTTAACTGTTTAGTATACACTTTTGTTGTGTACTAAGCATTTTTTATTGAGGATATTCTTGGGAAAGAAAACCTGATCACTACAATATTGGAGAATGAGAAATACTTATTGCCCTCCTATTTTCTAATAAAGATGATGTAGATTACTTAACAAGTAATTTTATTGGTTGGAAAATGAGAGAGAGAGAAAGGTCTTTATCAATCTTAACCAATAGAATTATTTGTTAAATAATCCTCATCATCTTTATTATGATGATCCGTGTCTTGCTTTTTCTGGGAGACTTGTCTAGTTGCTATTCTTTAAATATTGGAATTCCTCTTGTCATGCACTTTACAAAATTAACTGGTATCATCGCATCCATTCTTTTTTTTTTTTTTTCACTTATGGAGATTTTGAATTAAGGAACATTGGTTAATAACCATCAGAAGACTAAATGCAATGGCACAACAGATTTTCCCATCAGAAATCTGCGTATATTTTTTTCTCTGCAATTAATCTCGTCTTCGTTCAAGAATGATGATAATTAATTAACGTGATGAAAATTTAAACTTTAGTGATGCACTTTGAATTAAGTTTCCTATAGGCCACACGAATCGCTCGAAAACGTCGAAGGCAGTCTAATATTTGGCACTTGGGGACCACGTCCTAATGTTCATGTGAGTACACTCACAAAATAATCTAAATCACAGGGCTATCAATTAGAAATGGGAAATGTTTGCTACCCATTTAGATGAGTAGTAAACAAATTGTCCTCGGGCACATGCGGACGAGTAAGCGTAAGCAAGATCGCGCCATGTTCTTAGAGACAGTCCCTATAATTATCACCCGGCCGTCAAGACGTAATAAATATTTTTTATTAGAAATTGTTAACAAATTAAAGCCGACAAGAACCATTCTTCGTGTAAAGGATAGTCGAAAATATTTGATCTTTTCTCATCAGATGTTACAATCAACACTGCGGTTAATTAAATGCAGATCATGCCTTGAAAGAAGGAAGAAAAAGAGTTTGTAGTGTTATCGATATATTTCGTTGTCATGAAGTTTACAAAAGTAATCCGGGCTTCTGGTGGCTACTTGGGCGCCTTGAGTACAGGAAAAATAGTGCTGATCATGGCTAGCTATATGGCTACTCAAGCATCATCATCATGCTTGATACGGGGGTCGTCATCCATGAATCTTTTCCAGAACCAGTGCTTCTTCCAGACCCTGTCGGTCATCTCTTCGATGGGCACCCCCTTCGTCTCCGGCAACAGCAGGACCACGAACAGGAACATGACCACGATCCAGGCGGCGAAGAAGAAGAAGATGCCCGCACGCATCTTGCACATCATGGAGAGGAAGGCCTGGGCGATGATGAAGGTGAAGAGCATGTTGGAGCTGACGGCGAAGGCGTAGCCGGCGGTCCTCGTCTCCAGGGGGAACGTCTCGCTGGGGATCAGCCAGCCGAGGGGTCCCCATGACCACGCGAAGCTCATAATGTACAAGCAGATGAAGACGACCACCGTCGTGGCCAGCTGCTTGTCGAGGGACCCCGTCGCGGTCAAGTGGGTCATCAAGATGGCTCCAATGGCGATCTGACACGTTTGTCGTCCTTGTATCAGATAAAGATGACAGGAGCAACATTTAATAATGGCTTATATATATGTACCTGGGGGATGACCATCTGGACGCAGGCCTCGAGCAACAATGGCTTCCTTCCAAAGCGGTCGACCACGATGACGGCAACGACGGTGCAGCCAACGTTGATTGACCCGATGATGAGGGACGACATCAACGAGGAGTCGCTCCCCAGGCCCATCGTCTGGAAGAGCACGGGAGCGTAGAACATGATGGCGTTGATCCCCGTGAACTGCTGGAAGACCTGCATGGCGATGGCGATGACCAGCTGCGGCCGGCTTCGGCGCTGCATGAGGTTCCGGAACGGGTACTTCACCTGCCGCGCCTGCTCGCTGGCGTGCACCAGCTCCTGAAACTCCTCTTCCACGTCCTCCACCCCCCTTATCTTCTTCAGCGTCACCTTGCCCTCCTCCAGCTTCTGGCGCTCGATGAGGCTGGTGGGAGTCTCGGTGATGATCAGGGAACCGAGGCAGAGGATGCCGGCCGGGACGCCGGCGAGGCCGAGCGACAGCCGCCATCCCCATGGGTGCAGGTTGGCTGTGAAGTAATTGACCACGTTTGCGATGAGAATCCCAATCGTCACATCGAGCTGGAACAAGATGTTCAGAGCTCCACGAATGCGGACTGGTGCGATCTCTGACAAGAACAGTGGAACTGCCTGCAGAGATCGATAAGTCATCACGGTGACATATGAATTAATTTGGTGCAATTCTCCGCGGAGGGGATAAGAAACCACGGGTCATTTTAAGGTTGCTTAACATTATTTTTAAATAAAAAATAATTTAGAATGTTTAAATGGGATTAGAGATAAAAAGAGATAAATTTAACCCTCTAAGACTGGTGAGGTACTTAATTCGGGACGTGCCTCTTTAGATTTCATGATTATTTTTGAAAAAAACACTTTATTTTGAGAAGAATTGAATAAGATAATCATTTTCATGAGACATATTTCACGTTAGAATCGATGAAAAGTTAATAGGGTGTTTGGTTGTAGTTTTTTACTTCTTTTTCTCTAAAATTTAAAAAAAAAAAATAAGATGTTCACTAACATAGTTTGGTAAGACATTTTTTTTTAGGGAAGGAATCTCACCTATCTAAAACTCTCTCTAGAAAAAAATAACTCTTCACATGTCTGCCCCCCTCCCCATGCTCCCTCCTCCTCCTCCACCACTCATGTGCCGCGACCTCCCCCTCCCCTTCCCCCCTGCGACCTCCCCCCTCCTCCTCCCCCCACTGGCGCCCCCTCCTTCTCCTCTCCCCCCAAACACCGCCCCCGGTGCCTCCCTCCTCCTCCACCCTCCGCTAACGCCCCCTCCTTCTCCTCTCCCCCCCCCCTGCTGAGCCCCCTAACTTAGATAGTTAAACAAGATTTATCATAAAGTCATTTATTGTTTATCATAAAATCAAAATCTTCTTATAGATATATTTTATATTAAGCTACTTTACATTGATTTATCGTGGTGACTCTTTCTATATTTATAAATAAATATGTTTATGATAAGCTTACTCGTATTTTTATAAATTGCATTTAAGCATAGCCTAAAGATTCATCAAACACAAAATATTATCTTCAAGGAAGAGAACTTTCGAAAGTTAATATCTAGCATATGTAGAATAGTCGACAGGTACCGATCAAAAGATCGACGAAAAACTTACATTTGTGAACCCTCACAGAGCCTTATGTACTGCAATCAAATCCTGCAGATTCAAAAGTGCCAGGGCCCATCACAGTTCAATGCCTATTTTAGGCCTCTCTGATAATGGGATGAATTATCCCGGATGAGTTAAATCATGATTTTTATGAGAACATAAGGCCTTTTACTTTTTTTTATCTTATATTATGCAAAGAATGAGAAGTTAGACAAAAATAGGTAAAGAGTAGAGTTGAATATTAAATACTTCATTAATCTTAATTTTTTAGTATAATAGATATATCCACGCCACCATAGTGGATATATACTTACGATTTATCCTATTTCAGGCTCGTATAATTATCCAGGCCCCTGGATTTTCGTGCGTGTAATCGAGAAACATACCTGATTGGCGAACCCTACTCCGATGCCGAGAAGGATCCTCCCGAAGATCATCATTTCGATGTTCTCGCCAAAGCCGTTGAGCAGAGCGCCCGCCAAGAAGAACAGGGAGGCCATCTGCATGGTGGGCTTCCGCCCGAGCTTGCTGCACGTCTTCGAGGCGACGAAGCTCGCGATGAGGGCAGCGAGGTAGAGTGAGGAGGTGAAGAGCTGGAGCATGTGGTTGTCGTACTTGCAGTAGTTGTCCTCCTTCACCTCGTGCTTCTTCGCGTACACCTCTGGGAAGAACTTGGACAAGAAGTCATCCATGGACGTCACCCCTCCTGCAGTTGTCCCCAACAGGACAAGCGCATCATTTAACCACCCCCAGATAAAGCAAGCAGCACAACAAACAACGGAATCTATATATATCTCGATCCGGCCGGCACGAGGTTGAGGTTCCTACATACCTGAGATGCCGATGTCGTACCCAAACATAAGCCCGCCGGTGGCCGCAACGATGCCGCAGATGATAACATAGATGGTGATCTTTGCATCGAAGTCCTTCGGGGACCCGCCGCCCCCGGACACCACGACGGCCGGCATCTGTGCCCTCCGGGAATCCTTACGGGTGCAGTTACAAAGAGGCACGAAATCGCAGTTAAGCCCAGCACGACGGGAAGAGGTCGGGGGCGTTGCTGATTTGCACCGGAAGGAAACCCAGAGATGGGTTGACAGAGAAGTCCGTGGCGGATTAAATAGGGGGAGGAGGGGGAAGCGACGAAGCGTCCGGATGTTCTTCCGTGTGAAACGTGGTAGGTCGCACTGGGGTGTGCTATTTAGGTGCATGACGGTACTACCGGCAAGAAGGATGAGGGTAAGGGGATGAAGCGAAAAATAGTAAACGGAGTAAAAGGTTGACCCAGCATGCTTTGAATAAGGGAACCGCAAGAAGAAGCTTGACCGAATTGGGATGACCAAGAAAGGAAGGAGATCAGGGTTTGGGATTCTGGGGAGGACGGGGCTCGGCGGGGCGATCTTCTCGGGGTGGGAAAGGCTTGCATGGAAACGGCGCGAGCGGACAGAAGGTGACGAGAGGGATGTTTAACGAGGAGGCGAGGGTCTCTCCCACCCCTCCATTCTACAAGGCCCTACAGCAGCTCCCTCGCTCTCTCTCGCTCTCTCTCTCTCTCTCTCGGATTCGAAAAATAGGCCAATTAAGCCAAACTAGGAGTAATTTAACATAAGTTCGACGGAGTTTGTCGTTTTTAAAAAAAGGACAGAAACAAGTGTGCTGAATGTGTTAATGCCTGAATTAAAATTGACGCGGTGTCTTTAACTCCAAGACTTTATCTCCATCCATCCTGTGTGTATCAGTACTGGAAGTTAAGGGTGTTTTGAACTACTACTCATGGGAGGCTACTAGATGATCTTGGCCCAAGAAACTAAACACTTAAGCCAAATTAACTGGATCCCCAGGATGTTATAATTTGTACGTTCATATACTTCTATAGGGAAATGTCCTTCAAGTATATATTATTTCTTCATTAATTACTCTTATCCATGCTTATCCAAAATCTGGCAAGCTTTAACGAGTATCCGTGTTGCATTATCTCCTTCCTCCTCTGGAGGTTCCTTCCAAAACATGCTAACCACCGACTACTAACTTCTACTTTGTCTATAAGGCGGCAAAACCGGAAAGTGATAAGGGAGGAAAGAAAGAGAGAAGATTCCTGAGCAGCGAGAAGTCATGCATTGGTTAATGGAATATTGTGTTATGTGGCAATATAATTAAGGCTCCTCTCTTCTTTTTCCCCGTTTCCGCACTTGTCTCTTCCCTTGTGAAGTTTACACTTATCTTCTACTGATTAAGAGGAACAGGTATGGTGGATTTCAGTGGTCACTAGAAAAAAAAATCTCATTATCTAGATGTTTAGTCTCTTTGCTTTGTTAAAACCAGTGCATGCATGAGTCAAGAACACGTGGCAACAAGTGTAGGCCCGTATGAGATGTGAAGACTCGACGGAGTACTGATGCTAACTTTTCTACAACGTACATATTCAACAACATTTTTATATACATTAACCAAAACATAACTCCTTTTATTGTTAGCAAATAAAATATTGAAACTTAAATGCATATCTAGTTGTAAGACCTTGAGTGCATATTTATATAAGATTTTTATTTGGATTAACGAGGATTAAAGACACAAGATCCTAATAGTAAATTAACTTGCTTTTGCTTAGTACGTGAGAGGATATTAATTGGTTTAAATTGTTTCTTTTCTAAGAAAAATGATCGTGTAAACACACGGCATTCCAGGAGATGACAAGATATTACGATTTCAACGTTTAAATGAATATTAGATATTACTAGTTACACAAACGCACTATCGTGTGCGTCATGTGCTTTTTATTTTTTAGTTAAAGATGACAAAAATTTTGTATAAAACTTGGGTCTAGTTTAACAATGCGAGATGAAGCATGTATGTCCTATAAAATGTGTTTAAATTTTCAATATTTTTATTGTGAGAATATTAAAATATATATATAGCGAGAACATTATGTAAAAATAAAAATGAATAATAAGTACACATATGCTTGTGTGTATGCGTTAAAATAGTCATAACAATGCACCATTCATTACTATGCGACATCTTCTAAAAATAAATTTGCATTGTTGATTCTGACTTTAGTGATATTTGATAATAATAATAATTAATTAAAATACTAAATCATATTTTTGCATATTTATATTCAAATATGTTTTATTTTATTATTTTTATCATTTACTATATAATATTAAACATCAAAATGATTCTACTTTTTATTTTATTATAATATATATCTTGAGTTATTTTAAAACATCTTAATACATATATAAATTAAATCCTCAAAAGAATTGATGGTTTAGACAAGTAGATAATTTGTTATCCACTGATTAAATAACAATTTCTATTTATTTTGACTTCTGCACTATATGATTAAAATGTAACTTCAGATTTACTATTTAATTCATCAGTGTTTTCAAACAAAATCTAACAAATAGAACATAAAATGGGAAAAACTATTTTATAAAAGATCTGAATTTTATATTACACCTCTAAGCATGCGTATATAACTAAAGTATAGACTAAAATCAAGAATTTTTATCTGAAGATACAAAACATATATAGAACAAATGATCATTTATTATTCTAATGTTTAATGTAGCTATATATAATATATTTGCATAATGAAAATTATGCCTCCAAAGTAACTTTTGTTGAAAACAAATAATATGAAAATACACTTGTTTTAATAATGATATGTACGATAGGCCATAAACGACATCCGAATATATATCATTTGTTGTAAAATTATAGATAAAATAGAACTTACTATTTACAACTTGGACTAAATAGAAAGAATTTCAAGAAAAACAAATACGAAAGTAACTTTATAATGATCTAGTTGTTCAATAATGATCACTACTTTAGTTATAGATTAGTACATTTTATTCTCACAAGTAGAAGGTGCTGAAAGAGAAGGGGGGGGGGGATAAATGGAAACTTTTACATTGTTTTTAAATTTAATATGGCTACTTATATATGATTAAAAAGTGAGCTTGAAACTAATAAATAGAGTCATTGAACAATTCGACCATGAATGACATCTATATAGAGTCATTGAACAATTAGATTACAAATAATATATGGCAATGAACAACTTATTTACTAAGTAGAACTACAAAAAGACTTAACAATGATAATGTTAGAAGTATTAATATCAAAGTAACTTTATATTTGAAAGATGTGATCTGTCACACAGCATAGGAGTTAAGTTCGATGTGGGGATAGACTGTATCTCGTCTTTTGCCTTTTCTAGAGCGAGAAGCTCTGGGAAAAAGGTAGGGTTCCTCGCCTCGTTTGTGCTCGGAGGGGAGGGGGGCTCCTGCCCCCTCCCCCCTCCGTCTCCGTCTCCGGCTAAGCCCCCACTCCGTCTCCGGCGTTCCTCCTCAGCTACGTCTCCGGCTTGCGGCGTCTCCGGCTCCGCGGCAGAGGTCGTTTTATTTTTGTCTCCTCCTACCTTGGTAGGACGTTTTGTTCCCTTCGGGAAGGGGATCCTCTTCCCGGCGGAGGTTATCTTCTCCGGTGCCGGTGGCTGCTCCATCGGCTATTCGGAGGCTCGGTTGCGGCATATTTAAGGTTGTTTGTGTTCTTTGGTGTTTCTGTGCGCTGGGGGCTCTCTCTCTAGATTTTTTAGAGGGGGAAACTCCGGGTATGGTTGTGGTCCTTCTCTGTGTTTTCTCAGTGGTGTTCGTCGTCACTCCGGCGTATCCCTCGCCATCCCCGGCGGTTTTAATCGCCGGCCTTCGGCGGTTTCGTTTCCCGGTCTTCCGGTGGCCCTCGTTGCCTCTTCCGGCGGATCTTTTGGCGCGTGCGACAGTCTGTGCAGAGTCTACAGACCTTTCGGTGATGCTTATGCTCTGCGCTCCTTCTCTTCATCCCCTTTGGTGGGATCCTGGAGTTCTTGGCCTTGCTCGTGTTTGGGGCTTCATCCGCATCGTCTCCTTAGACGTGCGTCTGCCGAGGAACCTGTTATGCTGCATAAACGCCTTGCAGCCGTTTGTCGTGAGAGCGAAGCCTAGCCGCGGCCTGCAATCTCTCCCCTCAGGCTTCCTTGCAACCCGTTTGATCGTGTTGGTTGCTCCCTGTTTCTTTTTCTCGGTTAAGATCAACCGAGCCAGCACGTTGGTGATCTCCCTGCTACCCGTTGGAGGACCTTCTGTAGGAGATGTACTTTTCTTTGTTTTTATGTTGGAGCGTTATGGTCTGCTGCGTACCTTCTTACTTTCGCAGGTCATGGGCAGCCTTACCCTCCTTGTACTGTGTACTTCTCCTGCAGTTTAAATATATCTTCTGTTCCTCTGTCAAAAAAAAAAAAAGTTCGATGTGGGGATGGTTCATTGGCTTTTTCTTTGATATGTATTTATCTAAAGAGTATGATATGACAGGATGTCCCCTTTATAATTCTTATATTTATTTGGTAAAAATAAAAATCTAAGGATTGACCGAGAGACTTATAATATAAGTTTGGGAAAAAACTATTTTAAATACTATATATAATTTTTTTTATTTAAGTGTTGCTGAATAAATTATATACTATAGAAAAAGCATGACATAAACATCATAGCTTTAGGGAGAATTACCAATCAGCCTCTGCTTTTGGATGACTTATTTTTAGGTCACTAGCTCCTTTAGAAAGCTATGTAATTACATACTTATCTTCTTTAGAAAATTATGTAAACTAGGAACCTAAAAATAAGTCCCTCAAAAGTAGAGATTGATTGATAATTCTTTTAAATTTTTAATAATATAAATTAAAAGTTTTAAGTAAATTATGTCTAATTTCGCCATATGTAAGTTATTTTATTGTGATCATAATCATGCATATTTAATCATAGATGTATAGGGATTTATCTGATTGTAACCATGAGTATGTAACTGAACTATTTTATTTTTATAAAATATAATAGAATCTTTCATGTAATAGAACGAAAACTGAATCATCCCTTTGCTAACTTGAACCCGGAGAGGAAAAAATTAAAACTAAAAAGATTAAATTAACTTGATATTTGATACAACTATAAGTAAGTATTCATATTCATAACCTAATTTTTTTAATGTATGAGTAAATAGTATATATCTATCTACATTCTAAGTTAACTTTCTTATTTTTAAGCACATAAAATAAAGTTCAATTTAGAATTAAAATACATTTGTGTAATGCAAATAAAGCCCTATATACCTTGACTTTATTAATGTGCACATACATTCACTTTACATGTGGTAAAAAAAATAAAAACTCAACTAAAAACAAAAAAAATTCTTTACATAAAGCAAACAAAAGGTAACAGCATAATTCTATATAAATTTCATGAAGAGTGCACATGAAAAAAAGAGTAGTCTCGAATCTCAAGGTGCATTTGTTGTGATCACTAAAGCGCGTTAATATTTTCTATACATTAATTGTCTCCAAACAACTTTAGAATAAAATTTTGTAATTAAAATAGTTATACTTCTGGTTATTAGTATAAGAAACTTAGTTTTCCTTTGAAACATGTCTTTTTTAACGACTACAGATGAGTAAGGTCTTACGTTTAAAACTGAAGGCGAAAATATGAGAAGTAAAAATTCAAACAAAAGATCACAAGAAAGAGAAATTAAAAAAAAAGTCAAAGAAAACAAAGCCTAAAAAAATGATAGGAGATAAACTTGTAGCAACAAACTAAAAAAAATCACGAAATAAATAAAATCTATTCAAAAATCCAAAATCCAACCCTACCAAAACACAACTTCGAAAAGAAGTCCAGCAGTCCAAAAGAAACAATTATGAAACAAACTCATTTATAACAAATTCTTATTTAAAATGAGCAAATAGGATATATCCTTTAAAAAAAGTTTTTGTAACAAGCCCAAAATCAATAGAATTTCCTACCTAAACGTCTAAATAAAAAATGGATACAAATTCTTGGCTAAAATGAATAAACAAGAAGCTACATGTGGCAATACAAAGTTACAAATACTAATAGTTTAATTATTATTTTTACTCTTAGGATAATTAAAAAAACATTGTTGTCCATCCGTAAATATAAAAATGTGCAAACTTAATAAGAGTCTAACATGTGGTTGAGAGAGAGGTGTTATATATCTAATCATTGTACAGATATTACTCTTAGATAAATTATTAAAAAAAAATTTATGAGATAGAGAGAGAGAGTCCAGCAGCGAGAGAGATTGATAGAAGAAGGGAGTTGTAGAGAGAGAGGGAGTTGTAGAGAGAGAGAGAGAGAGAGAGAGAGAGAGAGAGAGAGAGAGAGAGAGAGAGAGAGAGAGAGAGAGAGTCCAATTGAAAAGAGAGATGGAAAGGAGAGGATCCGGTTGGTTAATTAGAAGAGGAAGAGTGATCAAAATAAGATGAATTTACTTCTATATAATAATATAGATGTGTTCTACTTTAATAAAAACACAATTATTGGCACAAACTATGGCTATATAGACTATAGAAGGTGAAATTAACACTTGTTTTGTTAAAACAAAAAAAATGACTTAAAAAAAACAAATTATGAACATAATTCTGGGGGAGACTATATATATACATATCGATTCCCTACCACAAGAAAAACAAAGCTATACCTACTATGCTTGTCATAGGTAAAGGCCCAAAAAATCCTAGGTATTAGATTTACCTACGACTCGGTGTGGACCGTAAAAAACGCATGACAAAGTCTCATTCATAGTAGGTGTTAGTCATTCCCATTTATAACCTATGCAATAATGTGCCACACTCCGTATATATCCTTTGATATACATCGTAGGTAATGTTTGATATACACCGGAGGTAATATTTGACATACGATCCGTAGGTAAATTGGTATACTGAAACATACTCCGTAGGTAAATTTAACACACTCTGTAGGTATCTATAATATGGTCCGTAGGTAATTTGTAATATTAACTGTAGATAACCTACAATTATGATCCGTAGGTAATTATAATATAGTTGTAAGTAAGCTATCCACCCTCTAAATACAATTAACATCCACACATACACAAACATATCAAACATACTCATCCACATCCATTAATCATATATCAAGACAAGAACTTAAATAGTAGATAACATGTGCACTCACACAATACAATCACCATACAACTACGAGTCCACACATCCACAAACGCATCAAACATACTCATTCACATCCATTAATCATAGATGAAGATAAAAACACATTTGCTCTAATATTAACACATTTGCATTCAACAAAATATTTTGCCATCAACATATGCTATATACATCCCATTCACTAAGGTTATGAGGAACGAAAAATGCCATGACCCTGTTTGTGCATATATAGTCAAAATAAAGTGTTTTCTGATCATCATGTCATCAATAAACTTGTGACAGAAATAGGCAAACCAGTAGAAAGAAACTAGCTATAGGCTACAAATCATGGGTCACCACCAATGGGAGAGATGTTCGCCAAAGGCTGGAGGATTAACTGCAAAATAGAAGCATGGGTATCAAGGATGGCACACTAAACTTTCATGAAATTCATAGTCAAAATTTGAAGAATGCTAGCTATATATAATCTGACAACCAAAGAATTTGGGTAGCAATGACATCTTTAATTTTCTTCTTATTCTCATCTTTGATTTCTACTAAACATGATGAAAGTATGTATGACGAAGTTGAATTTCAAATGCCTAAGTTACATATCAGTGTAAATTTTTATTAAGCGACAGAAAATATAATATTCATGAGATAAAAATGATATTAAAACATGCTAAGGACATTTATAATAAGTATGAGTTTTGTTATCATCAAAATAAAATAGTAAAATATAAGAGTGATTCAACAGACCCAACTTTCTTTGTCAGGCATAGGGCTCATGTTCTGAGCATAAATTACATTATATGTGACCACATGATAATAATGAGACACATACTCCTCCTACTTCAGAGCCCTATTACATGATAAGAATGCACACGCATGTACACAAGGAAGTCCAGTTTTCTGCCATTTTTGACAACTGCAAGTCTTCATATCCAAGTCTACTTCAGCCCTCTCAGTCAGGCTAGTGACTTGGTCTAGACTATGACTGGTCTTCTGTCACGTTCTGAGAATTACACAACAAAAATTAATTGGATATTCGAGACGTGAGCAGTCGACAAATAAGTCTCTAGCTAGCAAGCATTAGATTTGGATCAACGCAAAAATATAAAGGCCCATAGAATAAACACAACTAAGCCTTTATTCCATTCTCATTAATGTCTAATACATACACAAGGACTTCATACTACAATGACTTGAGAAAAAGAAAAATTACATGAGATTATACTTCCTCACTACCTACTACGTCAATCTAACTCTCAAATTAAACTAATGGCAGATACTATGGTTGGAACACGCTCTTCACTCAAACGCATTCCCATCATTTTTCTGGTCCTTCTCTTCTATGTCTATGTCACCTAAAATGTTAAGAAGTAGGTAATGAGCAAAGTAGCCCAGTAGGATTTACATCTCAATGTACAGATAATGATATAAGTGATTAACATTTTAAGAACTAGGCAGACACGATTATCAAGATATGCATGTACGAGAAAACTATTAAACATGACATGTGAGCAAGAGTGATTGAACAAGAGCAAGAATGAGGTAATAATTCAGAACTAGCATTAGAGCAGTATTCACAAGCACGCAGGATATCATTTGTTTGCAAGAACGCAGGATGGCCATATCACTCTAGCAAGCAAGCATGCACGAGCAAGAACTTTTAACATGTAACAGAAATTGAGCACGATGTCACAATGTGCATTAAGGATCAATGCCACCTTGGAATGCACACTATGAACACGTGTATGTGGTTATGTATCTAGCATTCAACACGCAAGTACTCCTAGCGTAAATGCAATGTCAGTAATCATTATACCTCATGGTTAACAGTATATTTATGACTCTCTATCGATGGGGCTAGACTAGAGCCCTTGGACACTCGTCGTGTCCGATACACATCTCACTATTTCAAATGTAGATACCCACAGTCAATCATGACCAATAACAAGAGTTTCAAGAAGTATACATTTCAATATCATGTTCATAATGATTTCAAGAAAGACAAGTTATGTGAACATGATTTCACGATAACAATAGTCGAGAGAAAATTTTGGCAACATAACGACGCAATTTACACTTTAGTTAAATCTTTACTTTATTAGCTTGGTTTCGTGATTATAAAGCCACACTCACGAGAAAGAGACGAGAGAGGAAGTGCATTCTATCTTCTGGAAACTTCAATGATACAACCAACTCGGTCTCCATGAAAAAATTCACGGAGTACTGAGAATTATGAAGGTCTTGTTGGAAAGGTCACTAGTCTACCAGAATGGAATGTTCAGTAGAAAATTTCCAATCCCACAAGAAAGGGCTGCCTATTTGTGCAAACGTGTAGTGTAGAACGTGCCTCAAGATATCACAATCCACCGGTATAAAACATAGCAAAAAGCAAGTAACATATCAACGTGATATAGGTCAATCAATAACATTGTAACAACATGTTTTTTTGCATTTTAACATGGTGTACTTTCAGTTTAAATCAAGCTAGAACATTAAGATAGATCATACCAATCTCATGATGAATAGATTAAGCAATTAAGAGCAATTAGAATAGATTTTCAGGCCATTATAGCATTTACATAGATTGACCACTTTTGGGCCACTTAGACAGACTGGACAATGACTCTAGATTAGTCAAGACATGCAAGACATAAAATACAACTGACTGGAAGGTCTCTGGAAAGCTTTAGAAATTGCGACGGGTTTGTAGACACGCCAAAAATGACATCACATAGAGCATATCTCATGTTACACTGAAATATGCCAAGTGGCCCTCCAAATTACAATTTTGAGTGATTTCCTTTATTTTTATCATTTTATAACATTTTCTATTTTTGGAGTTTTTTTTAGATTTTTCTAACATTTTATGACATTTTAAAGAAGCCTTTCAAAAGAAAAGATAAAAATAAATATCTCAAATGGGTGGCGGCGGCTGAAAAGGTTGATAAAATAAAAAGGGAGATTCAAAATGGTTGCCGTTTGATCTCAAAGAGAAAGGCTTATTGTACTTTAAGTGCAATATTACTAGACAATAGCTCATATGACACCCCTTACATGAGGAGTGATAAAGTGGCCATCCAATTGTTGGATGTCACATGGGTTTGTTGCCTAGTCATATTACACTTAAAATGTAATATGTAAGTGCAATAAGTCTTTCTCGATCTCAAATAGTGACAATGACGACGGCTAAAAAAGGTAAGGAAAATTCTTGTAAATTGCGACCACTTAGGTGGTCGCGATTTAAAAAGTTTGTAAAATTATTTTGACAATTCTAATACGTGACGATTTGATACGTCACGATGTTGGGGAAAATTTTTGATATAAAATCTTTCTTAAAATGACTGTTTAATGTGCGTCTAATCATCTGGTCGCGTTTTTGAATTACGACCACTGAACCTGTCGCGATTTAACAGTCGTATTGAATCTTGAAATTTGGACTAGATCTCTTAGTCCTACTATGTTTTGACACATCGGGACGTGTGCCAACCACCATAAATACTATTTTTTGTCATGTTTGTCCTCCATGATCCCCCAATGCTAAAGAGCTCTCTCTCCCTCATAGTGCTTTATTTTTTTGGAGAATTTGTAAAAGGAGGGCCAACTAAGGTGAGGGGAGTCGGCTGTTCTAGAAGCACTATACATGCAAGAACTTGAAGCTAGGAGAATAGAAATCTCACGCCACCACTGGTCCTTTCATGCAAAGAGGGAAGTTCTTTTACTTTTTTAGTTCTTTTTAATCTACCTATTCAACTTCCCTTTTTCTATCTCACGATCTCTCTCTTCCTCCTCCTCCTCTTCTTCTTCTTCCTTTTAATATATCTTTTTAACCTCTCTATCTCTGTCCACCATCTCTCTCCTATAGCTTCTCTCTTTCTCTTTATTTTTTTAAAAGTATTTTTCTCCACCTATTCTGTAACATCTCATATAGAATATGTTAAATAGATTAAATCATCAAACTACTAACAACTTAGATTAGTCATTTTTAGAGTTCGAGTAGGAAAAGAACTCTGAAGTTAAGTGTGTTCAGTTGGGAGTAGTTTCAGGATGGGTGACCTTCCTGGGAAGTCTACCAACTAGTACGATTGTTGGACTAGTTTGCTGGTTGGGTCGTTGCAAATGGTATCAGAGCCTTACCTAGCCGGAAGTGCAGGAACTACGTGCCACACAGGGCAAAGTGCTACGCTATGGGAGCCACCTCTTGAGACCATAATGGCTCAAAGTGTTACATAGTAGGAGCTACCTCTTGAGCCTGTGGGGGGCACCTCTAGAATCCTGTCTGCCTGGAGTTTGATTGTGTCCTATATGTGAGTAGCGACGAGGATGTCTCTTATATAAGAGGGGTAGATTGTAACACCTCATATAAGAACATGTTAAATAAATTAAATCAGTAAACTGCTAACAATTTGGATTAGTTATTTTCAGAGCTCGAGTAAGAAAAGAACTCTGAAGTTAAGCGTGCTCAGTTGGGAGTAGTCCCAGGATGGATAACCTTCTTGGAAGTCTACCAACTAATACGATTGTTGGGCTAGTTTGCTGGTTGGGTCGTCACATATTCTCTTTCTTGTCCTCTTCTCTCTCTCCACTGTTCTCTCTTTCTTCTTCCATTTTTTTAATCTATTTTACCCCCTTTCTCTCTCCACCATTCTCTCTTTCTTCTTCTATTTTTTTAATCTTTTCAAACTCTCTTTCTCTCTCCAACGATCTCTCTCTCCTCTATATTTTCTTTTTAATATTTTTAACCCCCTCTCTCTCCACCGATTTTCCTCTTTTTAAATTTCTTTCTTCTCATTATCTATCTTTTCTCATCTTTTACAATATCTTATTTTATTCTTTTTATTGATCTTCCTCTTCTCGCAATCTCTCTCTCCCTTTACTGTCTCATTTTACCATGGCGAGAGTCTCCAAATTCTTCCCATCCTTCTCACCTTTTCATATTCAATCACGGCACACACCCTTTCTCCCATTGTTTTCGGGGTTTTAGTCCCCACCTATCATTTTAATTCCAGTGAAATTATGTACATTCTCTTAGGCCTCCGAGTCTCGTCCCCACGCAGGGCATTCATCCTCCTTTTTCCCTCTGAATTTTTATTTTGAAAAGCTATTATATTACTTATCAGTGTCAAAAATCCAAAAAAAATATATGAATGTTGTTAGGTTACCGCAACACTTTGTTTATGAGAGCTCCCCGCCAGGAGTCCAAGGTTCTCTCCCTTTGCATTAAAGTATGCCCTTGGCATAGGCCCTTTACACACACTTCTCGGCACTCTAAGCCGACTGCTTTGGAAAACACCGTTGCTATCACGGATATACCCGAAGGCACGAAAGTATGTTTCTTTTCTCATTTGGTCAAAATATGGGTAGTAGAGGTAGTCTGGACAACACAACTAGCCTGAAGCACTCCCTGATGAGAGGATGTCTCAAAAAGGGCAATCAAGCAAATGACCAACGAGTATCAAAGTCAAATGCATGTCGAGTGACAAAGTCTCTGTAGGATTCAAAATGACTTACGCTGGGCATTCCTTAATGAAAGGAGAGGTAACGAGGACCCCTTGTCAGTTAGTTGTCATAACTTTAATGCTGCCATGGCATGACAATGTTATTAAAATTTCAAAATTCCAAAAAAAATGAATATTTTTCAAAACCCACAAAAACAGATGAATACTTTCAAAACTTCATAAAAATTCAAATATTTTCAAAATCTCATAAAAATTCAAATATTTAAAAACCTTATAAAATTTAAATATTTTCAAAATCTCCATAAAAAATCAAATATTTTCAAAAACTCCATAAAATTTTGAATATCTCCAAAATCCAAAAAGAAATCCTCGATGGTATTGCACAGGGCAAGCACATTGCACCTAATTCTTTCTGAGTCAGATCAATCAAATTCTTCTAATCATTGGTTCCTCTTGTCTTAAACTCCAAACCTCATTTAGCCAAGTCCACTTATCCTCATGGTTTAAACAAACAATTGAATGAGCTTATATCTGTTATTGAATGCTTTATCCATGCTCCATGCTTGAATGATTTTATTTCATGATATCTGTTATTCTTGGCTATTGATGTTTTGAGTGCAAATTCGAGTTACCATCATCTGCCACTACCAACAAGCAACCAGGCTACAATTGTCGCTCTTACCATCCAGTTATCCTACATCTTACTATATGTTATATCCTTAGAGAATATCAAGGACCTTGTGGCTCTGTGGAATCTGAAATTTGAGTTCCCCTTCATCAAAAATAATGATTAACCCAGAGGATGCTTAGCCGCACGGATAGGTCGCTGTGTTTGCATTATGAGGACGACAGACCCAAGACTAGTGCATATAGTGTCTTGACTTAACTTAGCAATGCAACAATATTATCCTTGATTATTTCCTATTTTGATTTGATTTAACCCTTGTTTTTTTCCTTTAGCTCAGCATGCATTCACATAGGTTTTGAATTCACTGTGGATAATCACTCAAAAATTATATTTTGGAGAGCCATTGATCTTCAACTTCCAAGTAATTTAAAATATTCCATTCTGAGTTAAGTATTCAACTCCCTTCGTTGTCGCATCTGGGTTGATTTTCTTGAACTCCATTGTTTGGATTTATCCCTCTACATTCATCCATTATCTCCAATAGATCTACCTTGGCTGCGGCACCTCCACATGCTGGTAAACGCCCCCCAATAGTGAAACCTAACGAATTGTGTCCTTAGGTACTTCCACCACGCTGGAAGTTGGTCTCTCCTTTATACCCCACGTGGCACACCTTTCCTTCGTGTACCGCGTACACACCTCCTTGGTGCCCTCGTGCACACCTTTTCTTCTATCTAAATTTGGTATTTTCTTTGACTTCTTCCCGGTATGGTCTTACTGGGAGTTGGTGAAAGGTTCTCATCAGGTGATGCCACCAATTGTTGAGTGCGTGTCTATTTTTCACCTTGGCATCAGCTTATCAGTCCTCTCCACTTCGCTCCTCTTCACTACGCTCCAATCCATTTCATTTCATTTCATTACACTACATTTATTTCACTACGCTCCATTTCGTTTCACTCTGTCTCACTCCCTTGCAAAGCAGACGCCAAAGCGTGGTAGCTGTAGATACGCCAAAAATGACACCATAATGAGCAAATCTCATGTTACACTGAAATATGCCAAGTGGCCCTCCAAATTACAATTTTGAGTGATTTTCTTATTTTTATCATTTTCTAACATTTTCTATTTTTAGATATATTTTTATTATTTTTCTAACATTTTATGACATTTTTAAGGAGGCTTTTCAAAATAAAAACAAAAGAAAATAGAAAACAAAATGTCTCAAATGAGTGGCAGCGTTGATAAAATAAAAAAGGAGATTCAAAATGGCGACGAAGCAAATGGTCGCCATTTTGATCTCAAATAGTGACAATGGCGATTGTAAACACGCCATTTTGACATCATCGAGCAAATTTTATGTTACACCGCAATGTCTTGAAGTGGCTCTCTTTTTTAGATTTTTTCTAGGATTTTTAGGAATTTTTCTAAGGGGTCCAAAGGGGTCTGTTGAACTTAAGTGATTTACGTCTGATACAATGGACGCCTTTCAAGGAGTTTGATCCGCGGTGGGTAAAGCCGACGTGTATCACACTTCCTTTTCCGGCGCTTACCCTGTTTTGATTCGCGTCCACTATAGCCGCCGCGATTAAGAGTTTCCATTTTCGAATTATGGGAATTTCCAAAATCATTTTTGGAAAGATTTTGTTGCTAAATAGAATTGCGTCCACTATGTCGGACGCGTTTCTAACCTTCCTTTGAAGAAGATCGATTTCCATTAGAAGAACGATTCTGTTCAGATATGCGTCTGCTTTGGCAAACGCGATTCATTGTTTCCATTTTGGATATTTGGCAAAGAATCGGTGTAAATCGGAGGGTTTAGAAACACGGCGCACATGTCGGACGCGATTCTAAAGAAGGCTATAATCGATGTTTGGCAACGTTTAATCGTAGCAAGTCGATCTTTGAAATCGCGGTGCTTTTGTCGAACGCGATTCAAGATATAGGCGTCCACTGTACCGGACGCGATTTAAGCAAATTTTCCCTATAAATAGACCCCCGAGGCCATTGTTTTGAGCATCACCCACACACTACGACGAAGCCCTGTCGGATTGGAGTCTCAGCTGCGAACCAAGGAGGAGCACCCCTCACTCCAAGCCATTCCACACGCTCAATTTGTGGAGTTCGGAGCCTACGTTCCTCTCACACGCATTGGAGCGAGGTGGGAGGAGCACTTCTTCCACGTCATCCAATACAACCACAGCGGCCCACATCGCCATTTTCACTCTTCTCCCTTCACTTTTATTTCTTTTATTTGCATTCATCACACTACATATTCACACAACACATCATTTTATTCATTTCCCCCTTTTTTAGGGTTTAACACTACCCACAGGTGTTTAGCGCTCATTAATGCATTTTACTCATTTTCTTTGAGTTTTACTGCACCTCCATCTAATCAAAACTTTCACTTGTTTGCTTGTTGTCTCTTTGCAAGGTAAACCATTTAGAGCTAAATCTCCTTTGCCGGCCGGCCGGTGGAAGGAGTAAGAAGAGCCCGCACATCACTCTCCCGCGATCTTTGGGTGAAGGTAGGTACTCCACTTTCCTCTTCGCCATTTCCTCGACACCCTCGCGTGTCTGGCGATACACTCCATTTTTGTGCACAACGCACGTTTTGTTTTTTTTCCACCTCTTTTTGCCACTTCTTTCTTCATCATAATTATCATATTTTTTTTTCTTTTTTTAAAATCATCTCTTTGTGGGGTGTGTTTTGAAAAAAACTCTACAAATTGGCGATCACGGTGGGACTCTTTCATTTTAGTTCCAGTTACATTCCTTCGGCACCCACGTGTGCCCCTCCGTCGAACCCCATGTGTCTCTCCTTCGTACCCCACGCAGTACACCCTCCTCTTTCCGCACCCACCAATGCCCTTAAGATTTCCCATCGTCATTACCAAGTTGTAGTTGTGTTATTTTCTACACTTCTCATAGATTGATTTTTAAAAAAAATCATCACCATCTTGTTCCCCTCCCCACTTACTTGCCTTTACTCGAAAAAGCATCTTCATTTAGCTCTTACTTCATCTTATTTGAAAGCATGCTGAAGTGATTTTTATTGTTTTCGGATTGCTTGTTGATGTAGGCGACGCGATTTGTCGAGTTGTTGTGCGGCGGACATATCCGACGCGTTTCTGTGACAGATTCCGGAGGGAGTCGCCGCGGCGCTTACAACTTCTGCGAGCTGTCAGATCCGTGGCCGACTGAACGGACGCGATTTATCTGAAGCACGTCCACTGTACTGGACGCGATTCAGTCTGTCACAGAGGGCTCAATTTTCTGCCATTGTGCATTGCTTACAGGGCATACCTTCGGCCGAGGGACCTCCTTCCCTCCTGTTCCTAAGATCCACACACCTCTCTCGGTGAGGGCTATCTCTCCATTGGGCATTCCGTCTCATTGGGTTAAAGAATCCTCATCGGACCTCCGTAAGTCTCCGTACCCTGTGGATTCCTCATGGTGGACCGAGTAGGTTGTACCATCCGGAGACCCGTGATAGAGCACCCGTGCGTTTGAGAGGGAGTTTGCTTAGTGGGCCCGAAGTTCTCATCCTACCCACTTAGGCCATACCCATTGGATTGACACATGCAATAAAATCCACCTTGAACTTTATTGAACATTTAATTGGACTAAGCATCCCCAGTCTTTGATCAAAAGCCATTATTCTTCTTCAAGCTTCTTTGAGTAGTTGTTTGGTAATTGCTTGTTAATCAACTTGTTTGTTATTAGTTTATGCAGCTTGTTAGGCCGATCTCTCCAATGGCCGAATACGAAGACATGGATTATCATGAGGATGCATACGATGAGGTGTATGACTCCACCAACAACTTGCACAAATCAATAACCAACCCCACATGGATCCATCCACTTTGCATGTTCATGCGGCGGATTCACAACTTCCCCAACTCTCCCCGAGACATCCACTGCAACCCTCTACCTCTATCGATCTGTCCCAACTTGTGGACCTTCTCCAAAATTTTCAAGCCCCAACTCCAGGAGGTTCAAGCTGCCCTCAGGGTAGTCCTCCTCGCACCTTCACACTCTCCACCGAACACGGGTGTTATGCTGAACCGCACGACCCGATGGCGAGCCTGCCCTGCCCCTCACGGCCAATTCCATTATTCATTCCCCCCACAGTCCTACTGGGGGCCTTCTCATGTCGACCAGCCCAACGCGGCAAGGCCCATGTACCTTCCTCGGGCCTGGCCCATACTTCCGCGCCCGCTGGCACCCATCCCCTTCACTATTCTACCAGGTGAGCGTACCCCACCACCTTCTTCTGGGGTACCCCACAAACCGTCTTCCGATCAACTCACTCAAGCCCTCCTGGCGAGGTGAGTCGTTTGAACAGGACTTGAAAAGGGTGTCCGCATGCAAAGATTCATTTGAACTGGATCTCCCTTCCATGCCAGTTTTCCACCTCCCCTTCTGAATTGCCGGTCTACGGCCGTTACAACGCACCGCAATCCATTCGTACTATCAAGGAATCATGTATGAATCCTCATTCTGGAAAATGATGTCTTGCCCTGCTTTCATTTTCCGCCGGTCTTTGGACGGCTCGCCCTTGAGTGGTCTATTTCTGGAGCCCTCGGACGTGAAGTTTCGAGGCGGTACAGAAGAAGTTTTTGCAAAGGTACAGACAGGGTTGGTCCAGCTTTATCCATTACTGATCTATGGCTGAGAGGATGAAGACAGATGAGGACTTCATGCATTATGCCGTAGATGGAGGGCATGGCTGAGCGGTGAGAGACCCACTATCTAAATCTGAGCAAGGAAGATATTACGGTGAATGCCACACCGCAGTCGGCACATTTTGGCTATGAACAAGCTGACTACCATGGAGGTATAGAGAGAGCCCGATATATCTAGACCTAATTGAAGGACTCTCCTATCATGGCCATGTTTGAGCCGAAGGCCCGAACCTTCAAGAAGAACAATGGTGCTTCCCCTACTGGCGGTCCCACAACTGAGGGGGTTATGCAGAATGAGTAGGTGAGTGCTATGGGCAACCCTAGTCCTTCCACCTACCGCCCCAACAACAACACCAAATCCAAACAGCCGATCTCCAAGCCGAACAACCCTCCAATGTTCAGGGCGCAACTTAGCACCCCAACCCCTCAACAACCTTAGCAATCCAGCAGCCCCAGTACCAATAGCCTCCCACCAACCAAATTATCAGCAACCCCAACCTCCACATTATCGCCAGCCTCACAACCCCAGTACGCCAAGCTGCCCCTCCTCAGTACCAACACAACGACTCCCTCCTCCTCCCCAATACAATCAGGTCCCTCCTCCAAGCACCTATGAGCCCAACAACCCGACGTCCCCTGGCCCAAGGAGAACCATACCCCCCATTGCAGAGACCCTACCAACATATTTATGCCCTCATGGTCGCGGCGCACTCACCGCCAAGGGAAAGGCTAAATGGCCTTCCAATGTTGATACCTCCCACTATTGTGCATTCCACCGAGGACCGGGCCACACCTTGGAGGCATGTTCCACTTCAAGGATTATATCTATGACCTAAACGACAATGGAGGCATAGACTGGGAAGATATGAAAAATACATAGCATAGATGAAAGCGAGGAGGCCACCCAGGCAGGACCAGCAGCAACAGCAGCCTCAGGCACCCCAGCAGCAGCCCAATATGGGCATCGTCCAGAACCCTCTCTCGGAGCATCAAGCTCCAATCAACAAGTGATGCCTTCACGGCGTCTCCCAGTAGTGAAAGAACACCCGGCCGCCGATGGAAGTATCCGCCGCATCCACCTCCCAATCCTCTTTCACCTTACCCCTTCATCGTACACCTACCCCTGCCACCCACTACCTCCTTTCTACGCATCCCTACCCCCTCCACCCATCTAGCCAACCATCTAACCTGCCACTCATCCGCCAACCCCCCATCACCACAACGCCACCACCTCCCACACACAAGCCCCTTCCTACGCAACCCCTCCACCATACCGCCACAACCAAACTGCCCATCTCCTACCACCGCTTCCCTGCAACCACCATCATCCAACCCACCTCTCCTCCTCACGCCATCACCGCACCCTTATTACCCCAATCACCAGCCCCTTTTCCGTACCTCCACTCCACCCCCGAGTGCGCAAGTATTCAACTGCACACCAATTGTTCACCACCAGCCTTCCACCTCTTCTCCACCTTTCATTTTTTCGGCTGTGGCAACCACAACGGAGAAAGTTAGAAGAACAATGGTACCTGGAGTGGGCGCATGTTCAATAGAATGATACCGCTCGTCGCTATCGACCTAGTTCCGGCAAAATAACCGACCCGTTCGTGAGACGCTAACCCACACGCTGGCCGACGACAATGACCGCCGATCGTCCCAACTCCCTGGCCGGCGACGAGGACCTTATTGAGTGGAGCCGACCAGGTTGGCCGATGGCGACGAGGTTTTCAACTTTGACTGGCCGACAACTTGGGCCGCTTGAGGGTTCCGACCTGGCTGGCCGAGAACATGGTCGCTGATAGTTTCAAACAAGAAACTCGCCCTCAGAACCACCAAAAATCCATCGGACCAGGGTGTGATCGGGTGCATCCGTTGCTCCAGTCCGAACTCGCCCATCGTGCCGGATGGATCCGGAGATCGCGACTGCTGGCGCCCAGCTGTCGCTCGACCGTTGGGAAGTTTCTTGTCACGACCATGCTGGCAAGGGCCAGCTATGATTGATCCCGTGATGGTCGTGCTTGCCCCACACTACCCGCTTGCTAAATATTACGACGCAAGAGGAGGACACCCCTCCCGCCATTCGGAAATTCAAAATGCCGCGTCCGTAAAAACAGAGGCATCCCCTACAGAAGAGGTAGGCTATTCATAGCACAAGCTCTCTTTCTTCACACAATTCCTTCTACTGACTTGATCGTGAGTTTCCGCCGCCGAGGAGTCTCGGTGGTTTCTGTAGGTCAGAGTCGCCTCGCCGACGACATCGCGACGACGTTGATCCCTCGGGGCCCAACTCAGCTCAGCTCCGGTCGACTACTCATTGCTTTGCAGCAACATTTGGCGCCGTCTGTGGGAGCAGTACAAAAAGCTTCTCTCCATGGCACCCAAGGGAAAGGCGGTAGTTCACCCGTCGGAGGAGGAAGTCGCACTAGTCAACGTCACTGAAGAAGTGGCTGGGGGCGCCTATGGTGCTGGGGAGCAAGATTTGACGACGTCCTCGCGGCTTGACCACGTCGAACAAACACTAGCGAATCTCCAGAAGATACTAATGAGGATGGAGCAGAACCAGCGGACACCCCCGGCACGAGGCGAAGGCTCCGCTCGCCAGGCGGGATAGGCCCTAGGGGGTCAGTGAGTCGCCGTTCGACCCCCGGTGGAAGGACGACCTACGGGAGATGAAAAGAGATAGAAGCACTGCAGCTCGGCACCCCGCCCATCCGTAGCGACGCTCCTAACCGCCTCGCCATTCACTGAAGAGATCACGTCGGCTCCGTCCACCAAAGTTCCAACTGCCGAAGTTCCGACGCTACAACGGGACGACCAATCCAGTTCACCACCTTGACCATTTCTAGGGGCAGGTGGAAATGGTAAATGTTACTGACGCTCTGAAGTGTCATGCCTTCATGTCTACTTTAGATGATGCGGCGCTGCAATGGTTCAAGGCGCTCCCCGTACGGTCGATCCCCAGCTTCGCCGACCTGGCCCAGAGGTTCCTGGACCATTTCTACAACACGGTGCAACATTCACTATGCACCGACGACCTGTGGCTGGTTTCTCAGAAGGAGAACGAGATGTTCCGAGACTACGCAAAGCACTTCCAGGTCGAGGTGATGAAGGTGATAGACCTGGACTTGAGGACGGCGGTCAACATACTCACGAGGGTGTGCACCGACGTGGCGTTCGTGGCATCCATCGCCAAGAAACCCCCAGTAAGTCTTTCCGACCTCTTTTCTCGGATGCAGAAGTACGTGAGGCTAGAATCAACCCTTGGAGCTGCCGGGTGACTCAGCGACCACTAGAGAGAGGAACCATGAGCTTGGGGTCGAACGAGAAGAGGTCGCGAAGGGAGGAGTCACGCGGAGAAAGGCGCCGAGACACGGAGGGTCGGCGGAGTCCTACCGATGACCCACGAATATCGTCGCGTCAAGGACCTCTTCGTTTCGGAGGCTGCCATCGGAGATCCCCCATCATCAAGAAGCTCCGAGTCAGGAGGCCTGAACCCATAACGAGCCCCCCTCAGGGCGCGGGGCCGACCTATATTGCGAGTACCATAAAGGCTACGGTCATCTGACCGACAATGCAGGAGCTTGAAGATGGAAATAGCAGAGATGCTACGGAGAGGAAAATCTGCAAGGACGTCGTCGACGGAAAGACAAGGATCGGGAACCAGAGGAAAATCGCGAGCGCAAGGGAAGGCACTGTCCTTGTCCTCGCTGGCGGATCGGCAAGTGGCGGCGACAGTAGCAGGAAGAGGAAAGCGTACGCGTCGGCCGCTGTTCTCGGATACACTGTGCATCGCATCCTCGTCGACAACGGGGCGGCTCCCGACGTCTTATTTTATGACTGCTTCTTGAAGATGACTAACCTAAGCACGGAGCTCAAGCCAGTCGCCACGCCTTTATTTGGGTTCAGTGGGACGCCCGTCACCGCCGAGGGGTCCATCAGATTGAAGGTAACACTGGGCACCCGTCCTCGACATGTAACGGTTGAGGTCGACTTCTTGATTGTGAAAGTGAAGTCCGCCTACAATGCGATTTTCGGACGAGGCCTACTCGGAAAGCTCGGGGGAGTACCATCAACCTACCACCAAAAATTAAAATTCCCAACTACTGGCGGGGTGGGGGAAGTCATCGAGAGTCAGGCTGAGGCACGCCTATGTTATGTAAACTCCATCAAAGCAAAGGAACTAGTTGTTTCCGAGTATGTGCCAGATGTTGATAACGTCCAAAAACATGAACCGGTGGAACAAACTAAACAAATAAAAATCGAGAATGGAGTACTAGTTGTCGGGACCGAACTCAAAGACTTGGAAGGCGAGATCGCCGCATTCCTCGGCCTGGTCGGATGACGACCTCCTAGGAATAGACCCAAGTGTCACCCAGCATCACTTGAATGTGAACCCCGAGGCCCGACCCATCCGTCAAAAGAAAAGACCCTTATTGGCCGATCGGCAAGAAGTGGTGGAAAATAACCTACCAAAATATTTGCGTGCAGGCACCGTGAGAAATTCGTTCTATCCGGAATGGGTCGCAAACGTCGTCTTGGTGCGAAAGACAAATGGCAAATGGCGGATGTGCGTGGACTTCACCAACCTGAACAAGGCATGTCCAAAAGATAGCTTCACGTTACCTTGGATCCATCAACTAGTTGATTCCATGGCCGGGAACGAGCTCTTGAGCTTCCTCGACGCCTATTCCGGGTACCACCAGATAAGAATGGCCCCGGAAGACGAAGACAAGACATCCTTCACCACTGAAAGGGGTCTGTACTGTTTTACTCGTATGCCATTCGGACTAAAAAATGCAGGAGCAACATACCAAAGGCTCGTCAACATGATGTTCGAGAAGCAGATCGGCAAGACCATGGAAATCTACATCGACGATATGTTGGTGAAAAGTCGACGAGCGGAAGACCATGTCAGAGACTTGGCCGAGGCTTTTGAAATACTACGACAGTATGGGATGAAGCTGAACCCAGAAAAATGCATCTTCGGCGTCCGAGCAGGGAAGTTCTTAGGATACCTCGTCTCTCGACGGGGCATTGACGTCAACCCCGACAAGGTTCAAGCTATCATCGACATGACGGCCCCGAGAATGGTAAAGAGGTACAAAGACTTAACTGCAGAATAATTGCTCTGAGCAGATTTTCGGCGTCCGAGCAGGGAAGTTCTTAGGATACCTCGTCTCTCGACGGGGCATTGACGTCAACCCCGACAAGGTTCAAGCTATCATCGACATGACGGCCCCGAGAACGGTAGAGAGGTACAAAGACTAACTGCAGAATAACTGCTCTGAGCAGATTTATGTCCAGGTCGGCGGAGCGATGCAGACCATTTTTCGAGGTACTGAGGAAGGGTCGCTTCGAGTGGACCAGGGACTGCCAGAGGGCTTTGACGAGCTGAAGGAGCATTTGGCTAACGTGCCGACGTTAAGCAAGCCGAAGGTCGGGAAGAGCTGTTGTTGTACCTATCAACGACGACCTATTCTATCAGCGGGTGTTTGTCGAGAAGAAGACCGAGCCCACCTCCGGTATACTACACGAGCAAGGCGCTGCGAGGAGCCGAGCAGCGATACTCCAACCTTGAGAAGGTCGGGTATATGGTGCCCAGTTGACGAGCCAGAGGGGGGGGTGAATGGGTCTTTAAAAAATTATTTGATTAGTACCTATACTTAAAACATTCACACAAGGACGTTCTTCGAAAAAGGTTAGTGAAAGTTAGATAAACAGCAAACACACACAGGAATCAATCACACAACACACAGAGGTATCCTGGTTCAGACCTCCTATCCTTAGGAGTCCTACGTCCAGTCCTCGAGCAATAACTCATTATTCTACTATCTAAGGTACAGTCCCCTTATGGACACTAAAACACCCAGCTCAGCTGGTCTTCCTTCACATGAAGAACTACAACACCCTGGATACCACCAGGTCTTCTTACACACACGAAGGAACTAAAACACCTGGATCCCCACCAGGTCTTCCTCAAACACGAAGGGAACAACACAGTAAAGATGAGCAATGAAGTCAAGCCTGATAATTACAAAATTTTTGTGTAAATTTCATACATTTAGTTAAATTTAGACAGTCATTGTTATAATAATGTGCATTTTGAGTTAATTTTCATTCATCTGTAAATGAATTTTTTGAACATATTAGTTGTTAGATTTTCATTTAAATAGTCATTTCTTTATTCACTTGAAAAATAAAAGTCATTGTAAATACATATTGTTACAATATAGTCTGTAAATATCTTTAGTGGTAAATAAATAGGGATAAATAAATAAATAAAAATTTAAACCCCACCCTATCCCATTAAATATTTTTTTTTAAATACACATACTCAATCTCATCATGACACATACCTCCCTAAAATCCATTTCAAACATCGCACCAAATAATGCCACATACCCTCTCCTCATGGGTCCATTGGGCCAACATCTATTTTCACCCCATGGGTCCATTATGCCCTTCTTGATTCATTAAAATAGGCCACACACCATTTTACTTACTTACTCTTTCTTCTTAACAGGTCAGCAGCAGAAGCTGCTGGAAGCTCCTGGAGGGCGATTTGGGGCAGCTCCTGCAGGGAAGCCTGGCGGCGATGGCGGAGCTCTGGAGGCAGCTGGGTCTTCTGGCTGGGTTTTCTGGTAAGGGCGGCTGATGGTGATGTGCATGCGCTGGTGTGGGCCGGGCCTAATGGATGGCGATGGCTACAGCGGATGGTGGTGTGCAGAGATCTGGGCGCCAGGCGGTGTGAAGCATGGTGATGCTGGGCCAGATCTGGCTGAGGCTGCGCGTGCTGGGCAGGGTGATGCGGCTACGTGAAGGCGGATGGACCAAGTGCTGTGGAGGCGCAGGCGGTTGGAGCTCTGGGGTTGTTGGACCATGGCGACGCAGGCATGGGGTGTGTGTGGTTCGTCTGCAAGCGGTCGGGTTAGGCTTGGTGCTGAGGTGGCCGGCAGCTGAGGTTTGTGCTGAGGTAGCTGGCGATGGGGGAAGCAGTGGCGCCTGGAGCCCTATAAGAGACCCAAGGCCTCTTCTTCGGGTTGGCAAGTAGGATTCTAAAGAATTTTAGTTTTCATTTCCCTGTATCTTCTTGTTTTAGCAGAGCCAGAGAGGGGGAGTGTTCGGAGGGTTGGCTAGTTGGTAAGAATTCTTAGGAATTTTTAGTGCCATTTCTTTTTTTTCTGTTTTATCAGAGCAGGGAGGGCTGGTCGATGTATTTTTGGGTTTCCATTTCTTCTGTAGGGGATTCTAGGGAGGTTCTCCTTTTTCTTCTGTAAAGAGCAGTGCAGTGTTCTACTATTGGGAACTCGATTTTATAAGAATTTTAGTTCTAGTTTTCCTGTTCTTCTTCAAGTAGTTCTGCAGAGTAAGAGAGTTCGGATTTCTCATGATTTTAGTCTCCATTTTCTTGTATTTCTGTTCTTCCAGTGTTGCGAAGGGACTTAGCCAGTGAGATGCTTTGATTTTTAGTTTATTCTTGCCATTTTCTTCTATAAACCCTTTCAGCAGAGCAGGGAGGGAGTTGTCTGGTTCGATGGTTCAGAGATTTCGGAGGTGGTCTCCTGTGTTCTTTGCTGTTGGGAGGTGGATCAGATCTAGAGTGGCTGTTGGGGTGCCAGGATCGACTGTTCGCTCCTCGCAGTTCTTTAGCTGTTTTGCAAATTCTGAGTTCGATAATTTTCTCTGTTCGGTTTTTAGCTAGTTAGATTTCTGCCATTTTCTTCTTCGTCTTTTCCTGATCCATGAGGGAGTTCGATGCTGTGAGTCCTCTGTAAACATGCGAGCTGTGAGAGCTTCCGGAGTTCAGATTTTAGTTTGGGAATTGCTACTGTTGATGAGAGGAGATGAGTTCTACTGCTTATATTTGTTTTTCCTTTCTTCTGTGCTAATTTCATCATTTCTGTGCTGCTGTAAGAACTGAGTTCAGAGAGTGCAGATTTGGAGTTTAAATTGTGAGGTATATGTTTCTGTTATAGCAGAATTGAACTGGTTTCGTGAGGATTACTGAGTCTTTTTGGATGTATTTTCCAGTCATTAATTTGGTCTTCTCCTTGTTCTTCATAGCATGAGAATTCAGATTTGGCACCAATAAACTTTTGTTCTTATTTCCTGCTCAATCTTTGAGTTGTGAAGACAGTGGTTCAATGTTCCTTTCTTTTAGACTTCTATTGCGTTGGTGTTCTTATTTTGTTAATTTGGACAGATCAAGAGTTTGATGTTATAACTTCATCTTTCCTTGGTGATTTCTTACTTGTTTGATCCCTCAATTGAGAGGGTACAGTGATACCAACTTTTGGTTCTCAATTCTACTTGTTTCATTGAGTATAATATGTCAAGTGCGGGGAATTTGATTGGTGTTGTTTACACAATTGAATTTAATGCAATATGATTATGGTGAAAATGTGTCTGATAGCATGATTTCAAGTCAAAGTAGTTTAAATTCAAGTTCTATTCAGCTTCTCCGTGGATATGACCTGTTCTCACCATTGTGCTAGTTCCTTTTTACTATTTTAATTCTGTGAGACAGTTTAGAGGAGGTGAGCTTGTTGATATGTGCAAGGAACTCTAGACAACGGAATTGCACAATCAACAATGCGCACGTACCAAAGCCCCTAGATCAAGCTTTAACAAGCAATGATCTAAAGCAGAAATAGCCCTGAGAGAAGGAGAACTACACAAAGGTCTCTCTCAGAACTACGCAGGCTCTCTCTCAAAATTTCTATTGCAACACAGAGAGCAAAAGAGCTTGAGACAGATCAGGAATGAGATGCTTGGCTCTTGAATTCTCCCAGAAGATTTGAATTGCTAAGACTTCCTTGAAGTATTCGTTGATCACCTCTCTGTTGCCTTCTGGAGCTACTATCTTGTATTTATATCTCCAATTTGAAAAGTATTCGTTCAAGTAACCGTTGTCTCTAGCTTTGGTAGACGTTAGACTGTTTGATACTTGGAAGCTTCTAGTCAACAGTCTTTTATCCATTTGTGCACGCAAAGAGATAGGATCTTCTGGCATCTATATGGTCCAACGTTGTATGACAAAATGTCTTTAGGGCCCTGCATACATTAAATGCTAGAACAGTAGACAGCTAGACTGTCTCTTGTTGTCAGAAAATGTTGATGTGAATATTCACTAAAATAGTAATGCCAAATATCTTGTTCTAAAAGATGTTAACAGAGTATGCACGATAATGAAAAGATATCATCTGCATGTATGCAGAGATACGTTCTGTCTTCATTAAATACACAACAGTCATGGAGGTTCGTGCGAAGACTTTAACTATTCAACGCTATCAGGGATAAGTCATATATTCAGTCGAAATCGATGCAAATGTGACTTATGAAATCGTTCTGTATAGATAAGCAAATCGCTATAACTCAATATCAAATCATTATGTAAAACAAATCGTTATGATAAACTTAACAAATCGTTACGCAAAGCAAATCGTTGATAAACTTAACAAATCGTTGCGCGAAGCAAATCGTTGTGATAAACTTAACAAATCATTGCGCGAAGCAAATCGTTGATAAACTTAACAAATCATTGCGCGAAGCAAATCGTTGTGATAAACTTAACAAATCGTTGCGCGAAGCAAATCGTTGATAAACTTAACAAATCGTTGCGCAAAGCAAATCGTTGTGATAAACTTAACAAATCGTTACTCGAAGCAAATCGATACGATGACTAATGGAATCGTTGCGATGAGCAAATCGTTACGATGACTAAAGAAATCGTTGCGATGAGCAAATCGTTACGATGACTAAAGAAATCGTTGCGATGAGCAAATCGTTACGATGACTAAAGGAATCGTTGCGATGAGCAAATCGTTACGATGACTAAAGAAATCGTTGCGATGAGCAAATCATTATGATACTTGTGAAACCGTTATGATATCAAATCGTTATAGCTCTATTAAAATCGATATATATGAAGGAAATCATTGTGACTTTCAACAGAAGTCGATGTGGACTTAGAGAAATATAATCTTGAAATAATTAATGCTTCAAAAAGATGATACTTACCAATATTGGCTTGTTTGACCTTGGTATATTTCATGTACTTAAGACTTATGGAATATATGTTAGAAATCTTTGATAGGGTTTTGTTAATCACCAAAATAAATATGTAATTAAGTAGAATTACATGGGGACAGACTGATCATCAATCTCCCCCTTTTTGGTGATGATAAAACTTATCAGTAAGCATTAATAAAAATCTGAATATTTGCGGAATGTATTTCAGACATGCTAGGTATTGTTCTCCCCCTTTTTGTCAGTAAGCAAAAAGATACTCTAAGATAAAGAGTGAAGAGAAAAGATTGAGGGGCACCCAAACAAAGGTATTTCAATAATTCTGAGGAGGTACAGGTAAATAATAAGCAGGAGACAAAAGAGAGGCAAAATGAGAGATAGTTTCCCATGCATGTTCTTCCTGCTCTTCAAAATACAGCTTAAACACTCCAGGAGATAAAGAATAGGCTGGTCCCATGGAGGGAGCCATCCTTCGGAGATGAAGAGTGAGCTGCTGGGAGAGAAGATCAACATATGAATCCTTATCCATGGTCATCTTGATAAAGAGAACTGTCCCAAAACTGGCACAAGCAAGAAACTGATCTATGGACACAGGGTAGTAATTTTGTTTCTGCCTGAGAGCTTGGCGCATGGCTACAAACACCTTGTACCTTTCCACCCAAGCTTTAAGGGGATCATTTACAAGGTGAATGGAGTTCATGTCCAAGAAGGCGGCAGGAGAAACTACAGGTTTACCTTCCCTGGCTTGAGCTTCATTCAGATCAGATAGCTGTTGAGCAGATAGGGGATAAAGTCTGGTCCACTCTGAGGGAGTCAATCTCTCACATTCTGACAGGATAGGTGCAAGAACCTCAGCACTGATATGGCCCTGGTGATATTCTCTGAAGATAAATCTATGAAATGCAACCAGAAAGCCTTTATGTACCTTGATTCTTCCCATAACTCTGGAAAAACGTTCAAAGATGATAGACCCAACAGAGGATTCCATGACAAGGAAGTGGATATGGGGAAGATAGATCTCCTCAGGCAACTGAAGGGTAGCAAAGTCTATCCGAACAGCTTCAGTGTGAGCAATGTCTGGACTGAGGGCTTTGATAGCCTGCTTGAACTGGCTTAGCTGAACTTCAGGAAGTCGATGGACATATCTGTAGTTATTGAACAATAGGAAGTATCTGACCATCTTGATCTCTTTCTGAATGAAAGGCCCCCAAGAATGCTTGTGGTGGATTTGGAACCATTCAGATAGGGTCAGGGAATGGTCCCTTGGAGGGAATCTGTCAGACTTGGCTAGAAGATATTTATGGTAAAGCTCTTTGTGCCCCTTGGCCCATTATTCTTCGGTTTTAGAGAGAGCCACAGAGAAGATTTTGGATTTTTTAGTTTTTGTAAGAGGGGTATAGGGTAGAACAACATTTAGGTGGTCTGTAAGGTTAAGGAAGGGAAGGTTGATGATGGTGGCAAAGACAACCTTCTGAAAATATTCTCTATATAGTGGTTTATTGCTGTTGTCCATTGTGAGAGAAAACCACAGAGGAGGATATTTAGGGACAAAGGAAAGGGAAGTAGTAGAAGAAATTTTTCTCTTTTTAGGAGCAAATTGGAAGAGTCTACCCTATGAATGTGATCCCCAACTTTCAGGACCGACCTGAGAATAGCTTCTTCAAACTCATCTTTTACTTTTTCAAGAAAGGGAGAGTCAAGTTGAGTTCTCTCAGGAATTATAGTAATGAAAGATGGTGGAGGAGAAGGATGAAGAAACGAATCAGAAGTGGAAGGGAGTTCATCAGTGGTCCAGAGGAGGGACCAGAGGAGGAGGAGGAGGAGGCTCCAACGGAGGATGCTGGAGGGACCTCAAGGACGGGTGGTGGAAGAATATGAGTGAAGGAGGCAGGAGAAGAGGTGGATTGAGAGGGAAAGGGTGTTGGTGAAGAGATATGTAACGTCGCGCGTTTTCCGGATCCCCGTGGATCCAGGTTTAGTGGGTTTGGTGGCCAATGTGTGGCCCATTAGTGTTGTGTGTTTCTTATTAGATCCTTACCAGGTTTGGTTATGGGTCTGTGTTGGTGTTCAGTGCGTTGGACATCAACTGTAGGTTGGCGTCCAGGTGGGTGACGTCGACTTTGTGTTGACGGCCATGGGTTGCCGTTAACATGGTTTTAGCGTCCATCGATGTGGACGTCTAGCGTGATGAACTTGGCGGCCAAAGATGTGGACGCCTAGTTGGGGCGGTTTGGTTAACGGCGCAGAGGTTGACGTTAACCTGAGGCGGCTGTGTCTTTAGGGGCAACCCGAGCCCTCTTCCTTCTCCATTATCTCTCCTTTTTCTCCCCCACCTTCGCCCTAGTGCTGTTTCCCCTACTTCTGGCGGTTGACGGGAATACGTGGGAAGGCTGTGGTGCGCGTGGTAGCAGCAGATCAGGCGGGGAATGACGAATTGGAGCGCGGTGTTCGCGGGAAGCTCCTTGGGTTCTGTCGCGAATCGAGGTTCTATAGGAGTTTAATCGCGCTATTGAGGTAGGGTCTGGACCCCTGGATTCTTCATGGTTGATTGGTTATGGTTTGTTTGTATAGATTGCATGTTAATTGAGTTTTTGGGATTAAGGGTTCTTCATGTTGGGGAATTGGGTGGTTTGATCGATCCAAGTATTGGATCTTGCTTCTCTGGTTTAATTATGGTATATACATCTAAGGGGGAGTGTTTCCCCTTGTTTCTCTATTGTATTTATGGCTAGATTGCCCGTGCAATCAGTCTAGGGCCATTTTGTGTGTTCTGGCGGGTTCTGCAGTGAAGATCTTGGCGTCAACATCGGTTGACGCAGAGTTCTTCGTTGGGAGATTAACGGCTAGGTATCTAGCCGTTGATTGTGAGTAAACGGCCAAGTGGTGGTCGCTTACTTGGTATTGACGGCAAGGGACATTGTCGTCTATATCCTTTAGATGGCAATCGATGTTGTCGCTAATGTGTGCATGCGTCAGCACTATCTGTTTTACGTGTTTGTGTGTGCATGGCGATGACGGTGTGAGCCAGTGCACTTGTTACGCTCTTGGAGCATACTGCTCATGTAATGGGCATGTTTTACGTGAATAATGTATGGTGCACGTAGAGGTTTAAGTATGTGTATATTGTCCATGTGTTGGACATCTTGTTTACATAGATAATGTGTGATATATTCATCGTGAGGTAATATACACGTGATATCTACGAGGTTTGGATGCTATGTATATGGTTTGTGTGTTCATGGCATACCGTGCGTTATTGTGGTTAATAATTAGTGAGATCAGTCTGCGTGTTGCAGCGATGAGGTTCCTATGATCCTTTAGGATCTCTTGTGAATTATCCTAGATGGATTATTAAGTGTGGTCGTGCTATTATATTTAGTGTGGCAGTGGAGGTCACCGTGTGACCAATGACAAACTGCGGTGTTATCTTTAATATGGTTAGTGTATGTAGTTGTGCAAATTAGCTTGTGAGTCACAAGGTGACTAGGACAAGCTATCCTTAATGGTAATTTGTGTATCGTAAACTATAATAGAAAGTGTTTATGTATATATCGTGGTTTGAGCTTGGCGAGTGTGGTGGTTCGGCGCCTATTCCGGAATGCCTCTCTAGTCGGGTACCCTAGGTTCTTTGTGAGCTAGGCACGTGTGTTTCTTGTGCTCGGGGTTTTGTCCCGGTACTTGTGTTGTACCGTTGAGGTCTGTGTCGTCTTCCTGGACACCCTCACTCCTGTGTTTGAGTTGTACGTCCGGCTGAGGGAAAGACGACAGTGGGACAGCGACTTCCCAGAGTTTGTTCTTGTGTCACTTGTAGCGCGCTCGTAGTTGGGGGTACGGACACCAGTAGACGTCACTGGTCCCCAGCTAGTCCTGTTTTCCAGTGCCTCACTTTAGGGTGCTCCGTCCAGAGACCCTAGAGGTGCTAGGCATGGACCTGCAGTTGTGTGTCTGCAGGTGTGGTGTTGGTTGGTCTCCACAGTTGTTTGACTTCTTTCTTGTGGAGCGGCAGTTGGACCTTTCGTCCGTGACTGCGAGGCTGAGAGGTTGTTCTTGTGTTGTGTTGTCCGGGTTGGATACTGGCCTGATCAGCCAATAGTCTGCTCCCGTGTGGTGGCGTCGTTCCTTTCCGACTCATGCTTTGCTACTTGTCGTGGTTCGTGAGTTTGTGACTCATAGTCGAGGTTTGACTCGTTCGAGGTGTGCCCTGGTGTTGGCACAGTTGTGACTACGGTTGTGGTCTGTGGTGTGCCCGAGTGGTGGCACAGTTTTGGTTATGGTTGGTGAGTGTTGACTCACTAAATGTGGTTTAGCTTGCTATCGTATGCCCTGTTACGGCACTGGTTTACTTGTGGTTTTTGTGCTGGTACTTTGTGGTAATAGGTACCTGTACCCTGTGTGGGTAATGGTTTGTGGTGGTATGTCATATACCAGTCTTTCTGGTGTTGACGTGGAATTGTGTTTCGTGGAGGTCGAGTGGTGTGACCTTCCACTCAATGTGTTTTCACCCTTCCTTGGGTAAGCTTCTGATTATAGTTTTTATATGTGATGGATTGGCCGTTGTAGCCAGTCCTGTTACCTTATGTGTGGTTTTCAATATATTGTGGTTTGGGGTAGAATGGTCCAGCTCTTGGTCAGCGATCCTGTACCCATGTGTTTGGAGTTCGCCTGTGAAGCTTATAGCCTAGACAATGTTTGCCTGTGTGGCTTATAGCTTAGGCGATTAGTCGTTGGAATAATGTGCCTGAGAGGCTTGCGGCCTAGGCATTTCTGTTGTTGAGTAGACCAGTAGTGTTGTGCTAGTCTTGTGGTTTTTCTTTCTTCGTAAAGAATATGTATTTGTTTATCAATTACTGTTTAAGCTGTTATTAAATTATAAATGTTGTGAGCATGCCATGGTTTGGCTATTTGTGTGGCCAGTGAGACCCATTGAGGTTGAGGTCTCTTCCGTTAGTTGTTGTGGTCCTTGTGTAGCCCTACTGAGCTAGTGACTTGTTGAGGCTCACTCCCCTACAGTCTTTTCAAGGATTGCCGAGTGTTTGGCTTGCAGCAGCGTTGTGTCAAACTTGTACCACCAGCAGTTGTGTAGTAGTTAATGTTGTGTGAGCTTGTGCTCCCTCGGGGTATGCCCCAGGTAGATGTACTTTTTAATTGGACATGTATTAATGTAATGGGACAGTTGTACAAATTTGTAAACAAATATGAGCACATGTGCTTTCTTGTGTCTTATACTGTTGTGGTTTGTCTTTTATATTCTTACTGGACAGTTGTGTGAACTATCCCTTGCGAGACTTCGGTCCGTTCGCGGGAGGCGGATCTGGATATGGAGCCTTAATGGGCATAGATATCTAGGGCCGTCACAAGATAGGTCAGGGTTGAGGTTTCTTGAAGGTCTGCGGGGCAGGTGGAGCTGTAGAGGATGAAGGTGGTGATGGAGGAATAGGTGTTTGAGAAGAAGAGGGAGCCGGGGGCACAGGAGCCAAGACTTCTTCTTCAGCCAAATTCTGCACAGGTTCAGACTCCATTGGCCTTGATGGTCCTGGCACACTGACCTCTGCTGCTGCTGCTGCTGCTGGCCCTGATGGCCTAGGAGAAGTATCATCATTGTTCTGAGCTACAGGAGGTGGAGGAGGAGGAGGAGCTTGAGCTCCAACCGTCTGCAAAATCTCAGATAACATTGACTTCATGCTGCCCATCTCTTTGTTGAACCACTTCATGGCATTTCTGATTTGAGAAATCTCCTTAGTTGTTGATGCTTGGCTCATGAAAATGGAGTTCACATCGGATTGAACAGAGCACAAGATCTCACCTTGAGCATCCAATCTCTCAATAACAGGTTTCAAGTTTATGACAATTTTCTGTCTCACCTGCCTCTCAAAAGGAGAGTCAGCAAGTAGAGGGACTTCTGATGCCACACCTTTCCCTTTCTTCCTAGCCTCTTTAGCTGGAGGCTGCTGCCCATCATCATCTGACTCTGAGGAGCTGGCAGTCTCCCCATCTCTGGTAGTATTAACAAGAGGAATTTCATGTCTCTCCCCCTGAGTCCCATCATCCTGTGCATTTGGAAAAAATTCTTCAGCAGGCACACTGCCCATAGGCACATCAGTGTGTGCTGCTTCTGCTGGAGGAACTGATTCTTCTGTCATAGAGATGTCAGTGTGGCCTGATGCCACAGTTGTCTCCTTTTGTCCTTCTTGTGATTGCTCCCCCTCAACAGGAGCATCTTTTTCAACTCTCTCTTGCTCCCCCTGAATAGAAGCATCTTCCATCACAGTATCTTCTGGAGCAACTGTTTGCTCCTCCTGAAATGGGGCTGCTGCCACAAATTCTTCAATGTGGCCTGATGCCACAACCTCTTCCACTGAACTTCCACCAGTTTCAGGAATAACTGAGGTGGAATGAATGGAATCCAATACCTCTCGAAGTATAGAAGCTACAATGGAAGTGGGTAGAGGATCCTCTGCTGTAGATACAATGGGGACAATTACCTCAGGAGGAATGTCCTCAATCCTTCTATCAGTTACTTCCACTGCTATCCTTGCTGGTGCTTCCGGGATATCCTCTGCAATTTCTGATTGAGCTGCTACTACAAATGATCCTGCTACTTCTGCTGGCTCTGCTGCTTCTACCTCTTGCTGGACTTCTTGAACTTCCCCTATAATAGCCTCTCCCTCAGCCACAGAGGTCTTAGACCAAACTCCATTAACAACAGAAAATCCACTTTTCCTCAGATTTCTGGACCTAATAGCTTGGCCCATCTTTTCAACTACTGCCCCAGACAAGTCAATACCAAAATGTTTAAAAACTTTGGTAAGCAGGTGAGCATATGGCAGAGAAACATTGAGCTTGCTCTTGGTGTCCCAAATCTGACTATGAGCAAACCTCATCCTTTCTATCATCACTTCAGCCATGTTAATCTCCTTGTTCTGAATGGCCCAGAACATCATGTCCGAATCTGCCTTGGTACAAGTTGAAAAAGTTGCACTTCTAGGAACTAGAATCTGACAGACTATGAAATGTAAAAGACGATTGAAAGCATTCAGCTGATTGATATCTAATTTTCCATCTCTCAGTCTGAAACCAAGTCCTACAATACCAAGTCCCTTTGCTTGGGCGTCCACGGTGTGAACCCCACTGTGCCCAGAGGCACTTACTCCAAACAGAAATTTCAACAACTCATGGTCTATTCTGATTTGGGTTCCCTTGACAAAGGATGTCAGGGACCCATCGGCCTCTGATTTCAAACACACATAAAAGGCCTTCACGAGGTCTGGATAGCTTACCTCTGAGAAGGTTGAGATTCCCGTCCACTGCATCCTTCTCATAGCGACCACTACACTATGCATACCATTCTTCTCAAGATCCTCAACATCTACCGCCTTATTTCCACAAAGCTTGGTCTTCACGAAAGTAAACCTTTCCTGCTGCTCGGCCGATAGAAACTCAGCGCTGTAGCCCCCAAGACTTCCGGAAATAGCTGATGCGGCCATGGATTTTGGTTGAAAAAGTTGTAGGAGGGATAAGATGATGATAGAAGTGAGAGCCCTCAAGGAATTCTTCGCAGGAAGAAGAGAGATGCTTCAAATTTGTAGAGAGTCGATGTTGGAATCGTTAGGGCATCGGCTCAGACAACCAGACGAAAGAGGGAAAAGAAGTAATATGTAAAAGGTAGGAGATGAATCGTTCCCTCACGATTTAGGAGTAAATAAATGAGTATTTTATCGAAAAGTAAGGCGCCAAAAAGGCGGGAGGAAACGACAAACAAGTTTGACTTTTCAAAAGGACTTTTCCAGGAGGGACCGAAAAGAAAATAATTGAGTATATCTTTTGCTTAACGCCATGGAGAGAAAGATACCTTAAATTCTGAAAATTTATATATCAGTATAAACAGAAAGCTTTTCACAAATTACACATGTCCAATTCCCTTCTAAGAGATGTGAATCTTTCTTCGGGTAAGGCTTTTGTGAAGATATCTGCTAACTGACCATTTGTATCAATAAAGGATATTTCTAAATTACCATTAGCTACATGATCTCGAATGAAATGGTATCTAACCTCAATGTGCTTGGTCCTTGAATGTTGTACTGGATTTTTGGTGAGATTTATAGCACTTGTGTTGTCACACAACAGATGAATTGTTTTGATGTGAAGCCCATAGTCCTCAAGTTGTTGCTTGATCCACAGGAGTTGTGTACAGCAGCTCCCGGCAGCAACATACTCAGCTTCAGCTGTAGACAGTGCCACTGAATTTTGTTTCTTGGAGGACCAGGAAATTAAACAACTTGCAAGAAATTGACAACAACCACTGGTGCTTTTTCTATCTACCTTGCATCCAGCGTAATCAGCATCAGAATATCCTATCAAATTAATTTCACATGACTTCAGATACCATAGACCTAAATCATGAGTTCTAGCTAAATATCTGAAAATTCTTTTGACATTGATTAAATGAGATTCTCTAGGATCTGCTTGATATCTAGCACACATACATACACTAAATAAAATGTCAGGTCTGCTAGCTGTTAAATAAAGCAAAGAACCTATCATACCTCTGTAAATCTTTTGATCTACCTTCTTACCATCCTTGTCACTGTCCATCCTTGTTGATGTAGTCATAGGTGTTGACAGTGGCTTGGTGTTATCGAATCCAAATTTCTTTAGAAGCTCCTTGGAGTATTTGGCTTGACAGATGTGGGTGCCATCTTTTCCTTGCTTGATTTGTAATCCAAGAAAATAATTGAGCTCCCCCATCATGCTCATCTCAAACTCTCCCTGCATCAACTTTTCAAAATACTTGCAAAGGGATTCATCAGTAGATCCAAAGATAATGTCATCTACATAAATCTGTACAATTAATATACTTTTAACTTTCGATTTTAAAAATAGAGTGTTATCTACCTGTCCTCTAGTGAAACCATGATTTAATAGAAAAGAACTAAGCCTTTCATACCAGGCTCTTGGTGCTTGCTTTAAACCATATAATGCCTTATGAAGTTTAAAAACATGATTTGGAAAATCTGTGTCATCAAAACCCGGGGGTTGTTCAACATAAACTTCTTCCTTGATGATGCCATTTAAAAATGCAGTTTTGACATCCATTTGAAATAATTTTAAATCCAAAGCAGATGCATATGCTAATAAAATTCTAATAGCCTCAAGTGTAGCTACAGGTGCATAAGTTTCATCGAAATCTATGTATTCCTCTTGGGAATAGCCTTGAGCTACCAATCTGGCTTTGTTTCTTAAGATCACACCAGCCTCATCCAATTTATTTCTAAATACCCACTTGGTGCCAATAACTGGATGGTCTGATGGTCTAGGAACAAGTGACCATACTTGATTTCTCTTGAACTGGTTTAGTTCATCTTGCATGGCCATTATCCAAGATTCATCAGTTAGAGCTTCATTGACTGTCCTAGGCTTTATTTGAGAAACAAATGCTAAGTAATCACAAGGTATTACATTTCCTCTTGTTCTTACCCCTACAGATGGATCACCAATAATGTTCTCAGGTGGGTGATCTTTCTTGTATCTCCACTCCTTTGGAAGATTTTCATGTGCAATATCTTGTTGTTGCATGTCTTCCAGAGGTGGATCATCCTTGTCTTCAATTGTTGTACCCTTTAATTTTTCAGACAATTTATCTGCATTATCAATATCACTATCTTCTTCCTTTCTCAAGGAAATGTTAGTTTCATCAAAAATGATATGAACAGACTGTTCAATTAATAACGTACGCTTGTTAAATACTCTATAGCCTTTAGGTTTAGAGGTGTACCCCATGAAGATGCCTTCATCTGATTTGGCATCTAACTTACCAATATCCATTTTTCCATTGTTGTGGATGAAGCAAGGACATCCAAATGTCCTGAAGTGACTGATCTTTGGCTTCTTTCCCTTGTACAGCTCGTAGGCAGTCTTCTTTAGGATTGGCCTGATCATTACTCTGTTGATGATATAGCTTGCTGTGTTTATTGCTTCAGCCCAGAAATATCTTGGCAAATCATATTCTGACAACATTGTTCTTGCCATGTCCAATAAAGTTATGTTCTTCCTCTCAGCAACTCCATTTTGCTGTGGTGTCCTTGGTGCTAAGAAATTGTGCTCAATTCCTTGGTCATCACAGAATTTAGAGAATTTTTCATTCTGAAATTCACCTCCATGGTCTGATCGAATACAAATGATGCTGAACTTTTGGTCTTTCTGGACCTTCTTGCTGAAATTGACAAAGCTTTCAAATGTATCATCTTTATGTTCTAGGAATGACACCCATGTAAATCTGGAGTAGTCATCGACAATAACAAAACCAAAATTCTTTCCTCCAAGACTGGTGGTCCTCATTGGCCCAAACAAATCCATATGAAGGAGTTCCAAAGGTTTTGAGGTGGTTACCACAGTCTTCGACTTGAAGGAGGTCTTAGTGTGCTTTCCTTTGGCACAAGGTCTACAAACACCTTCCATCTTGGTGCTGACCTTTGGCAGACCTTCCACAAGATTTTTCTTTAACAACTTTCTCATACCATTTATGCTGCAATGTCCCAATCTTCTGTGCCACAATTCAGTTGATTGATCTTTATTTGCTGCCAAACAAACATTTTGATCCTTGAGTTCTTCAAGATATAGCACATATAAGTTCTTTTCTCTATTTGCCTCGAAAATTACTGCTCCATCCTTTAATATGCTGCACTTTGACTCTTGAAACTGGATCTGATGGCCTCTGTCGCAAAGCTGGCTGATGCTAATAAGATTATGTTTTAGCCCTTTGACAAACAATACATCTTCAATAACTGTCTTTCCTTTATTGTTCACAGAACCACTGTCTATCACTGTTCCTTTTCCGTTATCTCCATATGTAACAGTTCCTTCTTCATTTTGAAGATGAGAGAATAGCTTTCGATTACCTGACATGTGCCTTGAGCACCCACTGTCCATATACCATTTGGATGCTCGAAAGTTACCCTGAAATGAAAACATTAAGTTTTAGGTACCCAAGTTCTTTTGGGCCCTGAGTGGTTAGTATCACTGGTTTCCCTTTTTATTATCCATTTCTTATGTTTAGTTGGACATGTAGTTATAATATGTCCTAATTTGTTACAGTGACTGCAGCAGGACAATTTGGTTACTTTTTCTATATATTTGAAATCTGTTTTGTATGCAATGTTTTGTTCAGGTACAAATTTTGGTGTTGGATATATTTTAGGATAAACTATGGTTTCTTCATTATCTGGGGGTGTATATCCTAATCTATTTTTCTTCTTACCTGATCTTCTAGCATCTTTTAATATGATGGAGTTTTTACCATTTGTAAATTTTTCCAATGTGCTAGATAACTTTTTATTCTCTTCTATTAATGAGTTTATCTCTGTTTTTAGTTCATCTGAGCTTGCTTGTTTTTCCAATTTAATTATTTGTTCATTCTTATCTTTAGATCTTCACATAATAACTCATTTCTTCTTTTAAGTTCAGTTAACTATTTTTCTAGCTGTTCATTTTCTGATTTTAGATCTGAGTTTGTGTTTTCTAGACAAGCATTATTTTTCTTACTTACTTTTAACAGTTTGGTTACTTCTCTATATTTACTGTATAGTTCATTGAATGCTTCCTCTAAATTATCCAAATCAGAATTATTTCAGGAATCAAAAGAGGAGTCAGATGTTACCTTATCATCTGTGTTTGCCATGAATGCCAGGTTGGCTCCTTCTTTATCACTGCTTGAGCTTGACTCATTGTCTGAGTCGCTGCTGTTTTCCCAAGCGACTGCCATTGCCTTTTTCTTGTACTTCTTGAATCGTCTGAAGTTGTCATTTTTCTTATGTCCATCTTTCTTAAGCTTTGGACATTCTTCCTTGATATGTCCAGATTTCTTGCACTCATAGCATATTGGTTCTCCTTTCTTCAGATCCTTTCCTTCTGACTTCTTAAACTCTTTATTTTTCTTAAAGAATCTTCTGCCAGATTGAAATTTCTTTTTCTTGGCTAAAATCCGTTGCAGTCTTCTTGATAGCATTGCTTCTTCATTTTCACTGTCCTCAATACTTTCATTTTCATCTGAGCTTGCTTCTGATGATTCTTCTTCGGCTTTCAAAGCATTGGGGTGCTTTTTCTTGCTTGAGGAATCTCCTAATCTCTCCATATTTATTTCATGGGCCATAAGGGACCCAATGAGCTTTTCCAAAGACATTCTTTTCATATCATTAGCTTCCTCAATAGCTGTGACCTTTGGGGTCCATGAGGATGGTAAGGATCTAAGAATTTTCCTCACCATGTCTCCAATCTCATAGGTTTTCCCAAGTCCAGCCAATCCATTTGTAATATCTGTGAATCGACTGAACATTTGAGTTATGGACTTACCTGATTGCATCTGAAATCTTTCATATTGTGTAACAAGAATATCAATTCTTGTCTCCTTCACCTTGTCTGTGCCTTCATAGGTAATTCTGAGCTTTTCCCACATCTCCATTGCAGATTTGCAGGCTGAAACTCTGTTGAATTCTTTTTTGCTTAGTGCACAGCACATAATACTCTTAGCCTTACAGTTCAAGGAAATCTTTTTCCTGTCATCATCTGTCCACTGAGCTTTCTCATTTGTGACTAGGAGATCGCCTTCTTCTACTATTGACCATATCTGATAGTCGTGACCTTGGAGAAAGTACTCCATTCTGGTCTTCCAATAAGCATAATCTTCACCATCGAAGAGAGGGGGTCGGTTGACAGACTGACCTTCAATGTTACCTTGGGCTGCCATGGATCTTTACTCTTCAGATCGTTGGATCTTCTTCTTTGTCGAAGAGACTAGCTCTGATACCACTTGTTGCCTAGTTGACGAGCCCAGAGGGGGGGTGAATGGGTCTTTTAAAAATTATTTGATTAGTACCTGTACTTAAAACATTCACACAAGGACGTTCTTCGAAAAAGGTTAGTGAAAGTTAGAATAAACAGCAAACACACACAGAAAATCAATCACACAACACACAGAGTTTATCCTGGTTCAGACCTCCTATCCTTAGGAGTCCTACGTCCAGTCCCTGAGCAATAACTCAGGATTCCACTATCTAAGGTACAGTCCCCTTATGGACACTACAACACCCAGCTCAACTGGTCTTCCTTCACACGAAGGGAACTACAACACCCTGGATCCCACCAGGTCTTCCTTCACACACGAAGGGAACTACAACACCCTGGATCCCCACCAGGTCTTCCTTCACACACGAAGGGAACAACACAGTAAAGAGGAGCAATGAAGTCAAGCCCCTAGATCAAGCTTTAACAAACAATGATCTGAAGCAAAATAGCCCTGAGAGAAGGAGATCTACACAAAGGTCTCTCTCAGAACTACGCAGGCTCTCTCTCAAAATTTCTATTGCAACACAGAGAGTAAAAGAGCTTGAGACAGATCAGGAATGAGATGCTTGGCTCTTTAATTCTCCCAAAAGATTTGAATTGCTAAAACTTCCTTGAAGTATTCGTTGATCACCTCTCTGTTGCCTTCTGGAGCTACTATCTTGTATTTATATCTCCAATTTGAAAAGTATTCGTTCAAGTAACCATTGTCTCTAGCTTTGGTAGATGTTAGACTGTTTGATACTTAGAAGCTTCTAGTCAATAGTCTTTTATCCATTTGTGCACGCAAAGAGATAGGATCTTCTGGCGTCTATATGGTCCAACGTTGTATGACAAAATGTCTTTAGGGCCCTGCATACATTAAATACTAGAACAGTAGACAGCTAGACTGTCTCTTGTTGTCAGAAAATGTTGATGTGAATATTCACTAAAATAGTAATGCCAAATAGCTTGTTCTAAAAGATGTTAACAGAGTATGCACGATAATGAAAAGATATCATCTGCATGTATGCAGAGATACGTTCTATCTTCATTAAATGCACAACAGTCATGGAGGTTCGTGCGAAGACTTTGACTATTCAACACTATCAGGGATAAGTCATATATTCAGTCGAAATCGATGCAAATGTGACTTATGAAATCGTTCTGTATAGATAAACAAATCGTTATAACTCAATATCAAATCGTTATGCAAAACAAATCGTTATGATAAACTTAACAAATCGTTACGCAAAGCAAATCGTTGATAAACTTAACAAATCGTTGCGCGAAGCAAATCGTTGTGATAAACTTAACAAATCGTTGCGCGAAGCAAATCGTTGATAAACTTAACAAATCGTTGTGCGAAGCAAATCGTTGTGATAAACTTAACAAATCGTTACTCGAAGCAAATCGATACGATGACTAAAGGAATCGTTGCGATGAGCAAATCGTTACGATGACTAAAGGAATCGTTGTGATGAGCAAATCGTTACGATGACTAAAAGAATCGTTGCGATGAGCAAATCGTTACGATGACTAAAGAAATCGTTGCGATGAGCAAATCGTTACGATGACTAAAGGAATCGTTGCGATGAGCAAATCGTTACGATGATTAAAGAAATCGTTGCGATGATCAAATCGTTATGATACTTGTGAAACCGTTATGATATCAAATCGTTATAGCTATATTAAAATCGATATACATGAAGGAAATCGTTGTGACTTTCAACAGAAGTCGATGTGGACTTAGAGAAATATAATCTTGAAATAATTAATGCTTCAGAAATATGATACTTACCAATATTGGCTTGTTTGACCTTGGTATATTTCCTATACTTAAGACTTATGGAATATATGTTAGAAATCTTTGATAGGGTTTTGTTAATCACCAAAATAAATATGTAATTAAGTAGAATTACATGGGGACAGACTGATCATCAGGGTACGCTCTGATCATGGCCGCGCGACGACTGCGTCCATACTTCCAAGCGCATAAGATCGTCGTCGTTACCGACACGCTGATCCGACAAGTTTTCAAGTGACCCGAGTCCTCTGGGAGGTTAGCCAAGTGGGCCATCGAGCTCGGAGAATTCGACATCAAGTTCAGGCCCCGGGTCGCTATCAAAGCCCAGGCCCTCGTGGACTTCATCTCCGAGGGGACCGCCCGAACAGCGGTGGAAGAGGAAGCCAACGAAAGACGGGAAATTTTCGTCGACGGAGCCTCGAACTCCCAGGGCAGTGGAGCTGGGATAGTCATGCACTCACCCGACAGCCTCGACTTGAGGTATGCTGTTCGTTTTGGTTTTGAAGCCTCTAACAACGTGGCAGAATATGAAGCGGTGATATCGGGGCTGAAGACGGCGAGATCCCTCGGGGCGAAAAAGGTCCGTGTCCACAGCGATTCCCAATTGGTCGTCAGCCAGGTGTCGCAAGCGTTCGAGGCAAAAGAGGCCAAGCTCGCGTCTTACAAGGCCGAAGTGCAAAGGCTCATGGCAGACTTCGACTCTGCCGAGCTCGTCAAAATACCGAGGTCCGAGAACGAACAAGCCGACGCGCTTTCGAAGTTTGTGTCATCCTCATTTGGACCGCCTCCAACCATGTTAGTAGAAGAGCTTCGGGAGCCATCCATAACAACCAGAGAACTAATGAACATCGACATCGAAACGACATGGATGACCCCGCTGATAAATTTCCTCAGAGATAAAGCGCTCCCGGAGGACAAAAACGAGGCCGAGAAGACGAGGCGACGATCGGCGAAGTTCTTCATCGTCAGCGACGACTTGTATCGGAAGGGATTTAGCTATCCTAATCTCATATGCGTGGACCCCGCCCAGGCCGAGGAAATCATCAACGAAGTACATGAGGGTACATGTGGGTCTCACGCAGGTCCTCGATCTTTAGTACGAAGAGTAACCCGACAGGGATACTGGTGGTCGACAATGCTTAAAGACGCCGAGAAGTACGTAAAAAGTTGCCGCCAATGCCAACTGTTCGAAAAAATTGATCGGCAACCTCCATCAGAACTCACGAGCATAACTTCCCCGTGGCCCTTCGGGCAGTGGGGAATGGACATCCTCGGACCATTCCCACCTGCAACAGGTCAGAGGAAGTTCATCATCGTCGGAGTGGATTATTTCACCAAGTGGGTCGAAGTTGAGCCTTTGGCAAAGATCACCGACGCCAACGCTTGGGGCTTCGTGTGGAAAAATATCATCTGCAGGTTCGGCCTGCCCCGTACAATCATCACCGACAACGGACGACAATTCGACAACGTCAGGTTCCGTCGGAACTGCGACGCGCTCGGAATCGAGCATAGATTCTCCTCGGTAGCCCATCCCCAATCAAACGGAATGGCCGAGGTTACCAATCAGATGATTTTGGACGGGCTGAAGAAAAGATTATTAAGCCACAAGGAGCTTGGGCCGACCAGCTCCTCCATGTACTCTGGGCGTACAGGATGACACCAAGGGAAGCGACTCGGGAGTCACCTTTCGCACTCGCTTTCGGGGTAGAGGCAGTGTCGCACGTAGAACTGCTCATCCCGTCAAAGAGAGTCCTCGGGTTCGACGAGGAGAGCAATAACCTTTCATTACGTGCCGAGCTTGATCTAATAGAAGAGAGGTGGGGGAATGCATCGGCGAGGATGGAAGCCTATCAAAGGAGGGTCAAGAAAAGCTTTGACAGAAAGGTCAAGCCGCGACGCTTCGGGATAGGGAGCCTCGTCCTCAGATAACTCGCCATCTCGGACCCAAAATCGGCTAGTGGAAAGTTATCGGCCAATTGGGAAGGGCCTTATCGGGTTATTGAAGCCCTCGGCCAGGGTGCTTACCGGCTGACAGACCTCGATGGGACGGTCATTCTGAGAACATGGAACGCTGAGCACCTTCGACGTTATTTCCCTTAGCGTGCATACAAGGTCGCTTCGGCACTCTCTAAGTACGAGGTCGCTTCGGCACTCTCTAAGTACGAGGTCGCTTCGGCACTCTCTAAAGTACGAGGTCGCTTCGGCACTCTCTAATTACGAGGTCGCTTCGGCACTCTCTAAAGTACGAGGTCGCTTCGGCACTCTCTAATTACGAGGTCGCTTCGGCTCTCTCTAAGTACGAGGTCGCTTCGGCACTCTCTAAGTACGAGGTCGCTTCGGCACTCTCTAAAGTATGAGGTCGCTTCGGCACTCTCTAAGTACGAGATCGCTTTGCCACTCTCTAAATATGAGGCCGCATCGGCACTCTCAATACAAGGTCGCTTCGGCACTTTTACGAGGTTGCCCCGACGCTAAAAAGGTCATCGGTAGAAACATTCCGCAAAAAGTAGCAATTTCATTAAAACAAAGCGATTTCATTAAAACAAAAATACAAACTACACTTCCGAGGTCGAGGGACCCTCGGCCACCACCTCGTTGGCGACCTTGTTGAGGGTACGATCGACCGCGATGTCCAAGGCCTCGTCCACGATGATGGCCACTTCGTCATGGTCAGCAACGCCCTTAGCCTCAGTCGCATCGTCACCCTTGGCCGGAAGGTTAGCCCCCGAGAAGTCAAGACTAGGGTACAGTTCCCGCACCTTGTCAAGGCAAGCACTGTAGCCCTCCTTGAAGAGACCGGCGACCTCGTCTTGAAGTTCGTCGGATTCGCGGTATTCGTCAACTGCATTCTCCCGCTCCTCGGCGACGCTCCGCGAGAATTCCTCCTTCGTCTTCTCATGAGCCTCTATCTCGGCGTATTGCGCCTTCTTCACTGCCTCCAGTGCCTTCTCCATGCCACGTAAGGCTTCCTTCTCAGAAGCGAGGGACGACTGAAGGTCGCTTTCCCTTTTCTTCGCAGCCTCCGACTCCTTTAGCAGGAGAGCCTTCTCGGACGCCAGCCGATCCTCAGCCTCGGCAACGATCTTGTCACAAGCCAACCTTTTCACCTCCACTCGGTGAGTGAATGCCTCGAACGCTGCCAGCTGGGTCAGCAGCGACGAGTGGACCTCGTGAACAAGCCGACGCACGGGTTTGTTCAACGCGTCGGCCTTCACCTCGGCCGGAAGGGCCTGACGACCCCATTCCACCGGTTCCAGCTGGAATTGAGTTCGGGTCGTCGCCCAGGGCGCGGGGGGTGGAGACGACACCGACTGATGGGGACGCTTCGAGGGCCACTCGGCGGGAGGGGCGGGCGCTGAACCTTGTTCAGGAGCCGGAGCCGATGAGTCCGCAGGCACTTTAAGCTCGGCTTCCTGAGGACGCTTCTCGGAGTGGGAAGCCATCTTCTTCTCGCGTGAGAAGACCCGATTCTTGGCCCTCTTGGCGAGCGAGGGGCCCTTGCGCGCAGGCTTCGGAGAAGAACTTTTGTCGGCCATAGCTGCGGAAACACGAAGCATGTTAAAGTCAAGAAACAACAGGAAATTCAGGGAAACAACTATGAGGTAGGCAACCTTTTGTGCCCTCGTCGATTAGCTTGAACAGTTCCTCAGAGGGTTCGATCAGGCTGGGGTGTTCCACATCCTTCAAAAGCGCGATGTTCGAGAGCTCGGATGCACTAAGCCTCGGCGATCCAAACGCCTTGCTCCGGATGTCGACGACTGACCAGGTGGTCGGGAAGAACCACCCAGAGGGGCAATAGATGAAAACAAAAATCCTCTTCCAATCATGGACCGAGGATGGCAATCGCTTGAGGATTTGCCGACCGTTCCTCGCCGCAAAGTATAACCAGTCTCCAAACGGCTTAACGGAAAAAAGATAGAAGAAAAGGTGCAGGGTCGGAGGGACCCCCGCCGAATAGCAAAGGGTAAGGAAGCCGACAATAGTGCGCTAGGAATTCGGGGCCAGCTGCGAGGGGGCGGCTCCGAGCTCTAAAAGGAGGAAAACAACGAAGGGGTGGAAAGGGAAGCAGAGGCCAGCCTTAAGCGCCTCGGAGTAAACAGAAAAACCCCCCTTCATCACATGATGAGCCCTGAAACCCCGGTTGGCGAACATGACGGCGTCGGCTAGGAGAACGAACCTGCGGTGCTTTCGCATCCAGGCGAAGGTGTCGGAAGTGATCTCGCAGCGCGCCTCGGCTACATTGTCGGCCGCGCGGCGAGCACCGGAGGTATGGGCCGAGGGTACCCTTGGGATATATCCCCCGGGGAAAACTCTGAGGACGAAAGACTCCCCCACAGGACCCCACACTAGGGTATCGAGAATCTTGATCTTGGTTCCGAGATCCTCAGACTCGTGGTTAGAAGCATCATCGGAAGCATTGGGATTCTCACTAACAGACTTGCTATGGGAAGGAGCAGCCAACGAGTGACCCCCGGACGAGGAAGAAGTAGAAGAGCGACTCATCGCTTACATCAGAAGGAAGCAAACGAGGGAAGGCAATCCGCGAAGGCTGGAAGACGTCGGGTCGTCGGAGAACGTCGGAAGGCACGCGTGCGAGGTCGGGGGACAATTCAGCGATGACCCCCGGCTATTTATAAGGCCGCGAGGCTGCTTCCATCGGACGGTTCGGGACCCAGGGGCGGCCTAGATGCGGCCACCTGTCAGGAGCCCGACGGCCGGGCGCCGTTCACCCGGATCCCCAGCGCGCTTCGAATGCAGGCACTGCCATCATGAGCGCGGGAGCCAAGACAGTTATGTGACAGCCGTCGCCCCCGGGACTGACATAATGGCAGGAGATCGAGATCTCTATGATGGCAGGGGCAGAACGGCTCTGACATACGCATAGAAATCGGAAAGGCGACGCGCGCCTGCTTAGCTCCCATTGGCAGTTTGACAGGACGCATCGACAACCAGACAAATGGCTTCTCATCGAGCCGAGAACTCGTCTCGATAAGAACCCGGGGGACTAGTGATACCGCTCATCGCTATCCGACCTAGTTTCCGATAAAATAACCCGACCCGTTCGTGAGACGCTAACCCATACGCTGGCCGACAAAAATGATCGACGATCGTCGCCAACTCCCTGGCTGGCGACGAGGACCTCGTTGAGTGGAGCCGACCAGGTTGGCTGATGGCGACGAGGTTTCCAACTTTGATTGACCGACAACTTGGGCCGCTTGAGGGTTCCGACCTGGCTGGCCGAGAACATGGGTCGGCTGAGAGTTTCAAACAAGAAACTCACCCTCAGAAACCTACCAAGAAACTCCATCGGACCAGGCGTGCGATCCGGGTGCATCCGGTTGGCTCCAGTCTGAACTCGCCCATCGCGCCGGATGGATCCCGGAATCGCGACTGCTGGCGCCCAGCTATCGCTCGACCGTTTGGGAAGTTTCTTGTCACGACCAGGCTGGCAAGGGCCAGCTATGATTGATCCCGTGATGGTCGCGCTTGCCCCACACTACCCCGCTTGCTAAATATTACGACCCAAGAGGAGGACACGCCCTCCCGCCATTCCGAGAAATTCAAAATGCCGCGTCTGTATAAAAGACAGAGGCATCCCCTACAGGAGAGGTAGGCTATTCATAGCACAAGCTTTCTCTTTCTTTCACACAATTCCTTCTGCTGACTTGATCGTCGGAGTTTCCGGCCGCCGAGGAGTCTCAGTGGTTTTCTGCAGGTCAGAGTCGCCTCGCCGATGACATCGCGACGCCGTTGATCCCTCGGGGCCCACTCAGCTCGGCTCCGGTCGACTACTCATTGCTTGTGCAGCAACAAGAATCTTCCCCCAGCAGTAGGAACAGGTATCAGTGCCCCAAGAAGAGGAAACACCACCAGAGGAGTCCATACCAGGGACTCAGTATGATCTACTAAAGCACCTGGACAAGACTCTGGCCAGGATATCCATTCTAAAGTTGATCAAGAGATCAGTGGTGCACCAGGAAGCCCTCATGCATTATCTGCAAAAGGTTATGGTGAATGAAGATTTGCCAGTGAACCAGATCAGTGCAGTCTTGACTCCTAGGAGCTCACATCCGCCCATTGAGTTTCATGAAGATGAGTTAGCACCGGCAGAGTCTCAGCGGTACGCCCTATGCTTGACAGTCAACATCAATGGGGTCCGCATGTCTCAATGCTTAGTGGACTCCGGAGCGTCAATCAGTGTTGTGTCCTTGGACACATTAAATTTCTGTGGAGTAGCCTTACAGTCGGTCCGACCCTCTGCTATCATTGTCACGGCTTACGATAACACTAGTAGGCCGCCAAAAGGGGTCGTTGCTTTGAAGGTAGGATTAGGTTTGTCGGTCACGGAAATGGATTTCCACATTCTAGACATGGACCCGAGCTTCCGTATGATCCTGGGTAGGCCTTTCATTCAGGCACTTGGCGCCGTTATATCAACTGTCCATCAATGCCTCAAATTTCCTTACAAGGGGTGAGTCGTCAAGGTTGCCAGCAAACCTGCTATTGTGGAAGTGGACGCCATGACTGATAATTCAGTCCCTTCCATCTGGCCAAGCAATCAGCCACTGATGTCTGTCCTAGACAAACAAAGCATGTATCCAGGCCCGATCAGGTCATCTGTTAATGCTGCTGAGAGGAGCAAGATCATCACCAAGAAGGGCTGGCACATTATGTAACGTCGCGCATTTTTTGGATCCTCGTGGATCCCTGCTTAGCGGGTTTGGTGGCCAGTGTGTGGCCCATTAGCGTGTGTTTCAGGTGTTTACACAGGTTTTCAGGGCTTAGTGGGCCGACCGTTTGGGTCCGCAGCACCTGTTGGTTCACTAGTTGTGAACGCGACGGGGGTGTGTGTCGCGCTCAGGTCGCGACAGCCCTGGTGGTCGCGTTCACGTTGCCGCTATTTTGGGTTGTCGTCCGCATGTGCACCGCATGTCGCACGCTGGGCGGCCATACTGACATCAACAGTGGGAAGGCAATGCCCTAGTCCGTCGCGACAAGGTCGCGACAGGTCGCGACGGGGAGGTACGTCGTGATCCCAATCGCTGTGCATTTTTAAAGAGGGTTGGCCGGACAGAGCTGTGGCAAGCTCTGCTCGGCCAGGGGCGGTGGTGTCTCGGGCGATTCGGCGTGTTGGGTTGAGTGTAATTTCATATCATTTCCCCTCTTATTTTGATGATGACAAATGTGATTTGAATGCAAATTAATTGAAACATGATAAACACATTTCACCTGAAATACATATTCAAAAAGCATGTTTCAAAGCACACTTATCATTTGTACTCATAATAAAATATTTTACTAATGATATAAGTGTTTAATTTTCAGGTACAAAGACTTTTTGCAAAGATGGTGTCGACACACCCCACAATGGTGTCGACACAACACCTCAGACTCAAAGGCAAAAAGCTGAAGAAATGCTAAGACTGTGTCGACACTAGTCAAAAAGCAGGTCGACACGAGTTGCAGATTTCAGGAATTAGTCTACCCAGGTCGACACAGGATGAGGGCAGGTCGACACTGGACCTCGTTCCCAGAACAGCCTGTTTTCAGAATTGGGACAGCAGGTCGACACCACCACCAGAGCAGGTCGACACTGGATCAATTCCCAGAACAGTCTGTCTGCAGAATGGGACAGCAGGTCGACGCAAGATGAGAGCAGGTCGACACTGGACCTGTTCCCAGAACAGCCTGTTTTCAAGTTTGGGACAGTGTGTCGACACCACCACCAGGGCAGGTCGACACACTACGGAAAATTCCAACTTAAGATGGATGATTGCCACGTGTCATCCTAGGGCGATGGTGTATCAACCTAGGATCGTGTGCCCTTGTACCTAAAGGGTATCTTTGGAATCTTTTGGGTATAAAAGGCCCCCAATTGGCCATCCATCACATCAAGAGACCCAACGAACTCTTGGAGCCTCCAGAAAGTTCCCTTTGGCGGCGAGAAGAGTTCATCTCCCTCCTCTGCTCTCCTGGTGTCTTCTGAAGACCAATTCTCATCAATTCGATTGTGAGAATTGGAGTGTGATCGTTGAAGAAGCATTTGAAGCGCCTCAAGGAAGCAGATCAAGTAGAAGCATCCGTTGGAGAAGATTTCAAGGAAGATCCCCAAGTTCAAAAGTGCAGAGCATCGCTTGGGACTTCAAGAATCCAAGCCTCTTCCCAATCTGAGCTTCTACAAGGGAGTACACTGAAGAACAAAGTCTTTTCATACAATCCTCATTGTACTTTTGTTCTTCTGAGACATTTTGAGATTGTGCAAGTGCTTCTGCATAATTCTCATGAATGTTCTCATGTTCGACATGATCTGCTGCTAGAAGATCTATGTCTTGTGTTGGTGTCTAGCAAAGTTGTTTGTGAGCCATTGTGCTCAGTTTGAGTCGTCGAACTCAAGTGTTTGTTGAGCAGTCTTGCTCAGGGATCTAGAGTAGTCTTACTCTAGAGTTGTGTGAGTTGTTAACTCAGGTGTTGGAGTTGTCTGGCTCCAGTGGGTGTGTTACCCAGGTTGTTTAGTGAATCCTCACTGGGTGTGAGGGGTGGATGTAGGAATCACATGGGTGATTTCCGAACCACCTAAAAATCTCTGTGCACTTGTCTATTTGTGGTTTGATTCTATTATCCGTTAGATGCTTGCATAGGATCGTTTAAGATTCACTTAATCAACTGGTTTCTCATCTATTTTATCAACTCACTTAACATCTCATCAGATCTGTGTTTTTCACTGTTAAAATTGCCTCTGATTCTCAAAGTATTTTTAAATTGCTTAAGCTTCCGCATAGAGTGGCATAGATCTATTCATCCCCCCCCTTCTAGATCTTATCCACCCTTTTCCTCGATCCTTCAATTGGTATCAGAGCGGGTTTACACTTGATCTGATTTGATTTGAGCAGTTTTTGAGTATTGTGTGTCTGATTGCTTGATTGTTTGCTTGCTTGCTGAGTATTCTTTCTGTGCTTTCTTCTTAAGTCAATGGATTCCAAAGGTTTCATAGCTGAGGGGCATTCCATAAATAGGCCACCATTCTTTAATGGAACGGACTATTCATACTGGAAAAATAGAATGCAAGTCTTTCTAAGAGCCCAGAACTATGAAATTTGGAAAGTGGTTGAGGTTGGTCCCTATGAAAACCAGGGAGAGGAAGAAACCTGGACTAGGGAACAAATAAGAAAAGCCACATTGAATTATAGTGCCATGAACATGATTCAATGTGCTGTTCATCCCAAAGAGTATTCGAGAATCTCAATGTGCAAATCTGCCAAAGAGATGTGGGATAAACTCGAATTACTTTATGAGGGAACATCACAAGTGAAGGAAACTAAGGCAAATATTCTTGTTTCAGAATATGAATTGTTTATGATGAAGTCTAATGAAACAATTTCTGAAATGTTTGCCAGGTTCATGGTTATTGTCAATGGACTCAAGGCCTTAGGTAAGGACTACACAGATGCAGACTTGGTAAGGAAAATCTTACGTTCACTCTCTTCTATTTGGCACACAAAGGCCACTGTCATTGAAGATTCTAAAGATTTGTCCAAAATTTCTTTGGATGAATTGATAGGATCCTTAATGACATATGAAATCAATTTGAAAAGAAATGAAGAACACATAATTAAGACCAAGCCAATGGCACTTAAGGCCTCTTCAAGTAACAAAGACAAAAGTCAGGAAAAGACAAGTTCTGAGGAGTCTGAGTCAAATGAGGATGAAATTGCCCTCATGACCAGGCAATTCAGAAAATTCTTGAAATATAGAAAAGGAAAAATGTCTGGGAAAAAGAAGTTTTCCTCAGGTAAAAGAAACACTTCCTCTTCTAATTTCAACAAGAATAAAAAATCTGACGAAACTGTCATTTGTTACAGGTGTAATAAGCCAGGACACATGAAGGGAGAGTGTCCTGAGAACAAGAAAGAAAAGCACAAGAAGTTCCAGAAGTTCAAGAAGCCAAAGGCCATGGTAGCCACTTGGTCTGATGAAGATTCAAGTGAAGAAGAAGAAGACAAAAAATCCTCAAGCTCTGAGAGTGAGGAAATCTGCTTCATGGCCAACAACTCTGAAGAAAAGGTAAGCACTTCTTTTGAAGATTTCACTGTTGAAGATTGGCAGGATGTTTATGCTGAACTAGTTGAAAAATATTCTGAAATGAGAAAAGAAAACAAACACATCAAAAAGAAAATTGAAAACCTTTATCATAACCAATCTTCAAACAACAGAATTTGTGAGCTAGAAAATGAGATAACAGAATTAAATGAAGAAAAAGAAAATCTCATGAACCTAATTGATGATCTAAAGCTTGCCTCTCAAAAGGCCACCCAAGAATTCAAAGACTTATCTGAAAAGCTGGAAATGGAAAAACAAGAAAAACAACAAAAGATTGAAGAAATTAAAACTCTTCAAAACCAGCTAAAAGAAAGGGATGAAGTTATCCAAACCTTCACAAAAGGTAAAGATAACTTGGAGGCACTGCTAGGAACAAACATGACAACAACTTCTCATGGATTAGGATTCAACAAACAAAAACCAAAGAAAGACAAATCTGGTGAGAAAAAGGGCAAAGCACCATTAATTAAATTTGTCAAAGGTCCTAATCTTGAGAACACAGAAATCAAGCAAACATCAGACAAAACATCAAACAAAACACAAAACAAATCAAAAACTCAAAAACAAAAGAAGACAACCAGGTCGACACAGTCTCCTGACAGGTCGACACCAGTCCACAAGAAGAAGGCTTCTGTGGTTGCTGTGTCGACACCAGTCATGGAGAGGTCGACCTGCTCAACATCAACAGCTACAAACAACTCAATCAAAAATTCAAATAAAAATTTGAAAAACAAGAAAAAGTCAAAGGAAATCATTTATAAAGAACCTTGGACCTCCAAGAAAGCATTTCAAGATGATTGGACCAATCCTTGGAGCCAATGGTATGACAACCCTTGTTGGTATCATCCACAATTCTTTCCCCCAAACCTTTTGATGTACCAACAAAATCCATGGATTCCACCTCCTCATCTGAATTCCTATGCTCAAATGAAAAACTCCCCTCCCACTAAAAACAAAAATATTGGTGCTTTCATTCCTAAGGAAAAGAACAAACAGAAAAAGACTGAAAACACCAATGAAACAAAACAAAAATAAAAAACAAGTCAAATTTGGGTGAGAAAAGATTTACTAACAATGTTCAAACATTCTGATGGTCCCAACTCTGTTTGGGTACCAAAATCTTCTCTCCACTGATCTATTTTGCAGGAAGGTCGTGCACCCAACACCAATGTGTGGTTTCTTGACAGTGGGTGTTCACGACACATGACGGGAGACAGAGCCAAATTCTCATTCCTGATTGAAAAGGAGGGAGGGTCAGTGACTTTTGGAGGTAAAAATAAAGGAAAGATCATAGGATCTGGTAAGGTTGGTCAAACTTCCTCAAACTCTGTAGATAATGTTTTACTAGTTGATGGTCTTGATTATAATTTGCTCAGTATCAGCCAACTATGTGACAAAGGTCACAAAGTTGTGTTTGAATCTGATTTCTGTAAGATAATTGACTCATCAACTGATAAAATCAAATTTTTTGGAAAAAGGGAAAACAATGTCTACATGATCAACCTAAATAAAAACTTTTCTGAAAATCTTTGCTTTGTTGCAAATAAAGATGAAATTGCATGGACTTGGCACAAAAGACTTGGCCATGCAAGTTTCAGAACAATGAATAAGTTGTTAAGATTGAATTTGGTTAAGGGTCTTCCTGAATCCTTCTCTAAAGTTGAAAATCAAGTTTGTGGGATCTGTGCTAAAGGAAAACAAACAAGAAAATCTTTTAAAAACTTCAATGAGGTACTCACATCTAAGCCACTAGAATTACTTCACATGGACCTTTTTGGCCCTACAAGAATTCTAAGTCTAAGTGGCAAAAGATATGGGTTTGTAATCATTGATGATTTTACTAGATTTACTTGGGTTATTTTTCTGTCCCACAAAAGTGATACTTGTCTTGAATTCAGGAACTTCTGTACCACTGTCTTAACAACTTATCCATATAAAATCAAAAATATTTTGACTGATCATGGGGGTGAATTTGAGAACACATCCTTTTCTGATTTATGTGCTGAATTTCAAATATTCCACAAGTTTTCTTCACCAAGAACTCCAGAACAAAATGGAGTTGTGGAAAGAAAGAATAGAACTCTTGTGGAAATGGCTAGATCCATGCTCTTAGGAAGTAATTTGCCCAAATCCTTTTGGGCTGAAGCTGTAAACACAGCCAATCACATTCTAAATAGAGCATTGATCAGACCAAAAATCAGCAAAACCCCCTATGAATTATTGAAAAACAAAAAGCCAACTGTATCTTATTTTAAAACTTTTGGGTGCAAATGCTTTGTACACAATAATAACAAAGAAAACCTTGACAAATTTGATGCTAAAAGTCAGGAAGCTATCTTCCTTGGCTATTCTGAGGTGTCAAGGGCTTTCAAAGTGTACATTCTTAAATCTAAAACTGTTGAAGAATCTCCACATGTTATCTTTGATGAAAATTCCTTTTCAACTGATAATTCTAAATCTTGCAGGGAAAGACAAGACACTGAAGAGGATGAATTTGTTGTGGACTCTTCACCAACTGTTGAGGAGTTTGAAAACATTGAAGAGAACCTGAACACCCCATCTTCAAGTGGTTCAGGTAATATTGTCCCAGAAGTGGGTACTTCTCAACAGGTAATTTCTGAACATAGATTTCTGAAAGATCACCCATTAGACAATGTGGTTGGCAATGTAAATGATAGAGTTAGGACTAGATCTTCATTCCTGCATGATATTGAAGAAGACCCACTAGCTCTAATTTCCCAAATTGAACCAAAGTCAATTGATGAAGCCTTATCAAGTTCTGATTGGATTAATGCCATGCATGATGAACTTCATCAATTTGAAAGAAATCAAGTATGGGAATTAGTACCTAGACCTAGTGACCAAACAGTCATTGGCACTAGATGGGTTTTCAGAAATAAGTTGAATGAAAATGGTCAAGTCATTAGAAATAAAGCTAGGCTAGTTGCAAAGGGGTACAATCAAGAATTTGGAATTGATTTTGAAGAATCATATGCCCCTGTAGCTAGACTAGAAGCAGTTAGAATTTTCCTTGCTTTTGCATCCTCCATGAATTTCAAAGTTTATCAAATGGATGTCAAAAGTGCATTTTTAAATGGATATATTAAGGAAAATGTTTTTGTTGAACAACCTCCTGGATTTGAAAATGAAAAACATCCTAACCATGTTTTCAAGCTTAATAAGGCTCTCTATGGTCTTAAGCAAGCTCCAAGAGCTTGGTATGACCGTTTGAGTACCTTTTTACTTGAAAAAGGATATTCTAGAGGAAATGTTGATCAGACCTTGTTCACAAAAATAATCAAAAATCAAATAATTGTGGTCCAAATTTATGTTGATGACATAATATTTGGCTCCACCAATAAAGGGCTATGCACTGAATTTTCAAATCAAATGAAGAATGAATTTGAAATGAGTTTAATGGGAGATTTAACATTTTTCTTGGGATTGCAGGTTAACCAAACATCTGAAGGGATCTTCATCAGTCAAGCCAAGTATGTCAAGGAACTTCTCAAAAGGTTTGACTTTCAGAACCTCAAGCATTCAAGCACACCTATTGCTATAAATGCTAAGCTAGAAGAAGACTCAAATGGTAAGTCAGTAGACCCAAAGACCTACAGAGGTATGATTGGCTCTCTACTCTATCTTACAACTTCTAGACCAGATATTCAGTTTAGTGTGTGTTTGTGTGCTAGATTTCAGTCTAATCCTAAGGAAAGTCACATGTTAGCTGTTAAGAGAATTTTCAAATATCTTGTTGGAACATGTGATTTAGGAATTTGGTATCCTGCTAATTGCAAGCTAGATTTGATTGCCTATTGTGATGCTGACTATGCTGGGTGTAAATTAGATAGAAAAAGCACAAGTGGCTTGTGTTTATTCCTAGGTGGGTGCCTTATTTCTTGGGCTTCCAAGAAGCAACATTCAGTTGCACTGTCAACTGCAGAGGCTGAATATGTTGCAGCAGGTAGATGTGGAACTCAGATTCTCTGGGTGAAACATCAACTTCTCGATTACAACCAAGATTTAGGTTGTGTACCCATCCTATGTGATAACACAAGTGCAATAAATCTGTCTAAGAACCCCATTCAGCATTCTAGAACCAAGCATATTGAGATTAGGCATCATTTCTTGAGAGATGAGGTTGCAAAGAAGTCCTTTGAACTCCATTTCATTGAAACTGAAAAACAAGTTGCAGACATTTTCACCAAACCCCTTCCTGAAAACAGATTTTCATCCTTGAGGAGAGAACTTGGTCTTTGTAAATGTCCACATTCTTGATCTCTCTTTAAGTTTGGGTTGAGTGTTATGCACTGTTTAAGGGGGAGTTCTTTTCATATCATAACCCTTTGCTTCCTTCAGTCACATTGTCCATATCTCTCTCAATTCCACTTCCATTTCCTTTGGACAATAAATTCTTCAACTCTTATTGTGTTGAAATTTCTTGGTATATCAAATGGTGACTTGGAGAAGGACAGGTTATGCTTGTCTGGACACTTTCACTATGCGAGAGTATATGTCTCCGCCAAGTACTAAGAAATGAATATGCAATTGCTGAGGGGGAGCTTTTATTGTTAAAAGAAAATTATCTTTCTTGATTTCAAAAAACTTGCATCTCTTTATTTTGATAGAAAATGATTGAAATCATCATCTCAGGGGGAGCTAGAAAATTCAAGTCATGACTTTTGCAAAATTCATAACTTTTCTTGCATTTCATCAATTTCCTGCATGATGTCATCATTCAGATATCTACAGTCTCCAAATGATCCTTTGAGTGATCTATCATATTTTTTACTAATCAACTGTCAACTATATTTTTCAACCCACAGAAACTCAGAACTCTTCCAAGATTGAAAACAACTTGTGTCTTGAAATTAAAACAACTCTTTGTTTGCAACTGATGTTGGATAAAATTGATTTCTATCTTACAAAACTCTCAAAATTTGAAAATTCAACAGAGCAATGACATTTGTGCTGAGAAACTGCACACCTTCACAATGAATGAAGTGCCATGCATGTCATGAGGCACTAATGTTATCTCTGTTCAAAGGGGATAAAAAAATCAAAAATAAATTCAAAATACAGCAAAAATGTGTTATACTTTTTGATAATGACTGAGTAACTGGAAATATTGGCGTCTACAAAACGTATATTTTCATGTCAAAAGGTCATTATTTACCCCTTTGAGACTTGACAATGAATAAATCCTAAGTATCCAGGGACTATGGTGTGTAAAAAGCACTAGTACTTGAGTGAAAAAGATTTATATCATTTGATAGTCTGTTACAAAAACAAAATATGTGTGTTAATGGAGTTTTGTTTAGAAAGAATCATTTTCATTTATCATCAAGTTGTTCTTTAAGATTGTGTTTTATTTTCAAAACAATTGCATTCAGTCTAGAGGATATCTTTATTTCTTTAACGTTGAGAAATATGGTAGCTTATAGTTGATTGTTAGATATATTATATCCCTCAAATCATCATTTCAGTGACTCAAGTCTTTGAATGCTCATATCCTATTGGAAATTGTTTAAAACTTGAATTGTGATGAATTTTTTGCAAAATATAGCAAATGAATTTTTAAGTCTCTTAAAAATCCTTGAAATGACTATTTCTCTCATTGATTATCTTTTAAAGAAGTCCCAAAATTTCTCAAATTTTCTTCTCACAAAAATTCAATTTTTCTTCAAAGGCCAGGTCGACACCACACCTATCCCGTGTCGACACACACCCTAGGTCAGGTCGACACTACAGTCTTCCAGTGTCGACACTGCACCCTTGCCAGACCTTTTAAATCGTGGGTTCCGGTTAGCCCTTGTTGTTCCTGCGGGGTATTGCACCACTGCAAACCCTTTTTTAGGCATCAGGTCGACCCGACGGTCTTTTTCTCTCATTTCCGGCAAGAAATTCCACATCTTCTCTCTCAATCACATACCTTTCTCAATCATCTCTCTTCTCCTTCATCAACTCCCGATTCCACTCCATCCTTGCAACCATGGTGAGAAAAATGGGTCCTCGCCGTGGAGCAAGATCTCAGGCCTCATCTAGGCCAGTTCCGGCAGAGGATGATGTTCCTCAATTCGAAAGAAGAACCAAAAGGCGCAATGACCCTGCAGAGCAACCAGGGTCCTCCTCTGCACCTCAGCCAACAGCCAAGAGAGGTAGACCCTCTTCTTCGGGCAGAGGTAGGGTTTCTAGACCTGAGAATCCGGGCTCCTCTTCTGGAGATTCTACAGAGTCATCATCTTCGTCTGAGTCTTCCAAGTCTCAAGACACCATTAGTGAAGCCAAGATAATTCTGAAGCCCAGAATAGTGGATTTGATAGATATTCAGCTAGCAAATACCTTTCCAGAAATTCAGACCTACTTCTCTTTTCAGTCTTGGTTACTCTTTATTTCTGAATTTCAAATTATCTATCCAAGACTTGTTAGGGAATTCTACAAGAACTTGAAATGCACAGATGAAGGGTGTCAGTCAAAGGTTAAGGGGATTGCTATTGACTTGCCCACAGACATAGCTGCCTCAATTTTCAAAATACCAGATGAAGGGGCAGATTATCATAATTTCGAATTTGATCTTCATGAAGCTTATACCATCATGACAGGCCTTCCTGCTGATAAATCTGATCCCAAACAAACCTTTGTCACCAAATTCAACACAAACACATTTCCCCTGTGTTGAGGGTTATCCACCATATGTTGACCACAATCATTACCCCTCAAGGTGGTGGAAGGGACAGGCTAACAGATATACAGAGGTTCATTCTCTATTGCATGGTAAAAGACATCAAAATCAATCTCCATGTAATATTGTATCAAATTATATCTGAAACAACCAGGAAAGACCTCAAGAGATCTCTTCCATATGCTGCACACCTGACTTCAGTGTTCCAGCACTTTGGTGTGCCTTTAGATAATGAGAAATCCCAGTCTATCCCTAAATCCAACATCTACACCTTTAAGAATATTCAGAAATTCATGGGATTTAGACTGGAGGGTACTCAAGTTAGGAGAGGGCCAGTTGTAGTTGAGGCCCCTCAAGCTCAAGAGGAACAGCCTCAAGGTCAAGGGGACCAGCCCCAGGGTGAAGAGGAACAGCCTCAAGGTCAAGGGGACCAGCCCCAGGGTCAAGAGGAACAGCCTCAAGCTCAAGGGGACCAGCCCCAAGGTCAAGAGGATCAGCCTCCTTTGAATGAGGATCAGCCTCAAGTCTCAACTGAAGGTGACATTCCATTTCATGCCCCACTCTCACCTCAGTTTCAACATTTCTCTCCACAACCCACATTTCAAGCATCCACATCCTCTGGTGGACCTTCTGTTCCACCAGAGTTGTTCTCCTTTTTAAATGACAAATTTGAAACCTTGAACACCTCTATTCAAACCATGTCACAAGCTTTTGAGTTGAGGATTCAACGGTTGGAGAACACTGTGTCTGCCAAGTTCATAGAGCAAAAAGCTGCCTCAGACTATGCAGCTCAAAGATTCAACAGATTAATTGGTACAATGGCAGATGCTTCAATTCAGCTGAAGGAGCACCAGCAAAAGTTGGAGACAGTTCTTCAGGGAATTTTGGCAAATTCCCAAGCTGATGTCTTCAACACCAAGCAGACATTACATGAGATCACCAGCACTAGACTGTCTTTTGCTCATTTCGTGGATGATTTGGAGAGCATGAGGAATTTCAATGCACACATTGACAACCAAATCACTGATTTGACAAAGGAATTCAAGATCATGCAAAGGCCTGGTTGGTCAGCTGGATCATCTTCCTCTTCACAACCCATATCAGCTGATCTAGCCAGAATTCAAGCTACTTTGATAGAAAATTCAGATAGAATGGAACATTTCTTGCACACAAAACTCACAACCATTCAAGATCAAATCAAGTCCAGCTTGACTTTCATGGAGAAAAGACTGTCAGACATTGAGCAAATCTTACTTCCTCCTCCTCCACCTTCTTCATAATGTATATTTTTTGATGATGTCAAAGGGGAGAAGAAAGAAAGAGAACAAGAAATGATTGTAATACTTTTGGAAAGATTGTAATGTTTCTCTTGAATGAAATGAAATGCTTTTTGCTTAGCTTGAATGAATTTCTCATTTGTGTCTTCAATTCAATGTGATTGAAAATTGTTATGTGAATGTGAATGTATGAATGCTTGTCAAGTTGCTTGACCTTCTCTATGCACAAGCAACTAACTTACTTCAAGTAACATTGTACTTGTGAAGTACAACCATCAATTGTGACTGAGTTTTTATTTAAAGGTCTTTGACAAGCATGAACACAAAAAGAAAAATAAGGACTTTGAATAACCAAAAATTGCTTAAAATCACATCTCATCAAAACCTCATTGTCATATGGATTTAATGTTGCCATCATCAAAAAGGGGGAGATTGTTGGGTTGAGTGTAATTTCATATCATTTCCCCTCTTATTTTGATGATGACAAATGTGATTTGAATGCAAATTAATTGAAACATGATAAACACATTTCACCTGAAATACATATTCAAAAAGCATGTTTCAAAGCACACTTATCATTTGTACTCATAATAAAATATTTTACTAATGATATAAGTGTTTAATTTTCAGGTACAAAGACTTTTTGCAAAGATGGTGTCGACACACCCCACAATGGTGTCGACACAACACCTCAGACTCAAAGGCAAAAAGCTGAAGAAATGCTAAGACTGTGTCGACACTAGTCAAAAAGCAGGTCGACACGAGTTGCAGATTCCAGGAATTAGTCTACCCAGGTCGACACAGGATGAGGGCAGGTCGACACTGGACCTCGTTCCCAGAACAGCCTGTTTTCAGAATTGGGACAGCAGGTCGACACCACCACCAGAGCAGGTCGACACTGGATCAATTCCCAGAACAGTCTGTTTGCAGAATGGGACAGCAGGTCGACGCAAGATGAGAGCAGGTCGACACTGGACCTCGTTCCCAGAACAGCCTGTTTTCAGGTTTGGGACAGTGTGTCGACACCACCACCAGGGCAGGTCGACACACTACGGAAAAATACCAACTTAAGATGGATGATTGCCACGTGTCATCCTAGGGCGATGGTGTATCAACCTAGGATCGTGTGCCCTTGTACCTAAAGGGTATCTTTGGAATCTTTTGGGTATAAAAGGCCCCCAATTGGCCATCCATCACATCAAGAGACCCAACGAACTCTTGGAGCCTCCAGAAAGTTCCCTTTGGCGGCGAGAAGAGTTCATCTCCCTCCTCTGCTCTCCTGGTGTCTTCTGAAGACCAATTCTCATCAATTCGATTGTGAGAATTGGAGTGTGATCGTTGAAGAAGCATTTGAAGCGCCTCAAGGAAGCAGATCAAGTAGAAGCATCTGTTGGAGAAGATTTCAAGGAAGATCCCCAAGTTCAAAAGTGCAGAGCATCGCTTGGGACTTCAAGAATCCAAGCTTCTTCCCAATCTGAGCTTCTACAAGGGAGTACACTGAAGAACAAAGTCTTTTCATACAATCCTCATTGTACTTTTGTTCTTCTGAGACATTTTGAGATTGTGCAAGTGCTTCTGCATAATTCTCATGAATGTTCTCATGTTCGACATGATCTGCTGCTAGAAGATCTATGTCTTGTGTTGGTGTCTAGCAAAGTTGTTTGTGAGCCATTGTGCTCAGTTTGAGTCGTCGAACTCAAGTGTTTGTTGAGCAGTCTTGCTCAGGGATCTAGAGTAGTCTTACTCTAGAGTTGTGTGAGTTGTAAACTCAGGTGTTGGAGTTGTCTGGCTCCAGTGGGTGTGTTACCCAGGTTGTTTAGTGAATCCTCACTGGGTGTGAGGGGTGGATGTAGGAATCACATGGGTGATTTCCGAACCACCTAAAAATCTCTGTGCACTTGTCTATTTGTGGTTTGATTCTATTATCCGTTAGATGCTTGCATAGGATCGTTTAAGATTCACTTAATCAACTGGTTTCTCATCTACTTTATCAACTCACTTAACATCTCATCAGATCTGTGTTTTTCACTGTTAAAAATTGCCTCTGATTCTCAAAGTATTTTTAAATTGCTTAAGCTTCCGCATAGAGTGGCATAGATCTATTCATCCCCCCCTTCTAGATCTTATCCACCCTTTTCCTCGATCCTTCACGGCGTTCTGGTGAGGTTTTCGACGTGTTCGCGCCACGAGGACGTCCTATGGAGCGAGGGAAACGCCAGGAGTTCGTGTTCTTCTCAGAGGTAGGGAGATCCCATCTCGTTTTGATGCATGGATTGTGTGTGTGGTGTGTTTGATGCGTTTTTCATCTTTTAAACAATAGATATCATGCTAGGGCAATCATTAAAGCATGAAAAATGTGAATTAAGCATGGTTTGTATGGTGTGGGGTGGTAATCTGGAGAGAGGTTCTGGATTAGGGTTTCTGCCTGAGAAGGCAACAGAACCCCCTGTCGCGACAAGCTCGCGACAGGCCGACCCATCGCGTTAGGGTTTCTAATGCAACACTTTGGGGTGTCTCGATCTAAAAGTGACAGACCCTTCTGTCGCGACTCAGTCGCGACAGTATAACCCATCGCGTTAGGGTTTGCTAACGCGACACATCGGGGCGTCGCAATCAGAAGGTGACACTGTCCCCTGTCACGACCACAGTCGAGTGGCTTGTGGTGTTTTTTTTAACGGTACGATTATCTAATTATCGCTTAAATATTGTGCATGGCAATGCTAGTGGTGCATTGGTACTTGTCGCACTTGTGAAGTGTGTTGTTTACGTGTTGCTTACATAGTAAGGGTGGTGCTCACGAAGTGAGCATGTTTTTACGTGGTTGGCATGTTATGCACACAATTAGTGTGTATTACACGTGGTGTTTACATGGTTTGAGTGTCATGCATGTATGTGCATGGCTAGTGGCTCGATGTTATGATTATTGTAATATAACTTGTATAATTACATTGAGGAGATTGGGCAGTGAAGACATATGTGGACCTAGCCATGGTTTATTGTTGTCTTTTGAAGAATACTGTAATGATTTATGTGCTAAGTAGTGTGTGTTGCCATAAAGGTCACAGAGCGACAAATGATAGGCAAGGTTGTGTTGCGTTGCGTTGTTGTGATCCAAGTGTGTACTAGTGTGAGATGGTTTGGAGGTCACATGATGACCGGTAACGAGCCAATTATGTTTAGTGTATTATGATATAAGTTTCACCGAGGTGTTAAGTGATTGACATGGTTTGTGTGTTAGCCGAGTGTGGTGGTCCGGCGCCTGTTCCGGAATACCTCTGTAGTCAGGTACCCCAGGTTCTGTGTGAGCCAGGCACGTGTGTTTGTTGTGCTCGGAGTTTGTCCTGGTACTCGTGTTGTACCGTCGAGGTCTGTTTCGTCTGTCCTGGACACCCTCACTCCTGTGTTTGAGTTGTACATCCGGCTGAGGGAAGGACGACAGAGGGAAGCGACTTGTGTTTGTGGGTGTGCAGTCACTTGTAGCGTACTCGTAGTTGGGGGTACGGACACCAGTAGTCGACACTGGTCCCCAGCTATTCCTGTTTTCCAGTGCCTCACTTTAGGGAGCTTAGGCCAGAGTCCCTAAAGGTGCCAGGCATGGGCCTGCAGTTGTGTGTGGTCTGCAGGTGTGGTGTTGGTTGGTCTCCACTATTCTTTGGCTTGTGCTTGTGGAGCGGCAGTTGGACCTTTCATCCATGACTGTGAGACTGAGAGGTAGTTCTCGTGTTGTGTTGTCCAGTTGGATATTGGCGTCATGAACCAGTAGTCTGTTCCCATGTAGTTGCGTCGTTCCTTTCCGACTCGTGCTTTGCCACTGGTGGTGGCTTGTGTGTGACTCGTTGGTTGTGGTTTTACCCGTTGAGGTGTGCCCTGGTGTTGGCACAATTGTAGTTATAGTTTGACACAAGTGGTGTGCCCCGTCGTTGGCACAGTTTTACCAAGGTTTTTCCCGTGGTGGAGTGCCTTGTGATGGCACTGGTTTTGTTATGGTTTTCGTGGTGGTACCTCGTGGTGGTAGGTACCTGTACCCTGAGTGGGTACCTGTTTCTTGTGGTACGTTGTGTACCAACCTTTCAAGTGTTGCGATGAACCGGTGTTTTTATGGAGGTCATGAGGTGTGTCCTTCCACACGTGCTATTTGGAGTACGTTTCCGATTGTAGTTCCAGTGTGTATTGGACTTGGCATGTTGATGCCAGCTCGGTTACCCTGCATGGGTAGTTTGCCTGTGAGGCTTGCAACCGAGGCATTGGTTTGCCTGTGAGACTTGGAGCCTAGGCAGTGGTCTGCCAATGAGGCTTGAGGTTGAGGTATTACCAGTGGTTGGGCGGACTAGTAGTGTTGTGCTAGTCTTGTTGTTACCACTTACTTTCAGAGGTTTACATTGATGTGTTTGTGTTAATTGTTGATTAACTGCGATTTAAGTAAATAGGATGTGGTTTGGCTATTTGTGTGGCCAGTGAGACCCTTTGAGGTTGAGGTCTCTTGTGTTTAGTTATTGTGGTGGCTTTGGGTGGTTCCCTACTGAGCCTGTGACCTGTTGAGGCTCACTCCCCTACAGTTCTTTTCAGGGCTTGCCATTTGTGTGGCTTGCAGCGACATTGTGACAGACTTGTACCACCAACAGTAGTTTAGTTGAATTGTGTGAGTTTGTGCTCCCTCGAGGTATGCCCCATGTAGTTGTACTTTTTAATTGGACATGTAATAATGTAATGGGACAGTTGTACTAATATGTGAACAGATATGAACACATGTACTTTCTTGTGTCTTATACTGTTGTGGTTTGTCTTTTATATTCTTACTAGACACGTGTGTGAGATATCTCTTGTGAGACTTCGGTCCGTTCGCGGGAGACAGATCTGGATATGGAGCCTTATTAGGCATAAATATCCAGGGCCCTTACAGTTGGTATCAGAGCAATGGTCCAGTTAAAATATGAAAAGACATTGAAAGTACAATGTCCCAATACATGGATTAATGTCCACTGCTCATAGTATGTCTGCGGTTTGTGTTGGTTAAAGTGGTATTTGTAATCACGGGATTTGTATCCCCTTTTAAATTGATTGCGAATATGTAAGGGATTAGGAACTGACCGTGATCGCCACCAATGCAGTCGCCTCTTGATGTTCAGATGGAGGGCTGACTACGTTGGAAAGGAAAAGTGAAGAGGAAGGCGTACCTGATAATGCGACAGGATGGGCGTCGCGATGCTTTCATGTGAACGCGACGTAGGCAATGGCGCCTTCTTGATCGCGACACAGTAGTCGTTGCCTTCCTCTTCAGTGGATGGAGACTTGGGTTCTTTGTCTTTCTGCTCCTCAGCTGGCCGAGGGGCAAGAGCCTCACGTTGCTCTGACCTTCAAACACCTTCCAAAGTGATTTAAACAAGATAAACACCCATTAGAACTCGTGTGTATGAGATATATTCAATGAAAAGCTTGAAAACATGAACTATAATGGAGGGAACTCACGAGATTGGGGCTTTTAACCCTTGTGGGTGTTAACGATGGGTGTGTGTGTCGTGATCTAATGCTAAACTATGAAGAAAACAAGACTATGCAAGCAAGAATTGAAAGAAATAATGGGGAAAAGGGGAGAAGAATTGTGTAGCCGATGGGAAACGCCCTGGAGGGCTCTTGCTGATCGTCTGGAGGGAGAACTCTCTTCGTGGAAGATGAAGCTCTCTTGCTCAGCGAACTAATGACTCTGGCCTTGCCCAAAAAGATGCAGAGACGAGGTACTTATGGGTGATTATTCCCAACTCGGGTCTGAGAGGAATAATGGGAAGTAGTCCGACTCTGGGTAAGTATGGCTGTGCAAGGGCTATTGGAACTCGGAAAGGGACATGTTAGGAAGGTCTCCTCTGAATTTGAGAGGATTTGGACGTGATTTGGACGTCCAAAACATGCAATTACCATCTTTGGTATGTGTCCAAGTTGGCTTCGGATTGAGTTTCCTGTTTAAGGTCCTGAAAGCGACAGCCTCCTGGTCGCTTTCCTGAATGCGACTCCTCGATATGTCGCCTTCCTCATATAGAAGGTGACTTAAGTCATTTTCTATTTTCTGAGGATTTAAAATATGAAATTATGATGGTGACATAGGGGCTGTCGTTTTCAGGAAGGCGACCTAGGGCCTGTCGCCTTCTAGTCTTTTCTGCATTTTGGCATGTAATGTGTCCAATCAACCATGCACAGCCTTCGGGATGAAATATCGGATTTTATACTCAGAGAGCTATAATGAGAGAGATTGATTTGACCAGGAAGGGTCCTCCAGGGCGATGAACTAATGGAAATGATGTCATGATCGGAGAAAGCCAGCTTGACGATGATGAGCCAACGTGGGGCGTCAATAATACAAGGGATTTTGCTCGACTTATGGGTCAGAAATGGGTGTCTACAGATTGCCCCTCCTTGATGCCTGCTTTGCAAGGGAGTGGAGCGGTAATGAAGCGACAGTGGCATGAAATGGTGATGTAGTGAAATGAAACGGAATGAGCTGAAAAGCGGGCATCAAGGTAAAGAGACACCCATTTTGGACGAATAAGCAGCGAGAATTTTCTGGCTAAGCTCAAACACGGCTGGGAACAGGGTGCAAGGATGGTTCCTATTTGGGACGAATAAAAATCAAAAGAAAAGAAGTGATCAACCTCCTGATTCAAGAGGTACCCTGGCTATTTTTAGCGTGCAGGTTTCGTTCATTAGGGGATTGGTGCTGCCCGGCGGGTCGATTCGACTCTGGCCTTTGAGCGGTTCACGACTAATGAGCAGATCGGAGATGAAGGAACGACTGTTGTAATGAATGGGGATGAGAGGAATCCTTTATAGGAACCATACTGGAAAACTGGACCGAGCACAAGCTCGAGGAAAACTTTCAAATTCGGAGTGGAATTCTTGTCTGGAAATGAGGATCTGTGTTGGGACATCATTGGGAAGCTGACTTTGACAAATCATGATTCATGAAGCTCAAAGTTCCTACGTGATGCATGCTGGGCTAAATAAAAGGAAATCATAAAAACGAATGCAAAGAAAGGGAAGAATAACAAGTATTCAAGGATAATATTGTTAGACAATATAAGCAAGGGTCAAGACACTTCGCATCCCCGACGTGCGATAGAATCCATCGTCCCCGAGTCATATCACCCAACGGCCTATCCAGCGATTAGCAGTGTGCACCTAGATCATCCTTGTTTTTTGATGAAGGGGAACTCAGATCCTGGAACACACTGGGAACCAGCCGGTCCTTGAGCTAATATAGTAGCGTAGATATCATATAGTAATGCGGAGGGATTAAAGTTGGAGATACTTACCTGACGGATGTCTCTTTTGATTTTCTGGATTTTATGGATTTTTATGGATTTTCCTGCATTTTCTGATTTTTATGGTTTTTCAATAATCAAAGCAATAAAGATAGACATGATACAATGCACCAAATAATGACATCAAAGCATGTGTGCGAGCATTCTGAGTAATCATAGAGAAATAATCATGACAGTGTAAAATGAATCAGAAGGCGACAGGGTCAACGGGTCGATATGTCGCTTTCACAGGTTCCTCAGCCCGAGCTCAAAATCTTTCAGTATGGGACTTGGACTTGACTCCTATTTGGACTCTAATTGCCTCCCACTCAAGCTTCCACTCCTAATGGGTCTCCCCTACCCTCTCCTAGCAGAAATAGGAGTGCTATAGCTCTATAAATAAAGGGGGGTGAGAGGCCAAATTCGTAGCTCTCTCTTCTCTCTTCTTTTCTTCAAGCTTTGCAAGCTCTCATGGCCATGAAGAGAGCTCCTCTTGCTCCCATGGGTGGGGAAGCGACTTATGAAGGTTCGAAGCGTGCTCAGGCGACCTACGAGGCTCTCATGAGGTTGACGGACGTTCCCAACCACTTGAGCCGGAGCGAGGAAGTGAGGGAGGTAAGTAGATTGGTGTTTTGAATTTTCATGAATTTCTGCTCCGAATTTCCTTATTAATTTTGTTCTTCTTCTTCATCCCCTCTCTCTTTTCCTCTTTTCTTCTAGCTCTTTCCCGGCTCCCGACGCTACTCTAAGCTCAATTGGATTGCCCCGATGATCAAATCTCTACCCATGTTTGTCATTAGGTTCTTGAGAGAGTGGGGTTTAGGTGGGGTTTTGATAGCGGCCCACAACTATCATAAAATTTCATTTGATTGGCATAGTATCACAGCCTTGATAGAATTGTGGCACCCACAAACCCATACATTCATTTTTCCAAAGTTCGAGGCGACCGTCCTTCTAGAGGAGGTCGAGGCCTTTCTTGCTCTCCCTAAAACCAAGCCGGGGGACGAGCAAAGCATAAGCTATACCGTAGAGCCCATTAACCCGAAGCTTATTCTAGGGGAGTTCATGACCGATCCGGGGGATGTCCATACCATGGTTAGCCCACAATTCATCCATCTAGTGCCTTTGTCTAAGTGGGTCATATCCCAGTGCAAGAACAAGAGCGTAGACCACCGGGAGATTGCAAAGGCCGTGGCCATATGCTTGTGTGGGGTGGTGCTCTTCCCATCCGGGGATCACCTCATAGACTATGCGAGCCTTAGCGCAATTAGTGGGGCATGGTGGGGACTTTCACTCTCACACGCCGTCTTGGCGTACCTTTACTCGGGCCTTACCTCGGCTTCCACGAGGGGTTTCCTTTATGGCTCCATGATCCTATTGGAGTGTTGGTTGGGTGTGAGGATAAAATTTAAGCATGTTGATATCCTCACCACTGACAGTAGGATCTTCGGGTGCCATCATTTGAATTTTATTGGCGGCGCGGCCAAGTTTTCCGACAAGGTTTTATGAAGGACGGCGGACAAGAAGACGAGGGGTGCATGGCGCCTCTACTTCAGTACCCTACCGGTGGAGCACTTTGCTTTGGGTGTGGCGGCACTTCGCGGAGTGGAGATCCGGCTACCACTCGGATGTGGACTGGATTTGCAATTGATAGGGAACACGGAGACCATGCTCTATAACCCGCAGCGGTGCTACCTACAGATCGGGAAGCTGAGGACTAGAGTGCTTCCGCCGTCTCACTTGCCTCCGATAAAGAAGCGGCGCTTGGGAGATCCGGAAGACGAGCAAGCCGTGCGGAGCGCGCTAGCTTTGTGGCGGATGTGTGCCACCCATGCACTACCCCCGACACTGAATGAAGAACGGGAGACGTACCAGCGTACCTCCTAGAGCATGAGAAGATTCGGCCACTGAGGGGACCGTGAGCTAGAGAGAGAATTGATTGTATTTTTTTGAGCTTTTGAGAGACTTGATGTGGGCTTGACGTAATGGGAGTGAGAGACATGTTGATTTTTGCTTTTGATGACTTTTATTTGATGTAAGCATTGGATTTTTGCAATGAGAATTGTTTTTCAATGAGTTTTGCACACTGGGTCGAGAAGGCGACATAGGGTGCGTCGCTACCCTAAAGGCGACTGGTCAACGGTCGCGACCAGCAAAGTGAAGGCGACATGGCTGTTGTCGCCACCTGACCAGAAGGCGACATAGTTCTTGTCACGTTCACAGGTCCCGGGGCAGTTTGAATTTGGGCCGAGCACCCTTCTCTTCTTCCCCCTTTCAAAACTTTCCTCTTTCCTTCTTCCCTCTTCCTCCGGCGATTTCCCTTCCCTTTTCTTCTCTTCTTCTCCGGCAAACCCTTCCTCCGGTGATCGTCGGTGACGACCCCCCTTTCCTCTATTTCTCTTTCTCTCTCCTTCTCCCCTTTCTCCTTCCTTTGACAACCGGCGATGGAGGGCGAGCACCGAAAGGGCCAAGGCGGCGACGGTGGCGGTCGGCGTCGCAAGAAGACCATCCGGCGGCGACAACCGGGTGAGGGACCGTCGACGGCGGCCCCGGAAGTCCCTCCGGTCGTGCCCATGGAGGAGGAGACCGTGCCGGGGGCGGGGAACGATGACGAGCCCGTTGGGCCCAAGAAGGTAGAATCTCGAACTCTAAACCTTGAATGCAAGATATGGGGGTGCGGAGCACCCCAATGTAGGGCGATTCGCCCGATGGGAACGACCGGAAAGCGGGAAAACTCCGTTTCGGGGCGGCCCTGGTAATGCGACAGGGGGCCTGTCGCCTTACCAGAGGGAAGGCTACAGCCCTCCTGTCGCCTTTTAGAAGGCGACAGGTAGGGTGTCGCGACCAAGAGATTAATGCGACAAGGGTCTTGTCGCCTTCAGAAGGCGACAGACTCCTTGTCGCCTTATCAAACAGAGAGTGGTTTGCTGGCTTTCATTACTGACTTCTGATCCTTTTGATGTTTGTTTTGCAGAGTGAGCTGAGATCCCGGCTCGGATGGGCAGTCGTCCGGGCAATTTATGACGGCTTGCCGGACTTCCAGAGGCGCCGTCTGGAGGGGATGGGTTTCGGGCCCTTCTTGCAGTTGGAGGAGCTGACGTCGGACGTAGCACTTATCCAGGCGCTAAAGGAGAGGTGGGACCTGGAGTGCCATGCTTTCCTCTTTCCGTGGGGACACATGATCCCCACGTTAGAGGACGTGGTACGGATCACCAGCCTGCGCGTGGGCGGCCAGGCGGTGACCGGGACCACTTATACCAGTTATCAGGAGCCAGTGGAGAGGTTGCTTGGCTTGAGGTGAGGGGCGAGAGATCTTCGCTGGTGCAGCGGACAGCGCTGTAGGCGAGCTTGGGGGTGGCGAGTGCGTGCTGCCAGACGGGAGAGGGACAGGCGGAGTACATGGATCGGATGACGGAGGATGCCAGAGCGGCGATGGCGGAGGAAGAGGGAGATGCAGCAGACAGGGATTTGTGGCGGTTCCTGACCCTCGTGATTGGGAAACTGATCCTGGGGACCAGAGGGGACCCAGTTGGCTGCCGGTGCTTGCCCCTGCTGGAGGATCTGTCCAACGTGGGCAACTACGCATGGGGTGCGGCCCTCCTGGCCCACCTCTTTCAGTGTTTGGGCACCTCCAGCAGGGAGACAGGTGTCGCGGGTTTCTTCCCACTCCTACAGGTACGTTTCTACCCTTACCCTTTGCTGCTTTCTGCTTATTAAATGTGGTACTGACTTTTGTTGCTTTTGCAGGTGTGGGCATACTACCACCTCCCCTCCCTGGGCCGCGGAGTGGCGAGGACGCGGCGCAGTACCTCTCTTACAGCGCTGGCGATTTTGCCGAGATGAGCGGTCCCTGCGGCGCCAGGTGACCCTGATCCACGACACATTGGACACCATCCCATTTGGACATGTGAGTACTTCTAGCCTTAACCCTTTCCTTTACTTCACTTATTTGACAATTGACTGACGGGTCTTTGCTTGTGGTGCGCAGGTACGGTGGACTCCCTACGTCGGGGAGGACGACGCCACCCAGCCGTGGGTGGAGCGGGGCCGTCCCTACTTCGGTAGGGACATTTGGCTTCACTGCTTTAACACGGTGGTCCCGCTCCACCACCGGCTAGTGGCGCGCACTCTGGGGCTCCACCAGGCGGTGGTGGAGTTCCCGACCCGACAGAGGGCTTGGGAGCGGCCAGGCCAGAGCTTTCGAGGGATCCAGCAGGTCACGGACTGGACGGTCCAAATCCGGGAGCAGCTGGACGACTGGGAGCGGCGAGGGAAGGAGGTGGTCTCCGAGGCTACCAGCGATGAGGACTACTTTCGGGCTTATGCCCGGAGGTATGGGGCCCAGGTGTACAAGGGGACCCGGCGACCGGTGAGCTTCTACTGCTTTCAGTCTGCTTTGAGTTCTTAGTTGATTGTGTGACTGACTTGGCTTGTGCTTGCAGCTTGACCCCGAGGGACGGATCTCCTCACTCGAGGGTGTCCTCCACTCTACCATCCAGCAGCGGGACGATCTTCAGGCAGTGGTGGACCAGCTGGTAAGTACTTTGCACCCTACCCTTCTGTTTCTAGTTGTGGTTGACTGACCTTTGATGTTCTCATTGCAGCGGGCAGAGTTGGACAGGGCCCAGCAGATGGTGGGAGGTGCCTCCTCTTCCCGAGAGGACCCTGGTCGCTCCGTGTTGGAGGGCCAGCTGGCCTCGGCGGTGACCCGGGCGGAGGATGCTCTCGCCCAGCTGCAGGAGCGGGTAAGTTTCCTACTAGATGCCCCTGGGCTCTTGTTCTTTTATGAGTTCTGACAAGATGTTTGATATTGCAGGAGCAGGAGTTGAGGACCGCCCTGGCGCGGACGGCCACACTGGAGGCGGAGATGGCGGAGCTACGCCTACGCCCCGAGGCAGCGGAGGTGGCGCGGTGGCGTGAGGCGGCGGAGGAGGCGTCGCGGTGGCGCTAGGAGGTAGAGGCGGCGGCACGCTGGCAGCAGGAGGCGGCGGAGGCGGCGCGCTGGCACCAGGAGGCGGAGGAGGCGGCGCGACTGCGCGCCGAGGCCGGGGACCTCCGCACCCAGCTAGGGGAGGAGAGGCATCGCTGCGACATGCTGCGATCCGAGATGAAGGGTCTGGAGAGGGCCCTAGCCTTGGTTGGACGCATCCGATCGGCGACCAGCAGGAGCGGTATCCCGAGCGGATCCGCTGGACACTATCTGACGGGTTCCTCCGGACGGCGGAGGAACGAGGAGGAGGAGCGACGACGGCGCGAGAGAGCGCCGGAGGGGAGCGAGACCGGTCCGAGGGACATGGCCCCTCCATCTCCCCGCCCGCCTGAGGGTACGGGGGAGAGTGGTTGAGGGTTTGTACCTTTTGCTCTTTTCTTTTTGTCATGATGGTGTACATGATATGAATGGAATGGAACCTTTTATGTTTTATGGTTTGCGACTGAGTGAGAGTGACGAGTAAGATATGAGTGCCGCTTTCTTTTCCGTCCTGCACACTTAGACAACCACGAAACAAGTCAGATCCGCTCTTAGGCTTATCCCCTTGCCTTAAAATGCGACGAGTGACCGACCTTGATAATTAGTCAAGGGACTAAACCTTATTAAATAGGCGAAAGATGCGAATAATCAAATGAAATGCATGTATGCAAACGGCTTGGAATTTTGAAAACATCACTTAATGTTTTGAGGTTTTTGGAATATCTGATTTTTAGGGTTTTGGAAATATTTGTTTTGTTTGTTTTTTTTTTTTTTTTTAGTTTTGGGAATATTTGATTTTTTTGAGTTTTTTGGAAATATTTGATTTTTTGGAGTTTTGGAAATATCTGATTTTTTGGAGTTTTGGAAATATTTGATTTTTTTGGAGTTTTGGAAATATTTGATTTTTTTGGAGTTTTGGAAATATTTGATTTTTTTTATTTTGTTAGCGCCTAAAGCTGGCGTTAGCCCTTCCTAAAATAAGACACGCGAGACGGAAGGTACTCGCATCTTCGGGCCACAACACTTAAACCGATTCGAGCCGCTGGTTAGGAATCTCGATCACCTCCGGTTCTCGCCACAGGGCTTTCTAAGTTAGGACGTGCGTAAGGGGTGACAACGCCTCGGAAAACTACCCTTAGTCGAAGGTCGCGACCAATTAAGCCCTACCCAAGATGTGATTCGATCTTATAGGGGGAAATGGAAGATCATTTTAGGAAAGTCTTGTGTAGATATAGGGATGTTGGGTTCGGCTACTTCCTACAGCATACCCTTCGGAGATTGGGTCTGTTGTGGAGGGACTTTATGGTCTTTTGCTATGGACTTGCCTTGCTTTGGGGCATGCGTACGACCGGGCTCATTAGTGTCCCGCGGGGACTTTGCCACTCTTTGCCATGCCCCTGTTGTATTATGGATCTTCTTTTCTTTTTTGTTTCTTTGCTTCTTTGCCCCTTTGTTATTTTGATCGTCCCTGTTTGAGGCTTCCTCTCGTCGGGGTATGCTGTAGGTTGGTGACCTCGCCTTTACAAACCCTTTGCCCCTACACTTCGACCGATTAGGAGAGAATGACCGATGCATCGCTAGAGTAGAGCCCGCATAGTTGCAGCATCTACCAAGTGTAGTTATCCGGGCTTGCCGTGTGCGTGTGTGTTAATCCTAACTTGGAGCGACCCTTGGCGATTAGAGAGGTATCTTGGACTCCCAACACGGGCTACTCCCCGATCTAGGTGTTGTGGCCTCACACCTATAGGCCTAAGGATAGAAACGTTTGAGGTACAACCCATTCCACGGATGTGATAGTTCGACGCCCTCGGCATTAGTTAAGCGGTAAGCATTTCCGGGGTACACTTCCCTCACAACGTACGGACCCTCCCAATTAGGTTGCAGTTTGGACCTAGGACCTCCGGGTTTGATAAAGATGCGTTTCAAGACCATATCACCCTCTTGGAATTTTCGTTCAATTACCTTCTTTTGAAAAGACCTTGAGATTCGCCTTTGATAGGAAAGCACATGGTCGGCTGCCATAAGCCGCCTTTCATCTAAGAGTTCCAATTGGACTAGCAACGCCTCTCGACGTTCATCAAGATTAAGTTCATTGTCTAATTGGACTCTTAGTGAAGGGATTAGAATCTCGTATGGAACTACCGCCTCTATCCCATAAGTGAGAGCGTACGGGGTTTGCCCCGTGGGAGTGCGGACGGAGGTACGGTAGGCCCATAGAGCCTCTATTAGCTTTTCCGGCCAGTCGGCGAATTTATGCGACTCACAGGTTTTCTTCAAGATTTTAAGAAGGGTTTTGTTAGTTGCTTCAGCTTGGCCATTTCCTTGTGGGTAATACGGCGATGAATGATGCAGCGTGATGTTGTATTTCTTACAGAGGTCTTGGAGCTCTTGTGCGATGAATTGCGGCCCATTGTCCGTGACGATGCTGCTTGGCACTCGAACCGCGAGATGATGTTTCTCATGATGAAGCGGCACACCGTGGATGCTTTGATTTTGTGAAGGCTTCAGCTTCTGCCCACTTGGTGTAATACTCAGTCGCAGTTAGGATAAATGACTTTTGTTTGGTTTGAGCATTAGAGTCACCAAGAGGGCCGACAATGTCGAAAGCCCACATGGAGAATGGCCATGGTGTGGAGAGCGGATGTAGTGAGGAGGAAGGGGCATGGATCTTATCGGCATGGAGTTGACACTTGATACACCTACGGATGTAGATGGTACAGTCTTCATCTAGGGTTGGCCAGTAATAGCCCTGCCTAATGATCTTCTTTGCTAGCATCTGACTGTTGACGTGCCCTCCGCATTCACTAGCGTGGGCCCCTTCCACCACTTTCCAAGCCTCGTCATCGGTAAGGCACCTCAAGAGGACTCCATTAAGAGCTCGCCTGTACAGAACTTCTCCGACAACGGTGTACCTTAAGGCGGCTCTTCTGATGGCCCTACGGTCTTCTGCACTTGCCCCTTCAGGATATGTCACATCCCTATAGTACTGCTCTATCTCAAAGTACCATGGCAGTTCCTCTTCGTTCAGGATTTCCTCGAGCTCATTTAACATGACCTGCTGCGGTCCTCTCTTCCTAGCCCTCTCTTCTAAGGTTGCCCTAAGGTCGCTAAACCAAGGGTCCTGGGTAGATGGAACATCGAGACGCTGGACGACGATTGTCTCAGTCCGGCGACTCAGAGGGAAGGACAGGGATGAGGCTAGCGACGCCAGAGCGTCGGCCAGGATGTTTTGGGAACGAGGAGTGTGGATATAGATGAGCTTACGGAACTGCCTTGCCAATAACGTGACCAGGTCTTGATATGGCTTGAGCTTCGGGTCACGAGTGCGGCAAGTTGAGAGCACCTGCCACAGGACGAGCTGAGAGTCTCCTATAATTCTGAGGTGCGATGCCCCCAGCAGATAAGCATGCTTGAGACCGGCGAGGAGAGCCTCATACTCCGACATATTGTTGGTAGCAGGGAAGGTGAGTTGGTATGCAAAGGGGATGGTAATGCCTTCCGGGGTAAGCAGCACGGCTCCAATGCCCCGTCCCTGAGAGTTGAGTGCACCATCGAAGTGAAGGGACCAGAAGGGATCTTTGATTATGACTGAGAGTTCCTCATCGGGGAATTCCTCTCGGAGGGAGTCGCTGTGAGGGAGTGGGAGATGGGCCAGATGCTCGGCGATGGCATACCCCTTGACGGCCTTTTGGACCACAAAGGATATGTCAAACTGGGAGAGGAAACTCTGCCAGCGTGCCAGCCGATCAGAAAGGACGGGCTTTTCAAGCAGATAGCGGAGTGGATCCATCCTCGAGATCAGCTTGACCTCGTGGGCTAGGAAGTAGTGCTTGAGCTTTTGGACTACCCACACGAGTGCGGCACAAGTTTTGTCCGCGGTGGTGAGCTTGGATTCAGCGGTGTTGAAGAGCCTAGAGAGGTAGTACGCTGCCCTTTCTTTCCCAGACTCATCATGTTGTGCCAGGACAGCTCCTAGGGAGTCCTCAATGACTGAGAGATATAGGATTAGCGGCTTTCCGGGTACAGGAGGCTGTAAGACTGGGGGATTCATGAGATAACTTTTCAGCTCATCGAAGGCTGCTTGGCATTTGTCATTCCATTCGAATTTTGCCCTCCTTTCAAGAGATCATAAAATGGGCGACATCTTTGCGAATGCTGGGAGATAAATCTTCTGATGAATTGCAAACGCCCGATTAGCCCTCTTAATTGTGAGATGTTCTTTGGAGGAGGCATTTCTGCTATAGCCTTGGCCTTATTTGGATCGATCTCAATGCCCCGCTTGCTAACTATGAAACCTAGCAGCTTTCCTGCTGATACCCCGAACACGCATTTCTTTGGATTCATTCTCAGCTGATATTCTCTTGACCTTTGCAATACCTTGGCTAGGATTTCGGGGTGTTCTCTCCTGGTCCTTGACTTCACCAAGATGTCATCCACGTATACTTCTACATAAATGTGTATCATGTCGTGGAAGATGGCCATCATCGCCCTTTGATAAGTAGCCCCAGCATTTTTTAGCCTGAAGGGCATGACTACATAGCAGTACGTTCCCCAGGGTGTGGTGAAGGATGTTTTCTCTTGGTCCTCAGGAGATAGACGGATTTGGTTGTATCCTGAATATCCATCTATGAATGAGAGGGTTTCATACCCAGCAGTATTGTCGATCAGCACATCAATGTGAGGAAGCGGGAAGTCGTCTTTCGGACATGCCTTATTCAAATCCCTAAAGTCAATGCAGATTTTGACTTTGCCGTCTTTCTTCATGACAGGGACTATATTAGCCACCCAGTTCGGATAGAGCACTACCCTGATGAATCTAGCCTTATGGAGTTTATCTACTTCGTCCTTCATCTTCAGGGCCATGAGTGGGTGGAACCTTCTGAGTTTCTGCTTGATTGCCTTTGCCCCTTCTTTCAGTACCAGTCGGTGCTCCACTAGTGAGGGGTCTAGACGGGCATGTCCTCGTAAGACCAGGCGAATGTGTCCTTGTACTCCCTCAGGATTTGCACCAGTTCCTCTTCTTCATCAGGAGGGAGATTTCTGAGATAATCACAATCCTGGGATCTTCTTCTGTTCCGAGGTTGACTTCCTTAGTAGGTTCATCCACTGCCGTTGTGGGCTCATCGAACCTTCTTACTCCACTGGCATATTTTTTGGCAGCGTCATCTACTTCGCTATCCTCTTCATCGACTGGGTCCTCATCATTCATTATTCGTAGACGCTGAATCCGTCGTCTATGAACACCCCATCCTGCTCAAAACCTCTTCAACACCAGCGCTTCCTTGTAAACTCCTCTATTAATAGCAGCGCTTGACACCGCCGAGCTAGCTCTTGAAGATATCTCCGGGGAATAGCTTTTCCCCGCTGCTTCCTAGGACGCTGCTTGGTTTTGGTGGATACCGGGCTGACCTGACTCTCTACCCTAGGCCTATCTATCCTAATGCTAGACTCACCTACCCTAGACTCTCCTAGACTAGACGACTCTACAGGACTGGAGGAGGACATGGTGTCCTCGAAGAGAATGGCTCCTAATGAAGAAGCAGGAGGGGAAGCCCCAGCCGAGGGGTGCCCCTGATCAGAAGAGTGCAGGACGTATGCCGGCTCCTCGACCTCAACGTGCATTTGAAAGTGGACGTTTTTTTTTGGAGATCGGAGGAGAGCATGCAACAGGAGAGGGTGACCTCGTGGTCACCTGGATCAGCTTGAAGAGCAGAGAGGACAGCCGGTGGGAGCTCGGGTGTGAGGAGGTTGTGCGCCGCCGTGAGGAGCTGGGGAGTCAGCTGGATCAGCAAAGGAGGAGAGGATGGGACTAGACTGGGAAGGAGGGAATCCAGGAGGGATGGGTGGATAGCTAGGCAGTGCCTCTCCAGAGCTCATCAATGGTCTTCCCCTCTTCGTAGGGGATGTTCGGCTCTCCTATGTATGAGGCATCGCTCATGAGCTGCCTTTTGGACGTGATGGCAATGGGTGGATCTAGCAACTCTTCCACTGCTGGCGGCCAGGTTCTCTCCTCTTCCCAGAACAGTCGGCTGAAGGCGATGGTGATGTCTTCTATGTCAAACCATCTGTACCACTCAGCCTCTGGGTTCCCTGTCTTTCTCCTTCTGGTTGGACGGAGGCTTCTAGGGCTCTATAGGTCAGCAGGGGGGCCATGTGCCGAGAGAAGTTCGGCCATGCACCTCATGCTGTGAGAGCTCTGCCTCGACTACCACGGTATTATATCCAGGTTGGGTAGGCCCCCTGATGAAATGACACCAGAGTGTCCATGTGAGTGGTTCTCGGTCGGCCTTAAGAGTGGATGTGCTGGATGACCATGGTTTGGATTTCTCCTTGTACCCAAGCCCCATCGGCTTTTCATGACAATGTCAGGGATGGGTTTGACTATGCCCTGTAGCTCTGCCCCTAGGCCCTTGCCTTCTCATACCCTAGTTTCATCATGATCTGCCATCCTTTGTGCTTAGCGGCTCCTTTCTCTTAACTGCGTTGACCTGCGCTAGTTGACCTCTCGCTGTGATGGAATGAGTAGCTCCAGGGGTAGTTGACGTCTAACACTGAGATGACAGGTTTTTGATGGGCCACACAGCTGGGAAGTGGGTATCGTAATAGCATCGACAGTGTGAGGGGTGGCTATACTTTTGACTTTGATGATTCGTCCCTGAAGGGGAACTTGAGACATTGATGTGCGGTGGATGGTACAGCTCCTAGTGACTCTAACCATGGCGCCCCAGGATAGCTTTATACACGGGGTCGATATCAAGGACGTAAAGTCCACAGTGACAGCGAGTGGCCCCAGTTCGACTTGTACAGTTGCCTTTGCCGTGGCAGGATCTTCTGGAGTTGTCGAAGGCGGCTATGGTGGTGGGTGTTGGTCTCAGTATCCCTTCTGATACATCACAGGCCCTCAGGGTACTCAGCGGGCAGACATTTATTGATGCCCCCGTGTCGACCAGTGCTGCTTCTACTGCCACATGATTGATGACCAGGGTTATGCAGAGTGGGAGCCTCCTGGCTTCTGGGGGTGCTAGTTCGCTTTCTGCGAATGTGATCGCCGGCCCGCGAGTTACCATGGCCAGGGCACTAGGTAGCTTATCAGCCAACATGTCTTCATTCACCACCACCTTCTGTAGGAAATTCCTCAGGGCTTCCTGGTGCTCTTTGGACTTCTTTATCAGCTCTAAGATGGAGATTTTAGCTGGCACGTGATCCAGGTGCTTGAGGATGTCATAGTGGGTTCCAGGCAGTGGCTCAATCAACCCCTCATCTTGCGTTTGCTGCTGAGCTTGTTGTTGCTTTGGCGGTTGCAGGATCTGCTGGGGGTTTGTGGAAGTGGTGGTGGTGGAGATAGGTGGGTACGGACGGCGAAAGACGCGCCCGCTCCGCAGTGTGGTCGGATTGGTAGGTGGCTGTCTAGCGGAGGATAATGTGGCGGCGGAGGGTTGGTCCGGCCCAGGTGGTGGTAGGATGATGGGTGAGGGAGTAGGTATGATAGGGGGTAGAGGGATGGAGATAGGTGGGGCGAAAGGTAAGATGATGGGTGAGCTAGCAACTGGCGCGGATGCCGAACCGACGGGCAGTATGACGGCGTTGGCCATGGAAACTACAGGAGGGACTGACTGGGGAGCCGTGTAGGCTGGTTGTATTGTTTGGGATTGGACAGGATATTGGTTAATGGCCATCATCTGCTGAACATATAATTCATCATCATACGTCCAGTTTGCTTGCGGAGGAGGGTGGTGGATGATGGGGTTTACCTGGGCAGGCTGCTGTGGTGGTGGGTTTGAAGCTGGTGGATGGTTTGGTAGGGGGTTATGGACGATCCCAAGGTCCTGCAATGGCTGCTGGTGTTGCTGCTGCTGTTGTTGTTGAGGGGGTGGTTGGCGCTGCTGCCTCTGCTGCTGTTGTTGCCTCTGCCTTTCTTTGATATCTCCGATCACTTGCCGGAGGGCTGTCCAATCTATTCTATGTTGCTCATGCAAGTCATACACCAAATCTTTGAAGGTAAAACACTGGTCGATGGTATGGCCAGGCTGCCGGTGGAATACACAGTACCGAGTTTGATCCACACTAGGGTTCAAGGGTCTCTCAGGAGAGAGCCTAATGGCGTCGGTGGAGAGCAAGGCCAAGAATATGTCGGAGGCGGGTAGTGAGTTCTTCTAGGACCCATGGGACGCCTTTGCTGAGAGCCATCAGGAGGTGGCACTTGGTTGTATTGGCGTGGTGGCTGCCCTTGTGGCGGCTGGGTAGGGTTCTGACCCTGGGCGTTGTAAGGTTGACGATTTTGGCTCTGGCCAGCAGGGTTGAACGTGCTCACTTGCTCGTTCACTTGGACGCCCTCAGTGACTGGCCCCTGAGGCTTTCTTTGGAACCGGGACTTTTGGGTTCGAACATAGAGTGGATGGGAGAATCTTTGAGCTGGGTTTGGATAAACCGGGCCCGGCTGTAGAGTTGATGCATGGTGGTGATGTCATTCATCGCCAGGATGTTTCTGTAGGCAGGCGTGGCATTGGAGATGATGATCTTCACCTTCTCCCCCTCTGGAAGGTACCCCGGAACTCTGGTGGCCATTTGCCTCCACCTATCGGCGTACGAGGCAAAATCCTCGTCCGACTTCATCTTCTCAGCCATGAGATCTGTAAGGGAGTATTCGGGCCCGACCCTGTCTTGGAATTGTTCGAGGAATTTGGCCTTCACGACAGCGAAGTCTTCAGCGTCCTCAGGTAGCAGGGAGTAGAACCAATCTAGGGCGTGCCCGTCCAGCGACCGGCGGAAGAGATATGCCATGAGGCGGCGATCATGCTGGTAGGAGGCGGACTCATAGATAAAGTCTTTGATATGGGTATAGGGATTGCCTGAGCCATTGTATTTGCGGTACTTCGGTAGCTCGGATGGAGAGGGGACCCATAGGCCATTGAAATTTGGCATGTGCACATCGTGGTGCTGCCTAGGGTCGACTTGCTTTCGGAGCTCTTGGAGCTCCTTCTTGATGGATGCCCACTCGGACATCATGTCCGGTGCGGCGGATGGCTGAGCGTACATGGACGAGGCATGAGAGGTGGGCCTAGCACGAGGCTCAGGCGATGAGGGGAGTAGCATGGCTGATACGGCGGAGACCGGGGCCTCGACTCACGGGGAATGTAGTGCTCAGATTCAAATGGCGTAAATCGGATGGTCCGCGGCCGGATGGGGGTGTTGTCGGCTTGTCCCATGGCGACATGGGGGCCGGATGTAGCTGCTGCGGGGCGTGACGTGCCCGCTCTAGGTGAGAGTGAGGAAGCGCCTTTCCTTGAGGGCCCGTCATGAGGGTTTGGATCTGGGACTGATCAAGCTGAGGAATTAGGAGCAAGAGCTGAGTGGCTTGATCGTCCGACTGAGGAGGATGGGTGTTCTGAGACGGGCCGCCATTGTTTTGATGGTGACCTTCAGAGGTATGGACATAGCGACCCAGGGCGGGGTCGACTCCCCGAAGAGATCGTGAGGAAGGGAGTCCTCGTAGTCTTTGGAGGTGTAGAGGGCAGGGTCCTGCTTCTCATCATAGACCAGGTTCAGGCATGACTCCATATTTGACATGTGAGCACAGGAGATGGGGAAAGCTTTTCCAGACTTGAGAGAGACGACCTAACCTAGACAGACTCTCAGTTTCCTAAACACACAATCCTATGCAGACAAAAGGAAAGAGAAAACGTCTCACCCAAAGCAGGCAATTGGCAATGATGATGGTTTCTTTTAATTGGTTCAAGTTTGCCTTTTAGTGATTTGACTTTTAGCAACTTCTCTCCAAATAAGGAAGGGTTTCCCTAAATGGGAGAAGGCTTCCGACTCCGGGTATGACTAGGATTCTCTCTATCTTGCCAAATGAGTTAGACTCGATCCTAGGTGGCGACTGGTACAACCAGCCAGGCGGCCGTGTGGGAATCCACGGTCAGCGGGGACTTACGGAGGCCCTCACGCGAGTGCTCTAGTCGGACACAAGGAGTATGTGGCCGAGAGAGCGAGCGTCGCTGAGGAGGAAACCTATGCTACGAATATGGAACGATGTGTGCAAATCCTATGTGCACCGGAGTGCATGCAAAATTCTAACCTAGTGCTAACAAGACACAAAAATTAGGGCTAATTGCCCTCAGAGGCAGACGGCGACAGGGCCTATGTCGCGACCAAGATCACGACACTGAGACTGTCGCTTTCCTTCTCGCAGTGGACAGAGAGCAAGTAATCCTAATTATGCACGGAAAATCACCCAATCCTATAACATACAAGACTAACAAACCCTCAAGATCATGGAGAAAATCATGGTATGATGGAACATGGATGGAGTATGTGAAAGTAAACCCAAATTTGTAAGGAAATTCAAGGACCAGGGTACTGACCTGAATGCGACTGAACCGTGTCGCTTCTGTATCGCGACAATGGCCGTGTCGCTTTCACCGCAGACTCAACAAATCTTAAATAAATCAAGCAAGCGTAGGGGCAGACTATGTACCTAGTAGCGACGCGACTTCTGTCACCTTCCCTTATCGCGACGCAGACTACGTCGTCTTCCGCACAGCACACAGAAGACAGAAACAGACAAGGAAGGATGCTGTGTACTGACCTGATTGCGACGTGCCTGTAATCACGGGATTTGTATCCCCTTTTGAATTAAAAATTATGAGTATAGGATTAAGAACTAACCGTGATCGCCACCAGAGTAATCACCTCGGAGATGTAGATGTGGAGGGCTGACTACCTTGGAAAAGAAAAGGTGAAGGAAGGCGTACCTGGTAAAGCGACAGATGCAGTGTCGCCTTCCTTCTCCTGAACGCGACAGAGGCGAAGGCGCCTTCTTGAACGCGACAGTGCCTTGTCGCCTTCTCTTCAGAGGGACAGAGATGTGGATTCTCGTCTTCCTGCTCCTCAGCCGGCCAAGGGACAGGAGCCTCACTTCGTTCTAACCTTCAAAACCTGCCAAGATGATTCAAACACAAAGAAAACCCATTAGAATTCGTGTGCAATAGATCTATTCAATGAAAAGTGCATGTACATGAACTATTATGGGGGGAACTCACAGGATTGGGGCTTTAACCCCTGGGGTGTAAAGATGGGTGTGTGTTTTGTGATCTAATGCTAAACTAGAAGAAAAAATGAACTATGCATGCATGAAATTGATGAAAGAAAGAGAAAAGGGGGGAGAGAATTGAATAGCCGCTGGGAAAACACCCTGGAGGGATCTTCTGAGTCGCTTGGAGAGAAAACTCTCTTCTTGGAAGATGAAGCTCTCTGGATTCCCAAACTAATGGCTCCGGCCTTGCCCAAAACGATGGAGAAATAAGGTTTTTATGGGTGATTATTCCCGGGCAGGTTCTGAGAGGAATAATGGGCAAGAGTCCGACTATGGGCAAGTATGGCCATGCAAGGGCTATTGGAACTCTGAAAGGAACATGTTAGGAAGGTCCGCTCCGAATTTGAGAGGATTTGGACTTGATTTGGACGTCCAAAAGAAGCAATTACCATCAATAGCATGGGTCCAAGTTAGCCTCGGATTGAGTTTCCTGTTTAAGGCCTGAACGCGACGTCCTTGGTGTCGCCTCCTGAATGCGACTGCTCGACATGTCGCCTTCCTCATATGGAAGGCTGACTTGAGTCATTTGTGATTTTCTGAGGATTAAAATGTGGAATTATGATCGCGACATAAGGGCTGTCGTCTTCAGGAAGGCGACCTAGGGCCTGTCGCCTTCTGGTCTTTTCTGCATTTCGGCATGTAATGTGTCCAATCAGCCATGCACAGCCTTCAAGATGAAATATCGGACTTATACTCAGAGAGCTTATAGTGAAAGAGATTGATTGGACCAGGAAGGTCCTCCAGGGCGATGAACTAATGGAAATGATGTCATGATCGGAGAAAGCCAGCTTGACGATGATGAGCCAACGTGGGGCGTCAATGATACGACAAGGGATTTGCTCGACTTATGGGTCAGAAATGGGTGTCTACAGATTGCCCCTCCTTGATGCCTGCTTTGCAAGGGAGTGGAGCGGAAATGGAGCGGAAGCGGCGTGAAACGGGATGTAGCGGAGTGAAGTTGAATGAGCTGAAAAGCGAGCATCAAGGTAAAGAGACACCCATTCTGGACGAATAAGCAGTGAGAATTATCCGGCTAACCTCGAACATGGCTGGGAACAGAACGCAAGGATGGTTCCTACTAGGGACGAATAAAATTCAAAAGAAAAGAATGATCAACCTCCTGATTCAAGAGGTACCCTGGCTATCTTTAGCGTGCAGGTTTCGTTCATTAGGGGATAGGTGCTGCCCGGCGGGTCGATTCGACTCTGGCCTTCGAGCGGGTCACGACTAATGAGCGGATCGGGGATAAAGGGATGACTGTCATAGCGAATGGGGATGAGAGGAATCCTGCATAGGAACCATCATTGGCGGACTGAACCGAGCAGCAAGCTCGAGGAAAACTTTCAAATTTGGAATGGAATTCTTGTCTGGAAGATGAGAATCTGTGTTGGGACATCATTGGGAAGCTGACTTTGACAAATCATGATTCATGAAGCTCAAAATTTCCTACATGATGCATGCTGGGCTAAAACAAAAGGAAATCATAAAAACGAATGCAAAGAAAGGAGAAAATAACAAATATCCAAGGATAATATTGCTAGACAATATGGGCAAGGGTCAAGACACTTCGCATCCCCGACGTGCGATAGAATCCATCGTCCCAGAGTCATATCACCCAACGGCCTATCCAGCGATTAGCAGCGTACATCTAGATCATCCTCGTTTTTGATGGAGGGGAACTCAGATCCTGAAACACACTGGGAACCAGCCGGTCCTTGAGCTGATATAATAGCGTAGATACCATATAGTAATGCGAAGGGATTAGGGTTAGAGATATTTACCTGACTTACCTGACGCACGCGTCTTTCTGATTTTCTGGATTTTTTGATTTTTTATGGATTTTCAATAATCAAAGCAATAAGATAGACATGATACAATGCACCAAACAATGACATCAAAGCATATGTGCAAATATTAAGCAAGACAGCACAGACTGGTCAGAAGGCGACATAGGGCTTGTCGCTATGCTTAACTGCAGAAGGCGACACAGGTCCTGTCGCCACCTTGAAGGCGACAGGTCGATATGTCGCTTTATCAGTTTTCTCAGCCCGAGCTCAAAAGCCTTCAGCATATGATTTGATTTTGACCCCTACTTGGATTCCTAATGCCTCCCACTCAAGGTCCTACTCCTAATGGGTCTCCCTTACCCTTTCCTAGCATGAATAGGAGTATTATAGCTCTATAAATAAAGGGGATGAGAGGCCAAATTCGGAGCTCTCATCTCTCTCTTCTCTTCTTCAAGCTTTGCAAGCTCTCATGGCCATGAAGAGAGCTCCTCTTGCTTCCATGGTGGGGAGACGGCTTATGAAGGTCCGAAGCGTGCTCGGACGGTGTATGAAGCTCTCATGAGGGTGACGGACGTCCCAATCATCTGAGCCGGAGCGAGGAAGTGAGAGAGGTAAGTTTGTGATGTTTTGAATTTCCAATGATTTTAACTCCGAATTTGCTCATCAATTTTGTCTCCTCTCCTTCTTTTCCTTTCTTTTCCTTTCTTCTCTAGCTTTTCCCCGGCTCTCGCCGTTATTCTAAGCTCAATTGGATCGCCCGATGATCAAGCCTTACCCATGTATGTCATTAGGTTCTTGAGAGAGTGGGGTTTGGGTGGGGTTTTGATAGCGGCTCACAACTACCACAAAATCTCCTTTGATTGGCATAGTCTTACAGCCCTCATAGAACTATGGCACCCACAAACCCATACCTTCATCTTCCCTAAGTTTGAGGCGACCGTCCTTCTAGAGGAGGTCGAAGCCTTCCTTGCTCTTCCCAAGACAAAACCGGGGGATGAGCAAAACATAAGCTATACGATTGAGCCCATTAACCCGAAGCTTATCCTTGGAGAGTTCATGACCGACCCGGGGGATGTCTACACCATAATTAGCCCACAATTCATCCATCTAGTACCATTGTCTAAGTGGGTCATATCCAAGTGCAAGGATAAGAGCGTGGACCACCGGGAAATCGCAAAGGCCGTGGCCATATGCTTATGCGGGGTGGTGCTCTTCCCGTCCGGGGATCACCTCATAGACTATGCTAGCCTTAGTGCGATTAGTGGGGCATGGCGAGGACTTTCACTCTCTCACGCCGTCTTGGCGTACCTTACTCGGGTCTCACTTCGGCTTCCACGGGAGGGTTCCTTTACGGCTCTATGATCCTTGGAGTGTTGGTTGGGTGTGAGGATAAAGTTTAAACCGGTAGAGACCCCACCACCGATAGTAGGATCTTCGGGTGCCATCCTTTGAACTTCATTGGCGGCGCGGCCAAATTTTCGGACAAAGTTTTATGCAGGACGGCCGACAAGAAGACAAGGAGTGCGTGGCGCCTTTACTTCAGCACCCTACCAGTGGAGCACTTCGCTTTGGGCATAGCGGCACTTCGTGGAGCGGAGATCCGACTACCACTCGGACGCGGCTTGGATTTGCAACTCATCGGGAACATGGCGACCGTGCTCTACAACCCGCAGCGGTGCTACCTACAGATCAGGAAGCCAAGGACGAGAGTACTTCCATTATCGCACCTACCTCCTGTGAAGAAGCGACGCTTGGGGAACCCGGAGGATGAGCAGGCCGTGCGGAGCGCGCTGGCCTTGTGGAGGGCGTGCGCTACCCATGCACTCCCACCGAGACTTGACGAGGACCGGGAGACGTACCAGGCGTACCTCCTGGAGCACGAGAAGATCCGGCCACTGAGGGGACCGTGAGTTATGGAGAGAGACTTGACCGTACTTTCGATGTTTTGATGGGACTTGGTGGATTTGATGCTTGATGTAAGGGGAATATGTTGATTTTTTTTATTTTTCATAGCTTCTTATTTGGTGTGATCATGGAATTATTGCAATGAACATTGTGCCTTTTAGAAGTTGGTGCACAGACCTGATAAGGCGACATAGGCGGTGTCGCAATCCAGAAGGCGACAGACACGATGTCGCAACCATTAAAGTGAAGGCGACAGACCCTACGTCGCGACCTTCATTTAGAAGGCGACAGGGACATTGTCGCGTTCACAGGACCCGAGGCGATTTGAACTTAGGGCCGGGCGCCCTTTCTCTTCTTCCCTCTCCTTCCCTTCTTTGGCTTGCTCCGGCGATTCCGAGGATTTCCCCTTCTTCCCGGCCTCCCTTTCTCCGGCGAGCCTTCCCTTTCTCTCTCTCTCATCTCCTTCCTCTCTCCTTTTTCTCTCATCCCTCTCTCTCCCCTATCTCTCTCTCCCTTTCTCGACGGTGTGATGGAGGGTGGCGGAGAAGGCGGCCAAGGCGGTGAGGGCTGTGGCCGGCGACGCAAGAAATCAATCCGGCGTCGGCAACTGGGTGAGGGGACCTCTACGGCGGCCTCGGAGGTCCCTCCGGCCGTGGCGATGGAGGAAGAGCCCGTGGCGATGCCGGGCGACGAGGACGAGCCGGTCGGGCCCAAGAAGGTAGGTCTCCGAACCCTACACTTTGAATGTGGGATGTGGGGGGTGCGGAGCACCCGCTTGTAGGGCGGTTTGCCCGAGGAAACGGCCGAAAAACGGAGGAAATTCCGTCTCGGTTCGGCCCTGGTAATGCGACAGACCCCCTGTCGTGTTACCAGACAGAAGGCGACAGCCCCCCATGTCGCCTTAAAGAAGGCGACAGGGGGCCTGTCGCAATGAGGTCTTAAAGCGACAGGGGGTCTGTCGTCTTCAGAAGGCGACAGGTCCCTTGTCGCTTTAGCAGGGCAGAGAGTGTTTTGGCCTTTTTCCTGATTTCTGACCCCTTCTGGTGTTTGCCTTGCAGACTGAGTTGCGGTCCCGGCTCGGATGGGCAGTGATCCGGGCGATCTATGACGGCCTTCCGGACTTCCAGGTACGCCGACTGGAGGGGATGGGCTTCGGGCCGTTCTTGAGATTGGAGGAGTTGGCGCCGGATGTGGCACTCATCCAGGCGCTGAAGGAGAGGTGGGACCCAGAGTGCCACGCCTTCCTCTTCCCGTGGGGACACATGGTCCCTACGTTGGAAGACGTAGTGCGGATCACCGGCCTGCGAGTGGATGGCCAGGCGGTGACGGGGACCACCTATACCAGCTATCAGGAGCCGGTGGAGAGGCTACTGGGACTGGAGGTGAGGGGAGAGAGGTCCTCGCTAGTGCAGCGGACGGCGCTGCAGGCGAGCCTGGGGGTGGCGAGTGCGCGGCGCGAGACAGGAGAGGGACCGGCGGAGCATATGGACTGGATGACCGAGGGTGCTAGAGCGGTGATGGCGGAGGAGGAGGGAGAGGCAGCGGACAGGGACTTGCGGCGATTTGACGCTGGTGATCGGGAAGCTGATCCTGGGGACCAGAGGGGACCCGGTGGGCTGCCGTTGCTTGCCCCTGCTGGAGGATCTGTCCAGCGTGGGCAACTACGCGTGGGGTGCGGCCCTCCTGGCCCACCTCTTCGACAGTCTGGGCACCTCTAGCAGGGTGACGGGTGTCGCGGGCTTCTTCCCACTTCTACAGGTACGTTTCTACCCTTGCCCTTTGCTGCTTTTCCTGCTTGTTTATTGACTGTGGTACTGACTTGTGTTGCTCTCGTAGGTGTGGGCTTACTACCACCTCCCCTCCCTAGGCCGAGGGGTGGCGAGGCGACGCGGCGCTGTACCGCTCTTACAGCGCTGGCGGTTTTGCCGAGATGAGCGGTCCCTGCGGCGCCAGGTGACCATGATTCACGATGCGATGGACACCACTCCTTTGGACATGTAAGTGCTTCTAACCTTGCTCTCTTTACTTTGCCTATTTGATGGTTGACTGACGGAGTTTTGGCTTTTGTGGTGTGCAGGTACAGTGGACCCCCTACGTCGGGGAGAGTGACGCCGCCCAGCCGTGGGTGGAGCGAGGCCGTCCCTACTTCGGTAGGGACATTTGGCTGCATTGCTTCAACACAGTGGTTCCGCTCCACCACCGGCTGGTGGCGCGTACTCTGGGACTCCACCAGGCGGTGGTGGAGTTCCCGTCCCGACAGCGAGTCTTGGGAGAGGCCAGGCCGGAGCTTCCGTGGAATCCAGCAGGTCACGGACTGGACGGTCCGGGTCCGGGAGCAGCTGGACGACTGGGAGCGACGAGGGACGGAGGTGGTCTCCGAGGCCACCAGCGATGAGGACTACTTCCGGGCATACGCCCGGAAGTACGGGGCCCAGGTGTACAAGGGGTCCCGACGACCGGTGAGTCTTTACTGCTTTCAGTCTTCTTCTGGATTCCTGATTTGATTGTGCGACTGACTTGACTTGTGTTTGCAGCTTGACCCTGAGGGGCGGATCCTCGCTTGAGGGCATCCTCCACTCCACATCCAGCAGCGCGACGACCTCCAGGCGGTGGTGGACCAGCTGGTGAGTAACTTTGCACCCTTCCCTTCTAATCCTGATTTGGTTGACTGACTGTGGTGTTTCTTTTGCAGAGGGGGGAGTTGGAGAGGGCCCAGCAGATGGTGGGCGGTGCCTCTTCCTCTCGGGAGGACCCTGGCCGCTCCGTCTTGGAGGGCCAGCTAGCGGCGGCGGCGGCTCGAGCGGAGGACGCCCTCGCCCAGCTGCGGGAGCGGGTAGGTTTCTTACTCTAGATGCCCCTTGAGTTTTGTTCTTTTGGTGAAATCTGACAGGATGTTTGGCATTGCAGGAGCAGGAGCTGAGGACCGCCCTGGCGCGGACGACCGCGCTGGAGGCGGAGATGGCGGAGCTACGCCTACGCCCCGAGGCAGCGGAGGCGACACGGTGGCGCCAGGAGGCGGAGGCGGCGGCGCGCTGGCAGCAGGACGCGGAGGAGGCGGTGCGACTGCGCGCCGAGGCTGGCGACCTTCGCACGCAGCTTGGAGAGGAGCGGCATCGCAGCGACATGCTGCGATCCGAGATGAGGGGGCTAGAGAGGGCCCTGGCGCTGGTCGGGCGCAGCCGATCAGTGACCAGCCGGAGCGGTATCCCGAGCGGGTCCGCTGGGCATTATCTGACGGGTTCCTCCGGACGGCGGAGGAACGAGGAGGAGGAGCGGCGACGGCGCGAGAGGGCGCCTGAGGGGAGTGAGACAGGGCCGAGAGTGATGGCCCCTCCGTCTCCCCGCCCGCCTGAGGGCACAGGGGAGAGTGGTTGAGGGTTTGTACTTTTTGCTCTTTTCTTTTGTACATGAATAGAATGGAATGAAATGGAACTCTTGTGTTTTTATGGTTTGTGACTGAGTGAGAGTGACGAGTGAGATATGAGTGCCGCTTTCTTTTCCGTCCTGCACACTTAGACAACCACGAAACAAGTCAGATCTGTTCTTAGGCTTAGCCCCTTGCCTTAAAAATGCGACGAGTGAGCGACCTTGATAATTTGTCAAGGGGCTAAGCCTTATTAAATAGGCAAAAGATGCGAATAAACAAATGAAATGCATGTATGCAAACGGCTTGGAATCATTTAATGTTTTGAGATTTTTGGAATATTGATTTTTGGAGTTTTGGAAATTTTTGATTTTTTTGGAGTTTTGGAAATATTTGATTTTTTTGGAGTTTTGGAAATATTCTGATTTTTTGGAGTTTTGGAATATTTGATTTTTTTTGGAGTTTTTTGTTAGCGCCTAAAGCCGGCGTTGGCCCTTCCTAAAATAAGACACGCGAGACGGAAGGTACTCGCATCTTCGGGCTACAACACTTAAACCGATTCGAGCTGCTGGTTAGGAATCTTGATCACCTCCGGTTCTCGCCACAGGGCTTTCTAAGTTAGGACGTGCGTAAGGGGTGACAACGCCTCGGAAAACCACGCTTAGTTGATGCTGCGACTAGTTAAGCCCCACCCTAGAGGTGACTCAGCCTTTAGGGAGAAACGGAAGAGTATTTAAGGAAAGTCTTGTGTGGGTACGAGGACGTTGGGTTCGGCTACTTCCTACAGCATACCATTCGGAGATTGGGTCTGTTGTGGAGGGACTTTATGGTCTTTATCATGGACTTGCCTTGCTTTGGGGCATGCGTACGACCGGGCTCATTAGTGTCCCGCGGGGACTTTGCCACTCTTTGCCATGCCCCTATTGTATTATGGATTTTCTTTTCTTTTCATTTCTTTGCTTCTTTGCCCTTTTGTTATTTTGACCGTCCCTGTTTGAGACTTCTCTCGTCGGGATATGCTGCAGGTTGACGACCTCACCCTTACGATCCCTTTTGCCCCTACACTTCGACCGATTAGGAGAGAATGACTGACCACGTCGCTAGAGCAGGGCCCGCATAATTGCAGCACCTACCGAGTGTAGTTATCCGGGCTTGCCGTGCGCGTGTGTGTTAATCCTAACTTAGAGCAGCCCTTGGCGATTAGAGAGGCATCTTAGACTCCCAACATGGGGCTACTCCCCGATTTAGGTGTTGTAGCCTCACACCTATAGTCCTAAGGATAGAAACGTTTGAGGTACAGCCCGTTCCACGGATATGATAACTCGACGCCCTCAGCATTGATTAAGCGATATATTTCCAGGGTAGACCTCCTCACAACGTACGGACCCTCCCATTGGGTTGTAGTTTGGACCTAGGACCTCCGGGTTTGATAAAGATGCGTTTCAAGACCATATCACCCTCTTGGAATTTTCGTTCAATTACCTTCTTTTGAAAAGACTTGGAGATTCGCCTTTGGTAGGAAAGCACATGGTCAGCCGCCATAAGCCGCCTTTCATCTAAGAGTTCCAATTGGACTAGTAACGCCTCTCGACGTTCATCAAGATTAAGTTCCTTGTCTAGCTGGACTCTTAGTGAAGGAATTAGGATCTCGTACGGAACTACCGCCTCCATCCCATAAGTGAGGGCATATGGGGTTTGCCCTGTGGGAGTGCGGACGGAGGTACGGTAGGCCCATAGAGCCTCTATTAGCTTCTCTGGCCAGTCGGCAAATTTATGCGACTCACAGGTTTTCTTTAGGATTTTAAGAAGGGTTTTGTTAGTTGCTTCAGCTTGGCCATTGCCTTGTGGGTAATACGGTGATGAATGATGCAGCGTGATGTTGTATTTCTTACAGAGGTCCTGGAGCTCTTGTGCGATGAATTGCGGCCCATTGTCCGTGACGATGCTGCTTGGCACTCCGAACCGCGAGATGATGTTTCTCATGATGAAGCGGCACACCGTGGATGCTTTGATTTCTGTGAAGGCTTCAGCTTCCGCCCACTTGGTGTAATACTCAGTCACAGTTAGGATAAATGACTTTTGTTTGGTTTGAGCATTAGAATCACCAAGAGGACCGACAATGTCGAAAGCCCACATGGAGAATGGCCATGGTGTGGAGAGCGGGTGTAGCGAGGAGGAAGGGGCATGGATCTTATCGGCATGGAGTTGACACTTAACACACCTACGAACGTAGATGGTACAGTCTTCTTCTAGGGTTGGCCAGTAATAGCCCTGCCTAATAATCTTCTTCGCTAGCATCTGACTGTTGATGTGCCCTCCGCATTCGCTAGCATGGGCCTCTTCCACCACCTTCCAAGCTTCGTCATCGGTAAGGCACCTTAAAAGGACTCCATTAAGGGCTCGCCTGTACAGAACTTCTCCAACAACTGTGTACCTTAAGGCGGCTCTTCTGATGGCCCTACGGTCTTCTGCACTTGCCCCTTCAGGATATGTTCCATCCCTACAGTACTGTTCTATCTCAAAATACCATGGCAGTTCTTCTTCATTCAAGATCTCCTCGAGCTCTGTTAACATAACTTGCTGCGCTCCTCTTCTCCTAGCCTTCTCTTCTAAGGTTGCCCTAAGGTCGCTAAACCAGGGTCTGGGATGGATGGACATCGAGACGCTGGACGATGATTGTCTCAGTCCGGCGACTCAGAGGGAAGGATAGAGACGAGGCTAGCGACGCTAGCGCGTCAGCCAGGATATTTTGAGAACGAGGAGTGTGGATATAGATAAGCTTACGGAACTGCCTTGCCAGCAACGTGACCAGGTCTTGATATGGCTTGAGCTTTGGGTCACGAGTGCGGTAAGTTGAGAGCACCTGCCGCAGGATGAGCTGAGAGTCTCCTATGATTCTGAGGTGCGATGCCCCCAGCAGATAAGCATGCTTGAGACCAGCAAGGAGAGCCTCATACTCTGACATATTGTTGGTAGCGGGGAAGGTGAGTTGATATGCAAAGGGGATGGTGACACCTTCCGGGGTAAGCAGCACGGCTCCAATGCCCCGTCCCTGGGAGTTGAGCGCACCATCGAAATGAAGGGACCAAAAGGGGTCTTTGATTATGACTGAGAGTTCCTCATCGGGGAATCCTTCTCGGAGGGAGTCGCTGTGAGGGAGCGGGAGATGGGCTAGATGCTCGGCGATGGCATACCCCTTGACGGCCTTTTAGACCACAAAGGATATGTCAAACTGGGAGAGGAAACTTTGCCAGCGTGCCAGCCGATCAGAAAGGACGGGCTTTTCGAGAAGATAACGGAGTGGATCCATCCTTGAGATCAGCTTGACCTCGTGGGCTAAGAAGTAGTGCTTGAGCTTTTACTACCCACACGAGTGCGGCACAAGTTTTGTCCGCGGTGGTGAGCTTGGATTCAGCGGGGTTGAAGAGCCTAGAGAGGTAGTATGCTGCCCTTTCTTTCCCAGACTCGTCATGTTGTGCCAGGACAGCTCCTAGGGAGTCCTCAATGACCGAGAGATATAGGATTAGCGGCTTTCCGGGTACAGGAGGCTGTAAGACTGGGGGATTCATGAGATAACTCTTCAGCTCATCAAAGGCTGCTTGGCATTTGTCATTCCATTCGAATTTTGCCCCTCCTTTCAAAAGATCATAGAATGGGCGACATCTTTGCGAATGCTGGGAGATAAATCTTCGGATGAATTGCAAACGTCCGATTAGCCCTCTTAACTGTGCGATATTCTTTGGAGGAGGCATCTCTGCTATTGCCTTGGCCTTGTTCGGATCGATCTCAATGCCCCGCTTACTGACTATGAAGCCTAGCAGCTTTCCTGGTGATACCCCGAACACACACTTCTTTGAATTCATCTTCAGCTGATACTCCCTAGCTCTCTGCAGCACCTTGGCTAGGATCTCGGGGTGTTCTCTCCTGGTCCTTGACTTCACCAAGATGTCATCCACATAGACCTCTACATAGACGTGGATCATATCGTGGAATATGGCCATCATCGCCCTCTGGTAGGTAGCACCAGCATTCTTCAGCCCAAATGGCATGACTACGTAACAGTATGTTCCCCAGGGCGTGGTGAAGGATGTCTTTTCTTGATCTTCAGGAGCGAGACGGATCTGGTTGTAGCCTGAGTATCCATCCATGAATGAGAGGGTCTCATACCCAGCCGTGTTGTCGATTAGCACATCAAGATGAGGAAGCGGGAAGTCGTCCTTTGGACATGCCTTATTCAAATCCCTGAAGTCGATGCAGATTCTGACTTTGCCGTCTTTCTTCATGACAGGGACTATATTGGCCACCCAGTTCGGATAAAGCACTACCCTGATGAATCTAGCCTTATGGAGTTTATCTACTTCGTCCTTCATCTTCAGGGCTGTGAGTGGGTGGAACCTTCGGAGTTTCTGCTTGATTGCCTTTGCCCCTTCTTTCAGTACTAGTCGGTGCTCCACTAAGAGGGGTCTAGGCCAGGCATGTCCTCATAAGACCAGGCGAATGAGTCCTTGTACTCCCTTAGGATTTGCACCAATTCCTCTTCTTCATCAGGAGGGAGATTTGCTGAGATAATCACAAACCTGGGATCTTCTTCTGTTCCGAGGTTGACTTCCTTAGTAGATTCATCCACTGCCGTTGTAGGCTCGTCGAACCTCCTTACTCCACTGGCATATTTTTCGGCAGCGTCATCTACTTCGCTATCCTCTTCATCGATTGGGTCCTCATCATTCATTATTTCGTAGACGCCAAATCCGTCGTCTATGAACACCCCATCTTGCTCAAACACCTCTTCAAACACCAGTGCTTCCTTTGTGAATTCCTCTATCAATAGTAGCGCTTGACACCGCCGAGCTAGCTCTTGAAGATATCTCCGGGGAATAGCTTTTCCCCGCTGCTTCCTAGGACGGTGCTTGGAACTGGCGGATGGCAGGCTGACCTGACTCTCTATCCTAGGCCTATCTACTCTAGACTCACCTACCCTAGACTCTCCTAAACTAGACGACTCTACAGGACTGGGGGAGGACATGGTGTCCTCGAAGAGAATGGCTCCTAATGAAGGAGCAGGAGGGGGACCCTCAGTCGAGGGGTGCCCCTGATCAGCAGAGTGCAGGACGTATGCCGGCTCCTCGACCTCAACGTGCATTTGAAAGTGGACGTTTTTTTTTGGAGATCGGAGGAGAGCATGCAACAGGAGAGGGTGACCTCGTGGTCACCTGGATCAGCTTGAAGGGCGGAGAGGACAGCCGGTGGGAGCTGGGGTGTGAGAAGGCTGTGCGCCGCCGTAAGGAGCTGGGGAGTCAGCTGGATCAGCAAAGGAGGAGAGGATGGGACTAGGCTGGGAAGGAGGGAATCCAGGAGGGATGGGTGGATGGCTAGGCAGGTGCCTCTCCAGAGTTCATCAACAGTGTTCCCCTCCTCGTAGGGGATGTCCGGCTCTCCTACGTCTGAGGCATCGCTCATGAGCTGCCTTTTGGATGTGATAGCAACGGGCGGATCTAGTAATTCTTCCGCAGCTGGCGGCCAGGTTCTCTCCTCTTCCCAGAACAGTCGGCTGAAGGCGATGGTGATGTCTTCTATGTCGAACCATCTATACCACTCAGCCTCTGGGTCTCCTACCTTTCTCCTTCTGGTCGGACGGAGGGCTTCTAGGGCTTGATAGGTCAGCAACGGGGCCATGTGCCGGGAGAAGTTCCGGCCATGCACCTCGTGCTGTGAGAGTTCTGCCTCGACTACCACGGTGTTATATCCAGGTTGGGTAGGCCCCCTGACAAAATGACACCAGAGTGTCCAGGTGAGTGGCTCTCGGTCGGCCTTGAGAGTGGATGTGCTGGATGACCATGGTTTGGACTTCTCCCTATACCCTAAGCCCCATCGGCTTTTCATGACAACGTCGGGGATGGGTTTGACTATACCTTGTAGCTCTGCCCCTAGGCCCTTGCCTTCTTCATACCCCAACTCATCATAATTTGCCACCCCTTTGTGCTTAGTGGCTCCTTTCTTTTTACCGCATTGACCTGGGCTAGGTTGACCTCTCGCTGGGACTGGAACGTGTAGCTCCAGGGGTAGTTGATGTCTAGCACCGAGACGATGGGTTTATTGGCTGGCCACACAGCGGAGGTGGGTATCGTGGAGAGCATCTACAGAGTGGGCGGTGGCTATGCTTTTGACCTTGATAATTCGCCCTTGGAAGGGGAACTTTAAGCACTGATGTGCGGTAGATGGCACAGCCCCTAGTGACTCTAACCATGGACGTCCCAGGATTGCTTTGAACATGGGATCGATATCTAGGACGTAGAAGTCCACTGTGATGGCGAGGGGTCCCAGTTCGGCTTGCACAGTCACCATGCCGTGGCAGGATCTTCTAGAATTGTCGTATGCGGCAATGGTGGTGGGCGTCGGCCTCAGCATACTTTCTGATAACTCACAGGCCCTCAGGGTGCTTAGCGGGCAGACATTTATGGATGCCCCCGTATCGACCAGTGCTGCTCCCACTGCTATATGGTTGATGACTAGAGTGACACAGAGGGGAGCCTCCTGGCTTCTGGGGGGGCTAATTCATTTTCTGCAAATGTGATTGCCGGCCCGCGAGTCACCATGGCCAGGGCACTGGGTAGCTTGTCTGCCATCATGTCTTCATTCACTACCACCTTCTGCAGGAAATTCCTCAGGGCTTCTTGGTGCTCTTTGGACTTCTTTATCAGCTCCAGAATGGAGATCTTGGCTGGCACGTGGTCCAGGTGCTTGAGGATGTCATAATGGGTTCCAGGCAATGGCTCAGTCAACCCCTCATCTTGTTGCTGTGCTTGCTGTTGCTGTGGCGGCTGCAGGACCTGTTGGGGGTTTGTGGAAGTGGTGGTGGTGGAGATAGGCGGGTATGGGCGGCGGAAGACTCGCCCGCTCCGTAGGGTGGTTGGATTGGTGGGTGGCTGCCTAGCGGAGGATAGTGTTGCGGCGGAGGGTTGGTCCGGCCCAGGGGGTGGTAGGATGATGGGTGAGGGAGCGGATATGGTAGGGGGTAGAGGGATGGAGACAGGTGGAGCGAAAGGTAAGATGATGGGTGAGCTAACAGCTGGCGCGGATGCTGAACTGACGGGCAGTACGACGGCGTTAGCCATGGAAACTACAGAAGGGACTGACTGGGGAGCCGCGTAGGCTGGTTGTGTTGTTTGGGATTGGATAGGATATTGGTTAATGGCCATCATCTGCTGAACGTCCAGCTCATCATCGTACGTCCAGTTTGCTTATGGAGGAGGGTGGTGGACGATGGGGTTTACCTGGGCAGGTTGTTGTGGTGGTGGTGGGTTCGGAGCTGGTGGATGGTTAGGTAAGGGGTTGTGGACAATCCCGAGGTCGTGCAACGGCTGCTAGTGTTGTTGCTGCTGTTGTTGTTGAGGGGGTGGTTGGCGCTGCTGCCTTTGCTGCTGCTGCTGTCTCTGCCTCTCTTTGATGTCTCCGATTACTTGCCGGAGGGCTGTCCAATCTATTCTGTGCTGCTCATGCAAGTCATACACCAAGTCCTTAAATGTAAAGCACTGGTCGATGGTATGACCAGGCTGCCTATGGAACACACAATACCGAGTTTGATCTACGCTCGGGTTCAGGGGTCTCTCAGGAGGGAGCCTAATGGCATCGGTGGAGAGCAAGGCCAAGAATATGTCGGAGAGGGTCTCCGGCAACGGTGGGTAGTGGGTTCTTCTGGGACCCATGGGACGCCTTGGCTGAGAGCCATCAGGGCGGCACTTGATTGTATTGGCGTTGTTGCTGCCCCTGGGGCGGATGGGTAGGGTTCTGACCCTGGCATTGTATGGTTGGCGGTTTTGGCTCTGGCCAGCAGGGTTGAACGCGCTCACTTGCTCGTTCACCTGGACGCCCTCGGTAACTGGACCCTGAGGCTTTCTTTGGAACCTAGGCTTCTGGGGTTCGAACATGGAGTGGATCGGGGAGTCCTTGAGCTGGGTTGGATGAACGGGCCCGGCTGTAAAGTTGATGCATGGTGGTGATGTCATTCATCGCCAGAATGTTCTAAAAGCAGGTGTGGCATTAGCAATGATGATCTTCACCTTCTCCCCTTCCGGAAGGTACCCCGGAACTCTGGTGGCCATTTGTCTCCACCTATCGGCGTATGTGGCGAAGTCCTCATCAGGCTTCATCTTTTCGGCCATGAGATCTGTGAGTGAATATTCAGGGCCGACTCTATCTTGGAATTGCTCGAGGAACTTAGCCTTCACCACAGCGAAGTCTTCAGCGTCCTCGGGTAACAGAGAATAGAACCAATCCAGAGCGTGCCCGTCCAGCGACCGGCGGAAGAGATATGCCATAAGACGGCGGTCATGCTGATAAGGCGCGGACTCATAGATGAAGTCCTTGATGTGAATATATGGATTGCCTGAGCCATTGTATTTTCGGTACTTTGGCAGCTCGGATGGAGAGGGGACCCACAGACCATTGAAATTAGGCATGTGCACATCGTGGTGCTGCCTAGGGTCGACTTGCTTGCGGAGCTCTTGGAGCTCCTTCTTGATGGACGCCCACTCGGACATCATGTCCGGTGCGGCGGACGGCTGAGCGTAGACGGATGAGGCACGAGAGGTGGGCCTGGCGCGTGGCTCAGGACGGTGAGGAGAGTAACACGGCTGGTAAGGTGGAGACCGGGGCCTCGACTCACGGGGAATGTAGTGCTCAGACTCAAAGGGCGTGAATCAGATAGTCCGCGGCCGGATGGGGGTGTTGTCGTCTTGTCCCATGGAGACGTGGGGGCCAGAAGTAGCTGCTGCAGGGCGTGATGCGCCCGCTCTGGGTGAGGGTGAGGAGGCGGCCTTTCCTTTGAGAGCCGTCATGAGAGTTTGAATTTGAGACTGATCAAGCTGTGGAATTAGACGCAGAAGCTGAGCAGCTTGATCATCTGACTGAGGAGGGTGGGTGTTCCGAGACGGGCTGCCCTCGTCACGACGGTGACCCTCAGAGGTATGGACGGTGGCGACCCAAGGCCGGGCCACCTCGTCAAAGAGATCATGGGGTAGGGACTCCTCGTAATCCTGGGAATTATGAAAGGCAGTGTCGGGATTCTCACCATTGTAGATTGGGTTCAAGAAAGACTCCATACTCGGAAAGTGGGTGGAGAGAGACGGGAAAGCCTTTCCATATTTGAGAGACAACCTAACCTAGACAGACTCTTAGTTTCCTAAACAAACAATCCTATGCAAACAACAAGGAAAGAGAAAACGTCTCACCCAAAGCAAGCAGTTGGCAATGATGATGGTTTCTTTTATTTGGTTCAGGTTTGCCTTTTAGTGATTTTGACTTTTAGCAAGTTCTCTCCAAATAAGGAAGGGTTTCCTAAATGGGAGAGGGCTTCCAACTTCGGGTATGACTAGAGTTCTCTCTACCTTGCCAAATGAGTCTAGACTCGATCCTAGGTGGCGACGGGTACAACCAGCCCGGCGGCCGTGTGGGAATCCACGGTCAGCGGGGACTTACGGAGGCCCTCAAGCGCGCGCTCTAGTCGGACACAAGGAGTATGTGGCCGAGAGAGCGAACGTCGCTGAGGAGGAAACCTATGCTACGAATATGGAGCGATGTATGCAAGTCCTATGTGCACCGGAGTGCATGCAAAATTCTAATCCTAGTACTAACACAACGAGAATTAGGACTAATCACCCTCAGAGGAAGAAGGCGACAAGAATGATGTCGCGACCAAGATCGCGACACAAGGCCTGTCGCTTTCCTTCTCGCAGTGGACAGAAAGTGATTAAACCCTAATTATGCACGAAAAATCAATCAATCCTATAAAATACAAGACTGGCAATCTCTCAATAACATGGAAGAGGCATGATATGATGAAATCTGGATGGAGTATGTGAAAGCAAACCCAAATTTGCAAGAAAAGTCAATGGACCAGGGCACTGACCTGAATGCGACTATCACCCCGTCGCCTTCTGTGTAGCGACAACAGCCACGTCGCTTTCTTCACAGGCTCGAACAGTACTCAACCAAAGGAAATAGGTGTACGGACAGACTGCGTACCTGATCGCGACGTAGCACGCGTCGCTACGCTGATTGCGACGTTCCGGATGTCGCCTTCTCACCCAGACCAGCAGAGCACTAACAAACCTAAAAGAACAAACTAAACAAACAAAAGTTGACAACACAACACCGTTAGAGGACAAGGACGGCAGGGAAGGAAGAACGAGCGTGATGGGCACAAGTGGTCCCACCGTGATCGCCAAAAGGTGTAATCACGGGATTTGTATCCCCTTTTGAATTAAAAATTATGAGTATAGGGATTAAGAACTGACCGTGATCGCCACCAGAGTAATTGCCTCGGAGATGTAGACGTGGAGGGCTGACTACCTTGGAAAAGAAAAGGTGAAGGGAAGGCGTACCTGGTAAAGCGACAGATGCAGTGTCGCCTTCCTTTCTCCTGAACGCGACAGAGGCGAAGGCGCCTTCTTGAACGCGACAGTGGCCTTGTCGCCTTCTCTTCAGAGGGACAGAGATGTGGATTCTCGTCTTCCTGCTCCTCAGCCGGCCAAGGGACAGGAGCCTCACTTCGTTCTAACCTTCAAAACCTGCCAAGATGATTCAAACACAAAGAAAACCCATTAGAATTCGTGTGCAATAGATCTATTCAATGAAAAGTGCATGTACATGAACTATTATGGGGGGAACTCACAGGATTGGGGATTTTAACCCCTGGGGGTGTTAAAGATGGGTGTGTGTTTCGTGTTCTAATGCTAAACTAGAAGAAAAAACGAACTATGCATGCATGAAATTGATGAAAGAAAGAGAAAAGGGGGGAGAGAATTGAATAGCCGCTGGAAAAACGCCCTGGAGGGCTCTTATGAGTCGCTTGGAGAGAAAACTCTCTTCTTGGAAGATGAAGCTCTCTGGATTCCCGAACTAATGGCTCCGGCCTTGCCCAAAACGATGGAGAAATAAGGTTTTTATGGGTGATTATTCTCGGGCAGGTTCTGAGAGGAATAATGGGCAAGAGTCCAACTATGGGCAAGTATGGCCATGCAAGGGCTATTGGAACTCGGAAAGGAACATGTTAGGAAGGTCCGCTCTGAATTTGAGAGGATTCGGACTTGATTTGGACGTCCAAAAGAAGCAATTACCATCAATAGCATGGGTCCAAGTTAGCCTCGGATTGAGTTTCCTGTTTAAGGCCCTGAACGCGACGGCCTTGGTGTCGCCTTCTGAATGCGACTGCTCGACATGTCGCCTTCCTCATATGGAAGGCTGACTTAAGTCATTTTGCGATTTTCTGAGGATTAAAATGTGGAATTCTGATCGCGACATAGGGGCTGTCGTCTTCAGGAAGGCGACCTAGGGCCTGTCGCCTTCTGGTCTTTTCTGCATTTCGGCATGTAATGTGTCCAATCAGCCATTCACAGCCTTCAAGATGAAATATCAGACTTATACTCAGAGAGCTTATAGTGAAAGAGATTGATTGGACCAGGAAGGGTCCTCCAGGGCGATGAACTAATGGAAATGATGTCATGATCGGAGAAAGCCAGCTTGACGATGATGAGCCAACGTGGGGCGTCAATAATACGACAAGGGATTTTGCTCGACTTATGGGTCAGAAATGGGTGTCTACAGTGCCGTATGTCACTAAGAAGATAGCGACGCCTCCTTTGTCGCCGTCTCACCCAGAATCGCAGAGCACTGACAAACTCAAAGGAAGAGAACCAAAAACGGAAAACTAACCACACAACACACCTGTTAGATGATAGGGACGGCAGGGAAAAGGAAGAACAAGCGTGATGGGCACAAGTGGTCCCACCGTGATTGCCAAAAGGTGTAATCACGGGATTTGTATCCCCTTTTGAATTGATTGCGAATATGTAAGGGATTAGGAACTGACCGTGATCGCCACCAATGCAGTCGCCTCTTGATGTTCAGATGGAGGGCTGACTACGTTGGAAAGGAAAAGTGAAGAGGAAGGCGTACCTGATAATGCGACAGGATGGGCGTCGCGATGCTTTCATGTGAACGCGACGTAGGCAATGGCGCCTTCTTGATCGCGACACAGTAGTCGTCGCCTTCCTCTTCAGTGGATGGAGACTTGGGTTCTTTGTCTTCCTGCTCCTTAGCCGGCCGAGGGGCAAGAGCCTCACGTTGCTCTGACCTTCAAACACCTACCAAAGTGATTTAAACAAGATAAACACCCATTAGAACTCGTGTGTATGAGATCTATTCAATGAAAAGCTTGAAAACATGAACTATAATGGAGGGAACTCACGAGATTGGGGCTTTTAACCCCTGTGGGGTTAAAGATGGGTGTGTGTGTCGTGATCTAATGCTAAACTATGAAGAAAACAAGACTATGCAAGCAAGAATTGAAAGAAATAATGGGGAAAAGGGGAGAAGAATTCTGTAGCCGATGGGAAACGCCCTGGAGGCTCTTGCTGGTCGTCTGGAGGGAGAACTCTCTTCGTGGAAGATGAAGCTCTCTTGCTTAGCGAACTAATGACTCCGGCCTTGCCCAAAAAGATGCAGAGACGAGGTACTTATGGGTGATTATTCCCAACTCGGGTCTGAGAGGAATAATGGGAAGTAGTCCGACTCTGGGTAAGTATGGCTGTGCAAGGGCTATTGGAACTCGGAAAGGGACATGTTAGGAAGGTCTCCTCCGAATTGAGAGGATTTGGACGTGATTTGGACGTCCAAAACATGCAATTACCATCTTTGGTATGTGTCCAAGTTGGCTTCAGATTGAGTTTCCTGTTTAAGGTCCTGAAAGCGACAGCCTCCTGGTCGCCTTCCTGAATGCGACTCCTCGATATGTCGCCTTCCTCATATGGAAGGTGACTTAAGTCATTTTTGATTTTCTGATGATTTAAAATATGAAATTATGATGGCGACATAGGGGCTGTCGTTTTCAGGAAGGCGACCTAGGGCCTGTTGCCTTCTGGTCTTTTCTGCATTTTGGCATGTAATGTGTCCAATCAACCATGCACAGCCTTCGGGATGAAATATCGGATTTTATACTCAGAGAGCTATAATGAGAGAGATTGATTTGACCAGGAAGGGTCCTCCAGGGTGATGAACTAATGGAAATGATGTCATGATCGGAGAAAGCCAGCTTGACGATGATGAGCCAACGTGGGGCGTCAATAATACAACAAGGGATTTTGCTCGACTGATGGGTCAGAAATGGGTGTCTATAGTATTTATTTGAGTTTTTGTTCTGTAAAACGTGTTTATGTGTTGAGAATGTGGTAGCTGTTAGTAGTTGTTAAAAGTTGATATGATTAGAGGAGGTATAATCTGTGTGATTATACCAGTGTGTTGGTTTGTGATAGAAAGGTATGGTTGTTAAAGATTTATAGTTAAAGAAATTGAGGAGATTAATAAGTTTAGATATGGAATTCAGTAAATGAGTTTTAGTGAGATACAGAGTTAGTAGAGACAGGTATATGGTAATGAAGTGATGAGAAACAGATCAATGGGTATCAAAAATGATTAAATGTGCAGATTATAATTGAGAACCTCAGTAGAGGTATTGTGGCATTAGAAATCTGAGTCTGATGATATTAAGAAAAAGTTTGAATGATAATGTGATTAGTGTTATGAAGAGCTTGACATGATTAAATAAGGTAGATCAGCTTTAAAAGAAGTACTGGTACATAGAAGAGCAGTGATTTATGGCAGATAGATTTAGTGTGCCTGAGACTAGAAATATGAGAAAGAGATTTGAGAAAGGTATTTGAGAAAGGTGTTGTTATGAATAAGGATGGTAATAGGAAGTTTGATATCAGAATTCGTATGAATATATACAAAAAGGATTAGTTAAATAGAGAGAAAGAAAAGAAGAATCAGTGTGCAATTAGATTTTCTGAGAATTGCATGAGAAATATTTAATTGATGAATGGCAGATTATTAGAATTCTTTAGAAAGAATTATTAAAGATTGTTGTGCTAAAGACAAGATTAGTGAAAGTTAGTAACTATGAGCAGTTTGAGAAAAATCGAAGTTAAACTTAAATATATTGGAATGAGTTTAAACTAAGTGAAAAAGAATGGAAAGATGTGTATTAATGGAAAAGCAGTTAAGAAATATTGAGTTAAGAGAAGTAGTAAGGCAGATTGTGATATTTATGATATTTGAGAAAAGTGCAATTAATAGGATAAGGAAAGAAGACAGAGTACGTTATTATATTTAAGGGAATTGGTATTCAAATTTGAATTTTTGTAGTATTTAAAAGAAGGGTGACTAGATACTAGAAAGATTTATGGTATGAATGGTGCAGTAAGATCAATCAGACGACAGAATAAACAAGGAAAATATTTTGTAGAAAAGATGTTATGATTAAAGTAATTGGCAGTTTGGATAAGGAGAAGATATGGATTAGAGAAAGGAAGAATTTAGCAAATGATGAAGTGAATAAGATTAGATGAGTCAGGAAGTGTTTAGCTAGAGTTTGCATATTGGTGTAAAGAAAATGATTCAATTGAGCAGAAATGGTCTGTTATTAAGATATTCCAGAGTTTGGTGCAGGAGCAGGAGCAGATTAATTAAAGAATATTTGGAAAGGTTATGCAACAAAATTATGAGATTAGCCAGAGAATGTCAGTAAAGCAAGAAAAGTATATAAAGAGTACAACATGTCAATGGTTTAGCAAATCAGAAATTGCAGTAATTTTTTCAACACAAATTAATTGAATAAGATGATTTGAGAAGCAGTTAAAATTAAAAATAAATTTAGTTGAAGTCAAAAGAAAGTAAATGGAAGCAATAAGAGAACAGAACTTGTGAAATATTTTACAAAATGTTCAGTGTGATCAGAGTAGCGCAGCGGAAGCAAGGAAGATTTAATATTCACAGATTGTTCAAGGTTTGCTTGGATAAGGAAAAAGTGTAAAGTTTTATGCAATGAAATAAAGGAATAGAGGTTCTTGTGATTTTTAATCAGAAATGACTTAAAGCAGTATGAGCAGAATAATATGAGAAGGCAGAAAATTTAAAGATTGTGATTAGTTTTCTTTGAAGAGTTGGCAGTTATGAATGTAAATGCAGATGAGGCAGGATAACAGCAAGCAGTGATAAATAGAAAGGAAAATGGCACCGAAAAATCCAAGAAATTAGAAGATTATGGCATGGTAAAATATTACCATGTAAGATATTCGAGAAAAGCGAAGCGGTCCCGAAAGAAATGTTGCAAACACAACCGGAAAATTGTGGAAGTAGGTTGAGTCCAAGGAGATAAAACGCCACTGGCAAGGTAGAATTGCCTACGGTCGAAAAACAAGGAATGATAGATTGGAACCCCGGAATAAAGCGATTGTGGAATAAATTAGAAAGGAAGAAAAGGCAGAACAAGCGTAAAAAAAATGAACAAATGGACTAGTCAGCATAGATCGTTTGAAAGAGAGATGCAAAGAAAGTGTATCCTACTTGTTCTTTATATGGCTTTCTTTCTTTTTAGGTAATAGTCTGGTTTTCTGTGGTTTGTTGTGAATGTCAAGGACGACATTTCTTTTTAGGTAATAATAATGTAACGTCGCGCATTTTTCGGATCCTCGCGGATCGCTGCTTAGCGGGTTTGGTGGCCACTGTGTGGCCCATTAGCGTGTGTTTCAGTTGTTTACGCAAGTTTTTGGGGCTTAGTGGGCCAACAGTTTGGGCCCGCAGCACCCGTTGGTTCACTGGTTGTGAACGCGACGGGGGTGTGCGTAGCATTCAGGTCGCGACGGCCCTGGTGGTCGCATTCACGTTGCCACTGTTTTGGGTTGTCGTCCGCATGTGCACCGCGTGTCGCACGCTGGGCGGCCATGCTGATGTCAACAGTGGGAAGGCGACGCCCTAGTCCGTCGCGACAGGTCGCGACGGGGAGGTACGTCGTGATCCCAACCGCTGTGCGTTTTTTAAGAGGGTTGGCTGGACAGAGCTGTGGAAAGCTCTGCTCGGCCAGGAGGGGCTGCTGGGGTGGCTGTCTCGGGCGATTCGGCGTTCTGGTGCGGTTTTCGGCGTGTTCTCGCTGCGAGGACGTCGTGCGGAGTGGGGGAAACACAGGGAGTTCCTGTTCTTCGCGGAGGTAGGGAGATCCCATCTCGTTTTGATGCATGGATCGTGTGTGTGGTGTGTTTGATGCGTTTTTCATCTTTTAAACAATAGATATCATGCTAGGGCAATCATTAAAGCATGAAAAATGTAAATTAAGCATGGTTTGTATGGTGTGGGGTGGTAATCCGGAGAGAGGTTCTGGATTAGGGTTTCTGCCTGAGAAGGCAACAGAACCCCCTGTCGCGACAAGCTCGCGACAGGCCGACCCGTCGCGTTAGGGTTTCTAACGCGACACTTTGGGGTGTCGCGATCTGAAAGTGATAGACCCTTCTGTCGCGACCCGGTCGCGACAGTATAACCTGTCGCGTTAGGGCTTGCTAACGCGACACATCAGGGTGTCGCGATCAGAAGGCGACACTGTCCCCTGTCACGACCACAGCCGAGTGGGCTTGTGGTGTTTGTTTTAACGGTACGATTATCTAATTATCGCTTAAATATTGTGCATGGCAATTCTAGTGGTGCATTGGCACTTGTCGCACTTGTGAAGTGTGTTGTTTACGTGTTGTTTACATAGTAAGGATGGTGCTCACGAAGTGGGCATGTTTTTATGTGGTTGGCATGTTATGCACACAATTAGTGTGTATTACACGTGGTGTTTTCATGGTTTGAGTGTCATGCATGTATGTGCATGGCTAGTGGCTCGATGCTATGATTATTGTAATATAACTTGTATAATTACTTCGAGGTTGTTGGGCAGTGAAGCTCATATGTGGACCTAGCCCTGGTTTATTGTTGTCTTTTGAAGAATACTATAATGATTTATGGGCTAAGTAGTGTGTGTTGCCATAGAGGTCACGGAGTGACCAATGATAGGCAAGGTTGTGTTGTGTTGCGTTGCTGTGATCCAAGTGTTTACTAGTGTGAGATGGTTTGGAGGTCACATGGTGACCGGTAATGAGCCAATTATGTTTAGTGTATTATGATATAAGTTTCACCGAGGTGTTAAGTGATTGACATGGTTTGTGTTTTAGCCGAGTGTGGTGGTCTGGCGCCTGTTCCGGAATACCTCTACAGTCAGGTACCCTAGGTTCTGTGTGAGCCAGGCACGTGTGTTTGTTGTGCTCGGGGTTTGTCCCGGTACTCGTGTTGTACCTTCGAGGTCTATGTCGTCTGTCCTAGACACCCTCACTCATGTGTTTGAGTTGTACGTCCGGCTGAGGGAAAGACGACAGAGGGCAGCGACTTGTGTTTGTGGGTGTGCAGTCGCTTGTAGCGCGCTCTTAGTTGGGGGTACGAACACCAGTAGTCGACACTGGTCCCCAACTAGTCCTGTTTTCTAGTGCCTCACTTTAGGGAGCTTAGGCTAGAGTCCCTAAAGGTGCCAGGCATGGGCCTGCAGTTGTGTGTGGTCTGCAGGTGTGGTGTTGGTTGGTCTTCACTGTTCTTTGGCTTGTGCTTGTGAAGCGGCAGTTGGACCTTTCGTCTGTGACTGCGAGACTGAGAGGTAGTTCTCGTGTTGTGTTGTCCAGGTTGGATAATGGCGTCATGAACCAGTAGTCTGTTCCCGTGTAGTGGCGTCGTTCCTTTCCGACTCGTGCTTTGCCACTGGTGGTGGCTTGTGTGTGACTCGTTGGTTGTGGTTTTACCCGTTGAGGTGTGCCCTGGTGTTGGCACGGTTGTAGTTATAGTTTGACACAGGTGGTGTGCCCCGTCGTTGGCACAGTTGTGTCAAGGTTTTGCCCGTGGTGGAGTGCCTTGTGGTGGCACTAGTTTTGTTGTGGTTTCCGTGGTGGTACCTCGTGGTGGTAGGTACCTATACCCTGAGTGGGTACCTGTTTCTTGTGGTACGTTGTGTACCAACCTTTCAAGTGTTGCGATGAACCGGTGTTTTTGTGGAGGTCGTGAGGTGTGACCTTCCACACGTGCTATTTGGAGTACGTTTCCGATTTTGGTTCCAGTGTGTATTGGACTTGGCATGTTGATGTCAGTTTGGTTACCCTGCGTGCGTAGTTTGCCTATGAGGCTTGCAACCGAGGCAATGGTTTGCCTGTGAGACTTGGAACCTGGGCAGTGGTCTGCCAGTGTGGCTTGAGGTTGAGGTATTCCCAGTGGTTGGGCGGACTAGTAGTGTTGTGCTAGTCTTGTTGTTACCACTTACTTTCGGAGGTTTACATTAATTGATGTGTTTGTGTTAATTGTTGATTAACTGCGATTTAAGTAAATAGGATGTGGTTTGGCTATTTGTGTGGCCAGTGAGACCCTTTGAGGTTGAGGTCTCTTGTGTTTAGTTGTTGTGGTAGCTTTGGGTGGTTCTGTCACGCCCCGCCAATTTAGCAGCCGAATAAATCGGGAAGACGTGAGCAAAGTACATAGTAGAGTAGAATGTACAACAGTTGAATGATTCAGAGCATCTAATGAACAATAATTGAAATAAACTCTTTATTTCATTATAAAATCACTAAGATTATTACAATCACTAATTTGGAGCCAATACGTAGTGCTCAATGACATCATCACATTGAAAAGAAATCTAAAGCAATAACTACTAGACTCCAATGGTGCTAGGGTAACTTCGTCATTTGACTCCGGGTCGCTCATCACTCGGGTCCTGTTCCATTGGTGTGTACAACGTCATCGTCTATCTTACCTGAGACACATTAACAAATAACGAAGGGTGAGCGATAACGCCCAGTAGGACTTAAATCTCATGCTCAAGCAGGCTTTAAATAATTAATGCATGAAATGGCAGAGTAACTAAAGATAGAGAGCGAGAGAGTCAAGTATCGTAAAAGATAGCATGATAGCACATGATTGGAATAGCACAAGTCACCTGGTTCAGATAGCAGATGAATCAAGTATAGCACGAGGATAAAAGTTAAGTCACGGTAGAAATGATAACAACACGATGGCAAATAACGTCAACGTCAAATAATAGTAAGCAACATGTATAGCAATGAGAGAGAAAGTAGTTGGCCATATAGAGAGTAAATTGCACTTTGATTGATTTTCTTATCAATCGAAATAGTATAGCACTTTTGATTAACTTCTGTTAATCGAAATAGTAATGGCACTTTGGTTATCCGTAGATAGCCGAGAGAGAATATAGCACTTTTGTCGTAAATAGACAACGAGAGAATATATCACTTTGTGTTGATTGTCTTAGATTAATTTTGATAGTATGGCACTTAGATGTAATTCGACATCTTGATCATTTAACTCACATGGGCAAATGGCACTTTCGGGCGCTCTTCCCAGGACCAGATCGGGCCCTATTGCGCTGGCATTGGTTATGTTGTTTATCTTTAGACAATCAATTTAATGGCCAATAGAGAGTACCAAGAAATAGCTAAGAGCACTATATGAATAGACGAGATAGTAGAGAGAATGTGAATAGATGAGCAAGTAGAGTATAGATGAGAACTAGTGGACATTGCACGTAACACGTCGAGTAAACATGTGATAGTAACAGATGCACAACACGCATACGTGGTGTTGGCAGTCAGGTGGAACTCACAATCCTTCCACTGGCCATGTTAAGCACAGGTCCAGAGGTCCGGCGTGATTCAAGATAAGAGCGAACTTCTAATAGCTGTTTGGATCATGTTGATCCCTAAAGGGTATCATAGGTGTTAGGGTACAACCGGCTCGTCGACCATGTGGGAATCCATGGACAGAGGAGACTTACGGAGGCCTTGAACAAGGATTCACTAGTCCGGCGGAAGGAGTATCCGATGGAGAGTTCGTCCAAGTCAAGAGAGTGTGTATATAGAAACAAGTGCTCGACGTTCTATAGGATATCTAGAACAGTGGAGCGTCGGTATCGGTGTTCCAAAACATCGCATGAATCGTAAAATAAAGCAATTTAATTCCATAATTTACCAGATATATTTAGTAACATGTTAATGCCAATTAAGCCATATTTGGAAGGTTCAAAGTGTGTGCATGTGTCATGAACTCATAGATGGAAATTAGTCGTGTGTATGTATTTTAAATCACATACAAATGTTCAATTTATATTAAGTGAAATTAATGCGGGTATAACTGGAATTAAAGGGTATAAGCACAATAGGCAATTAGAGCATTGCAAATCAGGGGTTTTTCTGAAAAATCCTGTGAACGTGACGCACCCCAGTAAGGGTCGCGACGGGTTCAGGGTAGATCGCGACAGGTGTTTAGATGGATCACGACGGGTCGGTCATGACAGGGGGTCAGATCGCGACAGGGGCATGTAAGGGTCGCGATGGGTTCAGGCAGACCGGGCTGCAGATCGCGACGACAGGTCTGTCGCGACCAGATCGCGACAGAGGCACTGTCGCGACGGCCTTGTGAACGCGGCCTATCGAGCCGTCGCGTTCACAGGGTCCGTGCCAGAGTCCGACAGGGAAAGGACAGAGCATTGGATTGCAAACCAGACTTTTCCTATTTTGACACAGGGTTGTTCTAAAACTAAGAACAAATTGTACAGTGCATGAAAAATCACAAAACTAGTTTTAAACAGATCCAGACATGCATGGGTACTTCCAGTAAATTAGAATCGGAAAGCAACGAAGGTTTCAACATGGTTTAATAAAGAGCTTTCATGATGAACCTAGAACTGTGTACAGTCGGGATCAACGAATTAATTCGCATGATAGAGTGGATGGAAATTAGGGCTTTCAGGGGCAAATGAAATCTAACATCCATCAGAATCTTCAATAAAAATTTCGTGGCATGAGATCAAGTGTAGAAGGAGAACAAGAAGTATGAAGGGGGTTCGGGGTCATGTAAGTTGCAGAACTTCGAAATTTAAGAACAAAAGATTGGGTTGAAGGAAAAATATAAAACTTAAGGGCTTTGCTCATGATGATTGGAATAACCTACAGATAAATTTTCATAGTTTATGCTCGTGAGAATGCCTACCTTTCACGTTTTTCCTCTTCTAGGGTAAGAACTTGAAGAACTCAGGGAAGAACTTGGGAGATCCCTCTTCTCCACAAATTCTCCTCATCTTGGCATCTCTTCCTAGTTCAGCAACCCCTTGGCACGAGCTAGGGCCGGCCATGAGGGTTTTAGGAGAGTATTTAAGCTTCTCTTTCTATTTCCTATTTGGACTTTAATTCCCTTAAATTTCGAATTTCCTCTTTTCCTCTCCCCTTTTTAATCAAGAGATCTCTTAATTGGGTTGAGAGAGAGGGGATTTCGTGGCCAAGCAATTGGGGTAGGTTTACGATTCCAAATCCAACTCAAACCACTTATTTTAATGCATTTTACGTAATTTTAGTTTTAGGATAATTTTCCATTATTCTTATTTTTAAAATCTTTATTTTTGGCCCACTAATTCCTAATGGGTCTATTTCACAAAGTCCATCACTTAATAGAATTTAACTTATGGGAATTTCCCTTTTTAATTGGAGAATAATAGAGTTTTGGATTTTTATTACATTTTCTCCTTTGAATTTATTCATGGCCATGAGAGGTCCATTGATCCAATTTCTCATGATGGATTATCCTTACATATTGTTTGGGGTCTACCCATCATTTTATTTTTAATTGTTAATCTACTTGGCTCATTTGATAATGGGTTTTCTGAATTATTCCTTAACTACAATAATAAGTCATCTCAATTTCTAAAACTTGGTCCGAATTATTTTCTAAGCCCAATTTTCTTAATGGGTCATCATTACATGACGTTGGAAGTCTATCCGACCGGTTCGTTTAATTTATGGGCGCGTTGTCTTTCCGTGTTAATAGTTTTCCGACTTAGTTTCCTAATTTGGATAATTAGTCACGTTGTGACGTACGCTTGGCCAATCAGATTTTTCGTTGCACGAATTTCTTCGTGGAACACCTAGGGATAATATTTGGGGTTGATTTATAATTTTTACCGAATTTTTAGATCTGTTCTTGAACATACGATAATGGTATGTATGTTTCTATTATTCCGTTTTTATAGAAATTTATTATTTCGAATTTTTTTAAATACTGGATTTTCCGGGTTGCTACAGGTTCCCTACTGAGCCTGTGACTTGTTAAGGCTCACTCCCCTACAGTTCTTTTCAGGGCTTGCCGTTTGTGGCTTGCAGCGATGTTGTGACAGACTTGTACCACCAGTAGTAGTTTAGTTGAATTGTGTGAGCTTGTGCTCTCTCGGGGTATGCCCCAGGTAGTTGTACTTTTTAATTGGACATGTAATAATGTAATGAGACAGTTGTACTAATATGTGAACAGATATGAGCACATGTACTTTCTTGTGTCTTATACTGTTGTGGTTTGTCTTTTATATTCTTACTGGACACGTGTGTGAGATATCATTTGCGAGACTTCGGTCCATTCGCGGGAGACGAATCTAGATATGGAGCCTTATTGGGCATAAATATCCAGGGCCGTTATAGTTGGTATCAGAGCAATGGTCCAGTTAGAATATGAAAAGACATTGAAAGTACAATGTCCCAATACATGGATTAATGTCCACTGCTCGTAGTAAGTCTGCGGTTTTGTGTAGGTTAAAGTGGTATTTATTTGAGTTTTTGTTCTGTAAAACATGTTTATGTGTTGAGAATGTGGTAGTTGTTAAAAGTTGATATGATTAGAGGAGGTATAATTTGTGTGATTATACCAGTGTGTTGGTTTGTGATAGAAAGGTAAGCTTGTTAAAGATTTATAGTTAAAGAAATTGAGGAGATTAATAAGTTTAGATATGGAATTCAGTAAATGAGTTTTAGTGAGATACAGAGTTAGTAGAGATAGGTATATGGTAATGAAGTGATGAGAAACAGATCAATGGGTATCAGAAATGATTAAATGTGCATATTATAATTGAGAACCTCAGTAGAGGTATTGTGGCATTAGAAATCTGAGTCTGATGATATTAAGAAACAATTTGAATGATAATGTGATTAGTGTTATGAAGAGCTTGGCATGATTAAATAAGGTAGATCAACTTTAAAAAAAGTACTGGTACATAGAAGAGCAGTGATTTATGGCAGATAGATTTAGTGTGCCTAAGACTAGAAATATGAGAAAGAGATTTGAGAAAGGTATTTGAGAAAGGTGTTGTTATGAATAAGGATGGTAATAGGAAGTTTGATATGAGAATTCGTATAAATATATACAGAAAGGATTAGTTAAATAGAGAGAAAGAAAAGAAGAATCAGTGTGCAATTAGATTTTCTGAGAATTGCACAAGAGAAATATTTAATTGATGAATGGCAGATTATAATAATTCTTTAAAAAGAATTATTAAAGATTGTTGTGCTAAAGACAAGATTAGTGAAAGTTAGTAACTATGAGTAGTTTGAGAAAAATTGAAGTTAAAGTTAAATATATTGGAATGAGTTTAAACTAAGTGAAAAGAATGGAAAGAGGTGTATTAATGGAAAAGCAGTTAAGAAATATTGAGTTGAGAGAAGCAGTAAGGCAGATTGTGATATTTATGATATTTGAGAAAAGAGCAATTAATAGGATAAGGAAAGAAGACAGAGTAAGTTATTATATTTAAGGGAATTGGTATTCAAATTTGAATTTTTGTAGTATTTAAAAGAAGGGTGACTAGATACTAGAAAGATTTATGGTATGAATGGTGCAGTAAGATCAATCAGACGACAGAATAAATAAGGAAAATATTTTGTAGAAAAGATGTTATGATTAAAGTAATTGACAATTTGGATAAGGAGAAGATATGGATTAGAGAAATGAAGAATTTAGCAAATGATGAAGTAAATAAGATTAGATGAGTCAGGAAGTGTTCAGCTAGAGTTTGCATATCAGTGTAAAGAAAATGATTCAATTGAGCAGAAATGGTCTGTTATTAAGATATTCCAGAGTTTGGTGTAGGAGCAGGAGCAGATTAATTAAAGAATATTTGGAAAGGTTATGCAACAAAATTATGAGATTAACCAGAGAATGTAAGTAAAGCAAAAAAAGTATATAAAGAGCACAACATGTCAATAGCAGTTTAGCAAATCAGAAATTGTAGTAATTTTTTCAACACAAATTAATTGAATAAGATGATTTGAAAAGCAGTTAAAATTAAAAATGAATTTAGTTGAAGTCAGAAGAATGTAAATGGAAGCAATAATAAGAACAGAAATTGTGAAATATTTTACAAAATGTTCAGTGTGATCAGAGTAGCGCAGCGGAAGCAAGGAAGATTTAATATTCACGGATTGTTCAAGGTTTGCTTGGATAAGGAAAAAGTGTAAAATTTTGTGCAATGAAATAAAGGAACAGAGGTTCTTGTGATTTTTAATCAGAAATGACTTAAAGCGGTATGAGCAGAATAATATGAGAAGGCAGGAAATTTAAAGATGGTGATTGGTTTTCTTTGAAGAGTTGGCAGTTGTGAATGTAAATGCAGATGAGGCAGGATAACAGCAAGCAGTGATAAATAGACAGGAAAATGGCACCGAAAAATTCAAGAAATTAGAAAGATTATGGCATGGTAAAATATTACCGTGTAAGATATTCGAGAAAAGCGAAATGGTCCCAAAAGAAATGTTGCAAACACAACCGGAAAATTGTGGAAGTAGGTTGAGTCCAAGGAGATAAAGCGCCACTGGCAAGGTAGAATTGCCTACGGTCGAAAAATAAGGAATGATAGATTGGAACCCCGGAATAAAGTGATTGTGGAATAAATTAAAAAGGAAGAAAAGGCAGAAAAGGCGTAAAAAAATTGAACAAATGGACCAGTCAGCATAGATGGTTTGAAAGAGAGATGCAAAGAAAGTGTATCATACTTGTTCTGTATATGGCTTTCTTTCTTTTTAGGTAATAGTCCGGTTTTCTGTGGTTTGTTGTGAATGTCGAGGACGACATTTCTTTTTAGGTAATAATAATGTAACGTCGCGTGTTTTTCGGATCCTCGCGGATCCCTGCTTAGCGGGTTTGGTGGCCACTATGTGGCCCATTAGCGTGTGTTTCAGGTGTTTACGCAGGTTTTCGGGGCTTAGTGGGCCGGCAGTTTGAGCCCGCAGCACCCGTTGGTTCACTGGTTGTGAACGCGACGGCCCTGGTGGTCGCGTTCACGTTGTCGCTATTTTGGGTTGTCGTCCGCATGTGCACCGCGTGTCGCACGCTGGGCGACCATGCTGACGTCAACAGTGGGAAGGCGACGCCCTAGTCCATCGCGACAAGGTCGCGATGGGGAGGTACGTCGCGATCCCAACCGCTGTGCATTTTTAAAGAGGGTTGGCCGGACAGAGCTGTGGCAAGCTCTGCTCGGCCAGGAGGGGCTGCTGCAGTGGCTATTTCCGGCGATTCGGCGTGCTGGTGCGATTTTCGGCGTGTTCTCGCCATGAGGACGTCGTGCGGAGCGGGGGAAACGTCGGGAGTTCGTGTTCTTTGCGGAGGTAGGGAGATCCCATCTCGTTTTGATGCATGGATCGTGTGTGTGGTGTGTTTGATGCGTTTTTCATCTTTTAAACAATAGATATCATGCTAGGGCAATCATTAAAGCATGAAAATTGTGAATTAAGCATGGTTTGTATGGTGTGGGGTGGTAATCCGGAGAGAGGTTCCGGATTAGGGTTTCTGCCTGAGAAGGCGACAGAACCCCAGGCCGACCTGTCGCGTTAGGGTTTCTAGCGCGACACTTTAGGGTGTCGAGATCTGAAAGTGATAGACCCTTCTGTCGTGACCCGGTCGCGACAGTATAACCCGTCGCGTTAGGGTTTGCTAACGCGACACATCGGGGCGTCGCGATCAGAAGGCGACACTGTCCCCTGTCGCGACCACAGCCGAGTGGGCTTGTGGTGTTTGTTTTAACTGTACGATTATCTAATTATCACTTAAATATTGTGCATGGCAATGCTAGTGGTGCATTGGCACTTGTCGCACTTGTGAAGTGTGTTGTTTACGTGTTGTATACATAGTAAGGGTGGTGCTCACGAAGTGAGCATGTTTTTACTTGGTTGGCATGTTATGCACACAATTAGTGTGTATTACACGTGGTGTTTACATGGTTTGAGTGTCATGCATGTATGTGCATGGCTAGTGGCTCGATGCTATGATTATTGTAATATAACTTGTATAATTACTTCGAGGTGATTGGACAGTGAAGGTCATATGTGGACCTAGCCCTGGTTTATTGTTGTCTTTTGAAGAATACTATAATGATTTATGTGCTAAGTAGTGTGTGTTGCCATAGAGGTCACAGAGTGACCAATGATAGGCAAGGTTGTGTTGCGTTGTTGTTGTGATCCAAGTGTGTACTAGTGTGAGATGGTTTGGAGGTCACATGGTGACCGATAACAGGCCAATTATGTTTAGTGTATTATGATATAAGTTTCACCGAGGTGTTAAGTGATTGACATGGTTTGTGTGTTAGCCGAGTGTGGTGGTCCGGCGCCTGTTCCGGAATACCTCTGCAGTCAGGTACCCCAGGTTCTGTGTGAGCCAGGCACGTATGTTTGTTGTGCTCAGGGTTTGTCCCGGTACTCGTGTTGTACCGTCGAGGTCTGTGTCGTCTGTCCTAGACACCCTCACTCATGTGTTTGAGTTGTACGTCCGGCTGAGAGAAAGACGACAGAGGGCAGCGACTTGTGTTTGTGGGTGCGCAGTCGCTTGTAGCGCGCTCTTAGTTGGGGGTACGAACACCAGTAGTCGACACTGGTCCCCAACTAGTCCTGTTTTCTAGTGCCTCACTTTAGGGAGCTTAGGCTAGAGTCCCTAAAGGTGCCAGGCATGGGCCTGCAGTTGTGTGTGGTCTGCAGGTGTGGTGTTGGTTGGTCTCCAATGTTCTTTGGCTTGTGCTTGTGGAGCGGCAGTTGGACCTTTTGTCCGTGACTGCGAGACTGAGAGGTAGTTCTCGTGTTATGTTGTCCAGGTTGGATATTGGCATCATGAACCAAGTAGTTCGTTCCCGTGTAGTGGCATCGTTTCTTTCCGACTCGTACTTTGCCACTGGTGGTGGCTTGTGTGTGACTCGTTGGTTGTGGTTTTACTCGTTGAGGTGTGCCCTGGTGTTGGCACGGTTGTAGTTATGGTTTGACACAGGTGGTGTGCCCCGTCGTTTGCACAGTTGTGTCAAGGTTTTACCCGTGGTGGAGTGCCTTGTGGTGGCACTAGTTTCGTTGTGGTTTCCGTGGTGATACCTCGTGGTGGTGGGTACCTATACCCTGAGTGGGTACCTGTTTCTTGTGGTACGTTGTGTACCAACCTTTCAAGTGTTGCGATGAACCGGTGTTTTGTGGAGATCTTGAGGTGTGACCTTCCACACGTGTTGTTTGGAGTACGTTTTCGATTGTAGTTCCAGTGTGTATTGGACTTGGCATGTTGATGCCAGTTCAGTTACCCTGCGTGGGTAGTTTGCCTGTGAGGCTTGCAACTGAGGCAATGGTTTGCCTGTGAGACTTGGAGCCTGGGCTGTGGTATGCCAGTGAGGCTTGAGGTTGAGGTATTCCCAGTGGTTGGGCGGACTAGTAGTGTTGTGCTAGTCCTGTTGTTACCACTTACTTTCCGAGGTTTACATTAATTGATGTGTTTGTGTTAATTGTTGATTAACCATGATTTAAGTAAATAGGATGTGGTTTGGCTATTTGTGTGGCTAGTGAGACCCTTTGAGGTTGAGGTCTCTTGTGTTTAGTTGTTGTAGTGGCTTTGGGTGGTTCCCTACTGAGCCTGTGACTTATTGAGGCTCACTCCCCTACAGTTCTTTTCAGGGCTTGCCGTTCTTATGGCTTGCAGCGATGTTGTGACAAACTTGTACCACCAGTAGTAGTTTAGTTGAACTGTGTGAGCTTGTGCTCTCTCGGGGTATGCCCCATGTAGTTGTACTTTTTAATTGGACATGTAATAATGTAATGGGACAGTTGTACTAATATGTGAACAGATATGAGCACATGTACTTTCTTGTGTCTTATACTATTGTGGTTTGTCTTTTATATTCTTACTGGACACGTGTGTGAGATATCCCTTGCGAGACTTCGGTCCGTTCGCGGGAGACGGATCTGGATATGGAGCCTTATTGGGCATAAATATCCAGGGCCATTACACATTATGCTGCGGATGGGGTACCAGCCAGGCAAAGGGCTGGGAGCACAGCTGCAAGGCAGGACAGAGGCCGTGAAAGACAGCAAGATGAGACCTAAGGCAGGATTGGGGTATAGGCCAGGCAGGGTAAAGCACCAATCAGGGCAGCCGCTCACATGGACCTTGTACGAACATTTCAAGAGAGGACCGCTGCAACCAAGAAGTGAACAGACGTCCACCATTACTGCTGAACCTGTTCGTCGTTCACCCTTAGCCACATATAGAGTTGTAGACAGTCACAGGCCACCCAAACAGGTGAAGCGGGTTGAGTCCGAGCCAGAATGGAGCCAATGATTTGACATGAGTGATGTCGTTGCATCCTTGGACCAACTCTTCACGACGATAGACACTGAGCAGCTAGCAGTAGCCACTAGCAGGCAGCCGAAGCAAAACCGAGTACACAAGTTGAAGAAGCCACAGCAGTAACCAGGCTCAGGGCGGGCCTCTCTTTTATGGGCATCGCACCCACTTTCCTTTCCCCTCTGGGCACCGCGCCCACTTTAGTTTCCTCTCCGGGCAACACGCCCACTTCCTCCCTTTCTCTAGGCAACGCGCCTACTCCCCTCTCTTCTCCGGGCAACGCACCCACTCTCCCCCTTTCTCTAGGCAACGCGCCAACTCCCCTCTCTTCCCCAAGCAATGCACCCAACCTCCCTCTCCAACCAGGCAACGCGCCTACTCCCCTCTCCCTTTCGGGAAACACGCCCGACCTCCCTCTCTCACCAGGCAACGCGCCTACTCCCCTTTCTTCTCTGGGCAACGTGCCCGGCCTCCCTCTCCCACTAGGCAACGTGCCTACTCTCCTCTTCTCCTCAGGCAACGCGTCCACCTTCCTCTCTTCTCCAGGCATCGCGCCTTCCCTCTGGCAGGCCACCGCGTGGCCCTTGTTTCTTTCTCTGAGCATCCCTCGGGCACTGACGCCCCACTTGGCAATCTCCCTTCACTCTCACGAACAGGCGCTCACCCTCCCACTCCCTCACTCTGATCTCTCTTCTCTTGAGCTTGCGCTTGTCTCTCACTTGTCTGGATTGGCGATCTCACCTCGCCCTCTCCCTCTGTGCATGCTAAGCACTGAGGGGGGCTCGCAATGGCTGATTTCGTCATCTCCATCGAGGAGACTTCTTTCCTCGCCCCAGAGTGTGCCCCGACCTGCGGGCCACCTCTCTTCGGTCCCATGACCGACCTCTTGCGTCCCTCCACGCAGGGGATTTTTACTGCTTTCTCTCTTCCTCCTCCTTCCCCCACGCTGGGAAGTTCTTTTACTGCTTTCATTTCCTCTCCATCTTCCCCCACGCGGGATTCTTTTACTGCTTTTCCTACTCCTCCACCCCCTGCTGTAGATTCCAGTAGTTGTAGTGAGAGTCTAGGCCAGGGTAGTAATAAGCTAGGGGTAGTATCCGAGAAGAAATCTAAGGGTAGGAGGGTTCCACACCAATTCCTTGCTGATCTAGCCCGTAGATGCAAGGCATGTCTAGCAATCCCCAAATTTATAGAGGAGCCTTTGCACTTGCCAAAAATAGAATATGAGCAGTCGCTGTGCTTGATTGATGACGGGTTCGGAGTCTATGAGATCATGGATGATGACGACCCAATTGAGGAAGGTGATGAAGAGTTGGAGGACGAGGCTGATGCGTTCGCAAGTGGATTGAAAAGATTTGACGAGAAGTCAGTTGCCGTAGAGGAAGTCACCAAGGAAATCATTTTGGGAACCGAGGAAAACCCTAGGACCGTCCTCATAAGCAGTAACTTGTCACCAGATGAAGAGGAGGCAATCATCAAGGTTCTCAAGGAGTACAAGGACACGTTCGCATGGAGCTACGAGGATATACCTGGCTTGGACACCGCGCTAGTTGAACACCGTCTTACACTTAAGTCGGGGTCCATTGCTATTAAGCAGCGGTTGAGGCGTTTTCACCCCCAGATGGCTTTGAAAATGAAGGATGAAGTTAATAAGCTCCACAAAGCCAGATTTATTAGAGTCATATTATTTCCAAATTGGGTGGCGAACATTGTCCTGGTTATGAAAAAGGATGGAAGAGTCAGAATATATATTGATTTCCGGGACTTCAACCGCGCGTGTCCAAAAGATGATTTCCCATTGCCTCACCTCGACGTGCTCATAGATAATACGGTTGGGTTTGAAACTCTCTCTTTTATGGATGGCTTCTCAGGGTACAATCAGATCAAGTTGGCTGAGGAAGACCAGGAGAAGACCTCATTCACTACACCTTGGGGCACTTATTGCTATGTGGTCATGCCGTTTGGACTTAAGAATGCTGGAGCTACTTACCAAAGGGCTATGATGGCTATCTTTCATGACATGATCCATATTTTCATTGAGGTGTATGTGAACGACTTGGTAGTGAAGTCAAAGACTATGGCTGAGCATCATGGGGTTCTAACAAAAGTCTTGCAGAGGTCAAGGGAATATCAGTTGAAAATGAACCCCAAGAAATGTGTGTTTGGTGTATCATCGGGTAAGCTCCTAGGTTTCATTGTGAGCAAGAGGGGTATAGAGATAGACTCCAATAAGGCGAAGGCGATTAGAGAGATGCCCCCTCCCAAGAATTTGAAGGAAGTTCGAGGATTGATTGGGAGGCTAGAGTTTATTCTCCGATTCGTCTCCCAACATTCGCAGAGGTGTAGACCTTTCTACGACCTCACTAAGCTGGGAGTCGAATTTAATTGGAACGAGAAGTGTCAGGCGGCTTTTGATGGACTTAAGGAATACCTAGCTAATCCCCATGTCCTGAGGCCGCCGACTCCAGGCAAACCTTTTATTCTCTATGTATCTGTCCTGGAAGACTCGGTAGGAGCTGTCCTCGCACAAGTGGATGAAGAAGGCAAGGAAAAGGCAGCATACTACATGTTTAAACTTCTCAACCCCTGCAAGCAGATGTACACCGCAATGGAGAAGACATGTGCCGCGCTCGTATGGGTAGTGCATAAATTGAAGCACTACTTTCTTGCTCACGAGGTCCATCTCATAGCCCGCATGAATCCTATCAAATTCCTCCTCAAAAAATCTGTCCTTACTGATAGGCTAGCACGTTGGCAAAACTTCCTTTCCCGGTTAGAAATCACCTACATCCAATAGAAATCTATCAAAGGCTATGCCATAGTAGAACATCTCGCTCATCACCCTATTCCATGATTTGAACATGTTCAATCGGAGTTTCCAGATGAGGAATTAATGTCCCTTAGCCAATCTGATCCTATGTGGACACTGTATTTTGATGGAGCTCTGAATTCTCAAGGAAAGGGTATCGGGATTGCTCTACTCTCACCTGAGGGTGTCACCTTCCCACGGGCCTATAAACTGGATTTTCCTGCCACCAACAACATAGATGAATATGAAGCTTTGTTGGCAGTTCTTAAGTATGCTCATTTCTACGGTGTCACCTATCTGCGAATTGTAGGTGATAGTCAACTGGTCCTGCGCCAAGTGCTCACCAAATATCACACCCGGGATCCTAAGCTCAAGCCATACCAAGAACTTGCATTAGCTTATGCCAAGCTATTCTCAGAATCTTCTAGCATACGCTCTTGCCACCAATGGCGCAACCATGAATATGAATTGTCTCGGGGATTTTGATAGCATTCAAATTGAGCACCGCCAAGTTCCTGTCATTCTAGATCCTATCTTCCTCTGGGTTAAGGATGAGTTATTGAGAAATGCAGAAAGGAAAAGCAAAAATGAGATCATGTTAATGGAGCTAGAAGAGGAATTGGAGGACGAGGAGAAGCCTGTGGTTTTATGAGATAGCTAGGTATTGCAAGAATCAATCATACCCTGAGGAAGCCACAGCTGATGAGAAGAAAGCCATAAGGAGATTGTCCCAGAAGTACACCCTGGTTGGAAATACACTCTATAGAAGGGGACTCACTGGAGTATTACTCAGATGTCTGGACGATGATGAAGTATGGAAGGTTGTTGAGGAGGCTCATTCGGGTGTGTGTGGTGGCCATGTGAACAGCCAAATGCTTGCCAAGAAGATCCTTAGGCAAGGCTTTTACTGGCCAACTCTAGAGGAGGACTGCTCTATCTTTGTCCGTCGGTGTGTCAAGTGCCAACTGCACGCCGACAAAATCCACTCTCCATCCTCTACACTCCACCCAATATCTTCCCCATGGCCTTTCGCTATGTGGGCTTTCGACATCATTGGTCCTCTTGGTGATCCCAACTCCCAGAACAAAACAAAGTCATACATCCTCACTGCAACGGAGTATTTCACCAAGTGGGCGGAAGCCGAAGCATACGCGGAAATCAAGGCAACAACCATCTGCAAGTTCATCATGAGGAACATCATCACCAGATTTGGCATTCCAAGCACCATCATCACCGACAATGGACCTCAGTTTATCTCTCAAGAACTGCGTGACCTTTGCAACAGGTATAAAATTGCATTGCATCATTCATCACCATATTATCTACAAGGCAACGGCCAAGCAGAGACCACAAACAAAACTCTAATCAAAATTTTTAAGAAAACCTGTGAGGCTAACAAATTCTCGGATTGGTCAGAGAAGCTCGTAGAAGCTCTATGGGCCTACCGCACTTCAATCCGTACTCCCACGCGGCAGACACTGTTCGCCCTCACTTATGAAATGGAGGTTGTAGTACCATATGAGATTCTTATTCCCTCATTAAGGATCCATCTTGACAAGGACTTGTCAATCGGCGAGCGGCGTGAATCGCTCCTAGCACAACTGGAACTCCTAGATGAGAAGCGTTTGGTCGCCGCAAAACACACGAGAGCGTATCAAAATAGGCTCACTCGTTTTCACCAAAAGAAAGTTATTGAGAGAAAATTCAAAGTCGGTGAAATGGTAGTAAAAAGAATCTATGTAAAACCTAGTGGTCCCTGTTCTAAACTCCAACCAAACTGGGAAGGGTCATACGTAGTTAAAGAAGCATATCCAGGCAATGTGTATAGGCTAGTGAACGCGGAGGGTGAGGAGCTCTCTCACCCTTGGAATGGGTTGCATCTCAAAAAGTACTACTCCTGGTTAGGTGTTTGGATTTGCGTGGTGTACGGTCCCTAAAATGAAAAGCTGTCATTTTTAATTCATTTCCTATTCTGGGTGAGTTAGCCTGAGGCGCCGACACCCACACACTTACACGCCCACCCCTGGGAAGCTAGAGGCATGAAATCTAAGAAAAAACAATGCCAAACCAAGAGTCTAGAACATTACCCGTCTCTTTCCTACTCGGTCCGCCAATAAAAAGGGAAACCTAAGGGATCGACCTTTGAATCTGCCCGAAGTTCAAGCGGGTGTAGGTCAAGGCATAATAAGGGGAAAAAGAAAAGTCAATGCAAATCCAAATCAAAAGATCCAAAACCAGGCAAATCAAATGCATAAAAGCACGTCAAGAGCGGAAAAGTCCCCGCAGAGATCCAAATGGACCTGGTCGTAAGCGTGCCAAAATCCCACAAGCCAAAAAGAATCGAACCTCGCTGAGTGTAAGGGTAGAGGAACGAGCGTCTCCCCAGTCGCCCAGACTATTGACAGACTTCCTAAACACGTCTTCCCTTCTTCCCCACGGGTATGTCTTAGGGTCAAGGCAAGGCAACGATCAACTAAAGAGGACGCCACCAAAAGCCACCTCGGGTGAAGGCACCACTCAAGCACGTCCAACCTTAGTCTGGCACACCCAAGACTTGTTAATGAATTCTCAATGATGGCCGAGTAATTGAAGGATCCAAACACCATGTTTTCCAATTAGAGCGGATCCCCTTCGTTCCACACGTCTTTTTAGAAGGGACTATGCCGGGTTGCGTCCCTCATTTCAAAATCCAAAAAAATAGAACATTTTAAAATCCAAAAAAAAAATCGAATATTCCAAAATCCAAAAAAAATTAATATTCTAAAATCCAAAAAAATTGAATATTCCAAAATCCAAAAAAATGAATACTCCAAAATCTGAAAAATTGAATATTTTCAAAACCAAAAAAATCACATGTGCTGAAACTCCAAAAAAATTGAATATCTCAAAATCAAAAAATTTCATTTGCTTGAATGCATTGAGTGTGTCTTTTTATTTTCCGCCTTATTTAATAAAAGGCTCAACCCTTTGACAAGATCATGAAGCCGAATCCGCCTAATAAGCAGAGGGCTGAACCGGGACAGACATTTAACTTGTTTGTTCAGATGTTTTTCAGGCACGGAAAGAAGAAAGGCAAACATGCATATGTCATATATCACGGCCAAAAGGGGGGCCAACCCCAAGTACATCATGAAGTACGCCACTGGGTACACAGCAGACGGAAAAGGAAGTACATGATAGGTGGCCTAACTCTCGCCACCGCTCTCTACCAGTCGATGATGTCGGCTGCTCTCGGCCTCTCCAAGGTCGGCTGTCGAATGCAGAGCTGGAGGCCTCATGAAGGCATGAGAACCGGTGGAGCCCTGGGCGGTGCGTCCCACCTCGACGTTCCTCTGGTACTGAGAAGACGTCGCTATATAGCTCCCGGAGTAGGCACTGGCTGGCCCCTCCCGCACGGCGCGCTCGCGCCCACATCGGTAGCGGTCCTCTGCCTCTCTCAGCAGGCGCTCAGAGACGCCCAGGCTCGTACGTGCCTCCACGGCCAGCTACGTCAGCAGCTCCCGCTCCTAGTCCTAGCGGCCGCGCTCCTGCTCCCAACGGTTATGCGTCTACTCACGCTCCACCTCCCACCGGGCACGCTCTCACTCATGGTCCCTGCGCTCCACGGCAAGTGTCACACGTGTAATCACGGGGATTGTGCCCCCCCCCCCCAATACACGTAAGCATGTGCTCAATATAAAAGCATGGAAAAGAGGAAGTGATCGCCACCTAACTTGTTGCCATATGATAGGAATTAAACGGGCTAACTAAGCTAGGAAAAGGAAAGAGAACACTATACTGACCTGAGGTCACGACGGAGGTCCCCGTCGCGATGACGATGAAGTCGCGTCGCCCATATGGGCCGCGTCTTTACTATCGCGTCGCCCACCGTGGTCGCATTCTCTGTAATGCGGGAGAAGTGTGGAAGGACCTTCTTCCTGCCCTCCGGCCAGCCAGAGGATAAGAGCTCCTCGTGAGAACTAGCTTGAGTACCTGCCAAAACAACAAAAATAAGGAAAGGAACTCTGTTAGAACATATTAAGTGTAGTTTCCATCCAAAAATGAAAAGAAGAGATGAAGCATGGTGGGAACGGACCTGGGGATGGTTTTAAACCCCTTGGGTGTATGGAAAACGTAGGAAAGAAAAAGAAAATGGATTGCTATCTAATAAAGTGATAAAAATGCATGAAGAAGGAAGAAGAAGAGGAAGAGGAAGAAAGAGCCACGTATGGGGCGACTCCCTGGTGCCAAATGATGTCCTCCCTTGGTCCAGAAGCTCCGAGGGTCGCCTCCTCAAACTCCACGCCTTGTAGATAGTGAAATGAGCATGATTTGGTGAGGGGTTGAGGTGAAAAATGAGAAGAATGGGAGGGCTGCGAGGCTAAGTGTTGGTCAGAGGAAATTTTGGCAGCCCTTCGGGGTAAAAATGAGGCTCCCTTTTCTATGAAGAAAGGGCCTTGCTTTTATAAAGTCTAGAGGGAGAATATCTTATTTTTAAGTGATAAATACCCTAATAAAAAGATAATACTCATTAATCTCGTGGGTGAGAGTCCTAAGGAGGTTTCAAAGAGTCCCCCATCCCCTAGATGCGTTCAGGTGGGTTGGGAGGTTGCAGAGGATTAAGATAAAGGCCAAGAGAGGATAATGTGGAGGTGGTTGCGGAGGCTGTTGCCGCGGCTGAAATCGCGACGCATCGTAGGGACGCGACCGCAATGAACGCGACGGCCTTAGTTGTCGCGACTATGAAGCCACGTGCATGGATATGCATGAGCTGTCGCGATGGCCAAGGGAGGTGCGAAAAGGATGAACGCGACGCCACGATATGTCGCGTCAATGGAAATCGATTATTCTCAAATTATTATCCACTCATTTGGGAGAAAAATAGGCATTCAAAGCACATGGACTCTTTAAAAGATAATGGACGGGATATTCATGGAAATTGGGTTGTTAATGGGCTCAAAGCAAGGCTAATGATGGGCTCAAGGTGAGTGACCAACTAGGGACTCACTAAGTTAACAAGAAATGTAGTTCGACTTATAAGCCAGAATCGGGTGTCTACAGATTGCCCCTCCTTGACTCCTACTTTGCAAGGGAGCGTAGCAGAAGTGTAGCGGAGGTGTCATGAAGTGACAATGAAGCGGAAATGGTGCGGCGTGGACTGAAAAGTGGGAGTCAAGATAAAGAGACACCCGATCTAACCAACAAGCAATTGGAATCTTCGTGAAAGCCCCGACCTAGCTACTCGAGCAGAATGCAAAGAAACGCACAAGTCTGGACGAGAAGGAGAAAGAAAAGGATGATCAACCCCTCGATTGAGAGGTACCCTAGCCGATTGGTCTGCAGATTTCGTTTTGGAGGGACATGTGCGTGCCAGGCAGGTAACTCATGACTCTATCTTGGGAGCGATTCACTACCAAAACGGATCAAAGGAGTAAGATGAAAATTGGATAGAGAATCCAGACAGGGAAGTTCTTTAACAAACTGACAAAAGCAACTTGCTCGTGGACAAACCTTCCGATTCGGAGTGGAATAAGATTTCTTGCTTGAAACATGAAGAATGATTGGACACTCAACAAGGGCTCAACATTATCCAGGGATGAGTTATGAAAGCTCAAAGACCTACGTGATGCATGTTGGGCTAAAAGAAAAGAAATCATCAAAGCGAATGTAAAGAAAAAGAGGAAATAGAAAATAGATCAAGGATAATAATGCTAAGCCGAAGTAAGAGTGGGTCAAGAAACTACCTGCAACCGCAGTGTAGGCCTGAATCCATCGTCCCCGAACTTACCCAACCTAACGGCCTATCCAACGATTAACAATGTGCACCTAGATTATCACTATTTTTGGTAAAGGGGAACTCAAATCCCAGAGTACATTGAGAACCAGCCGGTCCTTGAAGCGATATAATAAATAGAATACCATATAATAATGCGAGGAGTAAAGATAGAAATACACTACCTGACTTACCTGCGACGTTCCTTCTTTTGTGATTTTCTAATTTTTTATTTTTTTGTTTTTTTTTATTTTGATTTTGATTGAACAAAGCAAAGCAATAACGGCACAATAACGACACATATATACATTCAAATGACCAAATAAGGACACCAACTAAACACAGACATAAAAAATAACACTCAAGAAAAGAGATGACACATCTGGGGGTCGCGACATAGTCGCGACATCCCGCTATGTCGCGACCTGGACGCGGCATATCGCGGCGTCGCGACACAAACATAATCTAAAAAATGCAGAAATCTGTGTTTATCTCTATCCTAAGACTCCTAGACTCCTAATAGTACCCCTAAACCTCTTCTAATCTTATCCTAATACTTAGTTACAGGATTGGGATGGGTTAGTCTCCCTTAGAGCTCTATAAATAGGGCTGCTTAGGGTGTTAATCCCGCAGCTCTCTCTCCCTCTCAAATCTTCTTTGATTTTCTCTCTCTTGCAGCCATGAAGAGAGCTTATTCTGCTTTCCAGGAGGACATTCCACCTTATGCCAGTCCCAAGGCGGCCCGAGAATCTCATGCGGAGCTCCAGCGCCTCTCTTTGGTACTCGGGCACATATGCTCCCACCCAGATCTTCAAGTAAGCAATGTTCTCTCTAGCTTTTCTCCTTACTCTCTTCCACTTCTTCTCCCCTGTTCTTAGCCTCCTCTCTTCATTCTCTTCCACATCAGATTCTCCCAGGTCACAGGAGATTCTCCAAGGTGCCTTGGCTGACCCCAATGATAGAGATCCTTCCTCTTGCTTCTACCCGTCATCTACGTGAATGGGGGCTCTCTAGTGCGTTTGTGCTAGCCAAACAATACCACAAGATCGTGCACATGTGGGACAGCATCATGGCATTGGCGGAGTTGTGGCACCCCCAGACTCACACCTTCGTCTTCCCCGGGTTCGAAGCAACCATCCCGTTGGAGGAGTTGGAGGTAATGCTAGGACTCCCAAAGTACCAAAGGGGGGAGGAGGTTGCTCTCTCTTACACTGTGGCACCAATCAACACATGGGGAATACTTGGGGAGATTACCACTAAGAAGACTGATCTGCATAGTATGACTAGCCAGAACCATGTGCACCTCCTTCCCATTGCTCAGTGGATCATCTCTCAGTGCAAGCGCAAGACTGAGAATTACCTTGCCATTGCCAAAGCTGCCGCCATCTGTATTTGCGGCGTCATTCTTTTCCCCGCCAAGGACGGAGTCATCTCCTTTTCCAACCTGAGCATAATTGACTCCATCTCGAAGGTATGTGTATTGCACAGGCTGTTCTTGGCTATTTGTATGCTGGCCTCTCTTCTGCAGCCACCGATGGACCATTCTGTGGCTCTGTTATCGCCCTCGAGCTCTGGATGGGCATGCATATACAGTTCGGGCGATGGACACCCTCTCCACTGAGTGCAAGACAATGCTACACCATCCACTCACCTTTGTTGGAGCACCCCTCTACATGACGAAACAAGCGTGGTGCAAGACGGCATAGGTGAAGGGATTGAAGGGCTGGCGCAATTACTTCAAGAATATGACGGTGGCGGAGTTCGACATGCGCCCACGCTTCCTCCACAATAAGATGATCCACCTACCGCAGCGTCTCGGACTGGCACTTCGTATGACACCCCAAATTTTTATTCTTTTATATGGTGAGAGGATATTCACTTGTTGTGTGCTATATGTGTAATTCATTGTGCCTACTACAAATTTTATATTTCTCTTGAGCATATGCATGCACATATATATATATATATATATATATATATATATATATGATAATTCATGTGGAAACGAGCAATTAGCTAAATAGAGGTGTATTATAAATAGTAAGAATCTCAGACTTAGAATACTTGAATAATACTATGCATGTACTATCTAAATATTGAAGAATATCCTATACTACCTATTTCATGGATATGGTGTGAGAGTGTATGAAGTGCATATGTGTATGTATGTACGTATGTATGTTATCTTATGCGTGTGATAATTGTATACCTAATTCTACATACATAACACCTTGGTATACTTATGTATGCATGTGTATGTTTAGTTGTAAACGTTGTTCATTTGCATAGTGTAGTTAATGTGCACATTGTGCTTCGTACATTACATGTACATATAGAGTTCAAGTATGGTAGGTGTATTTAGTAGTGTATATTGAAATTATATACTCCTCATGAATAACATGCATGTATTTTATGATATTTAGGTGAGAATAGGCAATTAGCTAAATTGTGCATATTGTGCATATTAAGGAATTCCATGCATATAGTACTTAAGTAATGTTGTGCAAGTTAATCTAATTACCGGTGCGCATGTTGTATCTATCTATTTCATGCATAATGTACGTAAGTATGTTACATCCGTGTGTGTATGCTATATATATGTCAAATCAAGTGTGTGCATACAAGAACTATTTTGTTGAATAGATTATTCCTAACTAACTTAATTCATATTGCCTCCTAATGATTTCGAAGCCCTCGCAATTCTTGTCATTTTATTTTGCCGTGTGTTGAGTCACGCTTATGTAAAACATCATGTACGCATAGGTAGATATCTACGTACATCTTATCTTAGTGTACTTATGTATGCATGTGTATGCCTAGGTATAAATGTTATTGATTGCGTGGTGTAGTAATATACATGTTATACCTTATACATTGTATGTATATACGTAGTGTAAATACAGTTCTTTGTGTGTTGAGTCATGTTGTGTGTATATATATATATATATATATATATATATATATATATATATATATATACATATACATTGTATGCGTATGTAGATATTTATGTACGTATTATTATCTTCATGTACCTATGTATGTATGTGTATGATTAGTTGTAAATATTGTATGTTTGCATGGTATAGTGGTGTATACGTTATACTACTTAGGTTTCATGTACATATATGTATGGATTAAGCATGGTTCTGCATGATTTTAAGTTCTGGCGGAAGGGCCAATTGGCGTCAACATGGGTGGACGCCCATGAGGCGTCGGCATCCATATCGATGGACACCAAGCCTTAAGTAGCCGTCCATATAGGTGGACGTTTACTTCTCTGACCTGCATGCGCAGCAGACCCGAAATTCCGGGGGCAAGCTACCCCAACCATTGGGGAGATGTCCCAACGTCCCTCAAGCCTTCACATCAACCCCTGCGTGGGATGAGAGGTCTCTCTCCTTTAAACCAACCACTTCTTGCAACCCCAAGAGCTCTCTTTTCCTCTTTGCAAAGAGGAGAGAAAAACCCTAGCTTCTGGGAGAAAAACCTAGCTTTGCATGCCTTGATCCAGCGGATTGGAGCTTCATCCAGCCATCTACAGCAACCAGGAGCTAGCTGAAGCATAGAGGGAGGCTTCCCCGACTTCAACCTGCTGTGGAGATCTACCAAGAACCTGGAGGAGTGGTGTTTTGGAGGCTTCTTGGGACTGCCCAAGGAGAGCTTCAACAACAACTTAGATCCCTTTGGAGGTTTTAGAAAGGCAAGTAAACCCTAGACATTAAGCTTGTGCATGTCCCCTAAGTCCTAGGAAATTTTGTGGGTTTTTATCGTGTCCTGGAGCCTCACATTCCCCTGTCATTTGGAGCTCGGTCTGTGTTCTTGCACAGACAGGAACTTGGCGTCAAGCCCTTTTGACGCCAAGATCTCCAGTTAGCGGCCAGCGATCTTGCCGTCCATATCCTTGAATGGCCAGACACTGCCGTCAAGTTCTTCAGTGCAGAACAGTAAACTGTTCTGCATTAAATAATTACTTCCGGACTTTGACGCATGAGGATATAGTGTAATTTTTATATGTTATGTAAAATAGATGATGTGATGTGTGTGGAAATTTCTGTGACTTTCTGTGGATGGCATAAATTATTAGTTTTATTAAAATACATATTGGAAGAAATGATTGTACATATCTATCTACTGTTCACATGATCGTGAAGAATTCGAGTGCCCAAATTTTTATAAACCATGTATGTATGTGTCAGTCTATGCCCTGCAAATTTCGGAATTTTTCTAAGAGCAGGTGATTTACTGTAAATTTCTGTTTTGAAAAATAGCAACCATGCGTAGGCTTGCAAAATTTATAGTAAATGGTGTGTTGTGCATTAAATCCGGAGAAAAATTTTTGAAATGATGTGCATGTTGGGATCAGGGCTGTGAACTGTTAAACCTGATGTTCGTGTTATGTTCCATGTTAAATTGAATTATGAATAGCATGAAACTAAATGTTTTAATTTCTGTAAATGTAATATGACTCAGAAAAATCTGGAAATTTGTATGTGAAGTCATGAACCTGCAATTAGTATGTGGTTAAAATTTCATGATATTTGGATAATTGTAAAGTGCTCTATGAAATTTCCACGCGAAAACAAGTGTTCCACGCATGCTAATATGAACATGGTCGATTATGTATGTTTCAACCTGATTAGTGTAAGGTACTGAATGTTTGATTTCATTTAACAGTAGTATCATGTTAGGGTTAACTGAGACATGTAGAATTTATGGATGTAACATATAAATGATTCAACAGAATAAGTAAAACATGTGAACAATGTGTGAAAATGTGATAAAGTGAACATAATGTGTAATAATTGGGCCGAAAATGACACGGCTATGGAAAGCTCTATGTGTGAAAAGTTCGTCCTAAAGGTATTAGGGGAATCCCAGAGGTGGACAAGTACCACTGGATAGGGTGGAGAGGGCTTCTCCCGGTCTGCGCAGTTACCAAGATTCACCACTGTATTGCCTAGGTGATGGGTATGTGATTATGAGTTGTGTTATGTGTTATGTGTTATGAGATGTGATGAGTTGTGTTATGCGATGAGTTATGAGAATGAGATATTGTAGCGTCCGTTACTGGTAGTTCGGACTTTGTGTCATGGCAATGTGTTTAAGCAATGAAATATGAATAAAGTGTGAAATGATATGTGTAAATGTGAACAATGTGATCCGGTATAAGACAATGTGAACAATGTAAATTGTTACATGAATGTGTTAAATTCGTACTAAATCAGCAAGCTACTTATGTATATAATTGTGTCATGTATGTGAGAATGTGTATAGGATCCATGTTAGATATGTCTCTTTCAAAATGTGAATAATTATAGATCCATGTAATTGAATGTAATGCATATAAGAACAGCAAGTAAAGTGTGATTATGTACATGATAAACGCATGAATAATATTTGGATTCCATGCTAGTTGAAATGCTCGCTTAGTATAAAGTTTCATACTTAAGTGTTTATTGTTGCTAAATGGTTTTACCATGTTTTAACCTTCAATTCATGCTATAAAAATGTGAAGCTATGTGCATGTGATTTTATTATGTTAAAACAGCAAGTGAATTGTTCAATTAGATACAAAAGTGCACGTGAAAAGAAAGTAGTCAACATGCTAGCTTGTTCTTTTCCCTTATGCTCAATTTTATGCTTTAGTGATAGAGATATCTATAGAATGAAAAAGAATGTGTGGACGAATCATGCTACCTGTTAGGTGTATGAAATATGTACATGTGTATGATGTAATGCTCATGATTTAGAATAGAAATATGATAGACTAAAGCATGCTCATGTGAATAGAATATGTGTTGCTAGTTAAGAGTAAGGACCATGAGTACCCTTGTGATTTGATGATAGTGTGCATCTCTTTAATGTTAATGGCTTAGTGCGAGTGTGACATGTTTAAGTTTAAGACTTTGGTTTGTTTGCTGAGTCTTTGGACTCACTCTTGCTTCGGCGTACAGGTTGACAGGTATCGTGCACTAGAAGGAAGCTTAGTGAGGATCGTCATTTAGAAGACTATTTTGTGGAGCTGCGACTAGTTGTACTTTTCTTTTTCTCATAGCATGAAAAGAGTTATTGTATGGACAATATTTGGACAATGTAGTTCTTTTACCTTGTATTAATGTGGACATTGTCTTTCTAGTTCGCTATTTAGATTGAGGAATGTGTGTTGGTGATGGATGAAAAGTTGAGTTATTTATTTTATTCTGTTGTACTCTATTGCTATCCAAGTACATATCAACCTATCGACTAGTGTTGGGTACATGTCCCACTGTGACGACGCCCTTTATACTGATGGGGATTGGTATAATCGTACCGGTATGAAGATGGTCGTTACAGAGATTGGTATCAGAGAAACCAAGGTTGAGACTGTACGTGGATAGACCATCACCGTCACAACATTGCAAAGTCTTCATAGGGAATTGTCCATATATGTAGAATTTACTAATAATAGATGGAAGATAGTAAGGAGAATAGTTAGAATATAGTAACCTAGGTTCTAACTGAGTTACTTATTTTGTAGACCATGACTGGACGTGGTACACGTAGTGCTCAGTCTAGGAGGTATGAGCAAAACCGCAAGTTGAAGAATTTCGTGAAAGGGCTTAAACCCTCAGTGAGAGCTAAACTTCTGGAGCTTGATTCTCATACCTTGGAAGAAATTCTAGGTGTGGCAACCAAGCAAGAAAGTAGAGTGGGACCTCTCCAAGAGGGGGAGGCAACTTCAAAGGAGGATGTCACCAAGCCATTCCAAAGGCAAGATAAGAAGAAGGAGAAACTCGTGGAAAGTCCGCAATCAACTGTGACCTCAATTAGCGAGAAACCCGAGTGCATCCAGTGCGGGAAGCGTCATGGCGGGAACGCATGTTGGAGAAAGAAAGGAAGGTGTCTTAAATGCGGTAGCAAGGAGCATCGGCTTAAGGAGTGTCCGAATCTGAAGACAAAGTTCGCTCCACGAGGTGATTCATCGACGACAATAAAGGAGCAAGGAGTAGCTGGTGATGACCTCGACGACATCACCACAGGTACTCGATGCGATCTTCGAGGACGAAGATCTTTTTCAAGAGGGGGAGAGTATGACACCCCGAATTTTTATTCTTTTATATGGTGAGAGAATATTCACTTGTTGTGTGCATAGCATGTGTAATTCATTGTGCCTACTACAAATTTTATATTTCTCTTGAGCATATGCATAGACATATATATATATATATATATACATATATATGATAATTCATGTGGAAACGAGCAATTAGCTAAATAGAGGTGTATTATAAATACTAAGAATCTCAGACTTAGAATACTTGAATAATACTATGCATGTACTATCTAAATATTGAAGAATATCCTATACTACCTATTTCATGGATATGGTGTGAGAGTGTATGAAGTGCATATGTGTATGTATGTACGTATGTATGTTATCTTATGCGTGTGATAATTTATACCTAATTCTACATACATAACACCTTGGTATACTTATGTATGCATGTGTATGTTTAGTTGTAAACGTTGTTCATTTGCATGGTGTAGTTAATGTGCACATTGTGCTTCGTACATTGCATGTACATATAGAGTTCAAGTATGGTAGGTGTATTTAGTAGTGTATATTGAAATTCTATACTCCTCATGAATAACATGCATGTATTTTATGATATTTAGGTAAGAATAGGCAGTTAGCTAAATTGTGCATATTGTGCATATTAAGGAATCCCATGCATATAGTACTTAAGTAGTGTTGTGCAAGTTTAATCTAATTACCGGTGCGCGTGTTGTATCTATCTATTTCATGCATAATGTACGTAAGTATGTTACATCCGTGTGTGTATGCTATATATATGTCAAATCAAGTGTGTGCATAAAGAACTATTTTGTTGAATAGAATATTCCTAGCTAACTTAATTCATATTGCCTCCTAATGATTTCGAAGCCCTCGCAATTCTTGTCATTTTATTTTTCCGTGTGTTGAGTCACGCTTATGTAAAACATCATGTACGCATAGGTAGATATCTACGTACATCTTATCTTAGTGTACTTATGTATGCATGTGTATGCCTAGGTATAAATGTTATTGATTGTGGGTGTAGTAATATACATGTTATACCTTATACATTGTATGTATATACGTAGTGTAAATACAGTTCTTTGTGTGTTGAGTCATGTTGTATATATATATATATATATATATATATATATATATATATATATATATATATATATACATTATATGCGTATGTAGATATTTATGTACGTATTATTATCTTGATGTACCTATGTAAGTATGTGTATGATTAGTTGTAAATATTGTATGTTTGCATGGTATAGTGGTGTATACGTTATATTACCTAGGTTTCATGTACATATATGTATGGATTAAGCATGGTTCTGCATGATTTTAAGTTCTGGCGGAAGGGCCAATTGGTGTCAACATGGGTGGACGCCCATGAGGCGTCGGCATCCATATCGATGGACGCCAAGCCTTAAGTAGCCGTCCATATAGGTGGATGTTTACTTCTCTGACCTGCATGCGCAGCAGACCCGAAATTCCGGGGGCAAGCTACCCCAACCATTGGGGAGATGTCCCAACGTCCCTCAAGCCTTCACATCACCCCCTGCGTGGGATGAGAGGTCTCTCTCCTTTAAACCAACCACTTCTTGCAACCCCAAGAGCTCTCTTTGCCTCTTTGCAAAGAGGAGAGAAAAACCCTAGCTTCTGGGAGAAAAACCTGGCTTTGCATGCCTTGATCCGGTAGATTGGAGCTTCATCCGGCCATCTACAGCAACCAGGAGCTAGCTGAAGCATAGAGGGAGGCTTCCCCGACTTCAACCTGCTGTGGAGATCTACCATGAACCCGGAGGAGTGGTGTTTTGGAGGCTTCTTGGGACTGCCCAAGGAGAGCTTCAACAGCAACTTAGATCCCTTTGGAGGTTTTAGAAAGGCAAGTAAACCCTAGACCTTAAGCTTGTGCATGTCCCCTAAGTCCTAGGAAATTTTGTGGGTTTTTATCGTGTCCTGGAGCCTCACATTCCCCTGTCATTTGGAGCTCGGTCTGTGTTCTTGCACAGACAGAACTTGGCGTCAAGCCCTTTTGACGCCAAGATCTCCAGTTAGCGGCCAGCGATCTTGCCGTCCATATCCTTGAACGGCCAGACACTGCCGTCAAGTTCTTCAGTGCATAACAGTAAACTGTTCTGCATTAAATAATTACTTCCAGACTTTGACGCATGAGGATATAGTGTAATTTTTATATGTTATGTAAAATAGATGATGTGATGTGTGTGGAAATTTCTGTGACTTTCTGTGGATGGCATAAATTATTAGTTTTATTAAAATACATGTTGGAAGAAATGATTGTACATATCTATCTACTGTTCACATGATCCGTGAAGAATTTGAGTGCCCAAATTTTTATAAACCATGTATGTATGTGTCAGTCTATGCCCTGCAAATTTCAGAATTTTTCTAGGAGCAGGTGATTTACTGTAAATTTCTGTTTTGAAAAATAGCAACCATGCGTAGGCTTGCAAAATTTATAGTAAATGGTGTGTTGTGCATTAAATCGGGGGAAAATTTCTGAAATGATGTGCATGTTGGGATCAGGGATGTGAACTATTAAACCTGATGTTCGTGTTATGTTCCATGTTAAATTGAATTATGAATAGCATGAAACTGAATGTTTTAATTTCTGTAAATGTAATATGACTCAGAAAAATCTGGAAATTTGTATGTGAAGTCATGAACCTGCAATTAGTATGTGGTTAAAATTTCATGATATTTGGATAACTGTAAAGTTCTCTATGAAATTTCCACGCGAAAACAAGTGTTCCACGCATGCTAATATGAACATGGTCGATTATGTATGTTTCAACCTGATTAGTGTAAGGTACTGAATGTTTGATTTCTGTTAACAGTAGTATCATGTTAGGGTTAACTGAGACATGTGGAATTTATGGATGTAACATATAAATGATTCAACAGAATAAGTAAAACATGTGAACAATGTGTGAAAATGTGATAAAGTGAACATAATGTGTAATAATTGGGCCGAAAATGACACGGCTATGGAAAGCTCTATGTGTGAAAAGTTCATCCTAAAGGCATTAGGGGAATCCCGGAGGTGGACAAGTACCACTGGATAGGGTGGAGAGGGCTTCTCCCGGTCTGCGCAGTTACCAAGATTCACCACTGTATTGCCTAGGTGGTGGGTATGTGATTATGAGTTGTGTTATGTGTTATGTGTTATGAGATGTGATGAGTTTTGTTATGCGATGAGTTATGAGAATGAGATATTGTAGCGTCCGTTATTGGTAGTTCGGACTTTGTGTCATGGCAATGTGTTTAAGCAATGAAATATGAATAAAGTGTGAAATGATATGTGTAAATGTGAACAATATGATCCGGTATAAGACAATGTGAACAATGTAAATTGTTACATGAATGTGTTAAATTCGTACTAAATCAGCAAGCTACTTATGTATATAATTGTGTCATGTATGTGAGAATGTGTATAGGATCCATATTAGATATGTCTCTTTCAAAATGTGAATAATTATAGATCCATGTAATTGAATGTAATGCATATAAGAACAGCAAGTAAAGTGTGATTATGTACATGATAAACGCATGAATAATATTTGGATTCCATGCTAGTTGAAATGCTCGCTTAGTATAAAGTTTCATACTTAAGTGCTTATTGTTGCTAAATGGTTTTACCATGTTTTAACCTTCAATTCATGCTATAAAAATGTGAAGCTATGTGCATGTGATTTTATTATGTTAAAACAGCAAGTGAATTGTTCAATTAGATACAAAAGTGCACGTGAAAAGAAAGTAGTCAACATGCTAGCTTGTTCTTTTCCCTTATGCTCAATTTTATGCTTTAGTGATAGAGATATCAATAGAATGAAAAAGAATGTGTGGACGAATCATGCTACCTGTTAGGTGTATGAAATATGTACATGTGTATGATGTAATGCTCATGATTTAGAATAGAAATATGATAGACTAAAGCATGCTCATGTGAATAGAATATGTGTTGCTAGTTAAGAGTAAGGACCATGAGTACCCTTGTGATTTGATGATAGTGTGCATCTCTTTAATGTTAATAGCTTAGTGCGAGTGTGACATGTTTAAGTTTAAGACTTTGGTTTGCTTTCTGAGTCTTTGGACTCACTCTTGCTTCGGCGTACAGGTTGACAGGTATCGTGCACTAGAAGGAAGCTTAGTAAGGATCGTCATTTAGAAGACTATTTTGTGGAGCTGCGACTAGTTGTACTTTTCTTTTTCTCATAGCATGAAAAGAGTTATTGTATGGACAATATTTGGACAATGTAGTTCTTTTACCTTGTATTAATGTGGACATTGTCTTTCTAGTTCGCTATTTAGATTGAGGAATGTGTGTTGGTGATGGATGAAAAGTTGAGTTATTTATTTTATTCCGCTGTACTCTATTGCTATCCAAGTACATATCAACCTATCGACTAGTGTTGGGTACATGTCCCACTGTGACGACGCCCTTTATACCGATGGGGATTGGTATAATCGTACCGGTATGAAGAGGGTCGTTACACTTCGACTTCTGGGCAACGAAGCACTGGCTCTCTACAACCCAGACCGATGCTACCTGCAGTGCGGAGCGGCACGCACGGTGTTTCCCTTACTTTCACACTACTCGCCCATTCAAGTGAGGAAGAGGGGTGACGAGCAGGACGAATGGGACGTGCGGAGCGCCATCGTCCACTGGGAGGGATGTGCCATGAGTCTCCTCCAGGCCGAGGTGGAGGAGGATGAAGGCGTGACGCAGGAGTACCTCGAATCAATGAAGGAGATCTGTCCAGAAGCATAGGGGCTTGAGAATGATGAGGTTGATATAGATATGATGTATCAGATGGTAATTAGGGCAGAAAATTGCATTTGATTGACTGTAGGGACAATGAAGAAATGTAATTTGATGATTCGAATGAATAAAACAGAGTTTTACCCTGTGCGCACTGTGTTCTGTTTGAAACACGACTCGCAGAGGTGACGCCTTAAGAAAGCGACGCTGCAGGGAGTCGCTACAAGGTCACGACCCACCGCCGTGACGCGACAAGGTCGCGGCGTCCCTGAGCGTCGCATCTCAACCCGGTGATTCAAAACGCAGACCGCCCCTTCTCCATTTCCCCTCCACGCTCACATCTCACTCTTTCTCCATTCCTCCGGCGAAACCTCACTCTCTCTTGCACTCTCCCTTCTCTTGCACTCTCCCTCTCTTGCACTTTCCCGCTTCTCTTCTCACTCTCCCCCATCCCCCGGCGATGGAAGGCGGCGATGGTGAAGGTGAAGGACGAAGGAAGCACCCTGTGACGAGAGGTGCCTCTCGGCAGTGGGAGGAGGTGCCTCTGGTCGAGGATGAAGTCGCGGATATGGAGATGGAGGAAGAGGAAGCCCCGGTGGACATGGAGGTGGCGGCGAGAGCCCGAGAGAAAGCAATGAAGACGGTAAGCCTCGGCGCCCAAAATCCTTGATTTTTAGCATGTGGATGGATGAGAGAGCCCTGAGGGCTCCAATGTAGGGCATGACGCCCAAGGGAACAGTCGCCGGACAAAAGAAAGTCCGGTCGGTTCGGGTCTAAGAACGCGAAGGCCAAATGCATCGCGATACCAGTTATCGCGACGTGGGCCAGGACCGCGACATAATCGCGTCACATCGTAGCGACGCGGTAAGGTCGCGGTGCCCTGAGAAGGCGCGACACGGTCGCATCGCATCGTGATGACATGACAAGGTCGCGTCCTGGACGGCCGGCGCAACCCCAGTCAAAAGAACCAGAAAGGGGAATTTGACCTGACTTTTCTTCTGAAAATGATTTGACTTTGTTTGCAGGGGGAAATGAGGGCCCGGGTTTCTTGGCTCCTAGTGTTGGCAGTCTATCTAGCTTTTTCGACCTTTCAGAGAGATAGGTTAGAGGACATGGGCTTTGGGGAAGTCTTGAGAATGGATAGGATAAGGCTAGATCCCGCGCTTACCCAGGCCCTGCGTAGCAGGTGGAATGTGGAGGCGACTGCCTTCATATTCCCATGGGGTCATATGATCCCCAGCCTCGAGGATGTGAGCCGGATTACAAGGTTGAGGGTGTATGGGCGCCCAGTGAGCAGGTTCACGTACCCCGAGTATAGCGAGCTAGCCCATAGACTTCTAGGTTTGACTGTAGAGGCGAGGTCTTCCCTTGTCCCTAGAGTTGCACTACAGGAGAGCTTAGGGTTGTATGATGTGGGCAAGCAAGTGGGCGAGACGGTGGACGGGCAGCTGCAGAGGTTGACCCGAGGGTACCGGCAGTGCTGGCGGAGGAGCCAGGGGCAGAGGCAGACCTGCACCTGCGTCGCTTCCTCATCCTTTTCCTAGGCAGACTCTTGTTTGCCACGAGGGGTGACGCGGTCCACTGCCGGTTCCTGCCGCTCCTGGAGGACCTGGACGAGGTGGGCGGCTATGATTGGGGGGCCGTATTCCTAGCACATCAGTTCGACAGTTTGGGCGCCTCCGAGCGACAGACATCCACTAGGGGGTTCTTCCCCTTCCTTCAGGTACTCTTCTTTCCTTTACCCTTTACTTACCTCACTTTTGCAAATGAATTGAGATCTGACCGTCTTCACATTCTTGCAGGTTTGGACCTATCTCCACCTTCCCATCCTGGGAAGAGGTGTCTTGGCGCGATCGGGCCTCGTGCCCTTGGCCCGTCGTTGGGACTCACGCCGCGACACGCGCACTCTGAGCGACCAGCTGGCGCTCCTTCAGGATGCGATTGACAGCTACCCTCAGCTAGATGTAAGTGATCTAACCCTTCTTTCCAAGCTCCACTGTTTCGAAATAATTACTTGGCAACTAATCAAGTGTGCTTTGATGTGCAGGTTGTGTGGCAGCCGTACCTAGAGGAGGAGGGCGAGGGACAGCCCTGGTTGGTGCAGGCCCGCCCCTACTTCGATAGGTCGGTGTGGGTACATGCACTCAACCTTGTGCTACCTCTCCATCTGCACCTGGCCCAGAGGTCCCTTGGATTACGTCAGGATAGGGTGGAGTTCCCTAGCCGAGACCGGACCCTTAGGCCTGGTCGGAGCTTCCGGGGACTCCACGACACCACGGACTGGCGCGTGCGGGCCAAGGAGCAGATAGACGACTGGGAGCGCAAGGGTAAGCGGGTCAATTCCACTGCCACTTCCGACGATGCGTACCTTCAGGCATTCGCCTTAAAGTACGGGACGAGGGTCTACAAGGGCACACGACGACATGTAAAACTCCTAAACCATGACCTAGTGAATTGCTCCTTTATAGAATTGAACTAATGGCTTGGAAATGGATTGCAGGTGGACATGACTGGAGAAACTGCCTCGCTTCGGGCCTTGCTCTACTCAGCAGTACAAGATCGAGAGGCGGCTTAGCAGGAGGCGGAGCAGCTGGTAAGTACTTACTCGGACTCCAGTACATTACCCATCTCATAGTGGATTTGAGAAACTGACGTGTGTTGCATGTGCAGCGGAGGGAGCTAGACTGAGTGAGGAGAGCAGCAGCAGCTGGCACTTCCTCCTCTAGAGCAGTGGAGAGCTCCCAGTCGGATCTAGAGGACCGACTGGCGGATGCGGTGAGGAGGGCCAAGGAGGCACAGAGGGATCTGATAGAGCGGGTAAGTGTGCTAGCGATTGGAATTGAAATTTTTATTCACACTTGGCACTAACTTGACATTCTACAGGTGGACGAGCTGAGGACCGCCACCGACCGGGCTGACCGGTTGCAGGGGGAGGTTGATGAGCAGCGCCTCCAGGCAGAGACGGTTATAGCTGAGAGAGATCGGCTGCACGCTCAGGTGGAGGAGTTGACGAGAGAGCTGACGACCTTACGTGCACAGGGGCCAGTAGGAGATCAGCGGAGTTGTCCCGATTACGCTCCTAGCTACTCGCACAGCAGACCCTAGCTCGGGGACTTCAGGAGGTGATGACGGCCAAAGGCCGATCGCGGAGCAGGAGTCGGAGCGGTGTAAGTGGTGCTAGCGGAGCGACCGATGCCTCCGTCAGGCAGTATCTAGCAGGTTCCTCCAGTTGCCGGAGGAACAAGGAGGAGGAGAGGCGCCTCGGCGGGGAGACGAGCGTCCGGAGTGGCAGGGGTGGTGGTGAGATGCCACCACCACCAGATAGGCATGAGGGATCGGGGGAGAGTGGCGGTGGACAGTGAGGAGTTTGTGAGCCACCTCCCCCTTATTTTTCTGTACATACTGCTTATCTCTTAGTGGATCTTTTATTTTATGACAATATTTATAATGAATGAATTGCAATTGACACGAGTGTGAGATGAGATCCGAATAAGAGAGAGGAAGAGAGTACATTGAGTACATCGTTGCGCTCGCATTCCAAAAAATTCCCTATCCCTGTACACTTAGAAAAAACATGTTAGATCTGCTCTTTAGCTCAACCCCTTGCGCTAAGTAAAATGATTTCAACTTTGTAATTGTCAAGGAGCTGAGCCTTATTCAAATAGACGATAAATAAATGAGAATAATGCATGCAAAAGGAAAGCGATATATACACACTATTTTTTTTAGATTTTTAGGATTTTATATTTTTTTGGATTTTAAGATTTTCTTTTTTTTATTTTGAAATTTTCTGATTTTTTGGATTTTGAAATTTTCTGATTTTTTTTATTTTTGGAATTTTTGATTTTTTGATTTTGGAATTTTCTGATGATTTTTTTTATTTTTTTAGTTTTCTAATTTTTTTATTTTTGGGGTTTTTTAATTTATTTATTTTTTTCTTGATAACGACATCTTCTGTATTTGAGTGATTGGCTATGGATCTTGCTCCTATCTTATGCTTGTCAACTATCCCCTAAACATAGTGTGCATTTGCTTTGGCTCCAAAGGCCACTTGCCCCTAGTCGCTCATGTTTGAACATAGACCAGGTACGGGGTTCTTCAGTCATTAGCGGGGATAGGAAGACTTAAAGTAGACAAGACTTAGGTCTTGTTTGATAACTCTTAATACATGTCTATTGTCTAAAATGATCAGACATTACATTTACAGACTGTTTGATAAAATCTCTTAATAAATATCTAAAAATATATCTGCTATCTTAAACTACCTCTTAAAAAAAAGTGAAGGGTAGAGCACTTTATATTGTTCAGATCGAGACCTCCCATCGCAAATCTGGAGTGAGAAAGCAGAAGAAAGAGCAGGAGAGAGAGAGGTCTGTGAACTCGCGGGGAGCGGCCATGAAGCCGGGGGTGATGCTGTCGGGAGGCGGCGATGATCGGAGCCTAGAGGCGCAGATGGAGCGGCAGATGGGTGGGTGCATGGCCGGGTTCCTCCAGATCCTTGCCGGGCGTCGCGGCGTCTACACCAGATCCAGTCAGGTTCTGATGCAGGCGAAGGAGGCGTCGGTGGAGATTCGGCCGCCGGAGCCGGAGCCGTGTTGGAGATTCCCCGCGAGCCCCCCCATCTCCGACCAATCCTACCAGTCCGCTGCCCTCCACTCCGTCAATGCGTACCTTGCCTCCATCTCCTCCATTGCTCCCTGGGACAAATCCCTTTTATGTTTCATTCTTTTGAACGCTATCAGGAAGGACCAGTATGAGCTGCATTTGTTCGTACGCTAACAAACACAGTGCCCAGAATCCTTCGTGTATGGTCAGGACTCCTGGAGTATCCAATCCCATCGCTTCGCTTGCATCTTTGTCTCTGTATCAGGTCGACCAGCAGAGTAATTTTACCCGTGGATATTTTTTTTATAATGATATAAATACTTTGGATTAGGAATCCTTCTCCGTCATGTGGTCTTGGGAAGAGATCCAAGAGTAACATCTCAAAGAAACTAATGAATAGAAACAACAAACAACACCTTGATTTTAGGAATGTTCCACATCCCACATCAATGTAGAACATACGCATCATTAAACATTGATAGCAAACACATCTTAATGATACAAATTGCTAGAGCATACATGATCAGGGCATGATTTATTTTGCAGTTGTGAGACAGGTTCTTTATCTGCAAACCAAGTTATTTTGCCATGTTCATGTGAAATCATCTGAACAGGAAGTAAATTAGAAGAACCATATGGATCCCCAAGAGCCCTGCTCACTGCAGCAGCCTCACCAGGCCCGGCGACCACCATCGCTATATTGAGATTTATATGTAATTATAAGATATATTTAAGTATGTAGGGGTGTTTATATAATATATAAAAATTAGAGACTTATATGTAATTATAAGATAGTTGAGAGAGATATATATAAAATTATGAGAAATAAAAAATAAATTTAAACATATTCTTAAGGATATTTATGTAAAATAATATATTAATTTAGATGTCATTTAAGTTGGTCTTCAAACAAATCTGAATAGAAGTCTAATATATTTGAAGTACTTATTAAATTACAGATTTAGACAATATATAGCAAATTAGATTTTAGACATTTTAAATAAGTGTTATCAAACACCACCTTAGACTTGGTGCTTGGGAGACTGGCTTGTATGACTCACAAAGGTATATCTCATATGGAATCCATCTGTTGTCCAGAGACTTTGTGGTCATTATTTTGTCCGGGGCATGCGTACGACCGGGCTCAAGGGCGTCCCGCGGGGAACTGTACTGTCACTCTTTGACATGCCCCTATTTTCGAATTTTCTGCTTACTTCATATTCTTATCAATTTTCTCTTTTCTCTTTTTTTCTTTTCTTTCTTTTGAACAGACTGTCTCTTTTTGAGACTTCATGCATATGAGCTACACCTCTCAAGTCTTCAAGTTAGTGTCCTTTTGCCCCCTAGACCTTGTCTGAGCAAGAAGAGAATTGACCTTCGCACCCCATACTAGGGCTAGGCAAGAACACCACCAACTAAAGACAAATTAGCCATGTGTTGTCGTGTGGTGTGTGTGACTGAGCAAAAGGGTCGTTTGACAACAAATGAAAGGGAGTAAGACACATAGCTACTAACATTCTTTTGCAAAACGATGTCATTGTTGAAAACCTTTTATTAAGGGTAGAATCTTTTAAGATACAGCCCATTCCACGGGTGAGAGAACTCCTCACCATCGGCATTGATAAGCCTATACGCGTTCCCAGGATACACTTCCTTAACAACGTACGGCCCCTCCCAGTTTGGTTGCAATTTTGACCTAGGACCTCCAGGTTTTATGAAAATTCACTTCAAAACCATGTCTCCTTCTTGGAATTTGTGTTCAATCACTTTCTTTTGAAAAGATCTTGAGAGTCTATTTTGATACGAAAGCACATGATCGGCTGCGGCCAAACGCCGTTCATCTAAGAGTTCTAGCTGTGAAAGCAACGCCTCTCGACATTCATCGGGATTAAGTTCTTTGTCCAACTGAACTCTTAGTGAAGGAATGAGGATCTAGTGTGGACATACCGCCTCCATCCCATAAGTGAGTGAGAAAGGAGTTTGCCTAGTGGGCGTACGGACAGAGGTTCGGTAGGTCCACAAGGCCTCAATCAACTTCTCGGGCCAATCAGCGAACTTATGAGACTCACAAGTTTTCTTTAGGGTTTTCAAAAGCATTTTATTTGTGGCTTCGGCTTGGTCGTTGCCCTGCGGGTAGTACGGAGACGAATGATGCAAGAAAATGTTGAATTTCTTACATAGGTACTGAAGCTCTTGTGATATGAACTGGGGTCTGTTGTCGGTGATGAAGCCGCTTGGTACTCCGAACCGCGAGATAATGTTCGTCATGACGAACCTGCACACGGTCGAGCCTTTGATTTCTGCAAACGCCTCAGCCTCGGCCCACTTGGTAAAGTACTCAGTGGCAGTAAGAATGAAAGATTTTTGTTTCACACTGAGCATTAGGATCACCAAGAGGCCCGATGATATCAAAAGCCCACATGAAGAAAGGCCAAGGGGAAGATAGTGGATGCAAAGAAGAAGACAGAGCATGGATTTTATCGGCATGGACTTGGCACTTGACGCATCTACGAACGTAGATGGCACAATCTTCTTCTAGGGTTGGCCAGTAGTAGCCCTACCTAAGAATCTTCTTAGCCAACATTTGACTATTCACATGCCCTCCACACTCACTTGAGTGAGCTCCTTCTACTACCTTCCAGGCTTCTTCATCCGACAGGCATCTGAGGAGCATTCCATTTAGAGCGCGTCTGTACAGCACTTCTCCAACAATGGTATACCTTAATGCCGCTCTACGGATGGCTCGTCTATCCTCAGCTTCAGCCTCTTCTGGGAAGGTACCGTCTTTGCAATACTACTCAATCTCATGGTACCACGGTCTTTCTTCCGCCAACATTTCTCCTAGCTCTAAGAGCAAAACTTCATTCGCTTCTCTTTTCTCTGCCTTCAATACCAACGAACTTCTGAGGTTAATGAACCAAGGATCTTGAGTGGAGGGCGCTTCTAACCTCTGGACAGTGATTGTCTCAGCGCTGCGGCTGAGAGGGAAGGAGAGAGAGGAGGTCAGGGATGCCAGAGCATCGGCCAGGATATTCTGAGAGCGAGGGGTATGAATATAGATGAGCTTGCGGAACTGCTTGGCTAGGAGCGTGACCAGATCTTGATAAGGCTTGAGCTTGGGGTCACGAGTGTGGTAGGTAGAAAGGACTTTCCGAAGAACGAGTTGAGAGTCTCCTATGATCTTGAGATGACGCGCGCCTAAGAGATAGGCAAGCTTAAGATCAGCTAGGAGAGCCTCATACTCGAAGATGTTATTGGTGGCAGGGAACTAAAGTTGATAGGCTAGTGGAATGGTGATCCCTTCTGAGGTGAGCAAGATAGCACCTATGCCCCGTCCCCTAGAGTTAAGAGCTCCATCAAAGTGGAGCGACCAGAAGGGATCGCGAGAGATGAGTGACAGGTTTTCATCGGGGAAATCTTCTTGAACCGTGTCACTATGAGGAAGAGGAAGGTGAGTGAGGTGCTCAGCAATGGCATACCCTTTTATAGCCTTCTGGACTATGAAGGTGATATCGAATTGGGATAAGAAGCTCTGCCAACGCGCCAATCCGTCGGCGAGGACTGGCTTCTCTAGGAGATACCTAATAGGATCCATTCTAGAAATCAAACTCACCTTATGGACTAGGAAATAGTGCTTCAATTTCTGCACTACCCACACTAGCACTGCACACGTTTTCTCCATTGTGGTGAGTTTGAGCTCAGAAGGGTTGAAGAGTCTAGATAGGTAGTAGACTGCCCTTTCTTTGCCAGAGTCATCATGTTGAGCAAGGACAGATCCTAGGGAGTCCTCAATTGTCGACAGATATAGGATTAAGGGTTTCCCCGGGGTGGGTGCCTGCAGCACGGGCGGATTCATAAGATAGCTCTTGAGTTCATTAAAGGCCCCTCCTTTTAATAGTTCATAGAAAGGGCGGCATCTTTGAGAATGCTAAGATATGAATCTCCTTATGAACTGTAGCCGACCAATCAAACCTCGAAGCTCAAATATGTTCTTAGGAGGAGGCATCTAATTTATCGCCTTGGCCTTGTGCGGGTCTATTTGAATCCCCTGTTTGCTGACTATAAAACCTAGTAGTTTGCTTGACGAAACCCCAAATACACACTTCTTCGGATTCATCTTCAATTGATACTCTTGTGTGCGACGAAATACCTTGGCAAGCATGGAGGAGTGTTCTCTTCGGGTCCGAGACTTCACCACAATGTCATCCACGTAAACCTCGACATCAATATGAATCATATCGTGGAAGATAGCTAACATTGCCATTTGATAAGTGGCGCCGGCATTCTTTAATCCAAACGGCATGACCACGTAGCAATAAGTTCCCCAGGGTGTGGTGAAGGAGGTTTTCTCTTGGTCCTCCGGGGCTAGACGGATCTGATTATAGCCTGAGTACCCATCCATGAATGATAGAGTCTCATACCCAGTGGTATTATCAATCAACACATCCAAATGAGGCAAAGGGAAATCATCTTTTGGACATGCCCTATTCAAGTCCCGGAAGTCTATGCAAATCCACACCTTTCCGTCCTTCTTCATCACCGGGACTATGTTGGCCACCCACAACGGATAGAGGACTACACAGATGAACTTAGCTTTGTGTAGTTTGTCAATCTCCTCTTTCATCTTCAAAGCAATGTGGGGGAGGAACCGTCTCAGCTTTTGTTTAACAGCAACTGACCCTGGCTTCAAGATCAACCTATGTTCTACCAATTCGGGGTCAATGCCAGGCATGTCATCATAAGACCAGGCGAAAGAATCCTTGAACTCCCTCAGCATCTCTATGAGTGCCTCTTCTTCCTCGGGAGGGAGACCGGAAGCTATGGTTAAAAGCCTAGGGTCTTCTTCTGTTCCGACATTTACCTCTTTGGTGGGTTCATCTACTACCGAGGTGGGCTCATCAAATCTTCTCATGCCACTCGCATACATCTCGGCAGCGTCCTCTATTTCACAATCCTCTTCATCTGATGGGTCATCCTCAGCTAAAATCTCATAAACACCAAATCTATCGTCTAGCCCTTCCTCCTCGTGCTGAGCTTCTATGTTCAGAATTACAGCTTCTCTGGCGAACTCTTCGACAGCTAGAAGAGTGCCACACCTTTGCACCAAATCTAGTAGATACCTACGGGGTATGCCACTACCCTTCTTCTTCCTAGACGGGGACGGGGACTTGCTAGATCCTACCCCTGAATCTAAACTAGGTTTGATATTTACAGAAGGCTCTGGAGAAGTGTCCAGATGTTTATTGGAATGGAAAGGAACAGGTGCGGTGGGGCCGCAGAAACCCTCCAATGGGTCTGGAGGAAGAGGTGGGCCACCCGAGCTCAGGGTGCCTGCAGCAGAGTCGGGGTGCAGGGGAACAGAAGGCCCCTCACCCAAATTTCCCAGAGTGACCATGGCGGTCAGTGGGCGAAGACCGCAGCTTGGGCAGAAGGAGAAAGGCGGGGATCGCCGCTAAGGAGGAAGGGGGGTGACAGGGATCGCCGTCAAAGCAAAGAGGAGCGCGGGGGTGACGGGGATCGCTGTCAAAGCAAAGAGGAGCGCGGGGGTGATGGGGATCACCATCAAAGCAAAGAAGAGGGTGAGGGTGACAAGGATCACCGTCGAGAGTAGGGGAATTTGACAACAGAAGGCAGAAAGTGGGGAATGACGGGGATCGCCGTCATGAGTCACGATGGAGGTGGGGGTCGATGCTTGGAAGGAGGGGGAGGACGGGGATCGCTGTCCGATGAAGGAGGGAAGGAAAAGACGGGGATCGCCGTCCGAAGAAGAGGGGGAGGAGAGACGGGGATCGCCGTCTGAAGCAGAGGGGAAGGAAAAAAAATGGGGATCGCCGTCCGAAGAAGGGGGAAGGAAAGACGGGGATCGCCGTCCGATTGCAAGGAAGACTGGAGAAGAGAAAGCATTTTTTTTTTTTAAGGAAAGAGATCTACATGCGGAGGTGTCGAGAAAAGGATAGAACCGAGCCACTAAAGAAGATAAGGAAGAGGGATGAGGGAACGGTCAACGCTTCGAGGGCGTCAGGGGAGAGTTGGATAATAAGAGCGGGAGAAGGAGGGATGGAGTCAAACTTATAAACAAGGATGGATGTCACAAAATGGCTGGAAGGCCGGGAAAACCCTGGCCAGAACTCTGTCAAATCGGTGAAGTTTACCACTTCAAACTCTTCACCAAATCCAAGCAACTGTCGCTTGGTGGTGGTTGCTGATGTTGACTGTGCTGCTGGGGACTACGTGGTGCTATCTTCGCTGAACAAGCGGCCGACTGTTGTCACAAGGTCTTCTAGATCATATTCTTCTGCCTCGGCTGTGATACTGACCTCTTTGAATAAAAGGCTGACCGCTGTGACCAGGTCTTCAAGATCTGGTTCTCCCACTTCCATGTCTTTGGGCTTTCTCTTTTTGCTGGGCCGCTGGGCCTCCAGGACTTGATATGCTAACAATATTGCTTCTGTCGTGACAGTGTCGTAACCCGGCTGTGTGGGCCCTCTGACAAAATGGCCATATAAGCTCCAGGTAAGAGGCTCTTGCTTTGATTTTGATGAGGGTGACGTCCAGGACTTGAGTTCCTCTTGATACCCAAGGCCGCGCTTTGTGAATTTCTTAGAGTCATCAATAATCTGAGTCCTCCCTTGAAGGCGAGCGCCGAGACCCTTCCCTGGCTGATATCCAATTCTAGTCATAATATTCCAGCCTATGGTGTTTGTCAGTGTGCACTTCTTAATAACAGCCACAGAAGGTGACACAATCTAACGGTTGCTCGAAAATGTGTAGGCCCAAGGAAAATTCACATCAAGCACTGAGATAACAGTCTTGTTAGATGGCCAGACTGACGGCATGATTTTCTCGATGGCCTCTATCGTGTGATTTGTTGCTACACTTTTAACTTTCACTATCCGCCCTTGGAAGGGGAATTTCAAACACTGATGGGCCATGGATGGCACTGCCCCTAATGCTTCGATCCAAGGACGACCCAAAATGGCTTTGTATGTAGGGTCAATATCAAGCACATAAAAGTCCACCGTCATGACAAGTGGTCCTAATTCAGCTTGCAATGAAATGATGCCATGGCAGGCTCGTCGGGAATTCTCATACGCTGCTACCGTTGTAGGAGTGGGCTGTAACTGGCGCTCTGAGATGTTGCAAGTGCGTAGAGTCCTCAGCGGGCACACATTTATGGAGGCTCCTGTGTCAACAAGGGTAGCATCGACAGCTACCATGTTTATTGTGAGAGTTACACATAGGGGCATCCTTCTGGCTTCAGGGGGGGCTAACTCACCCTCTGAAAAGGTAATGGTTGGTCCCTTTTTCACAATGGAGAGCACAGATGGCAGATTATCAGGGCTCATGTCCTCGTTCACCATGACCCTTTGTAGGAAAGCTCTCAGGACATCTTGATGGGTTTGTGACCTCTTTATCAACTCAAGGATGGGGATATTGGCAGAAGTTTGATCCAAGTGTTTCAAGATATCATACTGGGTCCCCGGGACCGGATCTATCTCCTTGGTATCCTGTTGTTGTTGCTGATAGTTGGAGGGTTGGGTTTGCTGACCCGGCATAGACATGGATGCATTTGGGTACATCCGGTGAAACATCCGCCCGCTCCGCAGGGCGAGGTTATGGTGGAGTGGCGGGGGAGTGGTGTCGAGGATGGAAGGGTTGGCTAATAATGGCGCTGGTGTAGGGGAGAAAGGGATGTTGATAGGTGAAGGGACAACGGGGGATACGACGAAGGAATTGTAAGGTGGCGAGGTGATGGTGGCAATGGTGGGTGTGAATGAGATAGGTATGGCGGATGTAGGTGTAGTGGTAGTAGGTGTGGTATGGGAGATGACCAAAAGCTGGCCCACTTCGTGTTCATCATCGAAGGCCCATGGAGCTTCTGGTGGTGGGTGGTGGATGACTGGGTTAACTTGTGCGGGTGGAGGTGGTGGTGGAGCAGGTTGGGGATTCGGAGCAGGCGGGTGTTGTGGCATGGGATTACGGATTATGTCGAGGTCATTGGCCGGTTGCTGCGGCTGCTGCGGCTGTTGCTGTTGCTGGCACTGCTGTTGGAATGGCTGTTGTTGTTGGAATTGTTGTTGCTGGAATTGTTGTGGCTGCTATGGTTGTTGTTGCCTTTGCTGTTGTTGTTGCTTCCTCTGACCTTGCTGATCCCTCAATGTCTGGATTAACCTCTTCATTTCGGCCCAATCGATCTGATTCTGCTCATGGAGGTCATATATAATATCCCGAAATTGGAAACAATCTGATACATTGTGGCCCGGATGGCGATGGTACACACAATACTTCGTCTGATCTGCTGCCATATTCCAATTAGGTTTCTCGGGAGGGAGTCTAAGGGCATTCAAGGACATAAGGGCTGCAAAGATGTCGGCTAGGGTCTCAGGCAGAGGAGGATATTGGGCTCTCTTAGGTCCATTGGGCTTTCTGGGGGCATAGCCATTTTGAGGTGGGGGGACTTGGGAGTACTGGCGCTGGTCTTGCGGAGGGTTCTGGACCTGAGGAGGTGGTTGTCTGTTGTTATTCCACGGTTGCTGTGGCTGCTGAGTGTAGGGGGGCCTACCTACTGGGCCTTGGGGGTTGTTTACTGCACCTACTTGTTCATTAGTTTGGATCCCCTCGGTGACTGGGCCCTGAGACTTCTTAGGGTAGCGAGATTTAGGGGTCTCAAACATGGAGTGGATAGGCGAGTCCTTGAGTTGGGTCTGGATGAAACGGGCTCGGCTATATAATTGGTGCATGGTGGTGATGTCATTCATGGCTAAAATGGCCCGGTAGATTGGGGTGGCGTTGGAGATTAGCAGCTTGACCTTTTCCTCCTCGGGCATGGGACAGCGGACCTTAGTAGCTAGGGAGCTCCACCGGTCAGCATAGACCGAGAATTCCTCATCAGACTTCATTTTCTCGGCCACTAAATCAACAAAAGAATATTCGGGTCCAACCCGATCTTGGAACTGCTGTAGGAACTGTTCTTGGAGAATTCGGAAATCTTCGGCTTCCTCGGGGGGTAAAGAATAAAACCATTCAAGGGCCGGACCATCCAATGACTTCCTGAACAAGTACACCATGAGATGACAGTCGTACTTGTGCGGCGCAGACTCATACACAAAGTCCTTCAAGTGCACGTAAGGGTCCCCTACCCCAGAATATCACCGATAGACAGGGAGTTTTGACTGGGGTGGAACCCGGAGATGCTGGAAGGAAGGGAGGGGTACCTCGGCGACCTTCCGAGGATCTATTTTTCTCCTTAGGTCTTGGAGCTCCTTTTTCATGGTGGCCCACTCTGCAAGGAAGTCAGAGGGGGACGTGACGTGGTGGGTAGGAACGAGGGAGCGGGGCTGCTCCATAGAATAAGACCTCTCACGGGGAGGGTGGACAGGTTGGCCTGATAGAATGAGGACATTGAAGGGGACTTGGGCCGAACCTCCCGCGCCAGAAGGTAGCTAGGCTCCGAAAAGTGGATAGCCCGAGGACGGAGGGGTGTTGGGTCTGCCAGCATGGAAGGCACATGTGGCGCTGAGGCAACAGGGGCAGAGGAAGCCGCCTGTTGGGCTGAATCGTGAGCGGTTGGAGACAGGGGTTGCTTGCCTTTGGCAGCGACCAGGAACTCACGGACTTGATCCGGAGTTAGGTGCGGGAGGAGTTGAATAAATTGGGAATGGGGATCGACTGCCTCTGGAGGGGAAGGGGGACGGGATCGGTTCCCAACGACGAGAGGGGGTGGATATGCCCAGAGAGGACGGCCGCGGCAGGTTGGGCGACGTCCTCAAGAAGCCCAATGGGCAGGACATCATCAGAAAGGACCCGGAATTGGTCCATATCGAACAAAGGATTATGATATAATACAATGGTCGGAGGGGGGAGACTCGATCTACCTAGACAATGGCGCATGCACCACCCCTAAGAAATTAGGGGAGATGACATTCACCTACTAAACCTAAACTCTATCACAAACAAGAAGGGGACTGCGTGATAAGAAGGGATACACCAAAAACACTCAAGTTATCACGATTATCGTCCAGATTTTAAAGTTTGCACTTGATTTTTAATTGGATTGATTAATGACAAGTCACTTGGTCAAGTGGGACCCTAATAGGTGTGAACTCAAGTTCTCCGATGCAGCTAAGGGTGGCACACAACTCTCACGTAGAGAATGGCTTGAACTAAGGGTATAACGGGTACAACCAGCCCTGTGAACCGCAACGTGCGTACGGTCACGAGGACTTACGGAGGTCCTCGGAGGGTGGCCCAAGTCAACCCACGAGTGCTCGCGGGTGAGAGGGCTCACTCAACCAAGGGAGAAAACCTACACAATGGGATGAGTAGTGTATGCACGGGCCTAGGTGCCCAAAAGTGTATGCAACGCTAAATAATGACAAAAACAGGTTGACTAACAGGTCTCGGGTAAAGTCGCGGCGGCCAGATACACCGCGACCCTATCGCAACAGGCAAGCCAGCCGCGATATCAACAGAAAGCCCAAACCTGTAGTCACACGCAGACTAATGACAAACATACTAACCTAACACACAACCGAAGTATGGAATCACTTAGATGAACACAGCAAGGATCATGGGTCAAACAGAAATCTGTATATGGATCAAAGCATTAACAACACAAGTGTACCTGTGGACGCGACGTCCAGCTCCGGCGCGCCCAGGACGCGACCTCACGATCAGCCGCGACAGGACCCGAAAACTGACAGTGAAAAGAAAAGGGAAAACCGGAACCCTAACAGGATTCTAACACTCAAAAATGCGGGGAAACATGGTAGAGATGCATATAACAAACATATATGAATCCGCAGAGAGGAAACCAGGCAGATGGTAGGGTAAAAGGACACACCTTAGATCGCGTCGGCCACTAAGGACGCGACGAGATAGCGTCTCCGCGATACGCCGCGTCTCCGACAAAGAACAGGTACGTCAAAACAAGGCAAAGACTAACCTAACAGGGTTCTAGGAAAGCACTTAAACAAACAAACATGGCAGGCAAGCAAACTAAACTCACGAGGGTAGCACTGAAGGTCCCACCGTGATCGCCAAAAGGTGTAATCACGGGGATTGTGTCCCCCCCCCCCCAATACACGCAAACATGTGCTCAGTATAAAAGCATGGAAAAGAGGAAGTGATCGCCACCTAACTTGTTTCCATATGATAGGAATTAAACGGGCTAACTAAGCTAGGAAAAGGAAAGAGAACATTATACTGACCTGAGGTCGCGATGGAGGTCCCCGTCGCGATGAGGATGAAGTCGCGTCGCCCATATGGGCCGCGTCTTTACTATCGCGTCGCCCTCCGTGGTCGCGTTCTCTGCAATGTGGGAGAAGTGTGGAAGGACCTTCTTCCTGCCCTCCGGCCGGCCAGAGGACAAGAGCTCCTCGTGAGAACTAGCTTGAGTACCTTCCAAAACAACGAAAATAAGGAAAGGAACCCTGTTAGAACATATTAAGTGTAGTTTCCATCCAAAAATGAAAATAAGAGATGAAGCATGGTGGGAACGGTCTTGGGGATGGTTTTAAACCTCTTGGGTGTATGGAAAACGTAGGAAAGGAAAAGAAAATGGATTGCTATCTAATAAAGTGATAAAAATGCATGAAGAAGGAAGAAGAAGAGGAAGAGGAAGAAAGAGCCCCGTATAGGGCGACTCCCTGGTGCCAAATGATGTCCTCCCTTGGTCCAGAAGCTCCGAGGGTCGCCTCCTCAAACTCCACGCCTTGTAGATAGTGAAATGAGCATGACTTGGTGAGGGGTTGAGGTGAAAAATGAGAAGAATAGGAGGGCTGCGAGGCTAAGTGTTGGTCAGAGGAAATTTTGGCAGCCCTTCGGGGTAAAAAAGAGGCTCCCTTTGCTCTGAAGAAAGGGCCTTGCTTTTATAAAGTCTAGAGGGAGAATATCCCATTTTTAAGTGATAAATACCCTAATAAAAGGATAATACTCATTAATCTCGTGGGTGAGAGTCCTAAGGAGGTTTCAAAGAGTCCCCCATCCCCTAGATGCATTCAGGTGGGTTGGGAGGTTGCAGAGGATTAAGATAAAGGCCAAGAGAGGATAATGTGGAGGTGGTTGCGGAGGCTGTTGCCGCGGCTGAAATCGCGACGCATCGTAGGGACGCGACCGCAATGAACGTGACGGCCTTAGTTGTCGCGACTATGAAGCCGCGTGCATGGATATGCATGGGCTATCGCGACGGCCAAGGGAGGCGCGAAAAGGATGAACGCGGCGCCACGATATGTCGCGTCAATGGAAATCGATTATTCTCAAATTATTATCCACTCATGTGGGAGAAAAATAGGCATTCAAAGCACATGGACTCTTTAAAAGATAATGGATGGGATATTCATGGAAATTGGGCTGTTAATGGGCTCAAAGCAAGGCTAATGATGGGCTCAAGGTGAGTGACCAACTAGGGACTCACTAAGTTAACAAGAAATGTTGTTCGACTTATAAGCCAGAATCGGGTGTCTACAACACATAGCTCCACTGCCTCACGGGGCAGGTCCGAGTCCTACTGGGAGACCTGAGTCCGCAGCTCAGACAGCTGCTGTGATAGCTCGGTCATCTCAGCGCTAGCACGTGTCTCCCGTGAGAGCGCACTCTGAAGCTCGTCTGACTGCAAGTAAAGCAGACACAAGTAAGTATAATGCAATTCAATTCTCATGTTTATTTAATTAGTTTACTTACTCGTGTAGTGAGGTCACGCTCTACCGCCTCCGCCCTGGCCACTACTGCTGCTAGCTGCTCCCAGAGTGAGGATACCTCCGGATCTGGAGCACTCCTACTCGTGGAAGCACCGGCTGTGTCGGTGCGCTCCACAGTTGTCTGCGCTGCGCGCTGCATAAATCAGAAGCCAAGTTAGATCAAGGTAAGGTAAAATAGCAAAGGTATGATCACCTAAACTTACCAGTGCATCTAGCGCCTCCTGCGCCTCAGCCAACTAGGCCACAGTGCTCGCCAGCTGGGCCCGCAATGTGTCGATGAGGCCGTTCCGAGTGTCCTGCATATGCATGCATTTATTAGATCATCATGCATATCATATTCAAAGAAGTCAAGGTTAGAAGTGCATACCCTCACTGGCCTCATGAAGTATCGGCCCCCGTACTCCTCCTGGAACCGCTGGAGGTACGCGAGGCTATTGGCAACGTCCGACTCCACCAGCTGTCCGCCACGAATCCCCTTGGGCTCTGTCTCATCGTACCACCCATGGTGTAGCCCCAGGGTGTGGGCAGCGAGCCAGAGGCGGAGCGGCTCAATCTCGTTCAGACAGTGGACCCAAAGGTCATGCCCGAACCGAGGACGGCCGCTCTCTACCCACGGCTGGCCGTCATCACCCATGCCCACGTAGGGCTGCCATACCACCTGCACACATGCATAAGTCAGTCAGTCAGTCACATATCAGTTAAATGCATGGAAAGGAATTGAATAGGTGCGTACCAAGAGTGCCGGGAAGTCCCGGATATCTCGACGAAGGGCGTCGAGCTGCAGGGAGAATAGCGTTGTGGAGACGACCGGTAACCACCTCCGTGCAAGGGGCAGTGCATCGGCACGCACCTCAGTCACCCTGCCTAGAAAGATGTAGTAGTAGCTCCACACCTGCATACATGCACACACTGATTAGCTTAACTAATAAATTTAAATGTAGGAATTGAAAAGAAGTGCAAAGGAAAAGTATCGTACCTGAAGAAAGGGCGCAAATCCGCCCACCGTCGTCTCCCTCCCTGTGCCACTGGAGAGGTCTGCAAAGGTGTGCACCAAAAAGGCCGCACCCCACGCGTATTGACCGACCCTCTCCAGGTCCTCTAGAATCTCCAAGAAGCGGCAATGGATGTCGTCCCCCTTGGTTGTCAGCAGCATCTTCCCCAAAAAGAGCACTAGGAACCTTCTCAGGTCCCGGTTCACCCGCTCCTGATCCTCGGGGTCCTGGTCGTACACCGCCCTGGCCAGCCCTGCTTCACGCTGCACAAACTCCTGCAGCGTCTCCTCGCCCCACTGCCTCACCCCCCTAAGGCCCAGGCTCCCCAATAACTGTAACGTCGCGCGTTTTTCGGATCCCCGTGGATCCAGGTTTAGCGGGTTTGGTGGCCAATGTGTGGCCCATTAGCTTGTGTGTCAGGTGTTCGCGCGAGTTGTGAGGCTTGTTGGGCCGGCCGTTGGGCCCAAAGTGCTCCCAGGTCTTGTGGCTGTGAACGCAACGGAGGCTTGCGTCGCGATCTGAGCGCGACGGCCCTTGGGGTCACGTTCCTATTACCGCTGTTTGGTGGACGTCGTCTGCATGGCTGCCGCGTGTCGCTCGCCGGGCAGTCAACTGACGTCGGCCTTGGGAAGGCGACGGTCACCTAGGTCGCGATCAGGTCGCGATGGGGGTGCACGTCGCGATCCCAACCATTGTGTGTTTTTAAGGAACCCCAGCCGAACAGAGCAGGGGAAGCTCAGCTCGGCCGGGGGAGGCTACTGCGCGGGTTTCTTGGCGATTCGAGGTCCTGGTGGAGTTCTCAGCGCGTTCTCGTCGCGAGGACATCGCGTGGAGCGGGGGAAATGCCAAGGGATCTCCGGTTTTCGCGTTCTTCATGAAGGTAGGGTGTTTCTACCTCGTTTGATTGTGTGGATTGCTCGTGGTGTGGATTTGATTCATTTAAAGCTTAAAGAACATTAGATACCATGCTAGGGTATCTATTAAAGCATGTAAAATTAGAATTAATCGTGTTTTGAATGGTTTGGAAAGGTGATCCGTGGAATTTCTCCCGGATTAGGGTTTGCGCCTGTGAAGGCGACATACCTTGCCGTCGCGACAAGGTCGCGACAGGCCGACCCGTCGTGATAGGGTTTCCCATTGCGACAGGTCGGGGCGTTGCGTTCTGAAGGCAACCTGGCCCCTTGTCGTGACCTCAGTCGAGAGGTCTGGACATGTATGCCTTTAGTGTTATGGTTAAACGATTATTTGTATTTGTTGTGCATGGCAATGACAGGTGGAGCCAGTGCACTTGTTACGCTCACAGAGCGTGTTGTTCACGAGATGGACATGTTTTACATGGTTAATGTGTTATGTATGTAATCGGTTTGGTGTTTACGTAGTATGTGTGGTGCGTTGGCACCTGTAGCGCTCTTGGAGCGTGCTGTCCATGTGTTGGACATGTTGTTTACATGAATGACGTGTGGTACACCTGACTGGTGTATTATACACGTGCTGTCTACGTGGTTTGAATGTCGTGCATATGGTTTGTGAGTGCATGGCACATCGTATGTTATTGTGTTTAGGGTATCTTAATTATTGTGGTTAGTCTGTAGTGTTGTGGTAGTGAGGTTCACGTTTGAACCTAGCCTTAATCCTTTAGGATCTTTTATAGATTATCCTAGAGGGATAATTAGTAAAATATAAGTATGATTATTATGTGATTATCGTGTATTGTGTTTAGTGTGGCAATGGAGGTCATCTTGTGACCGATGACAGGCCGTAGTATTATTATTAATATGGTTTATGTGTGTGATGGTGTAGGTTAGCTTGTAAGTCACAGGGTGACTAGAACAAGCTATTTCTAACATATATACCGTGGTTTGAGCTTGCCAAGTGTGGTGGTCCGGTGCCTATTCCGGAATGCCTCTCTAGTCGGGTACCCCAGGTTCTTTGTGAGCCAGGCACGTGTGTTTGTTGTGCTCGGGGTTTGTCCCGGTACTTGTGTTGTACCGTCGAGGTCTGTGTCGTCTTCCTGGACACCCTCACTCATGTGTTTGAGTTGTACGTTCGGCTGAGGGAAAGACGACAGTAGGGCAGCAGCTTGTGTTTGTGGGTGTGCAGTCGCTTGTAGCGCACTCGTGGTTGGGGGTACGGACACCAGTAGACGTACTGGGCCCCAGCTAGTCATGTTCCAGTGCCTCACTTTAGGGAGCTCGGGACTGAGTCCCTAAAGGTGCCAGGCATGGGCCTGCAGTGTGTGAGGCTGCAGGTAATGGTGGCGTTTGTTAGTCTCCACAGTTAGTTGCTTGGCTTGTGAGTTTGTGGAGCTGTAGCTGGACTGAGGGTCTATGGCTATGAGACTGAGAGGTTGTTCTTGTGTTGTGTTGTGTTGTCCGGGTTGGATACTGGCCTGATCAGCTAGTAGTCCGTTCCCGTGTGGTGGCGTCGTTCCTTTCCGACTCGTGCTTTGCCACTGGCTGTGGCTTGTGAGTTTGTGACTCGTAGTCGAGGTTTGACCCGTTCGAGGTGTGCCCTGGTGTTGGCACAGTTGTGACTGCGGTTGTAGCTTGTGGTGTGCCCGAGTGGTGGCACAGTTTTGGTTATGGTTGGTGAGTGTTGACTCACTAAATGTGGTTTAACTCGCTATGGTGTGCCCTGTTACGACACTGGTTTACTTGCGGTTTTCGTGCTGGTACCTTGTGGTAATAGGTACCTGTACCCTTTATGGGTATTTGTTTCTCTTGGTACGCTGTGTACCAGTCTTTTCTGGTGTTGACGTGGAACTGTGTTTCATGGAGGTCGTGTGGTGTGACCTTCCACTCAATGTGCTTTACCCTTCCTCGGGTAAGCTTCCGTATATGGTTTTCGTGTGTGATGGATTGGTCGTGGTATCCAGCCCTGCCATTCTGTGTGTAGCTTACGACATATTGTGATTTGAGGTATAAAGGACTAGCTTTTGGTTAGCAGTCATGTTGCCCACGTACTTGAGACTCGCCTGTGAAGCTTATAGCCTAAGCAGTGGTTTGCTTGTGCAGCTTATAGCTTAAATGATTGGTTGTGACTGTGATTTGCTTGTGAGGCTTGAGGCCTAGGCGTTACTGTTGTTGAGCGGACTAGTGGTGCGGAGCTAGTCCTGTTGTTCCCTCTTACTTTCCGAGGCTGTGAATAGTTAATGTGTTTATATTTAATTGCAGTTTAAATTCAACTGTTGTGAGTATGAAATGGTTTGGCTATTGGTGCTGCCAGTGAGACCCTTTGGGGTTGAGGTATCCGAGTTACGGTGTTGTTTTGGGTAGCCCCTACTGAGCCTGTGACTTGTTGAGGCTCACTTCCCTACAGTTCTTTTCAGGGCTTGCCGTTAGTGTGGCTTGTGGAGGCGTTGTGACAGACTTGTACCACCAGCAGTTGTGTTGTAGTAGTGTTGTGTGAGCTTGTGCTCCCTCGGGGTATGCCCCAGGTAGTTGTACTTTTTAATTGGACATGTATTAATGTAATGGGACAGTTGTACAAATATGTGAACAGATATGAGCACATGTACTTTCTTGTGTCTTATACTGTTGTGGTTTGTCTTTTATAGTCTTCCTGGACACGTGTGTGAGATATCCCTTGCGAGACTTCGGTCCGTTCGTGGGAGGCGGATCTGGATATGGAGCCTTATCGGGCATAAATATCTAGGGCCGTCACAATAACTCTACTCGGCCGACCATCCTTCGGTCGCCGAGATTGTCCTCACCCTTGGGCTCCAACCCCAACAGGTCCTGTGTGAACTCCGTATAGTCAGCATAGGTGACCCCTGTTACCGCCTCACCATCCACCTGGAGTCCCATAATCCTGGCAACATCCTCTAGGCTGGGCACCATGTGCCCCCACGGGAATAGGAATGCCCTGCTGACCTGGTCCCATCTCTCTCTCAATGCCTGTATCAGGGGGCTATCCACATAAAAAGGGCTCGATCTCCAAGATCGGCTCGTACCCCATCTCTCAGACTCTCTCTCTCTGGAAGTCCGAGAGCCCCTGATACACTGCTAAGACAAGAGGCCACTGGGTCCTTGGCTTCATTATGCCCTGCACAAGACACACACAAATCAGCACCTTCAAAAAGACCATAACTGTGCAAAATCAGGCCCAATTTCCCCTCCTCGGACAGCTTTTTGAATCGCGTCCAACACAGTGGTCGTGGTTCAATTTTGAAATGCGTCCGCTGTGTTGGCCGCGTTTTATTTTGAAACACGGTGGCTTTAGCCGCCGCGATTCAACTGCGTGAACCGCGTCGACTAGAGTCGATGCGATTCACCCCTCTTCCTCTCTGGCGCCGAGGGCGCTTCCCACCTTCCTTCCACTTCAAACAAAGGGGGGGGGGGGGGTAGGGTCTTGGAACTTACCGAGTCCGGCCGTGGGGGAGCTTCCCGTTCGAGGCGACTGCGATGCTATCTCCTCACCTCTTCCCCCGCGTCCGCCGCTTCCTCTTCCATCGCCGCCGCACCACCTTCTTCCGTCGCCGGCGCCGGTTCTTCCTCCATCACCACCACGAGTTCATCGCCGACTGCCAGGATCTCGGCCACCATCGCACTCATTCCTGATGTCTCCATCGTGTCCGGTGTCGTTGATTCCTCCCTCGCCGGCGAAGCCTCGCCTCGTCGCCGCTTGGATGTCACTGCTTTCTTCATCTTCAGTCGGGAGGGGTTAGAGAGAGCAAGAGAGTGAGAGAACTAAGAGCCAGAAAGTAAGGGTGAGAAAGAGAGAGCTTGAGGGAGAGAAGGAGGCGAAAAGGGGAGAAAGGAGGCACCCTCGGGCATTTTGTAGCCTCCGGCGAGATTAGAAATCGCGTCCACTACAGCCGCCGCGAATTTTAACCGCCTATGTTAATTGCGTCGGGGGTAGTCGACGCGATTCAGAAGTCATCATTGCCCCGGCGCTGACTTTAAGGCCCACGATTTTTCAAATATTTGAAGTACAATTAAAACGCGTCGGGGACAAAGGATGCGATTAAAGTGAAAAGCGTCGGCTATGTTGGACGCGGATAAAGAAGATATCCGCGGCGTTTGTAGTGGACGCGATTCAAGGGTCACTCGAAGACCATTCTTTGAGGATAAAATCAAAGTGTTTGGATGATACAATCACATATAAAGGGGAAATTTGGCCGTGTTAAGGATGCTATATAAATTTTTATTGAGGAATTAATTGCGGTGCTTACAAACGGCCACCTTGGGCTAGAGTTTCCCGAGCTCCCTTACATAACTCATCCAATCATCTTCTACCTCCTCCACATTTGGGACCGGCCTCCTGTAGGAGCAGATGTTCCAGAGTGATTTAATTGTGTCTGCCTCCTCGCCATCATTGTTCGTCTTGATTTCCTACCTTTTGATTGGCGAGAGGTGAGACGGTCCTTCAAAGTCGCGCCGTGGAAGTCCGAGCTGAGGAAGGCAGCGGTGTGGATTATAGAGCACGAACTCGGACGCTCCTATCAATCGCAGGTCCACACCAGGTGCTAGCCGAGTCTCTAGGTCCCTGGTAAGAAGAGGCACTAGAGTACAAGTAAAGGCGTTCCTGGGCATTCTTCGGAAGTGATCACGCCAATCAGCCCACGTCTTAAGTTGTGGCACTCGGTTAGCCACGCGCCCTTCTAAGCCGACTATGTTGTCCAAATGACGAAGCGGACTCTTAGAGAAGATACGGGACGAGCTAGAGACTTCGTCACTCATATCAAACTTAAAATGCAAGTCAATCCAACAAGTAAGTAATAGCATTGAACCATAAGGAGGTCTATCCAAGCTCGCTGCCGTCAGTCCACTGTAGAGGAAGGCTAGCACTGCCGGTCCCAATCTCTCGCCCTCCCAGATGCCTCACACCGCGCTCAGCTGATCTTCCTCCAGGGTGTTGTCAATTAAGGGGAAGATAAGTGCACCCGCCACGAAGATGGCGAACCCTCTCATCACTTTCTCCAGCGTCTCGTTGTCTTCCGCCTTGGGTGTAGCAACCCTAAATTTTTGGGAAAATAAAAATTTAAATCTTTATATTATTTAATTAGGAAATCAAATAAAAGGAAGATGTAGGAAATCAAATAAGAGTGAATTAAATAAAACTCATTAAAAGAAAAGGAGTAATGGGCTTTGCTATATTGACCCATTACAAATTAGTGGGCTAAAATAGAGATTTTAAAAGGGAAATAATAGAGAAAATACTCTAAATTCGGAGTTTAATTATCTCCTAATTAGAAAGTGGTTATTAATGCAATAAAAATGGCAATTATAGTTGGAATAGGATTCCTAAACCTACCCCATATAGTCTAGCACGAATTTAAATACTATCCTAACCCAATTAGAGATTGGAAAGCAAGAGAGGAAAGGTGAAGTTAGGAAATCTCGAAATTAAGAGGAATATGAGTAGTAGTAGGAATAGGAACTTGTGTTTACATAAATACATCTCTTAAACCCTCTTGGCCGACCCTAGCTCGTTGCCAAAGGTTGTTGGACGTGGAGAAGAGGCCAAGGAGGAGAGGATCTCGTGGGGAGAAGGAGTTCTTGGAGCTTCTTCCTCGTTCTTAGAGTTCTAAGCCCTAGAAGATAAATCGAGTCAAAGGTAGGCATTCTCATGAGCAAAACTCAATTAAATCCATCTGTAGATTGTTCCATACATCAGGAACAAAAGCCCTCTTGTTTCACTTTTTCATCGAGCCAATCTTTTGTTCTTGATTTTAGAAGATCTGCAAACATGATAACCCCGAGACATCATGTTTAATTCTTATCTCCTTGTACACTTGATCCCATGCTACGAAATGTTTATTGTGAATACTTGATCTTGTTAGGGATCCTTTGACCCCGAAAGCCGTAATTTCTGTTGAGCATGTTACTCGAATTAAATCCATCTTGCTCCCTGTGTCATGTTCTATGTTACTCGTTCTTGTTCGTTCTCAAACCATGTTCAAACCATGCTCTCTCTCGAATTCCTAATTACTGGAAGTACGCTCGCATGTCTAGTTCCATTTGCCACTGATTTCGTGATTTTTCATCATGTATATAATTAGTTATGATTTTCTAAATGACCATGTATCAAAATTTGAATGTTCTGGTCCGCAATCCAATGTCTAGTTTGAGTCCTGTCAGAGTCAGGCGCAGACCACCAGATCGCGACTGCCCGATATGTCACCTTCTGGGGTCCGATTGCGACAGTCTACCCGTCGCGACCAAGAAAGCGACAGGTAAGCCGTCGCTATCCCTATGCCTGTCTTGTCGCGACCCTTTCCCGCCTCTGTCGCGTTCACAAGACCGTCGCGACAGTACCTATGTCGCTATCAGATAGAGACAGACCTGGCATCGCTATCGGCTGCCAGAACCTGTCGCGTTCCCTTCATGCCCTTGTCGCGTTCTGACCGCTTGAGCAGACAGCCCTGTCGCCACCCTTTTCATGCCATGTCGCTACCTGCCCTACGCCTGTCGCAATCCTTACTGGCCTATGTCGCCTTCACAGGATTTTGCATGAAAACCCATAAAAATTGTTGCTCTCACTTTCTAAAAATTCTTACACCTTTTTCACAGTTACACACGCAGTAAAAATACATGTTTTAAATTGGAGCCATATTGAATGCTTTAAAATACATATTCACGACTTCTTTTCTATCTATGATGTCTCTTACACATGCACACACATGAACCATCCATATATGGCTGAAATCTTGCATAAAATATCTCATAATGTATCGGGTAATTTATTGCAATAAAGTATATTAATTGCCCTAATTTAAAGGACTTGTATTCGTTTCTTGCGTTGTTTATATACCGATATTGACGCTCCACTGTTCTAGAATTCCTCTAGAACGTCGAGCACCTGTTTTATATACACACTTTACTTGGCTTGTGGTGAACTCTCGGTCAGATATTCCTTTCACCGGACTAGTGGACTCTTGCACAAGGCCTCCGTAAGTCTCCTCTGATCATGGATTCCCACATGGTCGACGAGCCGGTTGTACCCTAACACCCATTACACCTTTAGGGATCGATATGATCCAAACGACTATTAGAAGTTCGCTCTTACCTTGAATCACGTCGGACCTCTGGACTTGTGCTTAACATGGCCAGTGGTTGGGTCGTGAGTTCTACCTGACTGCCAACACCAAGTACGCGTGTTATGAAACTGTTACTATCGCCTGTTTACTCGTCGCATTACGTGCAATGTCCACTAGCTCTCATCTATACTCTACTCGCTCATTTATTCACATTCACTCTACAATCTTGTTATTCATCTAGTGCTCTCATCTACTTCTTGGTACTCTATTGGCCATTGACTGATTGTCTAAAGATAAACAATATAACCAATGCCTGGCAATATATAAAGGGTCCGATCTGGTCCTGGGATGTGCGCCCGAAAGTGCTAGTGCCCATGGGAGTTAAATGATCAGAGTGTTTGGCATTACACTCAAGTGCTATCTATCTCAACTATCTATATGACAATCAAAACACAAAATGTGCTATACTCTCTCGATGTCTAGAATGACAAACAAGTGCTATACTCGTCGTGCTATTACCATACTTGTGCTAGTTGTGCTATGGCCATCCTGCTATTCGTGCTATATTCGATACTTGTGCTATTTTTGGAAATTATACTCGATCTCGTGCTATTGTGCTATCCTGTTACATGTGTGCTATCTCTTTCTATATTTTGACTCTCTTGTACCTGCTATCTTTAGATACTCTGCCATTAAATGCGTTAATTATTTAAAGCCTGCTTGAGCCTGAGATTTAAGTCCTACTAGGCGTTATCGCTCACCCTACGTTATTTGATGTTGTGTTCTCAGGTGAGACCGAGGATGACACATACACTCACGAGGAAGGGAATGACCAAGAGTGAAGCCAGGAGTACCCTCGAGTCATTATGTTATCTTAGAGAGTGTAGTTAGTTATTTCCTTCTATTGCAATGTAATTGGGCCCTATAGAATGGCTCTGATATTAGTGGTTGTAACTAGACATTTGAAAAGTTATTAATGAGACAGAATTGCTTTAGTATTATTCACTATGCAATGGTTTGATGTCTAGTACTCGCTCTATACCTTTTTCTTGCAACTGCCTTCGCGCTCCGATATTCCGCGTCGGGGCGTGACAGTTTTGTGGTATCAGAGCCTAGGTTATTCTTAAGTATAGGGTGATCTAGGTTGACCAGCCTCGACTAAGAGTCAGTAATCCTACTTATGAGAGATGTGGGTAGAACCATGGGTAATCAGCAAAAATAAACTCACACACGCACAAATTAAACTTTTAATCAGCATTATAACTATCAAACTATTTTGTAGGAACTAAACAGCTACGATGACTGCGGAACGTGCCCAGATGAGAGGCATGCAACAATCCCTCCAAAAACTGACTCGTGCCATACTACAAGCCACCCAGTAAGGCGGTGGTAACCGTGGAGGAAACCAACCAGGTGCAGGCGAGCTGCATCGCAATTTTAGGGGTCTGAACCCACCTAGGTTCAGTGGGTCTACGGATCCAGATGAAGCGGAGCACTGGCTAAAGGAAACGGAAAGGATCTTCCGTGTAATGCAATGTGCGGACGGAGACAAACTCCTATTAGCGACATTCCAACTGGAGAAGGATGCCCGCGCATGGTGGGAGTCCGTGGAAGCCACAAGGGATAACGGCCAATTTACTTGGGCTGAATTTAAAGAAGCTTATAATGCTAAGTACTTCTCTGAATGAGTACAGGAAAAGAAAGCTGTTGAATTCGCTGCTCTTAAACAGCAAAGCCTGACGGTAGCATAATACGAAGCCCAGTTCTCTAGACTGGCACGCTATGTTGTACATCTGATCAACACTGAGAGAATGAAGGCTAAGCGCTTTCTAAATGGCCTAAAACCTCAGTACATTACTCAACTGGCGCCACTCGACATACAAACTTATGCCGAGATGGTTAAGAAGGCCCAGCTGCTAGAAGATGCTACGGACTTCACCGACCGTATCAAGGGGAAGTTCGTAAAGAAAGAAATGACATCGGGACCAGCATCTGCCAAGCCGACCAACGGAAAAAAGCGTCCTTTCCACCCAACTGAGGGATCCAGCCAGGATAGGAAACCCAAGGTCTTCATCCCCAACACACCAACAAAGAGCCACTGCAAACACTGTGACAAACCTAGTCACACCGCTGATGAGTGCTGGAGAAAAGCCGGAGCGTGTCTGCGCTGCGGAAGTCGCGAGCATCGCATACCCAAGTGCCCGATGCTGAAAGAAAATGAGAAGCGCACTTCTATGCCTAAGAAACAGGGCAGGCTGCAAGCCCTGCACAATGAAGAAACCATCGAGGAAGGTGGCGTGGTAGAAGGTATCCTGCAAGTCTTTTCTTTGCCAGCATTTGTGTTATTTGATACTAGAGCTACTCATTCATTCATATCTCAACACTTTGCTGATACCCTGACTGCAAAACCTACAACCATGGGTGGTGAATTCTCTGTCACAACACCCTTGGGGGAGAAGGAGAAACTAAACCAATACTTTCCATCGGACGATGTAATGATCGGAGACCATAACCTAAAGGCCGACCTGGTATGTATGTCCATGGAAGGGTATGATGTCATATTGGGAGCCGACTGGTTGTCCACATATGGGGCAAGCATCGATTGTAAGAAAGGAAGGGTAACGTTTAGTGACTTTCCTAAATTAGCATTCACTGGGATTAGACATAAGAAGCGGATGTCTCTAGTCTCCGCCTTAAAAGCCCATAACCTGATAAGGAAAGGATGTTTTGCTTTCCTTGCGTCCGTCATAGTCGAAAAGAAGGGTTCAAAAATAGAAGACATCCACATAGTCCAGGACTACCTAGATGTATTCCCTGAAGACTTACCCGGAGTTCCCCCTGAACGTGATGTCAACTTCGCCATCGAGTTGACTCCTAGAGCTGCCCCAGTATCGCGTCAACCATACCGGATGTCACCTGCCGAGCTGAAGGAATTAAAAGCACAACTGATGGAGCTGCTAGAGAAGGGGTTCATCAGACCAAGTACCTCCCCTTGGGGAGCACCTGTGCTATTCGTCAAGAAGAAGGATGGGTGATGAGGCTGTGCATCGACTATCGACAACTCAATCAGCTTACCATCAAGAAAAAATATCCATTGCCTAGGATCGACGAACTATTCGACCAAATTTCTGGAGTGCAATATTTCTCCAAGATCGATCTTCGATCTGGCTATCACCAAATGAGGATCAAGGATGACGATATCTTCAAAACGGCTTTCAGGAGCAGGTATGGACATTACGAATTTGTTGTTATGCCTTTTGGTCTAACCAATGCTCCTGCAGCCTTTATGCAACTCATGAACAGTATATATCGGCCATACCTTGACAAATTTGTGGTCGTCTTCATCGACGATATCCTCATATATTCCAAGACCAAGGAAGATCATGAAGAACACTTGAGGACCGCACTACAAGTTTTACGAGACAACAAACTATATGCAAAATTAAGCAAGTGCGAGTTCTGGCTCGAAGAAGTGTCTTTCTTGGGCCATGTCATAACAAAGGACGGCATCTCTGTTGATCCCTCCAAAGTCAAAGCTGTGCTCAACTGGGAGAGACCAACCAACGTCACCGAGATAAGAAGCTTCCTAGGACTGGCTGGTTACTACAGGCGGTTCATCAAGGACTTCTCTAAGATCGCCGTACCACTCACGCGTCTGACACGAAAGGAGAATCCCTACTCCTGGAGTAAAGAGTGTGAGAAGAGTTTCCAAACTCTCAAAGACTGCCTTACCTCAGCACCCGTTCTCGCTCTACCAGTAGAGGGAGAAAGTTTCTCTGTCTACACTGATGCCTCAGGAATTGGGCTAGGCTGTGTACTAATGCAAAAGGAGAAGGTCATAGCCTATTCCTCAAGGCAATTGAAGACGCATGAAATCAACTACCCTGTGCATGACTTGGAGTTGGCTGCCGTGGTCTTCGCATTAAAAATTTGGAGGCACTATCTCTATGGTGAGCAATTCACTGTCTATTCAGATCATAAAAGTCTAAAGTACTTATTCTCCCAGAAAGAACTCAACATGAGGCAGAGAAGATGGTTAGAATATCTAAAGGACTTCGATTTCAACATCCAATACCATCCAGGTAAGGGAAACGCCGTGGCTGATGCTCTTAGTAGAAAGCCAATGGCATCTATCTCAAGTCTAGTCCTTGGCGAGATGCAATTACTTGAACAATTCGCGAGGCTAGACTTAAATATTGAACATAGGGATGATCATGTTTTGATTGCCAATCTTAAAATCCAATCCGATCTACTGAAAGAAATCAAGATGCAACAGGACAACGATCCATTCTTGGTTCGTGTCAAGGACCTTAGCGGACAGACCGGATTTTGCCATGACTGAAGATGGAAGGTTAGTATTCCAAGGAAGAACTTGTGTCCCAGACGACGAAGCCCTAAAAAAGAAACTAATGGATGAAGCTCATCAAACTAAGTACACTATTCATCCAGGAGGTACCAAAATGTATCAAGACATGAAAAGAACATTTTGGTGGCCGAATATGAAGAGGGAAGTAGCCGAGCATGTAGCTCATTGCCTCACATGTCAGCAAGTAAAAGCGGAACACCTGCGCCCTGCCGGTGTACTCAGACCGCTAGATATCCTAGAATGGAAGTGGGAAAGCATGGGCATGGACTTCATCATGGGTTTACCCAGAACTCGTGGTGGACTTGACGCCATATGGGTCATCGTTGACCGGTTAACCAAATCTGCGCATTTCTTACCCATAAAGAGTACATGGTCTGTGGAGGTGCTAGCTGCATTATATGTCAAGGAGATCGTGCGGTTGCACGGTATTCCATCATCTATTATCTCAAATCGAGATCCACGGTTCACCTCTCATTTTTGGAAAGGTCTGCAAACTGCCCTTGGTACGAAGCTTAATTTTAGCACTGCCTTTCACCCGCAAACTGATGGGCAAACTGAGAGGACAAATCAAATTGTAGAAGACATGTTAAGAGCCTGCATTACAGATTTCAAGGGTCATTGGAATGAACACTTACCCTTGATTGAGTTCGCCTATAACAACAGTTACCAGGCGAGTATTAAAATGGCACCATTTGAAGCACTTTATGGCAGAAATTGTAGATCTCCTGTTTGCTGGAATGAAGTGGGAGAACAACAATGGTTAGGACCTGACATGGTACAGAGTACAACCCAGGATATACAGATGATATGAGATCGACTCAAGATTGCTCAGTCTAGACAGAAGAGCTATGCTGATAAGAGAAGACGGGATCTGGAATTTCAAATAGGAGATCATGTGCTATTGAAGGTATCTCCTACCCGTGGTATTCAAAGATTCGGAGTGAAAGGGAAACTTAGTCCAAGATTCATTGGTCCTTTCGAAGTACTTGAAAGGATTGGTGAAGTTGCTTACAGGCTGGCCATGCCTCCAAATTTGGCAAGTGTGCATGTCTTCCATGTCTCCATGCTTAGAAAGTATGTGTACGATCCTACACATGTCATTCGCCATGATGATCTGGTGTTAAACAAAGACATGACGTATGAAGAGAAGACGATCAAGATATTGGACCGGAAGGTGCAACAACTCAGGAATCGTCCCATTCACGTGGTGAAGGTCTTATGGAATAACCGCGGAGTGGAAGAAGCCACATGCGAACCAGAAGGAATTATCAGACGCAACTACCCTGATCTATTCGGTAAGCCATTCTCTTCTATAAGGTCATATGAATTTGGGGACCAAATTCTTTTTAAGAGGGGGAGGATGTAGCAACCCTAAATTTTTGGGAAAATAAAAATTTAAATCTTTATATTATTTAATTAGGAAATCAAATAAAAGGAAGATGTAGGAAATCAAATAAGAGTGAATTAAATAAAACCCATTAAAAGAAAAGGAGTAATGGGCTTTGCTATATTGACCCATTACAAATTAGTGGGCTAAAATAGAGATTTTAAAAGGGAAATAATAGAGAAAATACTCTAAATTCGGAGTTTAATTATCTCCTAATTAGAAAGGGGTTATTAATGCAATAAAAATGGCAATTAGAGTTGGAATAGGATTCCTAAACCTACCCCATATAGTCTAGCACGAATTTAGATACTATCCTAACCCAATTAGAGATTGGAAAGAAAGAGAGGAAAGGTGGAGTTAGGAAATCTCGGAATTAAGAGGAATATGAGTAGTAGTAGGAATAGGAACTTGTGTTTACATAAATACATCTCTTAAACCCTCTTGGCCGACCCTAGCTCATTGCCAAAGGTTGTTGGACGTGGAGAAGAGGCCAAGGAGGAGAGGATCTCGTGGGGAGAAGGAGTTCTTGGAGCTTCTTCCTCGTTCTTGGAGTTCTAAGCCCTAGAAGATAAATCGAGTCAAAGGTAGGCATTCTCACGAGCAAAACTCAATTAAATCCATCTGTAGATTGTTCCATACATCAGGAACAAAAGCCTTCTTGTTTCACTCTTTTTCATCGAGCCAATCTTTTGTTCTTGATTTTAGAAGATCTGCAAACATGATAACCCCGAGACATCATGTTTAATTCGTATCTCCTTGTACACTTGATCCCATGCTACGAAATTTTTATTGTGAATACTTGATCTTGTTAGGGATCCTTTGACCGCGAAAGCCCTAATTTCTGTTGAGCATGTTACTCGAATTAAATTTATCTTGCTCCATGTGCCATGTTCTATGTTACTCGTTCTTGTTCATTCTCAAACCATGTTCAAACCATGCTCTCTCTCGAATTCTTAATTACTAGAAGTACTCTCGCATGTCTAGTTCCATTTGCCACTGATTTCGTGATCTTTCATCATGTATATAATTAGTTATGATTTTCTAAATGACCATGTATCAAAATTTGAATGTTCTGGTCCGCAATCCAATGTCTGGTTTGAGTCCTGTCAGAGTCAGGCGCAGACCACCAGATCGCGACTGCCCGATATGTCACCTTCTGGGGTCCGATTGCGACAGTCTACCCGTCGCGACCAAGAAAGCGGCAGGTAAGTCGTCGCTATCCCTGTGCTTGTCTTGTCGCGACCCTTTCCCGCCTCTGTCGCGTTCACAAGACCGTCGTGACAGTACCTATGTCGCTATCAGATAGCGACAGACCTGGCGTCACTATCGGCTGCCAGAACCTGTCGCGTTCCCTTCATGCCCTTGTCGCGTTCTGACCGCCTGAGCAGACAGCCCTGTCGCCACCCTTTTCATGCCCTGTCGCTACCTGCCCTACGCCTGTCGCAATCCTTACTGGCCTATGTCGCCTTCACAGGATTTTGCATGAAAACCCATAAAAATTGTTGCTCTCACTTTCTAAAATATTCTTACGCCTTTTACACAGTTACACACGCAGTAAAAACACCTGTTTTAAATTGGAGCCATATTGAATGCTTTAAAATACATATTCACGACTTCTTTTCTATCTATGATGTCTCTTACACATGCACACACATGAACCATCCATATATGGCTGAAATCTTGCATAAAATATCTCATAATGTATCGGGTAATTTATTGCAATAAAGTATATTAATTGCCCTAATTTAAAGGACTTGTATTCGTTTCTTGCGTTGTTTATATACCGATATTGACGCTCCACTGTTCTAGAATTCCTCTAGAATGTTGAGCACCTGTTTTATATACACACTTTACTTGGCTTGTGGTGAACTTTCCGTCGGATATTCCTTTCGCCGGACTAATGAACTCTTGCACAAGGCCTCCGTAAGTCTCCTCTGATCATGGATTCCCACATGGTCGACGAGCCGGTTGTACCCTAACACCCATTACACCTTTAGGGATCGATATGATCCAAACGACTATTAGAAGTTCGCTCTTACCTTGAATCACGTCGGACCTCTGGACTTGTGCTTAACATGGCCAGTGGTTGGGTCGTGAGTTCTACCTGACTACCAACACCAAGTACGCGTGTTGTGCAACTGTTACTATCGCTTGTTTACTCGTTGCATTACGTGCAATGTCCACTAGCTCTCATCTGTACTCTACTCGCTCGTTTATTCACATTCACTCTACAATCTCGTCTATTCATCTAGTGCTCTCATCTACTTCTTGGTACTCTATTGGCCATTGACTGATTGTCTAAAGATAAACAATATAACCAATGCCTGGAAATATATAAAGGGCCCGATCTGGTCCTGGGATGTGCGCTCGAAAGTGATAGTGCCTATGGGAGTTAAATGATCAGAGTGTTTGGCATTACACTCAAGTGCTATCTATCTCGACTATCTATATGACAATCAAAACACAAAACGTGCTATACTCTCTCGATGTCTAGAATGACAAACAAGTGCTATACTCGTCGTGCTATTACCATACTTGTGCTAGTTGTGCTATGGCCATCCTGCTATTCGTGCTATATTCGATACTTGTTCTATTTTTGGAAATTATACTCGATCTCGTGCTATTGTGCTATCCTGTTACATGTGTGCTATCTCTTTCTATATTTTGACTCTCTTGTACCTGCTATCTGTAGATACTCTGCCATTAAATGCGTTAATTATTTAAAGCCTGCTTGAGCCTGAGATTTAAGTCCTACTAGGCGTTATCGCTCACCCTACGTTATTTGATGTTGTGTTCTCAGGTGAGACCGAGGATGACACATACACTCACGAGGAAGGGAATGACCAAGAGTGAAGCCAGGAGTACCCTCGAGTCATTATGTTATCTTAGAGAGTGTAGTTAGTTATTTCCTTCTATTGCAATGTAATTGGGCCCTATAGAATGGCTCTGATATTAGTGGTTGTAACTAGACATTTGAAAAGTTATTAATGATAAAGAATTACTTTAGTATTATTCACTGTGCAATGGTTTGATGTCTAGTACTCGCTCTATACCTTTTTCTTGCAACTGCCTTCGCGCTCCGATATTCCGCGTCGGGGCGTGACAGTTTTGAGTGACGACCCAACCAACAAACTACCGAGGATGACACATACACTCACGAGGAAGGGAATGACCAAGAGTGAAGCCAGGAGTACCCTCGAGTCATTATGTTATCTTAGAGAGTGTAGTTAGTTATTTCCTTCTATTGCAATGTAATTGGGCCCTATAGAATGGCTCTGATATTAGTGGTTGTAACTAGACATTTGAAAAGTTATTAATAAGAAAGAATTACTTTAGTATTATTCACTGTGCAATGGTTTGATGTCTAGTACTCGCTCTATACCTTTTTCTTGCAACTGCCTTCGCGCTCCGATATTCCGCGTCGGGGCATGACAGTTTTGAGTGACGACCCAACCAACAAACTAGCCCAACAACCATACTAGTTGGTAGACTTCCCAGGAAGGTCACCCATCCTAGGACTACTCCCAACTGAGCACGCTTAACTTCAGAGTTCTTTTCCTGCTCGAGCTCTGAAAATGACTAGTCCGAGTTGTTGGTAGTCTGCTGATTTAGTCTATTTAACATATTCTTATATGGGGCGTTACAATCTACCCCTCTTATATAAGCGACGTCCTCGTCGCTATTCACATATAGCACACAATCAAACCCCAGGCGAGCAGGATTCTAGAGGTGGCCCCCATAGGCTCAAGAGGTGGCTCCCACTATGTAGCACTTTGCGCCATTATGGCCTCAAGAGGTGGCTCCCATAGCGTAGCACTTTGCCCTATGTGGCACTTAGTTCCTGCACTTCCGGCTGGGCAAGGCTCTGATACCATTTGTGACGACCCAACCAACAAACTGGCCCAACAACCGTACTAGTTGGTAGACTTCCCAGGAAGGTCACCCATCCTGGGACTACTCCCAACTGAGCACGCTTAACTTCAGAGTTCTTTTCCTGCTCGAGCTCTGAAAATGACTAGTCCGAGTTGTTGGTAGTCTGCTGATTTAGTCCATTTAACATATTCTTATATGGGGCGTTACATTGGGTATTTCTTTCGTGGTCCAGGCCGCCAGCTTTTGCAAGTTAACTCCTTTCTCGGTCCTGAGATCTTGGGCCGCCCTTGCATCCATGAAGCCTTCCAGCACGGCCTTGCTCGTGTAGCTTCTCGGCATAATCACCATCTCGTCCTCCTCGCCATGCTTCATCCGCTTCAAACCTAGCAAGATCTCAACCTCTTCCAGTAGTATAGTGGCCTCAAAAGTCTTGAAGAGGAAGGTATGGGTTTGAGGATGCCACAGTTCAATTAATGCCCCCAGAGCCGCCCAATCTAGGTGGATTTCGTGGTATCTCTTAGCATGGACGGCAAGGTTGTTGATTCCCCACCGCTTAAGGATATTGGTCATGTCAAGGCTAATGGTGGAGGTAAGCTTTTGAAGCAATGGGAGACGCATATAGCGCCAGTTGCCCAGGAATAGGGGATAGTCCTGTGGCATGGGTAGGTATGTGCATGGATGGTGATGGTTGCATAGGAGTATTGGACAAGTGGAAATGGCCATAAGAGAAGGGTGCATGGTGCATGAGGATGGCGTATGGGTCATTGGAGAACATGGATCGGCCATGATATTGGAGAGAGGAAAATAGAAAAATAAAAAAAGAGAGAAATAGAGAACAAGAAGAGCAAGAACATCATGAACACAACAACACATGAAGAACACATCAAACCATTGCTAGAAATCAAAATCACATACCAATTTAGCCAGAACCAACTTGCAGATGTGTCCCTCCACTTGGCTAAGCCTTTGAAATCCCTCCACTCTTGGCCTCTTGGAGGAGGGAGCATCACCATGCTCCATACTTTAAAGCTTCTTCTCCTTCTCCTCTTGATCCAACCACTTGAATTCTGCACTTTGGAGAGCTTAGATGCTTGAAGAGAGCATGAAGAGGGGTGTTTTATAACCCCTTGGCTCGCATTAGCCCGGAGGCAAGCACCTAAAGGGAGGAAAGATTGAAAACATGTAAGAAAATCTTGCCTCGGATGGAAGGCCTAAATCGCATCCGACGTAGTGGACGCGATTCAAGGCACTCAAATCCGACTTCCATTGCGACAGGTGAAGATAAAACGCGTCCGACTAAGTCGACACGATTCAAGAAGTGAAAGGCGTCCATCATTCCTGCCGCGATTTATAAGCAACTTTATTTTCACATTGTTGCTATATTACTTGTTTCTTGTCAATGCTGATGAGTCTGTGAGCGCAGGATACGAACCCATTTCTCGCCGTGCAATTCATGATCATCCTCGGCAATTTCCATCTCTGGTATTGTATATATTGCATTCTACTATATGGTATACCATATTAGAGCATATCAAGGACCTTGAGGCTCTGATGAATCTGGAATTCGAGTTCCCTCCTCCGCCAAAAACGATGACGATTCCAGAGGATTCATATGACTTGAGGATAGGCCATTGCGTTGTGGAAGGATGACGGATTCCATCCGGTTTCTTGACTTCGGCATCGTAACATTATTATCCTTGATTATATTATATTTTCTTTTATTTTAATCTTTTTATTTTAGCCCAGCATGCATCATATAGGATTTTGAGTACAATTTCGGAAGATCACTCTCGTTTTTAACTGAAGAGAGACACTTGTTTCCTCATTTCCAATTAACATGAAATATTCCACTCCGAGTCAAGTACTCAGTTCATTGTGTTGTTGTTTGAAGATCATCCCTTGAGAAATTCATTGTCTTGGATTCCTATTTCAGTTCATCTTATTTCCCTAAGATCCACCAGAGGTAGTGGCAGACGCCCCCAAAGGTGAAACCTAACGGATTGTGTCCTTGGGTACTTCCCCGACGCTGGAAGTTGATCTTTCTCCCTTTCGTGCCCACGTGCACACTCATTCTCCTTCCGTCTAGACTTTGAGTTTTCTCCTGAGATCTTCTGCAAACCGCTTCACCTTGAACTGACGAACAATTCCAGTCATGTGTTGTCAGGGCGTGTCTCATCACACCTTGGCGTCTACTTTTCAGTCACTCCGATTCATTCCTTTTCATTCACGTCATTCCATTACTTTCATTTCGTGTCACTTCGCTCCATTTCCTTGCAAAGCAGACGCCAAGGTGAGGCAGCTGTAGACACGCCATTTTGACATCATATCGAACAAATTTCATGTTATACCACAATGCCTCGAAGTGGCTCTCTTCAATTGACCTTTTGAGTGATTTTTCTAGATTTTTCTAGGATTTTTAGGAATTTTTCTAAAGGGTCCAAAGGGGTCTGTTGAACTTAAGTGATTCGCGTCTGATACAGTGGACACCTTTCAAGGAGTTTGATCCACGGAAGGTAAAGTTGACGCGTATCACACTTACTTTTCCGGCGCTTACCCTATTTTGATTCGCGTCCACTATAGCCACCGCGATTAAGAGTTTCCATTTTCGAATTATGGCAATTTCCAAAATCATTTTTGGAAAGATTTTGTTGCTAAATAGAATTGCGCCCACTATGTCGGACGCGTTTCTAACCTTCCTTTGAAGAAGATCGATTTCCCTTATAAGAACGATTATGTTCAGATACGCGTCCGCTTTGGCGGACGCGATTCATTGTTTCCATTTTGGATATTTGGCAAAGAATCGGTGTAAATCGAAAGGTTTAGAAATGCGACGCACATGTCGGACGTGATTCTAAAGAAGGCTATAATCTATGTTTGGCAATGTTTAATCGTAGCAAATCGATCTTTGAAATCGCGGCGCTTTTGTCGGACGCGATTCAAGATATAGGCGCCCACTGTACCGAACACGATTTAAGCAATTTTCCCTACAAATAGACCCCCGATGCCATTATTTTGAGCATCACCCACACACTACGGCGAAGCCCTGTCAGATTGGAGTCTCAACTGTGAACTAAGGAGGAGTACCCCTCACTCCAAGCCATTCCACATGCTTAATTTGTGGAGTTCGAAGCCTACGTTCCTCTCACGCGCATTGGAGCGAGGCAGGAGGAGCACTTCTTCCACATCATCCAATACAACCACAGTGGCCCACATCGCCATTTTCACTCTTCTCCCTTCACTTTTATTTCTTTTCTTTGCATTCATCACACTACACTATTCACACAACACATCATTTTATTCCTTTCCCACCTTTTTTTAGGGGTTTAACACTACCCCACGAGGTGTGTTAGCGCTCATTTAATGCATTTTACTTCATTTTCTTTGAGATTTTTACTGCACCTCCAAGTCTAATCAAAACTTTCACTTGTTTGCTTGTTGTCTCTTTGCAAGGTAACCCATTTGGAGCTAAATCTCCTTTGCCGGACGACCGGTGGAAGGAGTAAGAAGAGCCCGCACATCACTGTCCCGCAATCTTTGGATGAAGGTAGGTACTCCACTTTTCCTCTTCGCCCATTTCCTTCGACACCCTCGCGTGTCTGGCGATCACACTCCATTTTTGTGCACACACGCACATTTTGTTTTCCTTTCCACCTCTTTTCGCCACTTCTTTTCATCATCATAATTATCATATATTTTTTTTATTTTTATAAAAATCATCTCTTTGTGGGGTGTGTTTTGAAAAAAACACGTCTACAGCGATGGCTAAAAAAAGGTAAGGAAATTTCTTGTAAATTACGACCACTTAGGTGGTCGTGATTTAAAAAGTTTCTAAAATTATTTTTGACAATTCTAATACGCGTCAGTTTGATACGTCGCGATTTTGGGGTGAATTTTTGGCAATAAAATCTTTCCTAAAATGATTGTCTAATGTGTGTCCGGTCATCCGGCCGCGTTTTTGAATTGCGACCATTGAACCCGTCGCGATTTAACAGTCGTATTGAATCTCAAAATTTGGGCCAGATCTCTTAGTCCTACTATGTTTTGACACCTCGGGATGCATGCCAACCCTCATAAATGCTATTTTTCGTCTTGATTGTCCTCCCTAATCCCCCAATGCTCAAAAGCTCTCTCTTCTTCACAGTGCTTTATTTTTTAGAGAATTTGTAAGAGGAGGGCCAACTGAGGTGAGGGGAGCCTGCTGTTCTAGACGCACTATACATGCAAGAACTTGAAGCGTCGTCCTTGCTAGAGAATAGAAATCTCACGCCGCCACTGATTGTAGCAACCCAGAAAATTTAATACTTAAAAGAATTCAAAATAATAATTTCTTTAAGTTGAAATAATAGAAACATACGTACCATTATTGTATGTGCAAGAATACACCGGAAAATTTAGTAAAAATTATAAATCAACCCCAAATAATATCCCTAAGTGTTCCACGAAGAAATTCGTGCAACGAAAAATCCGATTGACTAAGTGTACGTCACAATGTGACTAATTATCCAAATTAGAAAACTAAGTCGGAAAACCGTTAACACGGAAAAATAACGCGCTCATAAATCAAACGATCATGTTGGAGAGACTTCCAACATCATGTGATGATTAACCATTATCGGGTTTGGACCAATGGACCTCTCATAGCCCATGAATAAATTCAAATAAGAAAATGCAATAAAATTCATAACTCTATTATTCCCTAATTAAAAAGGGAAAACCTATAAGACAAATTCCAATAAATAATGGGCTTGGTTAAATTGACCCATTAGAAATTAGTGGGCCAAAATAAAGATTTTAAAAGAAGAATAATAGGAAAATACCCTAAATTCGTAACTAAAATATTACCTAAATAGAAAAGGGGTATTTAATACATTAAAAAGGAAGTTTGAGTTAGAATTGGATTCCTAAACCTACCCTAATAGGTTGGCCACGAATTTGGCTCCCATCCTAACCCAAATAGGAAGTGGAAAGCTTGGGAGGAGGTTAGGAAAGGAGGAAATTCGGAATTTAATAGAAGTTAGAGTACTATTAGGAATTAGAAACATAACTAGCATAAATACACCTCTTAAAACCCTCTTGGCTGACCCTAGCTCGTTGCCAAAGGTTGTTGGACGTGGAGAAGAGGCCAAGGAGGAGAGGATCTCGTGGGGAGACGGAGTTCTTGGAGCTTCTTCCTCGTTCTTCGAGTTCTAAGCCCTAGAAGACAAATCGAGTCCAAGGTAGGCATTCTCACAAGCTAAAATCCTAATATTTCTTCTGTAGATTGTTCCATACATCAGGAACAAAACCCTCAAGTTTCATAATTTTCCATCGAGCATATCTTTAGTTCTTGATTTTTCATGTTCTACAACTTACATGACCCCGAACCCTCTTCTTAACCCTTGATCTCCTTGTATACTCAACCCCATGCTACGAGATTTTTACTGTAGGAACTGATGCATGTTAGGCATCTTTTGCCCCTAAAAGCCCTAAATTTCATCGAGCATGTTGATCGAATTTAATCGATCTTTCTCTCTGTGTCATGTTCCGAATAACTCGTTCTTGCCCATGTTCAAACCCTATATGAACCATGCTCTCTCTCTCTAATTCCGATTTACTAGAAGTACCCTTACATGTCTAGTTTAATTTGCAACTAGTTTCATGATTTTTCATCGTGTATACAATTAGTTATGATTTTCTGAACGACCCTGTATCATTTTATTTCAAGTTGGCCCGCAATCCAAAGTCTGGTCTGGTTCCTGTCAGAGCCAGGCGCAGACCACCTGTCACGCCCCGATATTTAGCAGCAGAATAAATATCGGGGGACGTGAACGATACAAACAAACGTATCACAGTTGAATAGCGCAGAGTCACAATTGAATATAATAACACTTTTCAAATCATAATAATATCCTCAAAGTTACTCTTTATTTCATTTCATTCAACTAGATACAACCTTACAAGAAAGAATTAACCAAAGGGTCCATTATTCAAATAACTTCCAGAAAAGGTTCACTATTACATAGACTACTCAATTTCTATTTCTAAACTGTCATCTATTCTAGGACGGGTGCTCGTCACTCTTGCCCGGCCCCATCTGACTCCACGGGTTCTCCATCACTACCTGAAAAAAAGCAGGATGATAGGGGTGAGCGAACTAGCTCAGTAGGATTTATATCTCAATCACGTGCGGGCACTAGTATACATGATTAACATTTTATATAGGCAGATATGCTGATGAGTATGCTGACAATGCATGCTTTTCTAACAAGTTGAATAGCAAAGTAGAACGGATAACATGTCAGATCAAATGTCGAGTTCCATATACAATGGACAGATATTTCAGGAATAAAATCAGGTCAGAAGAGATTGGCCATATTCAAGCAGAGTTCATGTGTTCACAAGAACAAACGTATCATATCATGTCAAGTCAAACTTATCATGTCAAACAGAAGGCACATTTTCACAAATCTTGCATGTCAGGTGTGCTATACCAAGCACCAAGAGTCCATACTCCCTCGGTTAACAAGTACGTTGGGGCGCTTCTCCCCAGGACCGGACAGGGCCCCTATTGCACAGGCATTGGATCAAGTTTTGGACCGGAGTCCCATGTTGTGCCGAACAAACATATTCATATTATGGCCACAGAGTTTCAATGACAAGCTCATAGTAAAAGGAAACAAGATCATTCATAGAGTCAAGGTATGACAAATAGCTCAAGAGAACAAGGCAGGATAACGACGTATCTTATGTTTCATAATTCATTAATGTCTTGACATGAGGGTGTTTCAAAAGACAGATCGTATGTAGAACATGTGTTTTCAATTTCCCAAGAAGGGTGTGCCTATTCGTGCAAAAGTGTAAGTGATGAATCATGGATTTTTCCTAGCATGTATGCATATGACAAACAATTAATTGAACATCGGAAATCATGTAACTATTGAAACTTATATGCAAATCATGACCTTAACACCACTAACATGTCCATGCTAACATGTATTCATCCCCACATTCATATCATATTCTTATCTTATCAATTGACAACAAGCAAGATCACAAGATAATCCAATGAACATAAGAACAATCAAAATTACACATTAGAATCATATTCGTATCATTACCATTTTCTTCAATGGGTTGATTCATTTTAGGTCCATGCATACTGATAACTACATAATTTTTTGAGTTAAATTTCACACATTTAGTTAAGTTTAGACATCAGTTGTCCATAAATAATGTGCACATTGAGTTTAACTGTCATTCTACTCAAGTATAAAATTTTGAACATATTAATTGCTAATGGGTTAGAATTTACATGTTAGATTTTCATTAAACAAGTCATTTTCTTCGGAATAATTAGGTTCATTTTCTGTTCACAAATACACTTTGAAAAATAAAAGAGATTTGTAAATATTGTATATAAATAAAATTTTGTCATAAATAATATTTTTGTAAATAATTTTGAGTTTGTAAATAAATAAATAAAAATTACTTAATAAATATCTCACCCAATCCCATTAATAAATCAACATTTTTACCCCACCACTACAATCATGCCACATACCCCACCCCATCCCAATTAATAAAACTTTTTAAAATATTCTACCTAATCCCATCACACTTTCTTCATGTAACCTAAATATCTACGCACTCCATTTAAAAAGCTTTTATTAACTTTTTTCCAATAGATCTGGAAGGCTCCAGAGCTCTGGCAGTTTGGGGCTTGGAGCTCCCGGGTGTGGTGCTGTGGCCAGAGCAGGTGAAGGCGGCGGTTGCCATGGCGATGGACTGGGTGTGCTGGTGTGCAGATGGCGGGAAGCAGCGCCCAGGTGAACCAGATGGGGGCGCGATGCAGGCGGATCCGGTGCATAGCAGCGCCTGGTGCTGTGCGCGGCTGGGCTGGGTGCGCCTGGTTGTGTGCACAGCGATGCAGGGAGAAGGCGCATGCGGTTGGAGCGCGGGCGATGGAGGCTGGCCAGGGCACTGGCGTGCGTAGCAGGAGTTGTGCGCGGCTGTGCGTAGCTGGCGCTGGAGGAGGCGGTGTGGAGCGCTGCTGCTGGCGCTGGCGATGTGGAGGCCAAATGGCGGTGCGCAGCAGGGTGGCTGAGGTGGCGTGGTGTGCTGAGGTGGCCAGGCCATGGCAATCCTGGGCTGGGTTCGTGCGCAGAGCAGGGCTCCTGTGTGCGAAGCATGGAAGGTGCTGGTCTGGCGGACTGCTGTGCTGGCGATCCGGGTGTGCTGTGCGATGGCGATCCTGGTGGAAGGCGGGAAGAAGCTCACCAAGAGGCCCGGGCACATATAAAAGGACCCCAAGGTCCTCTTCACAGGGTTCCCTGGTTCGGTTGGTTAGAATTTTTTTTTAGGAATTTTTAGTTTCCATTTCTTCTTTGTATTTTTTGCTCTTCTGAGTTCAGACTTCTCAGAGCAGAGAGAGAAGGGAGAGGGGGCTTCGCCAGATGAGATGTTTGGGGGTTCTTTAGTTCTGTTCTTAGCCATTTCCTTTCTTCCTTCCTTGCCATTTCTTCTGTAATTCTTCTTTCTGTATGCAGAGTATGTGGAAGGGAGATGAGCTCCTCCCGGAATTTTTCTTGGAATTTTATCTGTTCTGTATTATCTTCAATTCTTAGTATAATTGTTAGATGAGGAGAATTCGATCCAGGGACAGTTGCTTATTCCAAATTTTTTCTGTGTTGATCTCTTTCATTTCTTCTATGGCAATTTCTGCATTTCTTGTTGGTTATCCGAGAGTTTGAGCATAGTTTCTTCTTTGTTCTACTGCGATAGTTTGAGGGCTACTGTGAGAGCTGTTTGGTTTGTGCTACAGGATTTCATTTCGTTCATCTCTTCTAGTTGAGTAGGTGATTTTATTTTAGTTCAGTATTTGCTCTGTTCTGTTGGTTGAGTGGGAGCAAGAGGTGCTTCGTCTTCCTCCTTTTCTCAATTCTGTGAAGTTTTGGGCTGGGGTTTGGCATCTGGGAGGTTTGAGCATTTTCTTTTAGATTTCTTCTTCTCTTTGTTGCTGTTGCGTTGGGGAGAAGGGTCCAGAGCAACCCAGGGAATTCATCTTTGGCTTGTCCTGTGTACCCAGGAGATTGGAACAATTCTTCTGAATTTTGCTTCTGATGTTTGGAATCTGAGTTCAATATCTAGGAGTTCATATTCTGGGAGTTCGGCTATTGTGAGAGCTATGAGGTTGGTGTGGAAAGATCAATTCAGTGATGTTAATTTCTTCCTTCTGCAATTGTTGGTTTATTTCTGCTATGTTAGATAGTCCAGTCTAGTGGTGTTGTTTACATTTAATTTCCATTTCGTCTATGCTTAGAATAATTAAATCAAGTGGTGTTTGCTTTCAATTCTTATGAATTTCCATTTTACCTGTGTAATTTGTCCATTTCTTCTATGTTTACATGGTTCGATCCAATACCTTTGTTCATCTTTTCTCTTCTTGGTTAATCTGTCAAGTGTGGGGGATTTGATTGGTGTTTTTTTACACAATTAAACTTAATGCAATATGATTTTTGTGAAAATGTGAATGGTTTCGAGTCAAAGTGATTTTAATTCAAATTCTATTCGGCCTCTCCGTGGATATGACCTGTTCTCACCACTGTATGAGTTCATCTTTACAATGTTATTTCTGTGAGACAGTTTAGAGAAAGTGCGCATATTGACTTGTGCGAGGAACTCTGGACAATGAAATGCACAATCAACAATACGCGCGTTTCACATACTATATAACACCATACACAAGCTTGGAGATATCATGAAATGATCAGACCCAAAATATGCAAAAAATCTGGTAAAGGTAGTGTCGACACTAGATCAAGTGGTGTCGACACGATGCTTCAAAAACAAGGCAAAATAATGAAAAATTGGTCAAGTAGTGTCGACACGAGATCAAGTAGTGTCGACACTAGAGACAGCTTCCAGAAAACCCCTTAACCAATATGGGACAGTGTGTCGACACTAGCACAGGTGGTGTCGACACTAGATCAGCTTTCCAGCACTTTCTGGGTCAAACTGGGGGAGTGTGTCGACACTAGATGGGGTAGTGTCGACACTAGAGGGCTTCCCAGAACACTTTCTGGGCTGTTTTGGGACAGCAGGTCGACACGAGTTCAGGTCAGGTCGACACGAGTTCAGGTCGTGTCGACACGAGTTCAGGTTGTGTCGACACGAGTGCCCCTTCCAGACAAAAACACATGACTGCAGTGCAGCGATCCACTTCCACCTCTTATAACTCTCTAACGAGTGACATTTAGACAAAACGTTCAACATGAAAGATGAAGAGGACAACTAGTAAAAGAACTTTTATGTTTAGGGTTTGATCTAATTCGGTCTCTAATCCCGAGAAAACATATGAAAAAAAAAGTCATTAGTAGCCCGAAATAGCAGTATCATGCAGAGGCTCTCTTATCATGCTCGTAACTCTCTAACGAAGGATTTTTGGACAAAACGTCCAACATAGAAGATGATCTTGACTTCAATTGGAAGAACTTTCATGAAGAAAGTTTAGTCAAATTCGGTCTTGAATCGTGTGCACAATATGACGAACGAGAAAAGCCCTAACTGTGCAAGACTTCGGGAAAATCACCAATACACAATGAATACTCCATGAAAATTGGGCAAATTAAGTGCAAATGATCCTAGACTCAAGAAACTACATTTTGGCATTGGTTTTCTTTAATCTTGGCTCGAGAACACCTACCTTTAGGAAGATCTAAAACCTGTTGACGTTCTGGATGCAACAGAAGATGCAGGGGATGAAGCTCCGGGTTCCCAGCCTTTCTCCTGCTCCCCAGAAGTTCTTGCTTGCCTCCAAACGACTCCAACTTCGTTGTTAACCTTCCCCAAGAGTTTAGGGACGAGTTCTTATAGTTTTAGGATGTTGTTAAGAGTCCTAATGATACTAGGAAAGGGGCTACGAGCTCTGTTTCCTAGTTTCCAAAAAAATATGGGATTCCTTTACCCAAAAGAAGTAGCAAGAGTTTAGGAAACCTCCTCTTAGAGTTGGGTTCGGTTTTGGCTTACCTTACATGACTAATCACCTAGCTTTTAACCCTAAATTGCCCTTCCTAATTATGGCATAATTACCTACACGAATTTCTGGGTAATTCCCTGTCCTAGTTTATTTATATCCTTGGGCCAAAAGTACCCCATTGACCCAATCTTGTTAATGGGTTATTAATACATAATGTTGTGAGTCTCTCCAACATGTTTATTTAATTTATGGTTGGGTTATTTTTCCGTGTTAACAATTTTCCGACTTAGTTTCCTAATTCGGGTAACTTGGTCACGTGTGACATATACTCGGCCAATCGGATTTTCCGTTGCACGAATTCCTTTGTGGAACGCTTAGGAATAATATTTGGGGTTGGTTTATAATTTTTACAGAATTTTCCGATGTGTTTTCTCACGTACGATAGTGGTACGTAAGTTCTATCATTCCGATAATACGGAAGTTATTTATTTACTAACTTCATACTTGGATTTGTTCATGGGTCATAAGTTGTCCGTTAATCCCATTTATTTTATTTTATTTTATGGACTACCCCCACATATTGTTTGGAGTCTTCATAAATTTCTCTTTTAGTTTATGATCTCATTTTATACACCTGATAATGGGTTGTCCAACTTATTTCCTCATTACGATAATAAGTCATACTAACTCTTGAATATACCCCAAATGACTTTTGTTGACCCAAATTTCTTGATAAATCATTAGAATATATTATTTGAAGTCCATCTATGATTTCTATTAAATTTTCTGACTCATCTAAGTATGTGTGATAATGATTTCCTGACTTATTCCCTGATTACGATACTCAGTCGCAAAATGCCTTAAACTTGGACCATCCAATTTTCCTTCGCATGAATTTCTCAGTGGGTCATTAGGGAGTATTATTTAGAGTTGAACTATGATTTTTATGAAATTTTCTAATGGGTTTTTGTATGTATGATAATGACACGTGCATTTTTGCTATTTCACATATATTGATTTTATCGTTTTCGATTTATTTCTAATTTTCCAATTACCGAATTTCCGAGGTGTTACACCACCAGAAAGCGACGGCCCGATATGTCGCCTTCTGAGGTCCTATTACGACAGCCTACCTGTCGCGTTCAGAAAGCGACAGGTCAGCCGTCGTTATCCCTGTGCCTGTCTTGTCGCGACCCTTTCCCACTTCTGTCGCATTCTCAAGCCCGTAGCGACGCCTGTCTTGTCGCTTTCTGAACGCGACAGGACACCCCGTCGCGTTCTGACCGCCTGAGCAGACAGCCCTGTCGCCACCCTTTTCATGCTCTGTCGCTACCTGCCCTACCCATGTCGCAATCCTTACTGGCCTATGTCGCCTTCAGCCTTTTTCACAGTTACATACGCAGTAAAAACACCTGTTTTAAATTGGAGCCATATTGAATGCTTTAAAATACATATTCACGACTTCTTTTCTATCTATGATCTCTCTTACACATGCACGCACATGAACCATCCATATATGGCTGAAATCTGGCATAAAATATCTCTTAATGTATCTGGTAATTTATTGCAATAAAGTATATTAATTGCCCTATTTTAAAGGACTTGTATTCGTTTCTTGCGTTGTTTATGTACCGATATCGACGCTCCACTGTTCTAGAATTCCTCTAGAACGTCGAGCACCTGTTTTTATATACACTCTTTACTTGGCTTGTGGTGAACTCTCCGTCGGATATTCCTTTCGCCGGACTAGTGAACCCTTGCACAAGGCCTCCGTAAGTCTCCTCTGATCATGGATTCCCACATGGTCGACGATCCGGTTGTACCCTAACACCTATGATACCCTTCAGGGATCTATATGATCCAAACGGCTATTAGAAATTTTCCCTCGTCTTGAATCACGCCGGACCTCTGGACCTGTGCATAACAAGGCCAGTGGTAGGGTCGTGAATTTCCACCTGATTGCCAACACCAAGTACGTGTGATGTGCAACTGTTACTACTGCCTGGTTACTCGACGTATTACGTGCAATGTCCACTAGCTCTCATCTATACTCTACTCGCTCACCTATTCACGTTCACTTTACTATCTCATCTATTCATCTAGTGCTCTTATCTATTTCTTGGTACTCTCAAATTGGCCATTAATTGATTGTCTAAAAGATAAACAATATAACCAATGCCAGCGCAATAGGGCCCGATCAGGTCCAGGGAGGAGTGCCCAAAAGTGTCATTTGCCCGCGGGAGTTAAATGATCAGGATGTCGGCATTACATCCAAGTGCCATACTATCAAGATTAATCTAAGACAATCAACACAAAGTGCTATATTCTCTCGTTGTCTTTTGACAAACAAGTGCTATACTCTCTCTCGGCTATCTTCGGATAACCAAAGTGCAATTACTATCTCGATTGACAAGAAAGTTAATCAAAAGTGCCAGACTATTTCTCTCCTTGCTATGCATGTGTCGTGCTATTGCTTGACGTTGACGTTATTTGCTATCGTGTCGTTGTTGTTTTCTATCGTGACTTGATCTTATTCATTGTACTATACTTGATTCATCTACTATTTGAACCATGTTACTTGTGCTCTTACTTTCTCGACTTTACATAACTCTCTCTATCTTTAGCTGCTCTGCCATTTAATGCATTAATTATTTAAAGCCTGCTTGAGCCTGAGATTTAAGTCCTACTGGGCGTTATCGCTCACCCTTCGTTATTTGTTATTGTGTCTCAGGTAAGTCGGACGATGACGTTATACGTACCAATGGGACAAGACCAGAGTGATGAGTGACCCGGAGTCAAATGACGAAGTTACCCTAGTACAATTGGAGTCTAGTAGTTATTGCTTTAGATTTCTTTTCAATGTAATGATGTCATTGAGCCTTATGTATTGGCTCCGAATTAGTGGTTGTAATAGTCTTAGTGATTTTATAATGAAATGAAGAGTTATTTCAATTATTGTTCATTAGATGCTCTGATGTTTGCGAAAGTATGTGCAATTGTCGTTACCATACTCGTTGTTCGCGTCTCCCTCCGATTTATTCCGCTGCTAAATTGGAGGGGCGTGACACTGATCCTTTCATGCAAAGAGGGAAGTTCTTTTACTTGTTTTAACTCTCTCTTACGCTCCCTCTCTTCTTCTTCTTCTTTTCTTTTTTTTAAGGGAGAATTAATTGTTGGTCCCTGACAGGGGCCAACACTTATTTTCCCATCCCTGTTAGCTTTTCCGTCAACGCATAGTCCCTGCTTTATGCGGGACATAATTTTCAGTCCCTGGCATTAACCGACGTTATCCCTCCTCCTAAATGTCAATTCTACCCTCAGCCATATGTGACTCGTGGGCGTCGCCGGCTTTAATGCCTTTCGAAGAAGGCACGCAATGGCTTCTGGTGAACTTTTCTTAACTGGTTCTCATTTCCTTCTATCCGCGATGAAGGTGAGTAGGTCAGTGGCATTCTGATAGACATTGGTTTCACCTACTCCCTTTCTCCTCTGTAGATCCACATCCGTTAGTCACCAGAGGTTTTTCTTGCCAACAATGTTTCATCCCGATCTGGCAGTAGTAGTCGGAGGCTTTTGTCTCGCTACTATTTGTAATTTACTCCACTTTTTCATACAGTTCTTCAAATCCACATTTTTATGTTCTGAACACAGGAGTTACCTAAGTTACTACTACACGTTACTCTGAAAGTATGTACTGTGGTAATTGTCTTACACAGTAACTGTGTAACAACATCAAAAGTAGTTACATATGTTAATTGTGTAAGTATGTAATTTCCTTTATTTTTTTCTACGTAAGTGTCTAAGTATTTCTATTTCTAATTGTGTAACAACTTTCGAAGTAGTTACACACTTAACTGTGTAACTGAGTAATTGTGTAACAACTTTCTAAGTAGTTACAGAGTTAACTGTGTAACTGAATAACTGTGTAACAACTTCAAAAGTAGTTACATATCTTAACTGTGTAAGTATGTAATTACCTATTTTTTCCTACGTAAGTGCCTAAGTATTTGTATTTCTAATTGTGTAACAACTTTCCAAGTAGTTACACAATTAACTGTGTAACTGTGTAACAACTTCTCAAGTAGTTACATATCATAACTGTGTAACTGTATAACTGTGTAACTGTGTAAGTGAGTAACTGTGTAACAACTTGAAAACTAGTTAAATATGTTAACTGTGTAAGTATGTAATTACGTTGTTTTTTTCTACGTAAGTGTCTAAGTATTTGTATTTCTAATTATGTAACAACTTTCAAAGTAGTTATACAGTTAACTGTGTAAGTGAGTAACTGTGTAAGTATGTAATTACCTTTTTTTTTCTACGTAAGTGTCTAAGTATTTGTATTTATAATTGTGTAACAACTTTCCAAGTAGTTACACAGTTCACTGTGAAAATGTGTAACTGTGTAACAACTTGTCAAGTAGTTACATATCTTAACTGTGTAACTGAGTAACTGTGTAACTGTGTAACTGAGTAACTGTGTAACTGAGTAACAACTTGAAAAATAGTTACATATGTTAACTGTGTAAGTATGTAATTACCTACTATTTTTATACGTAAGTGTCTAAGTATTTGTATTTCTAATTGTTTAACAACTTTCAAAGTAGTTACACAGTTAACTGTGTAACTGAGTAACTGTGTAACAACTTTCTAAGTAGTTACACAGTTAACTGTGTAAGTATGCAATTACCTTTTTTTTTCTACGTAAGTGTCTAAGTATTTGTATTTGTAATTGTGTAACAACTTTCCAAGTAGTTACACAGTTCACTGTGTAAATGTGTAATTGTGTAACAACTTGTCAAGTAGTTACATATCTTAACTGTGTAACTGTGTAACTGAGTAACAATGTAACTGAGTAACTGTGTAACAACTTAAAAAATAGTTACATATGTTAACTGTGTGAGTATGTAATTACCTACTATTTTTGTCCGTAAGTGTCTAAGTATTTGTATTTCTAATTGTGTAACAACTTTCGAAGTAGTTACACAGTTACTATGTAACTAAGTAACTGTGTAACTGTGTAACAACTTTCCATGTAAATTCACAAATAACTGTGTAACTACTAGAAAAGTAGTTAGATATGTTAACTGTATAAGTATGTAGTTACCTTTTTTTTCTACGGAAGTGTCTAAGTATTTCTATTTCTAATTGTGTAACAATTTTGGAAGTAGTTACACAGTTAAATGTGTAACTAAGTAACTGTGTAACTGTGTAACAACTTTGCAAGTACTTACACAGTTAATTGTGTAATTGTGTAACAACTTCTCAAGTAGTTACACAGTTAACTTTGTAAGTGAGTAAGTGTGTAACAACTTGAAAAGTAGTTACATATCTTAACTGTGTAACTGTGTAACAACATTGCAGAGTGTGTTAATTTGACAAGTTCCCAATTTGTATGTTGTGGGCATGCTGCAAAAGTGTAGCCGCATTTTCAATGCTTAAGGACCCTTGAAGGGGTGTTGAAATTTTTTAAGTGCAATCCCTGTCCATCAACTTGTATTTTTACTGCACAAGAATCGGATCATTATACACACCAAAATTGCAGAATCTAGAGAAATTACCACCTTTGCGATGGCATATGCTGGTTCTTGCTCGATGAAAGTACCACCTCTGCGATGTCCATGTGGATATGGGTGGTGTGATATACTAACAAGTCACACTACTAACAATCCCAATCGTAAATATTATAAGTGCAAGGTCTGTATATGCTGTGGACTTCGTGGCACTGATTATTTCTTTGTAATGCTCAGTATGGGTGAGAGGCCATACATTGTTGAAGTACCATGTTCATTCTTCTTTGTTGTGCAGAAAAGATCATGCAACTTCTTCATGTGGTGTGATGATTTTTTGGCTCTTGGGCCATCATGTAGTGCAAAGTGTGAATGTAACAAAGATGAGATGATGCAGAAACTAGTTGAAGAGAATGAAATTTTAAGAAAGAGGGTACAAGAACTTCAACTTCAGCTAGAGAAGAAGACTAGGATTGCTGCAACCCTTGGTCGAGTAATCTCCACCTTAACAATAGAGGAGGCTGATAATTAAAGGATGTTCAAGTTTCAAGTTAGGTTATGTAACACCCTCCTCCGACCGCACACACACATATACATATTACATATTACGTAGTTCTTGATCGGAAGAGGGGTTACACTAACAAACTTCGTTATGGGCTGACAAATCTGTGCAGTGCCCAAGACTAGCAAACTAATCCACAAAAGCATTTTTGGAAGTTATTATACCCCAACAAAGTAACTTAGTATTAACACCCATTATTTACATAAAGCCAAACTTTCTCTTCTAGACCTTTAATAGTACAACAAAATCTCTAAAGAGTCACTAAAACTATGCTATTCTTTCTTCCTTTCTTCTTCAGCAGCGGAATTTCGAATCATTTGTAGCTAAGGTTACCTTCACCTTCAATCTGAAAGGGTTGGAGGAAACAAAGGCATGAGTCGGAAGGACTCAGTAGGTGATAGTATGAGTAAAGATAGGAATTTCAATTGCAGAACTAAGTGAGTATTCAGAAGGTGCATACATGGATCAGACATATTTGCTCATGAACTTCATACTTAACATAAACATATAGCTCAAGTTAGTTTCATAATGGGCTCAAATGAATCTCAGAACAAAAGTCATATTTGTCTTTCAAAATTCAGATCATAATTTGATTTCAGAACAAATTCAACAGGCATCACTGCTCTCAAGAGGTTACTAAATAGACGTAAATACATCCTCAGTGCCTAAGCGATTCCAGCACCTTGGATCTTGTTCATAACGCAAGAACGGGATTTATTACCCACCATCATCAGTCCATTGACTTGGATTTACCTACAAAATGTCGCCCTCAGCTGATGACAAGTGGCTGGTGCTACCACAAGTGATCCTAAACCCTCTTTTGAAGAGAGCACTATCTTCATATCATAAATTTCTTTTCGTGAGCATAACAGAAATTGGAAATCCAAAGGTAGTTTTGATTGAGAATTAATACAGATATCTTGGTGACAAAGTTGCTCGGAGTTCAATAATATAAGAAAGACAATTGGTTGAGACAGGGTTATGACTCAAAGCCAATAACTTCGGAAGATTGAAATCACATAAGAACCCAAGAAGATGAAGATCCACAATTGTCATCACAAATTATTCACATCTCATAAGGTGTTCAAACATATGAACTTTCAGGTGATCAGGTTTTATAGACTCAGTTACCGAATACGGGAGAATAGACTCAATCGGAGTACTATTCGTAATTGACAATGTTAAGAATAATTCAAGGGAGGTTAAGGTACATAATGTGGGTAAACTTTGCTGTAGTATGACAGTAAATACCAAGGTAAATAAGTGGGTAGCTTGCCATACTAATAGGTTGAAGTTTTGACAAGGATTGGTACAAGAAAGATTGCTGAAATTCAGTTCATGACAGCATGTGTCGACAGCCAGGAAGTGGCTGTCGACATATAGAGGCTTCCAGAACTGGATTTTCTGGTCTGGGATAGTACCTGTCGACAACAAAGGGGTTGGCTGTCAACAGCTACTGCTGTCCCAGCAGTTCACAGTTCTGTGAAAGTGAAGTCTGTCGACAGGTAACTTCTCCCTGTCGACAGCTGCTGGTTTTTATTCCAGAAATGACTTTAAATTCATCCTAAAAACTCTAATCATGGAACCTATAGACCAAGGCATGATTCATATCAATTAGAAGAATCTAATTGTAGTTTTCACAGTGATTTGTAAGCTAAACAAGCAAGATAAAATAGGAGGTTTGCAATCCAAAACTTGCCTAGCTAGAAACTAAACATGGCGTAGTGCTGGAAGTGTAACCTTGATAGCAATAATTGGTTGGAAGATTCCTACAAGATGGACACTAAATCTCAAAGGATTTCATAGATCTAAATCAAGGTATGAAGTACCGAGCATCTGAACAGAAATAATCATAATGTTCCGAAGGTACTACGACTTCCAATAAACTCTATCATCATGTATAAAGATCAAGGATGGGAGAAGAGGATAGGAATCAGTTTTAAATGTAGAACAATATTGTTCTTCTCCCAACAAGAATAAGTGTACCATAATTGGAAGAAAAACGGAAGAACTACAGGTATAGCAACTTGTCGTATTATCAAGAATTCCTTGTCATGTGTGGAGAACAGGACTGAATCAAAGGGAAATGAAAATTCTTCTTGGTAACTACATGATTCCAAGGTAATTAGGGGAAACAAACAAAAGATTCTGAGGTTACAACCACATATATAGACTTAACCAAAGTTGGTTAACCAGCTTAAAGGCAACTTGAATAAGGCTATGATCTTTCTAACAAGAACAGAGGGTAAAGATTTGAAAAGAGAATAGGAACCTACATGACTTCAAGATCAACGAAATCCTTCCTTCTCCAAATAAGAGTATCTTTCCTCCGACTAGGAAGACAATGGTAGCTGCAGCAAGGATGATAGCTACAGCAACAGCCCGAGCAGAAGCAGAAGTAGTTGCAAGGCAGTGGAGCTAGCAATTCCAGCAACTCCTCCCAGCAGTAGTTCCAGCAGCAAGGAGCAGGGAAAACAGGAGCAAGAACAAAGGGGGTTTGGAAAAGTGCGTACGAAGGGAGAGGAGTGTCTTTTATAACCCAGCTTCCACTCCATGCACGATGACACCTCCTATGCGCAGGTGTAAACAGTAAAATGAAAGGTTGCGGAATTCTCGATATGGTAATCTAGAAGGGGGGTTGAATAGATTACTGTCGATTAAAAGCTTTTATCACCTTCTTTTTGCAAAGACACGAACTATGAGAACTGTAACAGAGTTCAAGATGAACTTAGATGTGTGTAACTCGATAATAGATAGAGAACCAAACTATCTGACGTGTGTAGAGAAACTGTGCCTACCAAGCATCTAACGTAGAAGCGTTCAAACCATAAGACACAACGTTTTACGTGGTTCGGAGTACACAACTTGTGTATCCTACGTCCACGGTCCACACACACACACAGAAAGGACTGCTTCTGAGCTAGTTCAACAACTACAACTCACACACACGAGTTGTCTGATGTGAAACTACGATCAGAACAACACACGCCATGTAAATCAAGCACAAGGACTGCTTGAGACACAACCACACACACACGGATATGTAAAAACAAAAACAGAGAGAGAGTTCTGAGTTGAAACACAAATCCTGATTGAGAACTCTTCTCGTGATCGTCTGGGTAGGCTTCAAGCTTCGTCTTGAAAGTCACAACTTGATGAAGAGACTTGAATCCACGGCGATCAAACTCCAACACTGCTGGATTAACAGTTGGTTCAATCTCTGAACAGCAGGGTGAAACAGAGCAGCATCAACACTTCTGGTTCTTGGACTTTCTCTAGGGTTTTTGGTGGAGGCTGCTTCTGTACGAGATTACCTTCAAAAGATAGCTTATATAGTGGTGTCCACATATGGAGAGATGTGGTAGTTGGAACCACCTTGTATAGCAACTTAAAAACTTTCCAAATCTGAAGGTCTTCTTCGTCTGCCGACAGCACTGGGTGCTCCTGTCGACGGGTGTTGACAGACAGATGACAGGGAGTTCGGGAAGCAGTTTCCTGTTAGTTGCTGTCGATAGGCGACACTAGTGCTGTCGACAGGCAGTCCTGTCCTGAAGTATGGCTTTCTGGCCTGTGTGCATCTGTCGACAGGGGCCTTTGTGGCTGTCGATAGGTACCTGCTTTTCATGCTTTTCTTGATCTTTTGAACCTTGTTTTGATGCATGTCTTGCATAGTATCTCACCTACATGAAAAATATAGTTAGGGAGATATAATGTCATATATATGATCAATTAACATGTTTGTTTCATTTGTCTTTCAAGAGTCATTGTTATCATGTTTCATTGCTTAACATCTATCAATTTTGTCCACGAAATATTCATGCTCATCATCAAAAACAAAGACGTGATTTGTTAGCTTAGCATTCTCATTAAACATTCAACATATGAGAACTCAACATAAAACCCCTTGGTTTTTACTGTTTACACATGGCCCATGCACCCAATCTCACACCCACACCTCAGCCACCATCGTGTAAGGAGTTTAACTTACAGTGACATGGGCTGACGTTGCCCATGCTACGTAAGCATGCATAAATTCCCAAACAATGGCTTCCGTAAATAGGTAATAAATCAACTGGCCTAATTAAGCTTATGTTTGGGTGTTCATATAATGTCCAATCAAGCTGTAATTTCAACCATAAGCTAATGTAATGGTTTTACAAATTATGGTGATTTTAGTTTAATTTTTAAAATTTATTTTCCACTGGGTGAAAAATCACCCAGAAAATAGTTGCGTCAGCTTAATCTCAAAATCCGTACGCCAAAAAATCTGGATATTTACATATTTGATATCACCACATTTTTTAAAAAATTATGGTGTTCTCGAATTTTTATTTCGTTATAGTTTTCCGGTGTCGCCCTGTGGGAGTGCGCACCTCTAAATACGTTACTAGAATAGCATTTACTAATATAAATTAATCCTAAATTAGTGTTAATTATATATCATGATAATGGTTATATTTAATAATCCAATTATTCATAGTTTTCTAGTAAATAGAATTTTCGGGGTGTTACAATTCTCCCCCACTAAAAAGAGTTTGGTCCTCCAAACTCTCTGAGTAGTTTGGGATGGATCACAAAATTTAAGTTTTCAACCTTTTAAATCTTATTTATTCCAAATTAGTCTCACCAATCTTGTCATGTTTACTATGCCATATGATGTATATACCCTCTATATCATTTGTTATTATGACATTGTCAGTTGATGGGAATATGAATATTAGCATTTCTAGTTATCAAAGAGCCATGTTGTGACCATAGGTTCAATTAGATGTAACCTTCACTATATTCTTTTTTTTGGTAATATGGTATTATGTATTGAGCAGATCCTTGTTAATAGCATATTATACTTAAAGTCTCTCCCACTAGGGAATAACCTTAATCCTTAGAGAGTTATATGAATACATATTCCCTTGGAAAGGGGTAATAAAGTATGACAAGAATGATAAGTTTTGTCAATATGATGATAAACAACAAAGATTTTATTTATCTCGTAAAGTTTCTAGTACATAACTCCATAATTTAATCTTACCAAATTACATAGGTTGACAAAACTTACTAAGCTTTGACATGCTATAACAACTAAACTCAAGTATTTCTCACGATATTCTAGTCCTATTGACTTATACATAAAAATTATTTCTAATAACTTCAGTCCATTCCCCTTATGGATTAGGGTCTTTCTGAACTTTTGTCATTATTTTGAGAGTGTACAAGACATTCTGAGATTCGGTGCTTTAGACTTTCGCACTTCTGATATGCTCTTAGTATTGCCAATAGTCCTTTTTTGACATGGCCCGGTTTGTGACAATATGCACAAACTTCCTTAGGTTGTGCCTTGACATTCTCTTGCTTATTGGTCTTCTTGATCTTTTTGCTCTTCTTATTCCGCTTCACCATCTTTATCAGTTGTTCTCTTTTATTGGAGGGAACTGTCCTTTTCCATATAGATATTGTAATACTCACTATTTCTTGGAGATTTGTACTTCTCAAATTTTAATACAGTTTCATTTTCCTTTGATTACCAACTGGAACTACTCGCTTCAAGGACTGAGCAAAGTTGTTCATTGCATCTCTCTCCAACGTGTTTCTTCTCCTATCACGCTGGGCTGAGCAAACGAATTTAAATTTGGTTAATCAATCATGTAATTTAAATCTCAGCTTTTCTAACTCATACTATTAATGCAACTGTTATTGTGTGCACCTAGTTACTTGAAACATTAACCTCCATGATTAAATGATTCATCTTAGTGGTATAATAATTTAGAATCCAAAAAAATGGGAAAGTCAACAGAAGAATACATCATGAGGATAGTCATGAAATCTATATGATCAATTGAACCATTCATTTACTAATTCTTATTTAGAGTTGGAGATAATAACATATCAATGTAAAAGTCATATTAATGTAAAATAAGGGATGAGCAGGTTTGACTTTTCCTTCAGTAGGAGATGGCTCCCTTGGAGAAGTCATATGTGTGTTTATCATTTTTCACCGGACCTTGGATTCTTAGCATTCTACTAGGTTTATTTGAATTATGAGACTTTTAGGTAGGCCAAATTGTGAGAGATTATAAAGACGCTATTGTAATCACGGGGATTGTGCCCCCCTCAACACAAAAATATACTAAAAACTAGTATTGTAGAAAGTAGGAATGTGATCGCCACCTAGCAAGTTGCCTAATAAGTAAAGAATGACACGGGCTAACTTAACTAGGAAATGGAAAGAGAAAGGAAGCGGACCTGGTGTCGCGGCAGGCATACCTATCGCGACGATGCTGGTAACGCGTCGCTACCGCCTGACGCGTCTCTTGTCGCGTCGTCCTCCGCTGTCGCGTTCTCTGTGTGCGGGAGATGTCGTGTGTGGACCTTCTTCCCGTCCTCCAGCCGGCTGAAGGACAAGAGCTCCTCGTGGAAAAGCTTGGGTGCTTGCCAAAACAAAGAAGAAACAAGGAAAGCCCTATTAAAACATCATGAGTGTAGTATTTATTCTAAAAATGAAGGGAAATGAACTAATCTTGAAGGGAACGAACCTGGGGGTGGTTTTAAACCCCTTAGGTGTGTGGAAATCGTGGGTGGAAAATGGATGCAACTTATCTAGAATGTAAATGGAATGCATGAAGAAATGAAGAAAAAGGAAAAGGGGGAGAGGATGAGCCCCATAAGGGCGACTCCCTGGCTTGATGATCGTCCCAAATGTTGTGCAAAGGGCTTCAGGGAAGTGTTGGAGTCGCCGTTCACACGTCTCACCCTCCGTTGATGAAGAAATGAGTAGCTTTTTGTGGAGTGGGATGTGTGGGAAAAGTGGAAAATGGGAGGGCTACATGTCTAAGTGTTGGTGAGAAGAGATTTTGGCAGCCCTTCGGGGTGAAAAATGGGGCTCCCTTCGTCCTTGAGGAAGGGCCTTGTTTTTATAGAGCTTTGAAGGGAGAATATCCCATAATAATGAAGATAATAAAAAATGAGAGATAAGGACCACCCAAAATCGCATGGGAGAGTCCTTGGGGTCCTCAAGGAGAGTCCCTAGGGCCCAAATCTCATCCAAGGGGTTGAGATATTCCCTAGGGATAAAGATGTACCCATAGGAGGATAAATAGGAGGTGGTTGCGGAGGCCTGCATGCGCAGCTGCTGTCGCGGCGTATCATAGGGCCGTGACCTTAGAGACGCGACGGGGCGGGGCGACGCGACAGTATGCCCACGTGCATGGATAATGCATGGGCTGTCGTGGCGTCTTGCATCGACGCGAAACAGAGACGCGGCGCTACGATGCGTCGCGACTATGAAATTGAAATTTATGTGAATTATCAGCCAGCCACATGAAAGGATAAGAGTTATTGATGCTTAAGGACTCTCTCAAAGTGATAATGGGCGGGATTTCAAGGCAATTTAAATTGTAAATGGTTTCAAATCAAGGCTGATGATGGGCTCAAGGTGAGTGACCAACTAGGGGCCCACTAAGGTGACAAGAAATGTGGTTCAACCCATTAGCTGGAACCGGGTGTCTACAGATTGCCCCTCCTTGGCTTCCACTTTGCAAGGAAACGGAGCGGAAGTGGAGTGGAGGTGTCACGAAGTGATGGCAGAGCGGAAATGATGCGGAGTGGGCTGAAAAGTGGGAGCCAAGGTAAAGAGACACCCAGTCTAACTAACAAGCAATTAGAATCTTCGTGAAAGCCCTGAGTCAGCTGCTCGAGAAGAAAGCAAAGAAAAGCACAAGTCTAGACGAGAAGGAGAAAAGAATAGGACGATCAACCCCTCGATTGAGAGGTACCCTAGCCGATTGGCCTGCAGGTTTCGTTTTGGAGGGACATGTGCGTGCCAGTCAGGTAACTCATGACTCTGTTCTGGGAGCGGTTCGCAACCAAAACGGATCAAAGGAGTAGGACGAAAATTGGATAACGAATCCAGACAGGGAAATTCTTTGTCAAACTGATAGGAACAACTCACTCGGAGGCAAACCTTCCGATTCGGAGTGGAATTGGATTTCTTGTTTGAATATGAAGGACGATTGGGCACTCAACAAGGGCTCATCAATAGTCAGGAATGAGTCAGGAAAGCTCAAAGTCCTACATGATGCATGCTAGGCTAAAAATAAAAGAAATCGTCAAAACAAATGCAAAGAAAAGAAAAAAATAGAAATATATCAAGGATAATATTGTTAAGCCGAATAATAATGGGTCAAGAGATTACCTACAACCGCAGTGCAGGCCTGAATCCATCGTCTCCGAGCTTACTCAACTCAACGGCTTATCCGATGATTAACAATGTGCACCTAGATTATCACTGTTTTTGGTAAAGGGGAACTCAAATCCCAGAGCACATTGAGAACCATCCGGTCCTTGAAACGATATAATAGGTAGAATACCATATAGTAATGCGAGGGTAAGGGTAGAAATACTTACCGGACTTACCTGTGACGATCTCTTTTCTTTCTGATTTTCTTTTTTTTTTTTTACAATAAACAGACATAATAAGCACAAATAACAATATATACATAGCTTAATCAACAAAGTAAGTAAACAAAGCATGGACATGGGAATAACACAACATATAAAGAGGCGTCGGCCTAGGTGATCGCGACATTGTCGTGGCGCCCCGCCATGTCGCGACCTGGTCGCGTCATATCGCGGCGTCGTGACTCGGCCCGAGCCCAGAAAACGCAAGAAACCGGGATTTATCCTTATCCTAAGACTTCTAGATTTACACTAGGACTCTTAAACTTCTCCTAATCTTATCCTAATACCTAGAGACGGGATTAGACTGGGTTTGCATCTACCTAAGCTCTATAAAAGGAGGGTTTGGGGGCTAATCCCGCAGCTAACCCTTTGCCACTTCTTTTCTTCAAGTTTCTCCCCTTTTTTGCAGCCATGAAGAGGAATTTCCCTGCTTTTCAGGAGGATATCCCTCCTTACTCTGGTCCAAAGGAAGCAAGGGATTCTTATGCAAAGCTCCAGCAACTCTCCGCCATCCCGGGGCACATATGCATGCGCCCGGAGTTCCAAGTAAGTGTTTTCCTTTTCTGAATTTCTGAACTTTGCTCTGTTTTTCCCCTGTTTTCTTCTCTTTTTCTTCTTCTCCACTCTTAGACTCTCTCTTCTTCTACCTCCCCTCAGATCTTATTTGGCCAGAGGCGATTCTCCCGGGTGCCATGGCTAGCTCCGATGCTTGAGCTTCTCCCACCATCATCTATTAGTCATTTGAAAGAGTGGGGGCTATCCACTGTATTCGTCCTCGCCAAAAATTATGACAAGATCGTGCACGTGTGGGACAGTGTTACGGCGCTGGTGGAGCTGTGGCACACCCAGACCCATACGTTCGTCTTCCCCACATTTGAAGCCACAATCCTATTGGAGGAGCTGGAGATAATGCTCGGCCTCCCACGGTATCAAAGGGGCGAGGAGTTGGCGATTTCTTACACCGTGGAGCCCATTAACTCATGGAGCATCCTCGCGGAGATTACCATGAGGAAGACTGACCTTCACTCTATGACCAGCGGATGTACGTGCATCTTCTTCCTATTGCGCAATGGATCACTTCCCAATGCAAGCGCAAGACCGGGAACCACACAGCCATCGCCAAGGCGGCTGCAATCTGTATTTACGGAGTCATCCTTTTTCCGGCGATGGACGGCGCCATCTCCTTCGCCAACCTTAGCATCATCGCCTCAATTTCAGAAGGTATGAGCATTGGTCAAGCGGTCTTAGGATACCTATATGCTGGATTGACTTCTGCAGCGACTAGAGGCCCTTTCTACGGCTCGATCATTGCTCTCGAGCTTTGGATGGGTATGCACGTTCAGTTCCGAGTGATGGACACCTTGGCCACGGAGTGCAAGACCATGCTCCACCATCCACTAACTTTCGTGGGTGGGCCTCTCCGGATGAGTACCAAGGCGTGGTGCAAGACTGCGCAACTGAAAGGACTGAAGGCATGGCGCAGTTACTTTAAAAGGATGACTGCGGCCGAATTTGACATGCGCCCGCGTTTCATGCACAACCGGGCCATCCACCTTCCTCAGCGCACCGGACTAGCATTGAGATTGTTGGGCAATGAAGCACTGGTTTTATACAATCCGGATCGCTGCTACCTTCAATGCGGTGCGGCCCGCACGGTGGTCCCGCATCTCTCGCATTACCCGCCCGTTCAGGAGAGGAAGAGGGGCGATGAGCAAGATGAGCACGACGTGCGGAGTGCCATCGTCCACTGGGAAGGATGCGCATTAGGCCTTCTCCAAGCCGAGGTAGAAGAAGACGAGGACGTGACCAAAGAGTACCTCGAAGCATTAAACAAGATTCGGCCAGCAGCGGGATCATTTGAGAGTTGATAGGATTGATTGCAGGGAGATCATTAGATGATAGTTAGGGAAGAAATTTAGCATTTATTTGATTGTAGGAAGGATTAAAGCATGTAATGATTTGAATCAAATGAATAAAACTGAATTTGCTGTTCAGCGCAAAGCTCTGTTTATGTCGCGGCAGCTAGGATAACCTCCTTCAAAAAGTGTCAGTGCGTGCGGTCGCGATCAGGTCGCGGCCACAAAAGTCGACGTGACCTGGTCGCGACCTTCCGCACTGACGCGCCTCGAACCGAACAGTCCAAACGCAAAGGGCGCCTTCCTCTTCCCCCCTTCCTTGCTTTTCAAACTTCCAAACACTCCTTCTTTGAATCTCCCCAAATCCCCTTTGCAATTCTTGCGATCCTTGCATCCCTCACTTGCAACCCGACCCCAAACACCCGAGCATTGACATGGAAGGAGGAAAGAATTCCGACGAGGGCTCGTCCCGGGCGAAGCGCTACGCGGAGCGACGGAGCTCCCGGCGTCGGGCGGAGGTGCCTCCGGCCGAGGAGGAGGAGGCTGACGTTGAAATGGAAGAGGGGGCGGAGGCCCCAATGATAAACGCGGAAGAGGAGAGGAAGAGGAGAGCCAAAGCGATGAAATCGGTAAGTAAACTCGACCCTAATCCATGAATGATTGTTGGGAATGAGTAGATGGAGCCCCAAGAGGGCACATGTAGGGCGTGATGCCCAGGGGAAAGAAGATCGGACAAAGGAGGCTTCGGTCGGTCCGGTCCTGAAAATGCGTCAGCCCGACCCGTCGCGACAGGGTGTCGCGCCGGTCTTGGGCGCCGCGAGCATGTCGCGGTGATACGGGCCGACGTGACCTTATCGCGGCCTAAGAAGGTGACGCGATAAGGTCGCGGTGCACCGCATTGTCGCGATAAGGTCGCGACCTCCATGGGGGTCGCGACTGAAACTGAACATCTAAACATTACCTGCTTTAACAAAATCTTCACACCTGCAGGGTGAGATGAGGACCCGAGTATCCTGGACGCTGGTCATGGTTGTGTTCTTGGCATTTCCCCCCTTCCAGAGAGAGAGGGTAGAGGAGATGGGGTTTGGTGAGATCTTCAGGATAGAGAGAATGAGGGCGGACCTGGCTCTCACTCAGGCTCTGCGGAGCAGATGGGATACGGAGGCAACCGCCTTCGTATTCCCATGGGGACATATGATCCCCAGCCTAGAGGATGTGAGCCGAATCACGGGCCTTAGGATCTATGGGAGGCCAGTTAGCGGGTTCACCTACCCATGCTATCAGGTCCTAGCTGAGCGGCTGCTAAGACTCCCTGTAAGCCATAGGTCTTCTTTAGTTCCTCGGGTAGCATTGCAGGAGAGTTTGGGGCTATTCGAGGCGGGGAAGAATGCTGGGGAGACCGAGGACGAGCATCTTGAGCGGTTAGTTAGGATTAGCCGGAGAGAGCTGGCGAGTGAGCCGGGAGCGGAGGCGGACCTGGACTTACGCCGCTTCCTCGTACTCTTTCTTGGCAGACTTCTGTTTTCCACGAGGGGCGACGCAGTCCATTGCCGCTTCCTGCCTTTGCTGGAGGACTTGAGTGAGGTAGGGGGGTATGCTTGGGGAGCAGCCTTCTTAGCACATCAGTTCGATAGCTTGGTCGCCTCGGAGTGGAAAACCTCGACGAGCGGATTCTTCCCCTTTCTTCAGGTACACATCTTCTCTCTAACCCTTTGAATTAAATTGCATATTTGCTCAAAACTGCCACCTAATCTGCTTCAAATTTTTACAGGTCTGGTCTTACCTACACCTCCCAGCCCTGGGGAGAGGGGATCTCACACGGCCGGGCCTCGTGCCCATTGCATGCCGTTGGGATTCTCGCCGAGATTCGCGCAACCTCGGGGACCAGCTCGAGCGCCTACAGGAGGCCATCGACAGCTACCCTTACCTGGATGTAAGTATTCTAACCTTTCCCTTTGAGCTTAGTGTTTGATTTTATTGCTTGATGATTGATTGAAGTTTGATTGTACAGGTGGTTTGGAAGCCATATCTGGGGAGAGCGATGAGGGACAACCCTGGTTGGTGCAAGCCCGCCCCTACTTCGGTAGGTCGGTGTGGGTGCATGCATTCAACCTGGTGCTACCTCTTCGCTTGTTCCTTTCCCAGCGCTCACTCGGCCTTCGGCAGAGTGCAGTGGAGTTCCCTGTCCGAGACCAGTACCGCAGGCTGGGTCGGAGCTTCCGGGGGCTTCATGACACGACCGATTGGCGTGAGCGGGCGAAGGAACAGATCAGCGACTGGGAGTGCAAGGGGAAAGCAGTCAAGTCCACGGCGACTACCGACGACGCGTATCTCCAGGCATATGCCTTAAAGTATGGAGGAAAGGTGTACAAGAGCGCCCGACATTAGGTAAAACCCTTAAACCACAACTCTATGAATTTAAATTTATAGAGTTGAATTAATGATTTAAAAATGTACTGTAGGTGGACGTAGCTGGTGAGGTTGCATCGCTCCGAGCTCTACTCTACTCGGCGATGCAGGATCGGGAGGCGGCGCAGAGGCAGACCGAGGAGCTGGTAAGTACTTACTCAGACTTCAGTACTTAATTTTATAAATAATTTTGAAAACTGACGTGTACCTTTGTGTGCAGAGGAGGGAGCTGGAGAGAGTGAGGAGCACCGGAGCAGGCGGTGCTTCCTCTTCACGAGCGGCAGGGGGCTCTCCGTCGCTTCTGGAGGCTCAGCTGGCGGGAGCGGTGCTGAGGGCCGAGGAGGCACAGAGGCACCTGGAGGAGCGGGTAAGTACAATGGAACCCCAGATTGAATCTTTATTTCAAGAATTGATATTGACTGAATTGTTCTTTTGTAGGAGAAGGATTTGCGGCTCACCACCGAGCACGCGATGGAGCTACAGGGGCAGAGGGACCAGCTGCAGGGGCAGAGAGATCTGCTACAGGGGGAGATCCAGACCCTCCAAGGTGATAGAGACCAGCTGCGCATCCGGGCGGAGGCAGCTGAGGCACGGGTTGCGGAGGTGACGAGGGAGTTGGAGGCCTTACGCATGCAGGGGTCGTCGGTAGATCAGGCGGAGCTGACCCGACTACGTACCGACCTGCAGGCGCAGCAGGCAGTATCCCGGAGCCTTCAGGAGATAGTGACGGCCATAGGCCGTTCACACAGCAGGAGTAGGAGTGGGGCGAGCGTCAGCAGAGCGACGGGCGCCTCTGTTGGTCAATATCTAGCGGGTTCCTCCAGTCGTCGGAGGAATAGGAGGAGGAGAGGCGCCGCCGGGGCGAGACGAGTGCCCAGAGTGGCAGAGATGGTGGCGAGATGCCGCCACCACCGATAGACAGGAGGAATCTGAGGAGAGTGGTGGTGGTCAGTGAGGAGACTTGTGAGCCACCTCCCCCATCTTTTGTACATATTGTTCATCTCTTAGTGAAAAATTTTTACTTTATGTCAATCTTTAAGGAATGAATGAATGATTTGCAATTGAAACGAGTGTGAGATGAGGTTCAAACACGGGGGAGACAGAGAATACCGAGTATAGTGCTGCGTGTCCCTTAGAATTACCTGTCCCTACACACTTAGCAAAACAAGTTAGATCTGCTCTTTGACTTAGCCCCTTGCGTTTAAATAAACATGAATTTGACTTTGTAATTGTCAAGGGGCTAAGCCTTATTAAATAGATGGAAAGGAAAATAAACAATGCATGCTAAAGAAAAGCGATATGTACACACATTCTTTTAGGTTTTTGAAATTTTTTTTATTTTATTTTCTGAGATTTTCTATATTTTTTATTTCTGATTTTTTTTATTTTTTGATATTTTTTAGATTTTCTGATATTTTCTGATAACAACACCTCTCACTTTTTAGTAATTAGCCATGGACCTCATTTCCATCTCTTGTTTGGTGAATAATATCTATGTGTAACGTGCATTTATCTTTGGCTTATTAAGGTTTCTTGCCCCTTTGAATATTGATGTTCTAACACAGACCAGGTGTGGGGTTCTTTGGTCCTATTAGGGAGAATAGGAAGATTAGCAATGAGACAAGACTTGGTCTTGGGGTCGGGGTTACTGGCTTGTAAGACTTGCAATGGGTACGTTACATGTGCAATCTGTTTGTTGTCCAGGGACTTTAAGGTCATTACTCTTTTTGAAATGGGGGCATGCGTACGACCGGGCTCAAGGGCGCCCCGCGGGGAACTGTACTGCCACTCTTTGACATGCCCCTTATTTTCTTATCATTTTTCCTTCACTTTTTTTTTCATCATTTCCTTTTTTACTTTTCTTTTGAATTGACCGTCCCTCTTTGAGACTTCATACACATGATCTATACTGCTTTCTGATCTACATGCTAGCCTCCCCTTTGCCCCTGGACTTCGTCCGAGTAAGAAGAGAATTGACCTCAGGTTCCCTGCACGAGGGCTGAGTAGAAACACCATGAATCAAAGGGGAATTGGCCTTAGGTCGCCGTGTGTGTGTGTGTGTGGCCGGACATAGAGATCATTTACCACAATGAGGGGGAGTGAGGCATATGGCCAACAACATTCTTTTTTTGCAAATTGGTGTTGTTATCAACATTAAGGGTAGAATCTTTTAAGGTACAACCCATTCCATGGGTGAGAGAGCTCCTCACCTTCGGCATTAACTAGCCTATACGCGTTTCTGGGGTACACTTCCTTAACGACATACGGCCCTTCCCAGTTTGCTGACAATTTGGACCTCGGACCTCCAGGTTTTATAAAAATTCGCTTCAAAACCATGTCTCCTAGTTGAAATTTACGCTCAATCACTTTCTTTTGAAAAGATCTTGAGAGTCTATTTTGATATGCAAGAACATGATCGGCTGCAGCTAAACGCCGTTCGTCTAAGAGTTCTAGCTGTGTAAGCAACGCCTCTCGATGTTCATCGAGATTAAGTTCCTTGTCTAGCTGAACCCTTAGCGAAGGAATGAGGTTTCTCGTGTGGACATACCGCCTCCATCCCATAAGTAAGTGAGAATGGAGTTTGCCCAGTGGGCGTGCGGACGGAGGTGCGGTAGGCCCACAGAGCCTCAACTAGTTTTTCTGGCCAATCAACAAATTTATTAGACTCACAAGTTTTCTTTAGAATTTTCAAAAGCATTTTATTTGTGGCTTCGGCCTGGCCATTTCCCTGCAGATAGTATGGAGACGAATGATGCAAGGAGATGTTGAATTTCTTACATAGGTCCTGAAGCTCTTGAGATATGAACTGTGGTCCATTATCGGTGACGAGGCTGCTTGGCACTCCGAACCGCGCGATGATGTTCCTCATGATGAATTTGCACACGGTCGAACCTTTGATTTCTGTAAATGCTTCAACTTCGGCCCACTTGGTGAAGTACTCAGTAGCAGTAAGAATGAAAGATTTTTGTTTTATCTGAGCATTAGGATCACCGAGAGGCCCAATGATATCAAAGGCTACATGGAGAAAGGCCAGGAGAAGATAGTGGATGTAAAGAGGAGGATGGAGCATGGATTTTATCGGCATAGATCTGGCATTTGACACACCTACGAACGTAGGTGGTACAGTCTTCTTCTAGGGTCGGCCAGTAGTAGCCCTGCCTAAGAATTTTCTTAGCCAACATTTGGCTATTGACATGCCCTCCACATTCACTGGAATGGGATCCTTCCACTACCTTCCAAGCTTCTTCGTCCGACAAACATCGGAGGAGCATTCCATTTAGAGCGCGTCTATAGAGCACTTCACCAATAAGGGTATACCTTAACGCCGCTCTACGGATGGCTCGCTTGTCTTCTGTTTCAACTTCTTCGGGAAGGTACCGTCCCTGCAATACTACTCAATTTCATGGTACCACGGCCTTTCTTCTTCCATCATTTCTCCCAGCTCTACAAGCAATAACTCATTCGCTTCTTTTCTCTCTGCCTTCAAAACTAGAGAGCTCCTAAGGTTAACGAACCAAGGATCCTGAGTGGAGGGAGCCTCCAACCTTTGAACGGTGATTGTCTCAGCGCTGTGGCTGAGAGGGAAGGAGAGAGAGGAGGCCAGGGATGCGAGGGCATCGGCCAAGATATTTTGAGAACGAGGAGTATGAATGTAGATGAGTTGACGGAATTGCTTGGCTAGGAGTGTGACCAGATCTTGATAGGGCTTGAGTTTAGGGTCACGAGTGCGGTAAGTAGAAAGGACTTGCCGAATGACGAGTTGAGAGTCTCCTATAATCTTGAGATGACGCGCGCCTAAGAGGTAGGCAAGCTTAAGACCGGCAAGGAGAGCCTCATACTCGGAGATATTGTTGGTAGCATAGAATTGGAGCTGATAGGCTAGAGTAATGGTGATCCCTTCTGGGGTGAGCAAAACAGCACCTATACCCTGTCCCCTAGAATTGAGAGTTCCATCAAAGTGGAGCGACCAGAAGGGATCGCGAGAGATGAGTGACAGGTTTTCATCGGGGAATTCCTCTTGAACCGTGTCATCGTGGGGGAGAGGAAGGTGAGCAAGGTGTTCAGCAATGGCATACCCTTTTATGGCTTTCTGAACTACAAAGGCGATATCAAATTGAGAGAGGAAACTTTGCCAGCGTGCCAATCTGTCGGCGAGGACTGGCTTCTCCAGGAGATACCTAATAGGGTCCATTCTAGAAATCAAACTCACCTTATGAGCTAGGAAGTAGTGCTTCAATTTCTGCACTACCCAAACTAGCGTTGCACATGTTTTCTCCATCATAGTGAGTTTGAGCTCGGACGGATTGAAAAACCTAGATAGGTAATAGACTGCCCTTTCTTTGCCAGATTCGTCATGTTGAGCAAGGACAGCTCCTAGGGAGTCATCAATGGTTGACAAATATAGGATTAAGGGTTTCCCAGGGATAGGCGCCTAAAGCACGGGAATTCATGAGATAACTCTTGAGTTCATCGAAGGCCTCCTGGCACTTGGTGTTTCATTCAAAATTGACTCTTCCTTTCAATAGTTCATAGAAAGGACGGCATCTTTGAGAATACTGAGATATGAATCTCCTTATAAACTGGATCCGACCAATCAAACCTCGAAGCTCAGATATGTTCTTGGAAGGAGGCATTTCATTTATCGCCTTGGCCTTGTGCAGGTCTATTTGAATCCCCCGTTTGCTAACTATAAAGCCTAACAATTTACCTGAAGAAACCCCAAATACGCACTTCTTCGGGTTCATCTTCAATCGGTACTCCTGTGCGTGACGAAACACTCTGGCAAGTACGGAGGAATGCTTTCTTCTGGTCCGAGACTTCACCACTATATCATCCACGTAACCTCAACATCAATATGAATCATGTCGTGGAAGATAGCTAACATTGCTCTTTGATAGGTGGCGTCGGCATTCTTTAATCCAAATGGCATGACCACGTAGCAATAAGTTCCCCATGGGGTGGTGAAGGAGGTTTTTCTCTTGATCCTCCGGGATAGACGAATCTGATTATAGCCTGAATACCCATCCATAAATGATAGAGTTTCGAACCCTGCAGTATTATCAATTAAGACATCCAAGTGAGGTAACGGAAATCATCCTTTGGACATGCCCTATTTTAAGTCCCGGAAGTCTATGCAGATGCGCCCTCCTCCGTCTTTCTTCATCACCGGGACTATGTTTGCCACCCACAATGGATAGAGGACTACACGGATGAACTTGGCTTTGTGTAGTTTATCGATTTCCTCTTTCATCTTCAACGCGATGTGGGGGAGGAACCTCCTTAACTTTTGCTTAACGGCAACTGCCCTTGGCTTCAAGATTAGCCTATGTTCTACTACCAAGATCAAGTCAATGCCGGGCATGTCGTATAGCCGGGCGATCCTTAAACTTCAACTCTATGAGTCCTTTTTTCTTAACGGAAGCTTGGTCAAGATTGGCCTATGTTCCCATTACCTCTTGCGGGTTCATCTACTGCCGGGTAGGTTCATAAATCCCTCATCGCTTGATACATTTTCGGCAGAGGGAGACGGAAGCTATGGTCAAGAGCCTTGGATCCTCTTATGTTCCCACGTTTCCTCCTTGCGGGTTCATCTACTGCCGAGGTAGGTTCATCAAATCTCCTCATTCCGCTTGCATACATTTCGGCAGCATCTTCTTCTATCTCGCAATCGTTCTCGTCTAACGGTCATCTTTGGCTAAGATCTATACACTCCGAATCCATCATCTAGCCCTTCCTCTTACGCAAAATCCTCTATGTTTAGAACTACAGCTTCTTGGACAACTCTTCGATAGCTAGAAGAGCGCCACACCTTTGCACTAGGTCCAACAGATATCTACGGGGTATGCCACTACCCTTCTTCTTCCTAGACGGGGACAGGGACTTGCTAGATTCTACCCCTGAACGTAGACCAGATTTGATATTTACAAATGGCTCTGGAGGAGTGTCCAGAGGTTTATTGGAAAGGAAAGGAAAGGGTGTGGCAGGGCCGCAATGGTCCCCGATGGAACTGGAGGAGGGGCAGGCCACCCGAGCTCAGGTGTCGCAGGAGAATTGGGGTGCAGGGGATTATAGGGATCGCCGCCAGAAGGAGTGAGGGGTGACGGGGATCGCCGTCGGGGAAGTGCGAGAGCTAGACAGCTGAGGCAGAAAGCGGGAAGGGTGAGTCAGAAAAGAAAAGGAGGACGGGGATCGCCGTCCGACGAAAAGGAGGATAGAATAAGATGGGATCGCCGTCCGAAGAAAGGGGAAAGGAGAAGACGGGATCGCCGTCTGAAGAAGAAGGAAAGACGAGTGAAGGAACACACATCCTTTTTTTTTTAACTTTCCTTTTTTTTTATGATTGATTTTTTTTTGAACTATGACAAGAACTACATTACATTAGAAGGCTTCAGAAAAGGACAGGACCGAGCCATTAAGGGATGGTGAAAAGAGGTGAAGGGTGATCAACGCTTCAAGAGCGTCGGGGAAATTGGAGAATGAGGGGTGGAGATAAGGGAATAAAATCAAAATTATAAACACAGATGGATGAATGAAATGGATGGGAGGCCGGGCAACTATCTCAATTTTCTCACCAAATCCAAGCAACTGTCGCTTGGTGGTGGCTGCTGATGCTGATAATTGTTCTGCTACTTGAGACGTGGTCTCGTCTCTTCACATGAACAAGCGGCTGAGATCCTCTGAATCTGGATCTTCTTTTTCAGCTTCTGGTTCTTCAAATAACAGGCTGAGTGACGAAAACAAATCTTCGAGTCAGGTGCTTCTGTATCCGTCTCGGCTCTCTTCTTCTTGTTGGGTCTTTGTGCTTCCATGGCTTGGTATGCCGACCTTGGTGCTCTTCCACTGTAGTATTGTACCCAGGCTGCACCGGTCCTCTGACAAAGTGTTCATACGGTCCAGGTGGTGGGCCATGGTCTGACTGCGCGGAAGATGAGAACGCAACCCATTCTGAGTATCCTAGACCATGTTTTGTGAACTTCTTTGTGCCGGCCACTGTCTTGATCCTCCCTTGGAGATGAGCACCCAAGCCTTTCCAGATTGATAACCGAGCCTGAACATGATATTCCAACCTTTTGCATTTATGGTCACATCCTTCCTGACAGCTCACCGATGGGGACCCAATCGGGCGGTTGGAAGAGAAAGTATAAGCCCATGGTAGTTCACATCAAGCACTGAGATAATAGGCTTATTTTGATGGCCAACTGATGGCAATACCCTCTCAACTGCTTCCACTGTGTGGGTCGTTGCTACACTCTTAACCTTGACTATCCGCCCTTGGAAGGGGAATTTTAAACATTGATGTGCCATGGAAGGTCTGCCTCTAGTGATTCAATCCACGGGCGCCCCAGGATGGCCTTGTAAGTGTGATCGATGTTCAACACATAAAATTCAATCGACATAACAAGTGGCCCTAGCTCTGCTTGCAACGTGACAATCCCATGACAGGCACATCGTGAATTGTCGTAGGCAGCTATGGTGGTAAGGGTTAGCTGCAATTGGCGCTCTGGGATGTTGCAGGCTCTTAGGATGCTCAACGGGCATACATTAATGGAAGCCCTTGTATCTACTAGCGCTGCATCAATGGCCACCTTGTTTATAGTGAGTGTCACGCACAAAGGCATCTTCCTGGCTTCGGGGGCAGCTAATTCACCATCAGAAAAGGTGATAGTGGGTCCCCTGTTCACAATAGAAAGTATAGAAGGCAGATTGTCGGGGTTCATGTCCTTGCTGACCATGACCCTTTGCAGGAAGGCCCTTAGGGCATCTTGGTGAGTCTGTGACCTTTTGATTAGCTCTAGTATGGAAATTTTGGCGGGAGTTTGATCCAAATGTTTCAGAATGTCATATTGGGTTCCTCGGGATCGGATCTATCTCTTCCATGTCTTGCTGCTGCTGGGTGCTGGGCTGCTGCGCTGGTTGACCTAGCATAGATACAGATGCATTGGGGTACATCCGATGGAACATCGGCCCGCTCCGCAGGGCGAGGTTATGGTGGAGGGGAGGGGGTGAGGTGTCAAGGATGGAGGGGTTGGCTAGTAATGGCGCTGGCATAGGGGAGAGAGAGATGTTGCTGGACGAAGGGACATGGGTGATATGACTGGGGGGTTATAGGATGGTGAGGTGATGGTGGCGATAGTGGGTGCGAAGGAGGGAGGCCCAGTGGATGTAGCGTGGGCAGGGGTGTGATATGGAAATAACCAGAAGCTGGCCCACTTCTGCTCATCGTCGAAGGCCCATTGAGCTTCTGATGGTGGATGGTGATGACTGGGTTAACATGCGCAGGTGGAGGAGGTGGTGGAGCAGGTTGGGGATTTGGAGCATGCTGGTGTTGTGGCATGGGGTTGCGGATTATGCCAAGGTCATTTCCGGCTGCTGTTGTTGTTGTTGTTGCTGATACTGTTTGTTGGAAGGGCAGGCTGAACTGCTGCTGTTGTTGTTGTTGTTGTTGTTGTTGTTGTTGTTTTGTTGTTGTGTTGCAGCTGTTGTCGCCTCTGCTGTTGCTGTTGTTGGCCTCTGACCCTGTTGGTCTCTCAATGTCTGAATTAACCTTTTCATTTCGGCCCAATCAATTTGGTTCTGCTCATGAATGTCATATATTATGTCCCGGAACTGAAAGCAATCCGACACATTGTGGCCCGGATGGCGGTGATAGACACAATACTTTGTTTGATCCACCGCCATATTCCAATTTGCCTTCTCATGAGGGAGTCTAAGGGCATTTAAGGACATGAGGGCTGCAAAGACATCGGCCAGAGACTCGGGCAGAGGAGGATACTGGGCTCTTTTGGGTCCATTGGGCTTTCTGGGGCATAGCCATTTTGAGGGAGGAACTGGGAATATTGGTGCTGATCTTGTGGAGGGCTCTGACCTTGGGAGGTTGCTGCCTATTGTTGCTCCATGGCTGCTGAGGTTGCTGAGTGTATGGAGCCCTTCCTACCGGGCCTTGGGGGTTACTAACAGCACCCACTTGTTCATTGGTCTGGATCCCTTTGGTAACTGGGCCTTGAGGCTTCTTGGCGTAACGGGACTTAGGGGTCTCAAACATAGAGTGTATGGACGAGTCCTTAAGTTGGGTCTGAATGAAACGGGCTCGGCTATATAGCTGGTGCATGGTAGTAATGTCATTCATGGCAAGATGGCTCGGTAGGTTGGGGTAGCATTGGAGATTAAGAGCTTTACTTTCTCCTCCTCCGACATGGGGCAGCGGACCTTGGTGGCTAGTGAACGCCACCGGTCAGCATAAGTTGAGAACTCCTCTTCGGGCTTCATCTTTTCAGCTACCAGATCTACAAAAGAGTATTCGGGCCCGACCCGATCTTGAAACTGCCGTAGAAACCTCTCTTGAACAATCTGGAAATCCTCGGCTTCCTCCGGGGGCAAAGAATAAAACCATTCCAGAGCTGGACCATCTAAAGATTTTCTGAACAAGTATGCCATGAAGTGGCGGTCATACTTGTGCGGTGCAGATTCATAGACAAAATCCTTTAAATGAACATATGGGTCCCCTACCCCAGAGTATCGCCGATAAACAGGGAGCTCCGACTGGGGTGGTACCCGGAGGTATTGGAATGATGGGAGAGCAATATCGGCTACCTTGCGAGGATCAATTTGCCTCCTGAGGTCATGTAGCTCCTTTTTCATACTTGTCCACTCCGCGAAGAAGTCGGAGGGGGTTTGATCACGATGTGCAGAAACCAGGGAGCGAGATTGCTCAAAAGAGTGAGACCTCTCACGGGGGAGGGGAGTAGGTTCGGCCATATAATATGTTGAGGTTGGAGGGGATCGAGGTCGGACCCTCTTGCAGGAAGGTAGCTTGGTTCCGAGAAATGGATGGCCCGAGGACGAGGGTTGTGGGGTCTGCCCCTGAGGAAGGAAGATGGGGTGCTGAGGCAATATGGGCGGAGGAATCCGCCGGTCGGACTGAACTTTGACCTGGGGGAGATAAAGGTCGCTTCCCCTTGGCAGCAGCTAGAAACTCTCAGACTTGGTCCGGAGTGAGATGGGGAAGGAGTTGACTGAATTGTTGTTGGGGTCATCCCCCCTGGAGGAGAAGAGGACGGGATTGACTCCCGATGATGAGGGGAGGCTGGATATGCCCCGGGAGTATCCGCATCCTCGAGGAGCCCGATGGGCAGACATCGTCGGCAAGGACGCGGATTGGTCCATGTCGAACAAGGATTATGATAGAATACAAGGATCGGAGGGGACTGACTCGATCTCCCTAAACTCTCATGCCCCCATACAAGGGGGTTGCACCCCCATGAACACACAAGGGTGATACCGACAACACCAAACTCTAGCACAACAAGAAAGACTGAGATGAGGAGGGTGAACCAAAGCACTCAATTGTCATGATAATGCGCAAATTTCTTAAAGTTCACACTTGACCTTTAAATAAGTTGATTAAGGGATATCACTCGGCCAATGGACCCTAACAGGTAAGAACTCGAGTCCTCCGTGTAGCTAAGGGATGGGACACTCACACACGCGAGGGTGGCTCGGACTAAGGGTATGACGGTACAACCGGCCCGTGAACCGTAACGTGCGTACGTCACGAGGACTTACGGAGGTCCTCGGAAGGTGGGCCCGAGTCAGCCTACGAGTGCTTGTAGGTGAGAGGGCTCACTCAACCAAGGGGGAACCTGAACAAATGGGACAAAAAGTGTATGCAAGGGCCTAAGTGCCCAAAAATGTGTGCATAAGTGACAAGTAAAAACCAAACAGGGTGAACAAATAGTTCTCGGTCCGAGTCGCGGCGGCCGTGTACACCGCGACCCTATCGCGACAGGGCGGCCTGCCGCGATAAGAACAGAGCCCCGAGAACAAAGAAAGTCACCAAACCAGACTCATACAAACTACCCTAAAAGGTGATAAATGCACAAAACACCAAACTAATACAGGATAAGTCAGGAAGCACTCAGAAACTGGTTCATGGATCAAGACATTAACATACAAATCATACCTGGTAACGCAAAGCCTACAATCGACGCGAATGAATCGCGTCCGCGCGCCACGCCGCGACAGAGCCCGAAAACTTACAAGTAAAAAAATAAAAGGAAAATCCGAACCCTAACAGGATTCTAACATCTAGAAACACGACAGTACACGGTACAGGGAAATAGAACAGGATGCATGATCTCATAGAAGCAAACTAAGACAGATATGAGAAGGAAAGCACTGACCTGCTAACGCGTCCTTTCCGGGCAATGCGATCTTATCGCGTCACCGCAATACGCCGCGACACGACCCGAGCGCCAAAAATGCAGGAAATAAGGAACAAAAGACTAACAGGGCACCAAAAGAACAAACAAGGAATAAAATATGGCAGGCAGGCAACTAAATCAATGAGGGTAGCACTGAAGGTCCCACCGTGATCGCCAAAGGTGTAATCACGGGGATTGTGCCCCCCCTCAACACAAACATATACTAAAAACTAGTAGTGTAGAAAGTAGGAATGTGATCGCCACCTAGCAAGTTGCCTAATAAGTAAAGAATGACACGGGCTTACTTAACTAGGAAATGGAAAGAGAAAGGAAGCAGACCTGGTGTCGCGGCAGGCATACCTACCGCGACGATGCTGGTAACGCGTCGCTACCGCCTGACGCGTCTCTTGTCGTGTTGTCCTCCGCTGTCGCGTTCTCTATGTGCGGGAGATGTCGTGTGTGGACCTTCTTCCCGTCCTCCAGCCGGCTGAAGGACAAGAGCTCCTCGTGGAAAGCTTGGGTGCTTGCCAAAACACAAAGAAGAACCAAGGAAAGCCCTATTAGAACATGAGAGTGTAGTATTTATTCTAAAATGAAGGGAAACGAACTAATCATGAAGGGAACGAACTTGGGGGTGGTTTTTAAACCCTTGGGTGTGTGGAAATCGTGGGTGGAAATGGATGCAACTTATCTAGAACGTAAATGGAATGCATGAGAAATGAAGAAAAAGGAAAAGGGGAGAGGATGAGCCCCATAAGGGCGACTCCCTGGCTTGATGATCATCCCAATGTTGTGCAAAGGGCTTCATGGAAGTGTTGGAGTCGCCGTTCACACGTCTCACCCTCCGTTGATGAAGAAATGAGTAGCTTTTTGTGGAGTGGGAGTGTGGGGAAAAGTGGAAATGGGAGGGCTACGAGTCTAAGTATGGTGAGAGGAGATTTGGCAGCCCTTCGGGGTGAAAAATGGGGCCTCCCTTCGTCCTTGAGGAAGGGCCTTGTTGTTATAGAGCTTTGAAGAGAGAATATCCCATAATAATGAAGATAATAAAAAATGAGAGATAAGGACCACCCAAAATCGCACATGAGGTCCTTGGGTCCTCAAGGAGAGTCCCTAGGGCCCAAATCTCGCCCAAGGGGTTGAGATATTCCCTAGGGATAAAAGATGTACCCATAGGAGGATAAATAGGAGGTGGTTGCGGAGGCCTGCATGAGCAGTGCTGTCGCGGCGTATCGTAGGGCCGTGACCTTAGAGACGCGACGGGGCGGGGCGACGCGACAGTATGCCCACGTGCATGGATAATGCAGGGCTATCGCGGAGGGCTTGCGTCGACGCGAAACAGAGGACGCGGCGCTACGATGCGTCGGACTATGAAATTGAAATTTATGTGAATTATCAGCCAGCCACATGAAGGATAAGAGATTTATGCTTAAGGACTCTCTCAAAGTGTATGGGCCGGATTTCAAGGCAATTTAAATTGTAAATGGGCTCAAATCAAGGGTGATGATGAGCTCAAGGTGAGTGACCAACTAGGGCCCACTAAGGTGACAAGAAATGGGTTCAACCCATTAGCTGGAATGGGTGTCTACAGCTATTTGATGCAATCGCCAAATCAGTTTTTCTTCTTCGGTGGGAGAGTTGACTTTTTATTAGTAAGAGATATAATTTTTCTGACATTTTTATTGGATTTAAATGGGGGGTACTTCCTTATTTACATAAACATCGAATTATAACATTTACTTAAATGATATGGAATGTAAATAAGGTATGAGTGTCCAGTTTTACAAGGTTCCTGCTGACACTTCTGACTGAACCTGCTGACACTTCTGACTGAAGAAGGATCAGTTCATCACAGACTGGTATGTGTCGACAGCTAGGAAGTGGTTGTTGATAGATACTGTCCTCCCAGAACCAGTTGTGGATCGAATGGCATATTCACAGTCCTAGAGGGGGGTGAATAGGACTTTCTAACTTTTCAAAATTCTTCTGAAAATCACAACACTAAGTAGATGTGTTAGTACTTGGTGTGGTGTGTGTGATTCAAGTGTGACTTGCTTGGAAAAACAATCACACAGAAAATGCACAAGAGATTTATCCTGGTTCGGCCCTTCCACATGGAAGTCCTACATCCAGTCCTCAAGCCAACCACTTGAGATTTCACTAAATTGCCAATCAACTTGGCCTTCTCTCACCTGGAGAGGAAATTACAACACCCACTTGCTCCAAAGCAAGTCTTCCCTAAAACAGGGGGTAAACAAGACTACCTTATACCAAAGGCCTTCCCTTCACAAGAGGGGAAATGCAGAATCAAACTTCTGCAGAAAATACAACAGAAATGAAGGAAGAAACTCTTGTGTGATTGCCTCAAGAATGAGCACAGAACACACACTTTCCAGCAGAATTGAAAGATAAGGAGTTTAATCTAAATCCTAGCTGAAGCTACTTGGGTGGACTTTGAAGTAAAAGCAAATACAGATGCCACCCGAAAGACAGATCTTCAGAACAGGAATTTCTGAAGAGATTCTCTCAAATAGGAACTTGAGCAGGAAGGCTTTGAGAGAGCTTTGAAGAACGCAAGATGAGCTTTCAAGGAATTGTCTTGAACACTATGCCTTGTTCTGTGTATCTTTCAAGAGCTTTCTTCATTTTTTATAGTCTTCAAAAACTAGCCGTTGGAGAAGATAGCCGTTGGAGTAAGATGGTTGTTGTGTTCTTAGCCGTTTGGAGATAGTCTTGGGGATCCTTTGGATCTTGGAAGTTTTATCCGAAGGGTCATGAAATTGTCTCTTCCCAGGTCTTCAGAATAGGAGCAGTTGCCACAGCTAGAAGATAGGCCTATTAAAGTCTTGAGCTGAGCAACCCATGCCAAACATGTGCTCCAATAAATGCCGTTTAGCAAGGACAAGACAAAGACAAAAGCATCTCATACCTTTGTGGTAGGTGGGTCAGTGGAGTACAACAAACAGTATGGAACCTAGTATTCTTAGTCATTTCAGAAAATAAAGCAGACAGACAGAAAGGTAAAGTATGGGTCTGTCAGTGGTAGGTGAGATGGTCAGAAGCCATGCGTCTGAAACTTACATAAATGCTTTGTGTCTCTTAGAAAGATATAGACTGAGGCAAAGGACACTAAGATGTAAGACTAGAAACAAAATGCAAAGAATGTTTTGCATAATTCGAATGTACTGAATTTCGTCAGAAGAAATATATTAAAATAATGATCATGAAATTTGTCACTGATTTTATACTTAAGAGGTTTAAGTTTCAACAAAGAAACTAATAGAATATTTTTGACAAGTAGAACTACAACAAGTACAAGTACACAACTAACAGTGTAGTCGAATGCAGTAGAATAGGTAATTCATTTTTAAGAAGTAAGCTGATTTGACTACAGTGGGAACTATGTAAATCGACTATAATAGAGCAACCATTAGTTGAATGAAGTGTAGACTATGAGTCGAGGTGGTGAGTCGAATAATCTTTAACTGTGAGTTGTAGTCTGAATCGAATACATCTAAAAGAATGAATCGTAGACATGAGTCGAATACCTGTAAAAGACGTTGACTGTATGAGTCGAAGTCATGAGTCGAATACAGTGAACATTGTGGACTTAGAAAGATTTTCAAGACTTGTGACTAAACTCTGAATGAGTCGAATACAGTGTAAAAAGACGTTCGATGTATGAGTCGAAGTCATGAGTCGAATACAGTGTAACATTGTGGATTTAGAAAGATTTTCAAGACTTGTGACTACAACTTTGAATGAGTCGAATACAGTGTAAAAGAACATTCGATGTATGAGTGAAGTCATGAGTCGAATACAGTGTAAAGACATTCGACTGTATGAGTCGAAGTCATGAGTCGAATACAGTGTAACGTTGGGACTTAGAAAAATTTTGGGTATTGCATCTGTCTAGAAATTTTTTGTGATATATCTATATTATGGAAAATACATATTTAGGGATTTTTCATGGTAGAAGCAAAATATGTATTTAAAGATTTGTCATAGCAAAATTATTATTAAAGACTTAGGGGTAGTTGCTCAACAATTCTCCTCCTTTTTGTTAATGACAAAAAATATTTAAATGGTAGTTGATAGCCTGATATATCATTAAATTTCTGCTATATTTTGAGAAAGACTGAGTAGCTACCTTTTCTTTTTCCCCCTTTGTGACATTAACATAAAGGATAGCAATCAGACAAAAAAAAAAAGAGAAAGAGCAGTAAATGCATTCATTCAGAAAAAGAAATAAGTGTCTGAAGCAAATTACAAATAACACAATTTTTTAAGTTCTGGTAGAGCTGGGGAGATAGAGAGTAGGGGGAATCTTAGCCAGGAATGGCTCAATAAGGTTCCAAAGCTTCAGCTCATTGGAGGGGAAGATGTGGTCAAACTTTGAAGAGTCCACATTGTAGGTTGGACTGGTGAAAGGCAATTTCTTCATAGACTTGATGTGGCGCCTTCTGTAAAAAAGCGCGCTTGAGGCTAGCCTTGTCTGGATCCATGACATATTTGATTTGAAGGGGAGTGAACTTCTTAGTAACTGCCAGGGAGAGGAACTCATGGAGAGTGATGTTCCAGTGGAGACCAATTGAGAGAGCTGCATCCTTGGCCTGATAGTAGTACAAATATCTGTGTGCCCATTTGAGGCCTATGTGCTTTCTCAGGTCGAGGAGGCTCTTGGAGAGATATTCATTGAGAGTGAGTTTCATTCTCTGGCACTGAGCATGATGATCTGGATAAGCTTTCTCCCATTGATCAGGGGTAAACCGTTCAGACTCAGCAAAGCTTAATTGGAGATCAAGAAGGTTCTTCCGAAATTTAATGGTAGTTGATAGCCTGATATATCATTAAATTTCTGCTATATTTTGAGAAAGACTGAGTAGCTACCTTTTCTTTTCTCCCCCTTTGTGACATTAACATAAAGGATAGCAATCAACAAAAAAAAAGAGAACACAGTAAATGCATTCATTCAGAAAAAGAATAATGTCTGAAGCAATTTACAAATAACCACAATGTTTTTAAGTTCTGGTAGAGCTGGGGAGATAGAGAGAGGGGAATCTTAGCCAGGAATGGCTCAATAAGGTTCCAAAGCTTCAGCTCATTGGAGGGGAGAATGTGTCAAACTTTGAAGAGTCCACATTGTAGTTTGGACTGGTGAAAGGCAATTTCTTCATAGACTTGATGTGGCGCCTTCTGTAAAAAGCGCGCTTGAGGCTAGCCTTGTCTGGATCCATGACATATGATTTGAAGGGGAGTGAACTTCTTAGTAACTGCCAGGGAGAGGAACTCATGGAGAGTGATGTTCCAGTGGAGACAATTGAGAGAGCTGCATCCTTGCCTGATAGTAGTACAAATATCTGTGTGCCCATTTGAGGCCTATGTGCTTTCTCAGGTCGAGGAGGCTCTTGGAGAGATATTCATTGAGAGTGAGTTTCATTCTCTGGCACTGAGCATGATGATCTGGATAAGTTTTCTCCCATTGATCAGGGGAACCGTTCAGACTCAGCAAAGCTTAATTGGATCAAGAAGGTTCTTCCGAAATTTGGGTATGTGAAAGAGGATGAACCTCTGAAACTGAGCTTGGACCGTACTTGATCTTGAACCTTGTAGAGATCCGAAGAATCTGTTATAGAGGGTATCAGCAAGGGGCCTCTATGGAGAACAGCTCCTACAAGGGTGGATGGAGATCAGGTAACAAGGCTGCTGTCATTGAAGGAACCACTGCCTTTGACCTCTGATGAGCATATCATATTGGCCTCTTGAGACATCATGCAGACCAGTTTGAACCTTTCAAAATTGAAGGCTTTCATTGCAGTATATTTGGCCTGAAATCTCTAAGAAGAGTGGCAAAGAGGTCATGAACTGAGGGAGATATTGTATAAGATTTCAGTGGTGGTTCCGGGATTGGGCTTCCTGAAATCTCATGGCTTCCTCAGGTAGAGATCAACAAACTCTTGAGGAGTCAGACAGTGACTCTTCTGAGAAACAAATTGAAGTTCAGGGATTGAAACCTGGAAGTTTTGATTAAGGTTGGAAGCCAGTGTTCAAAAGTGAAACCTGGCATGTTATGGATTTCAAGGAAGGCTCTAATTTGAAGGTATTCTCTGAATAGAGCCATGAACTGAGGAGAATGGTAGACAAAGGCATACCAAAATGGAGGAAGAAGTAAAGTTGCTTTGTCTTCTAATTTGGGACCACGGGAAGCTGGTAGTTGGAGACTAGGAACCATGTCAATTATTTGCAAATGGGTTTTCTGAGAACCCGTTTTGGGAACAGTTGGTAGAGATGAATAAAGTGTGGAGGTTGGGTGGACAGGTTATTGCTACCTCCTTGAGTGGCTTGGGTTGGTATTGCAAGGGGTAGATGGAGAATGGATGTCTTTCAAGATGGATCTACTGGGATGCTTGAAGAAGGTATATCTGGAGAAGATACTCTCAGAACTGAGGTAGAGGGAGCAGTGGATGAGGGTGCTGTAGGAGTAACTTCTGGATGATTAATAACTGGAGGGGCAGGTGAGAGGCCTGAAGAAGGAGAAGGACGGATAGATTGCCATTCTTGATCAGCCTTCTCTTAACTTTTCTCTTGAGGTGTGGACCTCAAGAGAGGCTTCAAGGGGTCTCTTGCCTAGGACACCTCTTCTTCTGCTGCTGCTGCTGCTGGCTGCTGCTGATCAGCCACGGACTCTTGCTACTGCTGCTGCTCTTCAGGGGGGAATAAACCACCACTGCTAACTGAGGCTCAGAAACTTACTGTTGCTGGTGAATTTCATCAGATATGTGCTGCTGGTCAGCCTGGATCTCTTGATCCTTTCTTCTGTTCGCTCAAGCTCTTGATTTTCAGGAGGTTTTTCTTGGTTTGATCTTGATGTTGCGGCTCTTGAGCAGAAGGCACTTCTTCTTGCTGCTGAGAGGGAGCTGGCCCTGCTGGCCTGGGAGTGCCTTGCTGGCACACAAACTGAAGCATAAGATCTTTAATCTGCTTCACCTCATCAGCAAACTGTCAAACTTGACATCTATTACTTCAACTTGAAAGATTCTCTTGCTGAGTTCTGACAAGCTCTAAAATGGTGCTAAGACTATTGCTACTCTCCCCTGAGACCTTGGCCGGGTCTCAAACTGAAATGGGGAGTAGGAGGGCTCTCTCTCTTCAAAGATATGTTCCATTGGAGAAACAGGAACATCTTCAGATAAATCCCTTTACCTCTGGATCTCTTAAGACATCATGTACAGACTCAGAGGAGCATATTGCTCAGGAAGAGAGGAGGAGGCAGGAAGCTGAGCATCTGCAGATGGTACTTCAGGGGATAACTGGTTGGGCAACTTGCTCTATAATGGGTTCAGGAGGCTGAACAAAAACATCTGAAATTGCTGGAACTGCTAGGTTTTAATTTGAACACTAGAAGCAGGAATATCTTTGGGAGCAAAGAGACTAGGGGCTCATCTGGATAAATTTCATGCTCACACTCCGGGACTGAGTCCTTATACCATAAGTTCTGCTTCTTTCCAACCAGGAGTAGTGACTCCTTCTGAGAGTAATGAGCCCAATCTTCTCCTTGGTGCTCATAGGCACATCTCCAGACAGATCCACAGAGAGCTTCTTAAAAATCATGGTAAGCAAGGATCCATAAGGAGAGATTCTTGTAAGTCTTTTGCTGCTATCATTCTCTCCAAGATAACTGCTGGGAGGTTGACTCTATGCCTCTGAATGGCCCAAAGAGAAGGTTCCATCTCTAGCTGTGATTGAGGAATGGTTTCCTGCTCTAGGGGTAATGATATTGGAGATGATGGAGTGGATTAGCCTCTTCTCTGCTGATAGTTCATTTACTTGCAGACCTTTTTGCACAAAGTCCCCAGACTTCCAATAATCCCCAACTTTTGCTTCTCTAAGGGGATAAACTCACTAAGGCATGGCCGGAGTTGGGATAATCCAAAAGCTCCACTAGATATTCTTCAGAGATAGTGATTTTGGTTCCTTTAACATAGCCTACTACAGTGTTACCAGTTGAAACTTTCAGGGAAGCATAAAATGACCTGACTGCACTGGCCACAAAAGGTTCAGAAATATGACAAAGCTTGGTCCATCCCATTGCAGTGAGGGTCTCTTCTACCCAAGCTAGGTTTCCACTCAGGTGGAAAACTCAACGGACTTCCCAGAACAGATGGGGATCTTGGCTAGTCTCTGGAGTTGGTCAGAAGTGAGTTGGACGGAAACTTGAGCCCTAGGAGATGCCATCTAGACAATGGACGAAAGGGAGACTTAGAAAACCTTCAAGGAGGAGAAGATATACTCGAAATGAGGTAAGGAACCTACCTTCTTCTCGAGAGGATGAGGTTTGCAGAGGGCTTCTGGAGTTCTTCGCTGGAGAGCAGGAGGCGCGAAGAATGGATGAGAACAGAGGAGTCGAAGAGAGATTTTCAAACGGGTGCTTTCTAAAGGGGTGAAAGAGTTGTTTATATAAAAGTTGGAGGAAAACCGTCCCTTCATCTTAGGCTGAACGGATGCGATGGAAGGATGTGAACATTACGTCATGAAGAGACGCGCCTTAATTAGTTGTCAGTTACGGAATTTAAATATTAAGCGACGTTTCATGGAAACTTAAGTGAATCGATTACCTTAACTTTATATGAGTCGAATGCCTTGATTCTTCATGAGTCGACTGCACAAGTCGAAGGACTGGGACTTAGAAATTTTTCAGGATACTTTTTCACAGACAATTCACACAAGCATTTTTCAAGCATGATAATTTAGTCAAATTTAATCAGGATTGCACATACCTATTTCTCTTCTAATAGATGTAAATCTATCTTCAGGTAGGGGCTTAGTAAAATATCTGCTAATTGATTTTCTGTGGAAACAAATTCAAGAGAGATATTGACATTACTTACATGGCCCCTGATGAAGGATGTCTAACCTCAAGTGCTTTGTTCTTGAGTGCTGGATTGGATTCTTGGTCAATTGATTGCACTTGTATTATCACAAAGCATTGGGATTTCTTGAAGCTGATGACCATAGTCTTCCAATTGATGCTTGATCCATAACAGTTGAGTACAGCAACTTCCACTGCAATGTATTCAGCTTCTGTAGTGGATAAAGCTACTGAATTTTGTTTTCTGGAAGACCAAGATATTAAACATTCTGCAAGAAGTTGACAAGTGCCACTGGTGCTTTTTCTATCTAATTTGCATCCAGCATAATCAGCATCACTATATCCAATTAACTTGAATTCTGAGCATTTGGGATACCATAGACCTAGATTACTTGAATTAATAAGATATCTAAAATTCTTTAACAGCATGAACATGAGATTCTCTAGGATCAGCTTGGAATCTTGCACATAACAACACTGAACATTATGTCTGGTCTACTTGCAGTAAGATAGAGCAGTGATCCATCATTCCTCTATAGATCTTTTGATCTACCTTTTTACCAAGAGGATCACTATCTAGCTTAATGCCTGAGCTCATAGGTGTACCTATAGGCTTACATTTGTCAAAGCCAAATTTGATAAGCAAATCTGATATGTATTTGGTTTGACAGATGTGAGTTCCTTCTTTGGTTTGCTTATTTGCAGGCCAAGGAAGTAATTCAGTTCACCCATCATGCTCATTTCAAATTCACTTGCATTAGATTTTCAAAGAATTTGCAGAGTGATTCATTAGTAGAGCCAAAGATAATATCATCACATAGATTTGTACAAGTAGGATTCCATTTGAAAACTTTTTTATGAATAAATTACTATCTACTTTTCCTCTTGCAAAATCATGTGATATAAGATAAGCACTTAGTCTTTCATACCAAGCTCTTGGAGCTTGCTTTAAGCCATATAGTGCTTTCTTTAAACGGAAACATGATTAGGTTTTTTTGTATCTTCAAATCCAGGTGGTTGCTCACATACACTTCTTCTTTTATAAAACCATTCAGAAAAGCACTTTTAACATCCATCTGAAATAGGTTAATATTAAGAGAGCAAGCATATGCTAATAAAATTCTAATTGCCTCTAATCTAGCAACTGGAGCATAGGTCTCATCAAAGTCTATGCCTTCTTCTTGGAGTATCCTTGAGCAACAAGTCTAGTCTTGTCCTGACAATTACCCCTGATTCATCCATTTTGTTTCTGAAAACCCATCTGGTTCCAATAACTGGATGGTCAGTAGGTCTAGGCACAAGAGTCCAAACTTCACTGCGTTGGAACTGATTAAGTTCCTCTTGCATAGCGAGGATCCAAGATTCATCACCAGTGCATCATTGATTGTCTTAGGCTCAATCTGTGAAACTAATGCAGAGAAATCACTTGGAATTTGCATACCTCTTGTTCTTACCCTGTCTTGAGGATTACCTATGATATTTCTCTAGGATGATTCCTGTGGTACCTTAATTCTGTAGGTAGTCCTTCTTGTGTTTCTTCTTGTTGTTGGAGATCTTCTAGTGGGGGATCTTCTGATTCTTCATCTTTGTTTTGTTCTCCTTCAGAGAAGTCTTTTCAAGATCCCTGCAAAGATCATCAACACCATCTCCTCTTCTTCTATCCTTTTGATAGAAGGTTAGTTTCATCAAATAAAACATGTACAGTTTGTTCTATATTTAGTGTTCTTCTATTAAACACTCTATATCCTCTAGGTTTTGAGATATATCCTACAGAAAACCTTCATCACTTTAGCATCTAATTTTCTTAAGTTGTCTTTACCATTATTTAAGATAAAACACTTATAGCCAAAAGGTCGAAGATGACTGATGTTGGGCTTCTTATCCTTGTATAATTCATAAGGAGTCTTCTTCAGGATGGGTCTGATCATACATCTGTTGATAATGTAGCAAGCTATATTTACTGCTTCTGCCCAGAAGTACTTTGGTAGATTATACTCATTTAGCATAGTTTTGGCCATATCTAGCAATGTTCTGTTCTTCCTTTCTGCTACACCATTTTGTTGAGGTGTTCTGGGAGCTGAGAAATTGTGTTCAATTCCATTTTCTTCACAAAATTCCAGAAACTCTTCATTTTTGAATTCTCCTCCATGATCAGACATGATACTAGTAATCTGAAATTTTTGATTCTTTTGAACAATTTTGCTGAATTTCAGAAAGGCTTGAAAAGCTTCATATTTGGCTTCTAGAAAAGACACCCCAGTATATCTTGAGTAATCATCAACTAATACATAGCCATAGATCTTTCCTCCAAGACTGACTGTCCTCATAGGTCCAAATAAATCCATGTGAATCAATTCCAGGGCTTGGAAGTTGTAATAATTGTCTTGGACTGAAATGGGGTTTTTGTCTGTTTACCTTTTGCACATGCTGAGCAAATTCCAGACTTTTTGATTTTCATCTTGGGAAGACCCTCAACCAGATCATGCTTTAATAATTTCTTGATCACTGAAGTGCTTGCATGACCAAGTCTTCTGTGCCACAAATCAGATTCTTCACTTTTGGTAGTTACCAAGCAAAGGTTTACTTCTTTTAATTCTGCCAGTTGCAATGTGTATAAATTCTTTATTCTTTGTGCCTCAAAGACCTTTTTGTTGTTCTTCAGAATTACACACTTATCATTCTGAAAACTTACTAGATGATCTTTATCACATAACTGACTAATACTGATCAGGTTGTACTTGAGACCTTCTACATACATGACATCTTCAATTAAATCTTTTTCTTTAGTACCAATAGTTCCACAACCTAGCACTTTTCCTTTTCCATTGTCACCATAAGTAACTTGACCAGATTCTTCTCTAAAACTTGTAAATAGCTTCCTATCACCTGTCATATGCCTTGAGCATCCACTATCCAAATACCATTTGGATGCCCTTAGCCGACCCTGCAAACAAAGCTAAGTTTTAACTTTTAGTACCCAAACTTTCTTGGGTCCTTGATGGTTAGTTTTAGGAATCCATCTTAAGTTTCTAGTAGTGCATGTGCTAACTGTGTGACCTAGTTGGTTGCAATGTGTACAGCATAAATCAAAAGGATTGTTCTTATGTATATTTCTACTATGTTTCTATTTTTGTTTATAAGCATGTTGATTTACCCTTTTGGTATTCTTTATATCATCCTCTGTTACAAACTTAGGAGTTGGATATACTTTAGGATGAATAATATGTTCTTCATTTTGTGGGGGTGGTATCCTACCCATATTTCTTTTTCCTTTTCTTGCACCTTTCAGATCTAGAAATAATGAAGTTTTACAAGTAGTTATTTTATCTAAAGTGGCTCTTAGATAACTATTTCCTCTTGCAATTTCTCTTCATTCTTCAGTTCTCTTAGATTTGATTCTAATTCTAATATTTTGTTATTCTATTTTTCAAATCTTCACATAAATTCATTAGCTCTTTTAGTTTTGTTGAATTTTTTTTTAACCTTTCAGCCTCATTTTTAAGAAAGGTATTGCTCTTTTCTTGATTTAACAAATTCAGCTTGATTATTTTTGTTTGTTTTACAACAGACTTATTTTTTCATAAAGTTCATTGAAGGCATCCTCTAGACTATCTGAATCAGATTCTGAGCAGGAAGTAAAGATGTTTCAGAATTTACCTGTTCTAGTCCTGCCATGAGGGGTAGATTTGTCTTTTCTTCTTCTTCAGATTCTGAGCTGGAGGAGTCTGAGCTGGTAGCATCTTCGTTTATCCCATGTTGCTGTCATAGCTTTCTTCTTGAACTTTTGAATCTCTTTTCTTTGCCCTTCTTCTTTTCTGACTTTTCTGCTTGGTCCTTCTTTTGAGTCTGGGACACTCAGATTTGTAATGTCCTGGCTGATTGCACTCATAATAGGTTGGTTCTTTCTTTTTATCTTTCTTGAAGAACTTTCTTGAGCCAACTTTTTCTTCTTAGCCAAATTCTTTGTAATTTCCTTGAGAGCATAGCCTCATCATCACTGTCATCTGATTTTTTTTGGAGTCCTCAGATGAAGAAGAATCTGCAATCTTTAGAGCATTTGAAATTTTCTTCTTTGAAGAGCTTTCAGAAAATCTTCCATATTTATTTCATGTGCCATGAGAGAGCCTATTAATTTATCAATGGACAATTCAGTAAGATCATGGCTTCCTCTATGGCAGTGACTTTAGGGGTCCATACATTGTTAGAGATCTTAATATCTTTCTAACTGTTTCTTCATTGGTTAGATTTTTCACTAAGGCACTTAATCCTACAATTATATTTGAGAATATGTTGTACATTGTGTTATATTTTCACTTGGAAGTATTTTGAATTGCTCATATTGAGATATTAGTATATCTATTCTAGTTTGTTTAACCCTATATGTACCTTCATATGTAACTTGTACTTATCCACATTTCTTTTGCTGTTTTACAGCTGATAATCTATTAACTCTTTTTTAGATAAAGCACAGCATAGATAATTTTTTGCTTTATAATTTAAGACATATTTCTTTTGTCAGCAATAGAAAGAGCACCAGAAGAGGATTATGTAGGACTTGAAAATCACCTTTTTCTATTACCTACCAGAGGTCGAAATCAGTACCTCTGATGAAGCATTCCATCCTCATCTTCCAATATTGATAATCTTCACCATCAAAGAATGGTGCCTTGAAACCGAGTGGCCTTCATAGTTGTGAGCTTCAAATGCCATTTCTTCTCAACCTTTTTGGATTCTCTGAGAAGACCTTGCTCTGATACCGCTTGTTGGATCGAAATGGCAGATTCACAGTCCTAGAGGGGGGGTGAATAGGACTTTCTAACTTTTCAAAATTCTTCTGAAAATCACAACACTAAGTAGATGTGTTAGTACTTGGTGTTTGTGTGTGATTCAAGTGTGAACTTGGCGGAAAAACAATCACACAGAAAATTGCACAAGAGATTTATCCTGGTTCGGCCCTTCCCACATGGAAGTCCTACATCCAGTCCTCAAGCCAACCACTGAGATTTCACTAAACTGCCAATCAACTTGGCCTTCTCTCACCCTTGAGAGGAAATTACAACACCCACTTGCTCCAAAGCAAGTCTTCCCTAAAACAGGGGTAAACAAGACTGCCTTATACCAAAGGCCTTCCCTTCACAAGAGGGGAAATGCAGAATCAAACTTCTGCAGAAAACAACAGAAATGAAGGAAGAAACTCTTGTGTGATTGCCTCAAGAATGAGCACAGAACACACACTTTCCAGCAGGATTGAAAGATAAGGAGTTTAATCTAAATCCTAGCTGAAGCTACTTGGGTGGACTTTGAAGTAAAAGCAAATACAGATGCCACCGAAAGACAGATCTTCAGAACAGGAATTTCTGAAGAGATTCTCTCAAATAGGAACTTGAGCAGGAAGGCTTTGAGAGAGCTTTGAAGAACGCAAGATGAGCTTTCAAGGAATTGTCTTGAACACTATGCCTTGTTCTGTGTATCTTTCAAGAGCTTTCTTCATCTTTTTATACTTCAAAAACTAGCCGTTTGGAGAAGATAGCCGTTGGAGTAAGATGGAGTTGTGTTCTTAGCCGTTTGGAGATAGTCTTGGGGATCCTTTGGATCTTGAAGTTTTTATCCGAAGGTCATGAAAATTGTCTCTTCCCAAGGTCTTCAGAAATAGGAGCAGTTGCCACAGCTAGAAGATAGGCTATTAAAGTCTTGAGCTGAGCACCCATGCCAAACATGTGCTCCAATAAATGCCTGTTTAGCAAGGACAAGACAAAGACAAAGCATCTCATACCTTTGTGGTAGGTGGGTCAGTGGAGTACAACAAACAGTATGGAACCTAGTATTCTTAGTCATTTCAGAAAATAAAGCAGACAGACAGAAAGGTATATGGTCTGTCAGTGGTAGGTGAGATGGTCAGAAGCCATGCGTCTGAGACTTACATAAATGCTTTGTGTTTTCTTAGAAGATATAGACTGAGGCAAAGGACACTAAGATTGTAAGACTAGAAACAAAATGCAAAGAATGTTTGCATAATTCGAATGTACTGAATTTCGTCAGAAGAAATATATAAAATAATGATCATGAAATTTGTCACTGATTTTATACTTAAGAGGTTTAAGTTTCACAAAGAACTAATAGAAATATTTTCTGACAGGTAGAACTACCAACAAGTACAAGTACACAACTAACAGTGTAGTCGAATGCAGTAGAATAGGTAATCGTTTTAAGAAGTAAGCATGATTTGACTACAGTGGGAACTATGTAAATCGACTATAATAGAGCAACCATTAGTTGAATGAAGTGTAAGACTATGAGTCGAGGTGGTGAGTCGAATGATCTTTAACTGTGAGTTGTAGTCTTGAATCGAATACAGTCTAAAAGAATGAATCGTAAACATGAGTCGAATACACTGTAAAAGACGTTCGACTGTATGAGTCGAAGTCATGAGTCGAATACAGTGTAACATTGTGGACTTAGAAAGATTTTCAAGACTTGTGACTAAACTTCTGAATGAGTCGAATACAGTGTAAAAGACGTTCGACTGTATGAGTCGAAGTCATGAGTCGAATACAGTGTAACATTGTGGATTTAGAAAGATTTTCAAGACTTGTGACTAAACTTATGAATGAGTCGAATACAGTGTAAAAGACATTCGACTGTATGAGTCGAAGTCATGAGTCGAATACAGTGTAAAAGACATTCGACTGTATGAGTCGAAGTCATGAGTCGAATATAGTGTAACGTTGTGGACTTAGAAAATTTTGGGTATTTGCATCTGTCTAGAAATTTTTTGTGATATATCTATATTATGGAAAATACATATTTTGGGATTTTTCATGGTAGAAGCAAAATATGTATTTAAAGATTTGTCATAGCAAAATATTATTAAGACTTAGGGTAGTTTCTCAACACCAGTTTCTGGTGTCTGATACTATAAGTCGACAGACCAGTCGGCTGTCGACAGGTGAAGGCCATATGTCGACAGATCAAGGTTATCTGTCGACAGCTACTGTCAATTCTGCATTTCTGGGTTCTGGAAGCATGATACCTGTCAACAGATGGGTTCTATCTGTCGACAGTTATAGGTTGAACTTCCAGAAATTTGTATTACAACATCTCAGAAGACTCTTTTATGTGTTCCTATAATTCCAAACATGGTGACAACATTTAGTGGATCCGGTTTATCTCCATCTAAGAATTGAATTCCATACAAGAATTGAACTACCTAAAAAAAATTGCTTGGTTTATGTGGTTTGATGTGAATTAATTACATTGTTTCATTTGATTGATCATAATCTGGCCTCTTAAGTTTTAATTGATCAATACCTATTCACCAATCTCTAGAAATTCATTCTATACACAAGACCTATATTCGATTTTACTTATCTAGCTTAACCTCAGGCTTTCTACCCATCCTCACAGGTCACTATAGGATGTTGAAGACCAATAACTCTATAGTATTTGGATCCTCAATTGACTTTTCTCTGATACCACCTCTGTAACACCCTCCTCCGACCGCACACACAATATACATATTACATATTACATAGTTCTTGATCGAAGAGTGTTACACTAACAAACTTTCGTTATGGGCTGACAAATCTGTACAGTGCCCAAGACTAGCAAACTAATCCCAAAGCATTTTTGGAAGTTATTATACCCCAACAAAGTAACTTAGTATTAACACCCATTATTTACATAAAGCCAAACTTTCTCTTCTAGACCTTTAATAGTACAACAAAATCTCTAAAGAGTCACTAAAACTATGCTATTTTTCTTCCTTTCTTCTTCAGCAGTGCAATTTCGAATCATTTGTAGCTGAGGTTACCTTCACCTTCAATCTGAAAGGGTTGGAGGAAACAAGGCATGAGTCGAAGGACTCAGTAGGTGATAGTAAGAGTAAAGATAGAATTTCAATTGCAGAACTAAGTGAGTATTCAGAAGGTGTATACATGGATCAGCCATATTTGCTCATGAACATTATACTTAACATAAACATATAGCCCAAGTTAGTTTCATAACGGGCTCAAACGAATCTCAGAACAAAAGTCATATTTGCCTTTCAAATTCAGATCATAATTTGATTTAAAACAAATTCAACAGGCATCACTGCTCTCAAGAGTTACTAAATAGACGTAAATACATCCTCAGTGCCTAGGCGATTCCAGCACCTTGGATCTTGTTCATAGCGCAAGAACGGGTTATTACCCACCATCATCATCCATTGACTTGGATTTACCTACAAACTGTCGCCCTCAGCTGATCACAAGTGGTTGGTGCTACCACAAGTGATCCTAAACCCTCTTTGAAGAGAGCACTATCTTCATATCATAAATTTCTTTTCATCAGCATAACAGAAATTGGAAACCAAAGGTAGTTTTGATTGAGAATTAATACAGATATCGTTGGTGACAAAGGCCGCGGGGTTGCTCGAAGTCAATAATATAGAAAGACAATTGGTGTTGAGACAGGGTTATGACTCAAAGCCAATAACTTCGGAAGATTGAAATCACATAAGAACCCAAGAAGAGAAGATCCACAATTGTCATCACAAATTATTCAAATCTCATAAGAGTTCAAACATATGAACTTTCAGGTGATCAGGTTTTATAGACTCAGTTACCGAATATGGAGAATAGACTCAATCGGAGTACTATTCGTAATTGACAATGTTAAGAATAATTCAAGGGAGGTTAAGGTACATAATGTGGGTAAACTTTGCTGTAGTATGACAGTAAATACCAGGTAAATAAGTGGGTATTGCCATACTAAGGTTGAAGTTTTGACAAGGATTGGTACAAGAAAGATTGCTGAAATTCAGTTCAGGACAGCATGTGTCGACAGCCAGAAAGTGGCTGTCGACAGATAGAGGCTTCCAGAACTGGATTTGCTGGTCTGGGATAGTACATGTCGACAGGAAAGGGGCTGGCTGTCGACAGCTACTGCTGTCCCAGCAGTTCACAGTTCTGTGAAAGTGAAGTATGTGTACAGGTAACTTCTCCCTGGCGACAGCTGCTGGTTTTTATTCCAGAAATGACTTTAAATTCATCCTAAAAACTCTGATCATTGACCTATGGACCAAGGCATGATTCATATCATTAGAAGAATCTAATTGTAGTTTTCACAGTGATTTGTAAGCTAAACAAGCAAGATAAAACAGGAGGTTTGCAATCCAAAACTTGCCTAGCTAGAAACTAAACATGGCGTAGTGCTGGAAGTATAACCTTGATAGCAATAATTGGTTGGAAGATTCCTACAAGATGGATACTAAATCTCAAAGGATTTCATGGATCTAAATCAAGGTATGAAGTACCGAGCATCTGAACAGAAATAATCATATTGTTCTGAAGGTACTACGACTTCCAATAAACTCTATCATCATGTATAAGATCAAGGATGGGAGAAGAGGATAGGAATCAGTTTTTAATGTAGAACAAGATTGTTCTTCTCCCAACAAGAATAAGTGTACCATAACTGGAAGAAAAACGGAAGAACTACAGGTATAGCAACTTGTCGATTTATCAAGAATTCCTTGTCATGTGTGGAGAACAGGACTGAATCAGAGGGAAATGAAATTCTTCTTGGTAACTACATGATTCCAAGGTAATTAGGGGAAACAACAAAAGAATCTGAGGTTACAACCACATATATAGACTTAACCAAGTTGGTTAACCAGCTTAAAGGCAACTTGAATAAGGCTATGATCTTTCTAACAAGAACAGAGGGTAAAGATTTGAAAAGAGAATAGGAACCTACATGACTTCAAGATCAACGAAATCCTTCCTTCTCCAAATAAGAGTATCTTTCCTCCGACTAGGAAGACAATGGTAGCTGCAGCAAGGATGATAGCTACAGCAACAGCCCGAGCAGAAGCAGAAGTAGTTGCAAGGCAGTGGAGCTAGTAATTCTAGCAGCTCCTCCCAGCAGTAGTTTCCAGCAGCAGGAGCAGGAAAACAAGAGCAAGAAACAAGGGGGTTGGAAAAGTGCGTACGAAGGGAGAGGAGTGCCTTTATAACCCAGCTTCCACTCCATGCACGATGACACCTCCTATGCGCAGTGTAAATAGTAAAACCCCTTGGTTTTTACTGTTTACATGGCCCATGCACCCAATCTCACACCCACACCTCAGCCACCATCGTGTAAGGAGTTTAACTTACAGTGACATGTGCTGACATTGCCCATGCTACGTAAGCATGCATAAATTCCCAAAAAATGGCTTTCGTAAATAGGTAATAAATCAGCTGGCCTAATTAAGCTTATGTTTGGGTGTTCATATAATGTTCCAATCAAGCTGTAATTTCACCCATAATCTCACACCCACACCTCAGCCACCATAGTGTAAGGAGTTTAACTTACAGTGACAGTGCTGACATTGCCCATGCTACGTAAGCATGCATAAATCCCAAAAATGGCTTTCGTAAATAGGTAATAAATCAGCTGGCCTAATTAAGCTTATGTTTGGGTGTTATATAATGTCCAATCAAGCTGTAATTTCAACCATAAGCTAATGTAATGGTTTTACAAATTATGGTGATTTTAGTTTAATTTTTAAAATTATTTCCACTGGGTGAAAAATCGTCTAGAAAATAGTTGCGTCAGCTTAATCTCAAAATCCGTACGCCAAAAAGTATAGGTATTTACATATTTGATATCACCACATTTTTTAAAAATTTATGGTGTTCTAGATTTTATTTCGTTATAGTTTTTCAATGTCGCCCTGTGGGAGTGCGCACCTCTAAATACGTTACTAGAATAGCAGTGGCGGAGCCAGGGGGGTCAAAGGGGGGCAATTGCCCCCCCCCCTTTTTTTTGCCCCCTCGCGTGAATACCATGAATAATTATTTATAATTCTCCCCCCTTATTTTTTACATAATTTGTTCCTTATAATTTTTTTTGCATAAAATTTCTTCTGATTGGTATGTGAAATTTTTTTAACTTTATTAATTTCCCCCCCCCCCCGCCCCCTTGCGTGAGTACCCATGAACAATTATCTTATTAATTGCCCCCCCCCCCCCCCTTCCAAATATTTCTGGCTCTGCCACTGTAGATAGTATTTACTAATATAAATTAATCCTAAATTAGTGTTAATTACATATCATGATAGTGGTTATATTTAATAATCCAATTATTCATAGTTTTCTAGTAAATAGAATTTTCGGGGTGTTACAGGTTGTGTCTCACATGTTAGTCACAAAATGAATGTAAATTAAGCATGTTGTATGAGGGAAGACAAAGAAATGTGTACTCTCCAGAATGGGTTCCATTTTGTTTAATTTTACAATATTGTATAAATTCAGCATGTAACGCCCCGACGCGGAATATCGGAGCGGGATTACAGTTATTAAATAGTACAGAGCGAGAAAATAAATACAAACCATTGCACAATGGAATAATACCCAATAAACTCATATTTCATTAATAATCCTCCAAACTTCATTACAATCACTAATAAACCATCAACTTCATAGACTAACTATTACATCAACGTATCAGAGCCAAAACTAGGGCCCATAGTACTTTATTGAAAACCAAACTAATACATATGGACTAACTGACTCTTTCTATACTAACTAACTACTAAAGAAATGGTTGATGAAATGGTCACTCCTGAGCATCACCTCAGTCTCGTCTCGTAAGTGTGGTCATCATCAGACTCACCGGAAACATATTAAATAAAAACGCAGGATAGAGATAATAACGCCCAGTGGGACTTAATATCTCATGAACACAAGCATGGTTTAAATAATTAATGTCTTAATGGCAGGTTACTAGAGAGAATAGTCACGTAGATCAAGTAACAATAACGAGATAACAATGGCATCTGGCACAGGAAAATAGCTCAACGAGAATGATAATAGAATGGCCATGTGACGATATAACATGTAAATTGCACAACGGTGCATTAGTAACGATAACGATTGCACTTGTATAGATGGTACTTTGATTGTCATAGATTAATCTGATAGTATGCTGGCACTGGATGCATGTCGTAACACATCCTTGATCATTTTAACTCCATGGGCACTGGCACTTTCGGGCGCTCCTCCCAGGACCTGATCGGGCCCCATTGCGCTGGCATTAGTCATTTCTTTATCTTAGACAATCACAAGAATGGCCAATAGAGTACCAAGAAGAGATAAGAGATTACTAGACGAGATAGATGAGAGAGTAGAGTGAACGTGAATAGATGAGAGAATATAGAGAGCAGATGAGATAAGGGTATTATCGTAAAATCACGTTAAACATCGATAGTAACGGTTGCACGGCACACCATTGCGGGCCGACAGTCTGGTAGAAATCATCACCACCCACTAGCCGTGTTGTGTACACAGGCTAGATGGTCCGGCGTGATCAAAAGATAAGGAAAGAACACACTAAGGCCATGGATCGTACTGATCCCTAATGTGTATCGGATTTTGGGGTACAACCAGCTCGTTGACTAAGGACGTGCGCCAAAGCCAAGAAGACTTACGGAGGCCTTGACAAGGAGTATCTGGCCCAGTCGAGAGTATTCCCGATGGAGAGGTGGTCCAAGTCAAGAGAAAGTGTGTTAGAAAAATGGGTCCGTCGTGCCTCGAGTGCTCAAAGTCGAGGGAAAATGATACGGTATTTAAAATGCGCGTTATAAAATGAAGACAATATATTTAATAAAATAGGTAAAGTAATCATTTATTTTGCTAATTTACCTAATATATATTGTATAATTTATCAGGGTCAAATGGCAATTAATAATGTTATGTGTGTGTAAGTGTAAAGAAATCAGATGATGATAAATCGTGCAAATGTCCTTTAATAATTAAATTTATATCATTATTGTCATTTATTAATTACCAAGTCGAATTAACTATAACATGGTAATCATGTCTAAATAGGGGTTATATAGCCAAAATAGCAGGGGTATATGCTTAATTAAGTTTCTGCCGAAATCCTTGAATTGCGTCGGGCCTACCCGCTGCGATTCAAGTCGCGAGGGTGGCTCGGGGCGCGGTCGCGGACGAGGACCCGACCGGCCGGCCCGGCCCGCGCCAGGATTCGCGGCAGCTTAGGCCACCCGCGTTCTCAACGCGTCGCAGCCACCGCCGCGATTCCTCTGGTATCGCGGCGGGCCACGCGCCGCAATAACAGGGAGTCGGCCTTTTTACCCATTTCCCTGGGTGAACCCTTCTTAACACGGGTCATTCTAAATTCAGTATAAAATCGCACGGTGATCAAAAAGTATGAAATCAGTTTTAAATAAAAGTAGACACATAGATATATCAACATGATTAATTGATTATAGACGTGGTTTAGGCATGATTTGATCAAGTTACTTTTCGACGACCTAAACAGGCGCAGTCAAGGTTCAACGAATTAATTAGAGACGAATACACGATGAAAATTAGGCAAACTAGGGGCGTTTGAAAGCTAACATGGTGTAATATTTATGATGATTTTTGCACGACATAGGAACAAGTACATGCAAGGTTATAGATCCATCATGTGGGTTCGGGTACATGGATCAGACAGAGATTCAAAGATTTAATTCTCCCACATGGGAGATAAAAATAGAGCAAGACGAGAGGGCTTTTGCATAGGGTCATGAACTCTTCCTAGGGTAATTTTTACTCGAGTTTAGCTTGAGAGATTGCCTATCTTTTTCGTGGAGTAAGAAAACTAGGGTTTGATGACGAAAATAGGATGAAATCCCTTGCTCCAAGCCTTCTCCTCCAGCTCCTTATGTCCAGAACTCCTCCTCTTCATTCCTTAGAGCTCCAAATGCAGTCTATGGTTGCTAGGGCCGAGTTAGAGTGTTTTGTTTGCCAATTAGAGTCCTAAACCTTCCAAGACTCCTCCTTTCCTTCAAACTCCGAATTTCCTTATTTATTTCCTTCCCTCCTAGCATTTATCCACCTAATAAGGCTGGGAATAGATCTAATTTCGTGGGTAGAGGGTTAGGGTAAGTATAGGACTCCTCTTTAGGATATATATAGGTTATTTAGTATTTTTCTTAACCCCTTTCCATTTATTTAATTAATTAGGTACGAAATTAACCTAATTACCTCTCATCCCATGATGGGCTCTCCTCATTTGGGCCCAACAAACCATGTTAGGACCATTAGTACAACCCATTGCTAATTTAGCTTAATGGGTTTTGATTTAAATCATTCTAATTCTATTTATTCCCCTTTTTATTCAATTAAATCTATTTTCCTCATTTATTTTTAAATAGAAAATTTATTTTATTTGGGTTTTAAAAATCAAGGGTGCTACATCCTCCCCCTCTTAAAAAAGAATTTGGTCCCCAAATTCATATGATCATAAGAGGAAGATTGACTTACTAAATATCTCCGGATAATTCCATCACATTAATGCTTCGGGCTCCCACGTGGCCTCTTCAACTTCATTTTTCTCCCAAATACCTTTACCACGGGGTATAGATCTATTTCGAAGTTGTTGCATCTTCTTGTCAAGATCTTCACTGGCCTTTCTTCATAGGTCATATCCTTATTCAGAATAATGTCATCATAGTTGATTACGTGTGACGGATCATACACGTACTTCCTCAGCATTGATACATGAAAAACGTTATGTACTGTTGAGAACTGGGGAGGTTAAGCCAGTCGGTACGCCACCTCGCCAACTCTATCCAACACTTCAAATGGACCTATGAATCTTGGTCTCAATTTGCCTTTCATCCAAACCTTTGAAATCCTCTGGTCGGGGATATTTCAACATCACATGATCTCCGGCTTGAAATTCTAGGTTTCTCCTTCTCTTATCAGCATAGCTCTTCTGCCTGGACTAAGCTACTTTTATTCTGTCTCTGATAATCTATATATCCCTGCTAGTGCTCTGCACCATGTCTGGTCCTAGCCATTGTTGTTCTCCTACCTCGTTCCAGCACACTGGCGATCTATAGCTTCTGCCATACAATGCTTCAAACGGTGTCATTTTAATGCTGGCCGGATAACTGTTGTTGTAGGTGAATTCAATCAAAGATAGTTGTTCGTTCCAATATCCCTCAAAATCTATAGTGCAGGCACGCAGCATGTTTTCCACAATTTGATTTGTCCTTTTCGTCTGTCCATCCGTCTGAGGGTGGAAAGCAGTGCTGAAGTTGAGTTTAGTACCCAACGCTGTCTGAAGTCCTTTCCAGAATCTAGATGTGAATCTGGGGTCACGATCTGAGACAATGGACACGGGAACTCCATGCAATCTTACTATCTCCTTTACATACAAGGTTGCTAACACATCCACACTCCAAGTGCTCTCTAATGGCAAGGAAGTGTGCGGACTTGGTTAAACGGTCCACAATGACCCAGATAGCATCGTCCACCACGAGTTCGGGTAAACCCATGATGAAATCCATACCGATGCTTTCCCATTTCCACTCGGGTATGTCCAGGGGTCTAAGTACACCCGCAGGACGACGGTGCTCGGCTTTCACCTGTTGACAAGGGAGGCAGTGCGCGGCTTGCTCAGCCACCTCACGCTTCATGTTTGGCCACCAAAATGACCTTTTCATGTCTTGGTACATCTTGGTTGCGCCTGGATGTATTGTATACTTGGTCTTGTGGGCTTCATCCATCAGTTTTCTTTTCAGCTCTTCATTGTCAGGCACACATGTCCTGGCTTGGAATAATATTCTTCCATCTTCAGCGATGGAGAAGTCTGGCTTGTCAGCTATGGTCTCTCTGACCTTGACTAGGAATGGATCATTTTCCTGCTGCTCTCTGATCTCAACAAAGATGTCGGGTTGAGCCCTTAAGTTGGCCACTAGCACCTGATCACTTCTCTCTTCAATATTCAGATCTAGACTGCCAAATTGTTCTAATAGTTGCATCTCGCCCATGACTAGACAGGATAAAGAAGCTACTGGCTTCCTACTGAGTGCGTCAGCTACTGCATTACCTTTACTTGGGTGGTATTGGATATTGAAATCAAAGTCTTTCAAGTACTCCAGCCATCTTTGTTGTCGCATATTGAGCTCCTTTTGAGAAAACAAGTACTTTAAACTCATGTGGTCGGAGTAGACAATAAATTGCTCCCCGTATAGGTAATGCCTCCAGATCTTGAGTGCAAATACCACAGCAGCTAGCTCTAAGTCATGGACAGGATAATTGACTTCATGTGGCTTCAATTGCCTTGATGAATACGCTATCACCTTCTCATTCTGCATGAGCACGCAGCCTAGACCGATTCCGGAAGCATCAGTGTAGACTGAGATTCCTGCGCCCTCAACTGGTAATGCTAGGACAGGTGCAGATGTAAGCAATTGCTTCAATGTCTGGAAGTTCTTCTCACATTCCTTGCTCCAGGCATAGGGGTTCTCCTTCCGCGTAAGACGCGTAAGAGGTACAGCTATCTTAGAGAAGTCTTTTATGAACCGTCTGTAGTATCCAGCCAGTCCAAGAAAGCTTCTGATCTCTGTGACATTTGTAGGCCTTTCCCAGTTGAGTACAGCTTCTACCTTGGAAGGATCAACAGCGATACCATCTTTGGAAATAACATGGCCTAGGAACGACACCTCCTCGAGCCAGAATTCACACTTGCTCAATTTGGCGTAGAGTCAGTTGTCCTGCAAGATTTGCAAAGCGATCCTCAGATGCTCCTCATGCTCTTCCTTGGTCTTGGAGTATATGAGAATATCATCAATAAAGACCACGACGAACTTGTCGAGGTAGGGCCGGTAGATGTTGTTCATTAGTTGCATAAAAGTTGCATGAACATTGGTTAGTCCAAAAGGCATGACTACAAATTCGTAATGACCGTACCTGCTTCTGAAAGCTGTCTTATAAATGTCTACATCTTTAATCCTCATCTGACGATATCTCGATCTAAGGTCAATCTTAGAAAAATACTTTGCTCCTGATATCTGATCAAATAATTCATCGACACGCGGCAGAGGGTACTTGTTCTTGATAGTGAGATTGTTCAACTGCCTGTAATCGATGCATAACCTCATGGATCCGTCCTTCTTCTTGACGAACAGCACTGGTGCTCCCCAAGGATAAGTACTTGGCCTGATAAATCCCTTTTCTAAAAGTTCCATCAGTTGCTCTTTCAACACTTTCAATTCAGCGGGGGACATCCTGTAGGTTGTCGTGAAACCGGGTGCAGCTCCAGGTATGAGATCAATTGAAAATTACATCTCTCTCGGGTGGAATGCCTGACAGCTCATCGGGAAACACGTCTGGATATTCTTGCACTATATGAATGTCTGATATCTTGGTTGCTTTCTTCTCAACTACAATTGCGGCAAGAAATGCCACACAGCCCTTTCTTATCATGTTTTGTGCCTTTATGGCAGAGACGAGAGACAAGTGCCTCTTGTGTCTACGTCCCGTGAAGACCAGCTTAGGGAATTCACTAAAGAAACATTTCCCTCTTCTACAATCCACGATAGCCCCATACGTGGATAGCTAGTCGGCTCCCAGAATAACGTCGTAGCCCTCCATGGGCATACAGATCAAGTCAGCTCTTAGATTGAGTTCACCAATCTTAACATCAGCTAATGGATAATATTTATTCAATTAAGTCTTTTGTCCTAGTGGTGTTGTGACAGGTAATTCAAATCCCATGGATACAGGTTTTTCATTTAATGTGTCAGCGAATGCTTGTGATATAAAAGAATGTGTTGAACCAGTATCAAATAATACAAAAGCTGACTGAGAGAATACTGGTAAGGTACCTTCGACGACCCCACCTTCCTCGGTGGTTTCCACTTCTTGTAAAGCCTGCAGTCGGCCGGGCTTCTTCTGTCCCATAGGACGCTTTTCATTCTCCTTAAGCAATGGGCACTCGGGAATCCGATGCTCTCTGCTCCCATAACGAAGGCATGCACCTGCCTTCCTCCAGCACTCTTCCGCAGTATGGCCAAGCTTGTCACAGTGTTTGCATATGGGCTTGTTGTTTGGGGTGGTAGAAATGGGGACTTTGGGCTTTCGCTCCTGGCTTGGCCCATCAGTGATACTTAACGACCTTTTCTTGCCATTAGTAGGCTTGCTCGGCGCTCCCGAGGTCTGCTCTTTCTTGAACATTCTGCCCTTGATGCGCTCAGTGAGTTCAGTCGCATCCTCCAGGCATTGTGCTCGCTTGACCATCTCCGGATAGGTCTGAATGTCAAATGGTGCTAGTTGAGTGATATATGCGGGTCTAAGCCCGTTAAGGAATCTCTTCGCCTTCATCCTCCCAGTACTAACCAGATGATTGGCGTAGCGAGCCAATCGGGAGAACTGTGCCTCATATTCTGCAACCGTCAGGTTCCTCTGTTTCAGAGCGGCGAACTCGGCGGCTTTCCTTTCTTGAACTCTTTCTAAAAAATATTTGGAGTTGAAATGCTCCTTGAATTCATTCCATGTGAATTGCGCATCAGCCCTTGTAGCCTCAATGGACTCCCACCACGCACGGGCGTCCCTTTCAAGCTGGAATGTTGCCAACAGTAGCTTATCACCATCCGCGCATTGCATAACTCGAAAAATGCGCTCGGTCTCCTTGAGCCAATTTTCTGCCTCATCAGGGTCGGTGGAACCGCTGAATCGGGGTGGATTCAGGTTGCGGAAATTTCGGTGCAATTCACCAGCTCCTCGGTTGTTGTTGTTGTTATTGTTGGCTCCAGCAGCCTGAAGCAAGGCCTGAGTAAGTTGTTGTATGGTCTGTTGCATGTCACGGAGTTGTGCACGCTCTGCTGCCATTGTTGATGTTTAAGTTCCTTCAAAAGAGAATGTTTAATGTAAGTTACTGAGTTTGCACTAAGTTGTACGTGTGTGAGTTTATTTTTATCTTATTACCCAAGGTTCTACCCATCTCACATAGGTATGGAACTTAGACTCTAAGTCATGTCAGGTCAAACCTAGATCATCCTATACTTAAGAATAACCTAGGCTCTGATACCACAAAACAGTAACGCCCCGACGCGGAATATCGGAGCAGGATTACAATTATTAAATAGTACAGAGCGAGAAAATAAATACAAACCATTGCACAATGGAATAATACCCAATAAACTCAAATTTCATTAATCCTCCAAACTTCATTACAATTACTAATAACCATCAACTTCATAGACTAACTATTACATCAACGTATCAGAGCCAAAACTAGGGCCCATAGTACTTTAATGAAAACCAAACTAATACATATGGACTAACTGACTCTTTCTATACTAACTAACTACTAAAGCAATGGTTGATGAAATCGTCACTCCTGAGCATCATCCTCAGTCCCGTCCTCGTGAGTGTGGTCATCATCAGACTCACCTGAAACATATTAAATAAAAATGCAGGATGAGCGAATAACGCCCAGTAGGACTTAATATCTCATAAACACAAGCATGGTTTAAATAATTAATGTCTTAATGGCAGGTTTACTAGAGAGAATAGTCACGTAGATCAAGTAACGATAACGAGAGAACAATAGCATCTGGCATAGGGAAAATAGCTCAACAAGAATGATAATAGAATGGCCATGTGACGATATAACATGTAAATTGCACAACGGTGCACTAGTAACGATAACGATTGCACTTGTATAGATGGTACTTTGATTGTCATAGATTAATCTTGATAGTATGCTGGCACTGGATGCATGTCGTAACACATCCTTGATCATTTTAACTCCCATGGACACTGGCACTTTTCGAACGCTCCTCCCAGGACCTGATCGGGCCCTATTGCACTGGCATTAGTCATTTCTTTATCTTAGACAATCACAAGAATGGACAATAGAGTACCAAGAAGAGATAAGAGAGTACTAGACGAGATGATGAGAGAGTAGAGTGAACGTGAACAGATGAGAGAATATAGAGAGCAGATGAGATAGGGGTATTATCATAAAATCACATTAAATATCGATAGTAACGGTTGCACGGCACACCATTGCGAGCCAACAGTCTGGTAGAAATCATCACCGCCCACTAGCGTGTTGTGTACACAGGCTAGATGGTCCGGCGTGATCAAAAGATAAGGATAGAACACACTAAGGCCATGGACAGTACTGATCGTTAATGTGTATCGGGTTTTGGGGTACAACCAGCTCGTTGACTAAGGACGTGCGCCAAAGCCAAGAAGACTTACGGAGTCCTTGACAAGGAGTCCCTGGCCCAGTCGAGAGTATTCCCGATGGAGAGGTTTTTGCATGACATAGGAACAAGTACATGCAAGGTTATAGATTCATCATGTGGGGTTCAGGTACATGGATCAGGCAGGGATTCAAAGATTTATTCTCCACATGGGAGATCGAAATACAGCAAGACGAGAGGGCTTTTGCATAGGGTCATGAACTCTTCCTAGGGTAACTTTTACTCGAGTTTAGCTTGAGAGATTGCCTACCATTTTCGCGGAGTAAGAAAACTAGGGTTTGATGACAAAAATATGATGAAATCCCTTGCTCCAAGACTTCTCCTCCAAGCTCTTTACGTCCAGAACTCCTCCTCTTCGTTCCTCAGAGCTTCAAATGCGGTCTATGGGTTGCTAGGGCCGAGTTGGAGTGTGTTGTTTGCCAATTAGAGTCCTAACCTTCCAAGACTCCTCCTTTCTTCAAACTCCGAATTTCCTTATTTTTCTTCCCTCCTAGCATTTATCCACCTAATAAGGCTGGGAACAGATCTAATTTCGTGGGTAGAGGGTTAGGGTAAGTATAGGACTCCTCTTTAGGATATATATAGGTTATTTAGTATTTTCTTAACCCCTTTCCATTATTTAATTAATTAGGTACGAAATAACCTAATTACCTCTCATCCCATGATGGGCTCTCCTCATTTGGGCCCAACAAACCATGTTAGAACCATTAGTACAAACCATTGCTAATTTAGCTTAATGGGTTTTGATTTAAAATCATTCTAATTCTATTTATTCCCCTTTTTATTCAATTAAATCTATTTTCCTCATTTATTTTTAAATAGAAAATTTATTTTATTTGGGTTTTAAAAATCAAGGGTGCTACACAGCATGTTAGATTGGGCAAGACAAAGACATATGTACTGACCACATTTCTGTATAACAAAGATCATGTGGTTCCTGGGTAATGTTGTTTAGTTGAATAATGTATCTGATAATTAAAATACAACAACAGCCATAAAATGCTTATAACTCACTACTATAATATAACTTGTACGTATGCAAATCCACAAAGGGAATTTAATGTAAGTACTTGTGTTAGTAACTGTGTAACAACTTTTGAAGTAGTTTAACTATGTAACTGCGTAAGTATGTAATTACCTACTATCTTTCTACATACGTATGTAAGTACTTATTTTCGTAAGTGTGTAACAACTTTCCAAGTAGTTACACACAGTTAATTGTAACTGTGTAAGAACTTATGAAGTAGTTACAGACAGTTAACTGTGTAACAACTTATGAAGTAGTTACACAGTTAAGTCACACAGTTAACTGTGCAATTGCGTAAGTATTTAATTACGTACTTCAAAAGTCTGTAAGTACTACTTTTTGTAACTGTGTAACAACCTTTGAAGTAGTTACACAGTTAACTGGTTAACTGTGTCACTACGTAAGTATGTAATTACCTACTTTTTTTCTACGTAAGTCTGTAAGTACTTTTTGTAACTGTGTAAGAACTTTTGAAGTACTTACATAGATAACTGTGTAACTGCGTAAGTATGTAATTACTTACTTTCTTTCTACGTAAGTCTGTAAATAATGTATTAGTAACTGAGTAACAACTTTCCAAATAGTTACACAGTTAACTATGTAACTGTGTAAGTATGTAATTACCTACTTTTTTTTCTACGCAAGACCTTTTGAAGTACTTACATAGTTAATTGTGCAACTGCGTAAGTATGTAATTACTTACTTTCTTTCTACGTATGTCTGTAAGTACTGTATTAGTAACTGAGTAACAACTTTCCAAATAGTTTCACAGTTAACTATGTAACTGTGTAAGTATGTAATTACCTACTTTTTTTTCTACGTAAGTCTGTAAGTACTTATTTTTGTACTCCAAAATTTCAATCATTATTGTACACTTGAACATTTACTTACAGTGTACAGACATAATTACATTACACTACACTGTTATGTTGTAATATCTGGTATATTCGGATCATGGTTTATCGGGTTTGGAGGCCAATGGATGGCCCATTGGTAGACCATGGAGGTCTACATATGTTTTTACAGGTTTATGGTGCATGTGGGAGGCTGGAGGGCTGGGCATCTCAGCCCAAAACAGGCCTCTGCTGGGTTCACTAAGAACGCGTCTGACATAGACGACGTGTTTCTTAGTTGAACGTGTCCACCTTAACCGACGTGACTTTGAGTAGAACGCGTCAACCTGAATGGAGCGACTTTCGACCGCCGTGTGTGGGCGTCGTTGCATGCGCGCCGAGTGGCGCATGCAGGGACGTCGGGGTTTAAAGGCGGCGTCGATGTCGGATGCATTTCTAAACGCAGCGAGAAGACATGACGCGATTTTTGATTCACTGTGTTTTGGGCTCTTCACTTTAGCAACAGTGCATTCGCACTGTTCAGCTGGGAGAAGCTGGTCGTGGTTTTTGAGGGAATATTTTGGTGATTCTGGTCTATTTGAAGTCCGTTCGAGTGATTCCGGCACGAGGAGGTGCTTGGAGCGCAGAGAATGCCGGGTTATCGTTGGATTAGCGTTTCATTCACAAGTAGGGGAACTTTGCCCTATTTTCTCTCATGGTTTGAATGGGTTAGGGTTTATAGTTTTGAAGTGGAAATCATGCAAGGAGGGTAGAGATCATGTTTAAGGTTTCATTTATATGCTTACTACCTGCTCTACTTGCATGTATGGGAATTTAGGATGATTTCTGGAATGGGTTTATAGGTCTGAGTTCTGTCACCTGAAAGGCGACGGAACCAGACGACGTGATTCAGCTTTTAAGGCGTCAGGTAAGTCCGACGCGATTCAGCCATCTAATATGTCCACTGTGTTGGACGCGTTTTGAAATGTGGCCACTCAAGCACAGATGTTCTGTGGCCAATCTGTTGGTTCTTAGCCCACGCTGCTTGGGCTGTGTTGGCAAGGCAATGTAGGACTCGTGTAGGTTGTGTTGACTCGTATCGTGGTGATAACGAGAGGTTTTGTGTGTAAATGTGTGCATAGTAAGTCGGGTCATAACGCCTTCTGAGGTTACCTCTCTAGTCGGGTCCCCAGCACTGGGTGCTCGGGGTTGTCCCGGTACAGTGCGTACCGTCGAGGTTGTGTCGTCTTCCTAGACACCCTCACTCCTGAGTTTGAGTTGTACGTCCGGCTGAGGGAAAGATGACAATGGGCAGCGACACGTGCTTGTGGTGTGCGGTCGCTTGTAGCGCTCTCTAGGTTGGGGGACGGACACCGGTAGACGTACTGGTCCCCAGCTAGTCTTGTTTCCAGTGCCTCACTTTAGGGTTCTCAGTCGGAGTTCCTAAAGGTGTCAGACTTGGGCATGCAGTTGTGCGTGGCGCATGCTGGGACGTCGAGGTTTAAAGGCATCGTCGATGTCAGACGCATTTCTAAACGCAGCGAGAAGACATGACGCGATTTTGATTCACTGTGTTTTGGGCTTCTTCCCTTAGCCAAACAGTGCATTCGCACTGTTCAGCTGGGAGAAGCTGGTCGTGGGTTTTGAGGGAATATTTTGGTGATTCTGGTCTATTTGAAGTCCGTTCGACGTGATTCCGGCACGAGGAGGTGCTTCGGAGCGCAGAGAATGCCGGGTTATCGTTGGATTAGCGTTTCATTCACAAGTAGGGGAACTTTGCCCTATTTTCTCTTTCATGGTTTGAATGGGTTAGGGTTTATAGTTTTGAAGTGGAAATCATGCAAGGAGGGTAGAGATCATGTTTAAGGTTTCATTTATATGCTTACTACCTGCTCTACTTGCATGTATGGGAATTTAGGATGATTTCTGGAATGGGTTTATAGGTCTGAGTTCTGTCACCTGAAAGGCGACGGAACCAGATGACGTGATTCAGCTTTTAAGGCGTCAGGTAAGTCCGACGCGATTCAGCCATCTAAATATGTCCACTGTGTTGGACGCGTTTTGAAATGTGGCCACTCAAGCACAGATGTTCTGTGGCCAATCTGTCTGGTTCTTAGCCCACGCTACTTGGGCTGTGTTGGCAAGGCAATGTAGGACTCGTGTAGGTTGTGTTGACTCGTATCGTGGTTGATAACGAGAGGTTTTGTGTGTAAATGTGTGCATAGTAAGTCGGGTCATAACGCCTTCTGAGGTTACCTCTCTAGTCGGGTCCCCAGCACTGGGTGCTCGGGGTTTGTCCCGGTACAGTGCGTACCGTCGAGGTTTGTGTCGTCTTCCTAGACACCCTCACTCCTGAGTTTGAGTTGTACGTCCGGCTGAGGGAAAGATGACAATGGGCAGCGACACGTGCTTGTGGGTGTGCGGTCGCTTGTAGCGCTCTCTAGGTTGGGGGACGGACACCGGTAGACGTACTGGTCCCCAGCTAGTCTTGTTTCCAGTGCCTCACTTTAGGGTTCTCGGTCGGAGTTCCTAAAGGTGTCAACTTGGGCATGCAGTTGTGCGTGGCGCATGCTGGGACGTCGAGGTTTAAAGGCGTCGTCGATGTCAGACGCATTTCTAAACGCGGCGGGAAGACACGACGCAATTTCAATTCATTGTGTTTTGGGCTTCTGCCCTTAGCCTATTCAGCTGGGAGAAGCTGACCGTGGGTTTTGAGGGAAGATTTGGGTCATTCTTTGCTATTTGAAGTCCGTTCGGCGTGATTCCGGGACAAGGAGGTGCTTCGGAGTGCGGAGAACGCCGGGTTATCATTAGATTAGCGTTTCATTCACAAGTAGGGGAAATTTGCCCTGTTTTCTCTTTCATGGTTTAAATGGGTTAGGGTTTATAGTTTTGAAGTGGAAATCATGCAAGGAGGGTAGAGATCATGTTTAAGGTTTCATTTATATGCCTACTACCTGCTCTACTTGCATGTATGGGAATTTAGGATGATTTCCGGAATGGGTTTATAGGTCTGAGTTCTGTCACCTGAAAGGCGATAGAACCAAACGATGCGATTCAGCCTTTAAGGCGTCAGGTAAGTCCGACGTGATTCAGCCATCTAAAAACGTCCACTGTGTTGGACGCATTTTGAAATGTGGCAACCCGAGCACAGATGTTCTGTGGCCAATCTGTCTGGTTCCTGGCCCACGTTGCTTGGGCTGTGTTGGCAAGGCAATGTAGGACTCGTGTAGGTTGTGTTGACTCGTATCGTGGTTGATAATGAGAAGTTTTGTGTGGAAATATGTGCATAGCAAGTCGGGTCATAACGCCTTCCGAGGTTACCTCTCTAGTCGGGTCCCCAGCACTGGGTGCTCGGGGTTTGTCTCGGTACAGTGCGTTCCGTCGAGGTTTGCGTCGTCTTTCTGGACACCCTCACTCCTGAGTTTGAGTTGTACGTCCGGCTGAGTGAAAGATGACAATGGGCAGCGACATGTGTTTGTGGGTGTGCGGTCGCTTATAGTGTGCTCTTGGTTGGGGGACGGACACCGGTAGACGTACTGGTCCCTAGCTAGTCCTGTTTCTAGTGCCTCACTTTAGGGTTCTCGGCCGGAGTCTCTAAAGGTGTCAGGCTTGGGCCTGCAACTATGTAGCCTGCAGGTGTGGTGTCAGTTTGTCTCCACAGTTCTTGTCTTGTTGAGGTGGAGCGGCAGTTGGACCTTTCGTCCGTGGCTACGAGACTGAGAGGTGGACTTGTGTTGTTTGTCCGGGTCTGTTGCTGGTGTCGCGAACTAATCTTCGTGACTCGTGTGTGGCGTACCCTTCTATAGCTTGTACACGTGTTGTGGTTTGCCGTTTACTTACTTACAACTGTAGTATCATGCGTAGGCATTGTTATATGATAACTGCTTTACAGGTTTACATAGTATGTATGTTGTTCTTTATGTTTATTGGCTTTGGGGGAGTTGCCCTACTAAGCCAGTGACTTGTGAGGGTCACCCCTTCTTCTTCCACGTGAAGGAGAGCAAGAGGGTTTCTCGTCCCTCTTCTAGTTCGGGACCGCACCGTAGTGGAGTTGGGCTTACACCACCTGCAGAGTAAAGTTTTTACTTGTGGAGCCTTGGGGGTTTGACCCGGGCTGTTGTACTTGTTTAATGACTTATGTATGGAACTGAATATGTACATCTAGGTGAATATATGTGGGTAATGGTATCTTATATGTGTTCAGCATGTTTCTTTATATTTTCACGGACACGTGTGATTGATATCCCTTGCGAGGCTTCGGCCCGATCGCGGGAGGTGGAGTCGTGTCGGGCACGTTATTGGGTTAACGGGTCCGAACGGCGAGGACCGTCACAGTTGGTATCAGAGCAAGGTCTATGTAAATACGAAGAAATGGGAAATGTACACAGTATGTTCCTTACTATAGTCTACTGCTAGTAGTTGGCCTTGTTTTTGTATTGATATGCTTGTCTGTTGTGTGGATGGGATGTTGTGTGTGCAGGTTTATAATTGGCTGATAGAAGAGAATGGGGAGGTGGTGGTGATGATCTATAGGAGACAACACACCAGATGATAGAAAGGTTGTGGGATAGCATCACTCAGATTCGGACACGACTAGATCAGCAGCCACTGGTTCAGTCAGTAGGAATACCATCGGTTCAGGAGGAGGTAGTGTCAACACCTTTAGCACCACCATATGGAGTAGAGGTACCACCTGTAGTACCTATGCCTCTAGTTGTACCAACAAGTTCAGCCAGTGTGGAGGAGTCCACGATGTTAGTGGAGAGGTTTCTGCGGTTGCAGCCACCCACGTACTCAGGAGGTCCGAATCCAAATACTGCGGAACATTGGGTGCATGAAATAGAGACGGTATTTGCTACTATGAGGTGTCCACAGACGGATAGAGTTATTTTGGCTACCTATCAGTTGAGAGGTTTTGCACAAGAGTGGTGAAGACTCAAGATGCAGACCGTGTTTACAGGACGAGAGGAGGATACCATCATATGGGCTGAGTTTCTTAAAGCATTCAACAATACTTTCTTTCCGGTGCAAGTTCAGCAAGCTAAAAGGGAGCAATTTAGGACACTTCAGCAAGGAAACTTGTCGGTGTTGGAGTACCAAATGAGGCTCATGGCCTTGAGTAGGTATGCACCTTATGTGGTAACCAACAATGCAATGATGGTGGAGTACTTTATTCGGGGATTGAGGCCGGAATTGCAAGATGCAGTGATTCCACTGATGTGCGGGACAGTAGAAGAGGCAGCCCAAAGAGCAGCAATACTATAAAGAACAGTGCAAGCAAGGCAGTCCAACGGATCGAGATCAAGTGGAGGTAGCTTCCGACTTCTACAGCAATCATCGGGTGTTAGCAAGGGCAAGGCACCTTCGGGAGGAGCTTCTTCATCGGGCTTTGGCAAGTGGGGAAACAAGTTAAAGAAGATATTTAGAGGCCGAGGAGGCAGTAAGCAACAAGGATTTCAGCAAGGTAGAGGTTATAAGCCGGAGGTGGAAGAGTCCCAGCAAAGTACGGCAAGGCAACCCGCAGAATTCGAGTGTTACAATTGTGATCAGCTGGGGCATTTGGCAAGGAATTGTCCTTATCCGAGAAGAGATAGCTATGGTAGAGGGGTACCACAGCAGCAGCAGCAGCCACAGGAGCAGTTTTCAGCTGAGCGAGGTAGAGGACCGCCGTACCAAAGAGGAGGAGGACGAGGACGTGTGATGGCGATTACAAGGGCTCAAGTGGAGGCGTCAAAGTTGATAGAATGTATTATACCTCTTCTTGAATTTTCAGCTAGAATATTAATTGATCCAGGTGCATCACATTCATTTATTTCCGAAGACTTTATTGATAATATGGTGCATCCATTTGAGGAGAGGCAGTGTGAGCTTGTAGTAGAGGTCCCTTCCGGGGATTTCATGCTTACTACATGCTATTTGGATGAGGTTCCTGTTATGATTCAAGGAAATCAATTGCCAGCTAGATTGTATGCACTACAGTTGAAGGAATATGATGTGATATTAGACATGGATTGGTTGGAAGCATATGGGGCAGTTGTTGATTGCAGAAAGAGGAGAGTGAGGTTCAGCCATCCAGGATGGGATGTGTTTGAATTCCAAGGTATGCCATTTTATACCCCTAAATTTATCATTTCTGCCCTTAAGGCTAGGAAATTGATTAATGCAGGGTGTGTAGCCTATTTGGCATCTATTAGTTTGGTTGAGGCAGGTAAAACAGTGGATATGGTACCAGTGCTGAGGGAGTTTGCAGATGTGCTTCCGGATGAGCTACCGGGGTTGGCACCACATAGAGAGGTGGATTTCACCGTAGAGTTACAGCCAGGCAGCATGCCCATTTCCAAGGCACCTTACAGAATGGCACCTACAGAATTGAAGGAGTTAAAGAAGCAATTACAAGAACTACTTGAGAAAGGTTTTATTCGGCCGAGTCATTCACCATGGGGAGCACTGGTTCTGTTTGTAAGAAAGAAGGGTGGAAGCAAGAGAATGTGTATTGATTATCGCCAGCTGAATCGGGTCACAATAAAGAACAGGTATCCACTTCCGTGGATTGATGATCTGTTTGATCAATTGCGGTCAGCAAGGGTGTTCTCCAAGATAGATTTGAGATCGGGGTACCATCAATTGAGGATCCGGGAAGAAGACATTGACAAGAAGGCATTCAGGACAAGGTATGGGCACTATGAGTTTGTGGTTATGCCATTTGGGCTAACCAATGCACCTACAGCTTTTATGATTTTGATGAACAGGGTTTTTCACCCATATCTAGATCGGTTTATTGTGGTCTTCATAGATGACATCTTAGTGTATTCAGCCTCAGAAGAAGATCATGCAGCTCACTTGAGGATTACATTGCAGACATTGAGGGAGCACCAGTTATTTGCAAAATTCAGTAAGTGTGAATTTTGGTTAAGAGAAGTTCAGTTTTTTGGGCATGTTATTTCAGATGAGGGCGTTGCAGTGGATCCAGCTAAGGTGGAAGCTGTCATGAAATGGGAGGAACCAAGGTCAATGCCCGAGATTAGGAGTTTTCTTGGTTTGGCAGGTTACTACAGGCAATTTATCCTGGATTTCTCCAAGATTGCAGCACCAATGACGAGGCTTACCAGGAAGGGTGTACCATTTGTATGGTCATCTGAGTGCAGGCGTAGTTTCATGGAATTGAAGAAGCGGCTTTCTTCAGCTCCTATATTAGAAATACCTTCAGGTCAAGGTGGTTTTGTGTTATACACAGATGCATCCAGGAGAGGACTTGGAGCTGTGATAATGCAACGTGGAAAGGTTGTATGCATCCAGGCAATTGAAGCGTCATGAAGAGAATTACCCCACACATAATTTAGAATTGGCAGCGGTTGTGTTTGCGCTGAAGATTTGGTGGCATTACTTGTATGGTGAGAGGTTTGAGATTTTCACGGACCACAAGAGTTTGAAGTATATCTTCTCGCAGAAGACTTGAATTTGAGACAGCGAAGATGGATGGAATACTTGAAGGATTATGATTTCAGCTTAGCATACCAACCAGATAGAGCTAATGTTGTGGCAGATGCATTGAGCAGAAAGGCATTGATGAGTCGCATGATGATAAGAGAATGGAAGTTGTATGAAGATGTAGCAAAAAACTCCCTAATTGTTCCAAGTAGCCAGCGGCGAGTAGTGTTAGCCAGCAGCACAGTGGAGCCATCTTTGTATTGGCAGATAATAGAAGCACAAAAGGTAGATGAGAATTTGGCTGAGATTGTGAAGATGGAGGATGTCTCCATAGATGATGATTGTGTGGTCCAGTTCAAACACAGGTTATACGTCCCAAATGAAGCTGGGGTGAAGCAGAAAGTATTAGAAGAAGCACACCGATCTAGGTACACCATTCACCTAGGAAGCACCAAGATGTACCAAGATTTGAAGAAATACTTTTGGTGGCCGAGTATGAAGAAAGAAATAGCAGAGTTTATAGCAAGGTGTTTGATATGCCAGCAAGTTAATGTAGAACACCAAAGGCCAGGTGGTTTGTTACAGCCCTTACCATTACCACAATGGAAGTGGGATGATATAGCAATGGATTTTGTTGCAGGTTTGCCCAGGACAGCATCAGGACATAATAGTATATGGGTTTTTGTTGACAGATTGACAAAAGTATGCAGATTGTTAGCATTGAGTATGTCATGGGTAGTGGACAGGTTGGCCAGGTTATATGTGGATAGAATTGTGCTGTTACATGGTATTCCGGTCACCATTGTTTCATACAGAGATCCCAGGTTTACCTCCGGGTTTTGGAGGAGTCTGTAGAGGGTTGTTGGCACCCAATTGAGGTACAGTTCAGCATATCATCCCTAAACAGATGAACAGGCAGAGAGGACAATCCAGACCATTGAAGATATGTTGAGAGCATGTTGTTTAGTTTGGGGAGGTGGATGGGAGCAGCACTTGGGTATAGTTGAGTTCGCCTACAACAACCGTTATCACGCAAGTATCGGCATGGCACCATATGAAGCACTTTATGGAAGACCTTGCAGAACACCGCTGAATTGGCATGAAGTGGGTGAGAGGCAAGTGATAGGACTGGAAATGGTGCAGTAGTGTGCAGAAATGGTAAAGTTTATCAAGGAAAAGCTTCAAACGGCACAGAGCGGGCAAAAGAGTTATGCAGATACTCGACGCATGCCCCTACAGTTTGTGGTTGATGACTATGTGTTCCTGAGAGTTTCTCCAACCAAAGGTGTAATGAGGTTCAGCAAGAAGGGCAAGTTGAGTCTCAGGTATGTAGGTCCGTTCCAGATTGTGGAAAGAATTGGAGAGACGGCGTACAAGTTGGATCTTCCAGTGGACTTCACGGATGCACACGACGTGTTTCACATCGCAATGCTAAGAAGATACATTCGTGATCCCACTCAGGTAGTCAGCTATCAAAGAGATGATTTGAAGCCGAATATGTCCATGCTAGAGTATCATGTGATGATTATAGGCCGCCGCACACAGAAATTAAGAAATAAGGATATTGAGCTGGTAAAGATCAGATGGGAAAATAGGCAGGGTGGTGAAGATACTTGGGAGTTGTCCGAAGAAATGTACAAGACGTATCCATACTTGTTTGAGTAAGCGTTAAATTTTTTTTTAGGTGATAGTTGCATACATGTTGAACTACATTTACGCTTATTCCTTTAATTTCGAGGATGAAATTCTTTTTAGGTGATAGAAATGTAATATCCGGTACGTTCGGATCATGGTTTATCGGGTTTGGAGGCCAATGGATGGCCCATTGGTAGACCATGGAGGTCTACATATGTTTTTACAGGTTTATGGTGCAGGTGGGAGGCTGGAGGGCTGGGCATCTCAGCCCAAAACAGGCCTCTGCCGAGTTCACTAAGAGTGCGTCTGACACAGACGACGCGTTTCTTAGTTGAACGCGTACACCTTAACCGACGCGACTTTGACTAGAACACGTCAACCTGAATGGACGCGACTTTCGATCGCCGTGTGTGGGCGCCGCTGCATGCGCGCCGAGTGGCGCATGCAGGGACGTCGGGGTTTAAAGGCATCGTCGATGTCGGACGCATTTCTAAACGCAGCGAAAAGACACAACGTAATTTCAATTCACTATGTTTTGGGCTTCTGCCCTTAGCCGAACAGTGCATTCGCATTGTTCAGCTGGAAGAAGCTGGCCGTGGGTTTTGAAGGAAGATTTGGGTGATTCTTGGCTATTTGAAGTCCGTTCGGCGTGATTCCGGCGCGAGGAGGTGCTTCGGAGCACGGAGAACGCCGGGTTATCGTTGGATTAGCGTTTCATTCACAAGTAGGGGAACTTTGCCCTGTTTCCTATTTCATGGTTTGAATGGGTTAGGGTTTATAGTTTTGAAGTGGAAATCATGCAAGGAGGGTAGAGATCATGTTTAAGGTTTCATTTATATGCTTACTAACTGCTCTACTTGCATGTATGGGAACTTAGGATGATTTTCGGAATGGGTTTATAGGTCTGAGTTCTGTCACCTGAAAGGCGACGGAACCAGACGACGCGATTCAGCCTTTAAGGCGTCATGCAAGTCCGACGCGATTCAGCCATCTAAAAACGTCCACTGTGTTGGACGCGTTTTGAAATGTGGCCACTCGAGCACAAATGTTCTATGGCCAATCTGTCTGGTTCCTGGCCCATGCTGCTTGGGCTGTGTTGGCAAGGCAATGTAGGACTCATGTAGGTTGTGTTGACTCGTATCGTGGTTGATAACGAGAGGTTTTGTGTGGAAATGTGTGCATAGCAAGTCAGGTCATAACGCCTTCCGAGGTTACCTCTCTAGTCGGGTCCCCAGCACTGGGTGCTCGAGGTTTGTCCCAGTACAGTGCGTACCGTCGAGGTTTGCGTCGTCTTCCTGGACACCCTCACTCTGAGTTTGAGTTGTACGTCCGGCTAAGAGAAAGACGACAATGGGCAACGACACGTGTTTGTGGGTGTGCGGTCGCTTGTAGCGCACTCTTGGTTGGGGGACGGACACCGGTAGACGTACTAGTCCCCAGCTAGTCTTGTTTCCAGTGCCTTACTTTAGGGTTCTCGTCCGGAGTCTTTAAAGGTGTCAGGCTTGGGCCTGCAGCTGTGTAGCCTGCAGGTGTGGTGTCAGTTTGTCTCCACAGTTCTTGTCTTGTTGAGGTGGAGCGGCAGCTGGACCTTTTGTCCATGGCTGCGAGACTGAGAGCTAGACTTGTGTTGTTTGTCCGGGTCTATGGCTGGTGTCGCGAACCAGTCTTCGTGACTCGTGTGTGGCGTACCCTTCTGTAGCTTGTACACGTGTTGTGGTTTGCCGTTTACTTACTTACAACTGTAGTATCATGCGTAGGCATTGTTATATGATAACTGCTTTACAGCTTTACATAGTATGTATGTTGTTCTTTATGTTTATCGGCTTTGGGGGAGTTGCCCTACTGAGCCAGTAACTTGTGAGGCTTACCCCTTCTTCTTCTAGGTGAAGGAGAGCAGGAGGGTTCTCGTCCCTCTTCTAGTTCGGGACCGCACCGTAGTGGAGTCGAGCCTACACCACCAGCAGAGTAAAGTCTTTACTTGTGGAGCATTGGGGGTTTGTCTCGGGTTGTTGTACTTGTTTAATGACATATGTATGGAACTGAATATGTACATCCAGATGAATATATGTGGGTAATGGTATCTTATATGTGTTCATCATGTTTCTTTATATTTTCACGGACACGTGTGATTGATATCCCTTGCGAGGCTTCGGCCCGATCGCGGGAGGCGGAGTCGTGTCGGGCACGTTATTGGGTTAACGGGTCCGAATGGTGAGGACCGTCACATATGCAGCCACATTGTAAACTCTACTAACTATGTAAGTACATAAGTATGTATATATGTTTTGTCATGTATTACTCATCAAAATCTACTTCTGCGCATCTTGTGTCAGTGGCTGTCGACAGATGAAGTGTGGCTGTCGACAACCGGAAATCCGTTCAGTTGAAAACTTGAACCGGTTCACATTCTGACCGGTTTTTCTTGTGTCGTTTCACTTTGAGAGGGTTATAAATAACCCTAAATGTCGACGCACGCCCCTTCACCACCTCATCTTCCTCCAACAGTCGCATCCTCCTTATTTAACACAAATCCCTCCTTCTGTTCAGAGCTCCATCTCCACTCTCTTTCTCTGCTGCTATCCTTCTTCTATCTTCTCCATTCCTCCTTCTGCTCTATCCTCACCATGTCAAGCAGGCAGAAGATGGTTGCCCCTGGTCAAAGAAAATCTTCAGAAGAGGCAGGTGACAGTTCTAGGGCTCCTGCAGAGCGCCGAAGTAAACACACGGCAGACCGCACCCCAGAGGTTAATGTACCACAAAACTTGGATCTCTATAGGGTTTGTGGTGTTTTCAAGAAAATCATGCAGCCACGATACGTGGATTTCGCCTCCCTTAAAGATATGTTTGAGGGCTTGGAAGACCTGTTCGAAAAGCAAGGATGGCCTCCCCTTCTTAAATCGCAGAAGAAGTACTCACCAACTGCTGTTACTGAGTTCATCAACAACTTGGGTATGTCAGATCAACAAAACTTGTACACTACAGTCAAAGGCATCACCTTTCAACTTACCCCCAATCTTTTCAGTCGTACCCTTCAAATACCCAACAATGGGGCTGACATTCTTGTCACACATTTGCATCCTTCTGAGTACTATACTCTTATCACTCAGCAACCCTATGACTCCACAAAAGCCATTTCCAAATTGAATGCCAACACCTTTCCACCCCTTCATCGGATGATTCATCATATGTTCATAACCCTCATTGCTCCGAAAGATGGTAGTAGAGAACTTGTAACTGAAGTTCACAAAAATATGTTCTACTATTTTCTTCAAGGCCAACAAATCAACTTGTCAAATCTCATGTGTGACATCATCATACAATGTTACAACAATCCAAAACGCTCAATGCCTTACGCCTGTCCCATCACATCCATCATATGTTTTGTTGGCATTCCCCTTACAGCAAGTGAGACTGTTACCCTCAAACCAAGAAGTGCATATGATATCACAACAGCTCATAGGATGGGGTACAAGATGGTTGAAGGCAGAGTCACAAGGACTCTGAAAGGCCAAGAAGCTGAGGAAGACGAAGACTTCGAAGAAGAAGATGACAGTGAGGAACAAGAACAACAGCAAGAACAGATGGACATTTCTAGAGGCAATGAGGATGTACTATATATTCCAATTGAACCAGACATTCAGAGTGCACCTCAAGTTCCATTGGCTCAAGATATGAAAGACTTCATCTCTGAACAACTGCTTCAATTTCAAACAACAATCACACAACATATAAATACTCAATTTGATCAGTTGAAGCAGCACATGGACACAAGAATGGATGCCATTGAACAGAGTCATGGTCAACTTTAAATGCATCTGGATGGCCTGGATTATGGGTTAATAAACTTTCGGGATGATTTTCAACATATTCAAAACTTTTACAATCCTCCCTACCCTAAAGATGACAATTTTTCCAACATTCCATCTAATGGTGCTCAGGGTCCCCGTCGTCCCACTCCTCCAGGGGATGATAATCCTTAGACATGTATAGGGAGAATTTTCTTTTTGAAAGGAACAAATGTTGAGTAGAAATATGAAGTTGTCATATTTTGAACTGTCTGTGTATGATCTATGACTCTATACCACATGTAATGAATGATCAATCTTTTGAATGAAATTAACTTTTGTCTCCTCCATGACTTATTGCACTTTCCATCTTTTGAATGTTGTCAAAAAGGGGGAGAACAATCATTGTATTTTTTGTCATCATCAAAAAGTTACAGAATGTTAGGTACATGATATCTAAATTGATGGTTAGTTTCTTGTAGAAGACTACATGATAAAAGGGCAGTGCACAAATATGTACACTAGTTGTCGACAACCACAGCCTTGCTTGTCCACAACCTGAAGAAACCCTCAGTAAAAAGCTTCTGCATGGATAACTTCAAGCAGTAGTTGTCGACAACCTCTTTGCATCTGTCGACAACCAGTGATGTCCATCAGACAACAAGGTTATGGAAAAACCAAAGAAAGCAGTAGTTGTCGACAACAAGGATTCATATGTCGACAACCACTGATAATCTGTAAGAATGAGCTTCTAGAAATTCGGATTTGATCTAAGCAGTGATCCTTTATATCTCTGTAGAATAAGTGCCATAAAGTCGATGCATCCAGATTATAGAGTTGACGCATATCCTTGGTCTTGACTTGGATCAGTGATAAATCTTCAATAGAGTCGAGTCTATGCCTTCTAGAGTCAACCTCATCCAAGTAACTATGTCTCTGACTAACTGACTGTGATGAAGAGTTGACCTTATAGCACCATAGTGTCGACCTCATCTGATGATAGAGTCGACCTTACAGCAGCATAGTGTTGACCTTATTTGATGATAGAGTCGACCTGACCTTTCTTTAGAGTCGACTTGGTAGTCTGGTAGAGTCGACCTCATCCTCAAATGGAGTCGACCTTATGAACATCACTGAATTTTAGAAACTCTTCCGTTGATGCAAATGAGTTGACTTATGATGTAATCAGGGTCAACACATGAAAGTTGACTTTATCTTTATGAATGTTCATGTGATACAAATAACTTGTGTTAGACATTTATGACATTTTGCTTCATTTAATCATAGAAATTTTGAGTGTTATATGAATTTCATGTGCAAATATCATCCATACAAATACACAAGCCATCCACACAAGTTCACACAGGAGCAATTCACACAAACACACTTTGAGCAAAACACACAAGCATACTTTGATGATTTCATTACTAATAAGAGTGAATTACAAGAACCAAAACATCAAAGTATAGAATCATTACAAAATCAAACATCTATGATACTCTCCCCCTTTGACATAACAAAAAAGATCGAATAATCACTGATAAGAGGGAGGAGGTGGTGGTTGCTGCTGGAGGAGTCTACTCTCAATCCTTGACAGTCTAACTTCCAGATCATCATAATTCTCCCAAAGATAGTACTGAATTGCATTGAACTTGGTGTTCAGAAAATCTTCCAGTTTGTCAAACTGAGCCACAAGGAAAACTGGAACATTATCAACTCCATGAGGCATCGGTGGGACAGCTGCGGAGGAAGTTGCTTGATTACTCTTAGCTGTGTCAGTCACATCATGAAGCTTCCACACTTGGTTAAACTCATGTCTCACAAGTTTAAGATTATGAGACATCTCCTCATGATAATCTCTCAGAATATTCATCATGTTAGTAATTTGATGGACTGTTCTGACCACATTTGGAATATCATTAAACTTTTTGGATCCTCTTTGCAATGCTTCTTCGACTGACTGTACTTTATCAAAAATTTCAGCTTGAGTATAGGCAGCACTATTGAAGACTTCCCCAATTTTCTTTATTAGTGCGTCTGATCTAATAGCTATAAATTTAGCAAGTTGTTCTTGTCTGTCAATATTCTCACTAAACTTTCTTTCAATTTCTTCCAACCTGCTCTCAAACTGCAAGGACTGTTGTTCAATCTTAGTATTCAGCAGGCTGAGAGAGTCATTTATAGTAGTAAATTGATCTTGGAGGAATTGAAGAAGATGTGGTGGTATGGGAGCTTCAGCAGGGGAGGTGGAAGGATGGACCTGCTCAGTAACAAATGGCTCATGAGAAGTGGGATGAGCAAGTGATAAATGTGGACGATCCACACCTAGATCATCAAATCTAGGTATAAGAGAAGGTGAAGGGACAGGAAGAGCTTCATCTAACTGAACTCCTTCATATTCATCATGAGCTCTCTGCTCATCTTGGTCATGATGTGGCTGATCCACATCAATATCTTCATTGACATTCTCTTGAACTGCAGCAGGTTCTCTCACCACCTGAGGTTCCAAATTCAACTTCATAAATTGACAATATGAGCCAAATCGTAAGTGCGGTACTTTTCAATTTTTTGGACTTTGGTATTGTCCAAAGGAACATCTGCCTTCATAAAGATTGTGGACAGATGTGCAGCATAGGGTAAACTCCTTCTCAGTTCTGGTTTAGTCACTTCATGAAGCAGCTGACAAAAAATGGTAGACAAGTTGACGTTCTCCTGGTACTTATAAATTTCAATCATTATTGTACACTTGAACATTTACTTACAGTGTTCAGACATCTTTACATTAGACTACACTGTTATGCAGCAACATTGTAAACTCTACTAACTATGTCAGTGTTACAGAAATATAGTGGGAAGTACAGAAGTATGTACATATGTTTTCTCATGTATTGCATTTACAAAATTATCTGTTTGCTCATTTACAACAGGGTGAACACCCAGTAAAACTGTATTATAAAAAGTGAGGAAATACTATAAGAGAGGACACAAACATCTTTAAATATCTTCCTATAGCATTGGGTTTCTACAGGTCCTCCTGTTATGGCCTTCTTGCTTGCATCTTGAGCAAATGTAGATGTGTTCGGCTTCGCCTCTTGATGGTATTTGTTTCTTCCTCGGTCGTCCGAGCAATCTCTTTGTAATCAGCGGCTTCATTTGAATGTCATTGATGTTCATACATGGCATATCATTGTTATTTATGGGGTTAACTGTTACTGCATAGGCTGCCCTATAAATGTTGGTTGTATAGAATGGAGACACATGATCATATAAAGGTTTATGACTACACGCTATAGCTGCATATGCATGTTCACATGGGATCTTGAGAAGTTGCCACTTATGACAAGAACATGTCCATTCTGAGATGTTAACAACATATGTTTTGTTGTCATTCACCACCTCAAAGAGTCGGCCATCGAAAGGAATGACAGAGTTTTGTCTTGCGCTAAACATGATCTTGGCCAAGACTTTCTCAATAGTAGGACATAGGGTGGTCTCCCAATTTGCAGCTTTTGTTCTTCTCCTCCCTCCCATTTCCATTATTTGACGACGTATATTCTCCACCATTTGAAGAATGGGAAGGCCACGTGCCAGTTTGATCCAAGCATTAAAAGACTCTACTAGATTGGTACATTTGTCCATACCTGAAAAGAGTTAGACAAGTCTATTAAACTCTGTAAGTACTTTTAAACTGGTTACAAAGTTAGAGGAACAAGTGCTTAGAGACTGGCACAGTAAAAAAAAGTAAGTAGTTACATACTTTCAAAGTTACACATGTACCTTTCTCTAGGAAATTGGGCTTTTGCCTAATGTTCAACATCATTTCTGAGGATCCAGTCATTTGCTTCTGAGGATTTTCATTCCATTTTGTAAAACGCAGTTAGATGTTCACTTTCAATCAGTGCAAATGCAACCTTGTTGAGTGTGTTCACCAGACTATCTTTAAGGGCTTTTCGGTATCTTGCTGCAGCTTCAGTCATAAAGTTTGCCTTTATGTGCCTTAGACAATATCCATGATGGTCCATTGGAAATATTTCAGGAACCGCTTCCTTCAAACCTTTTGCTCTATCTGAGATAAACATTGTTGGACTTTCAGTGAGGAACTTTCTTGAGGTTATGTAAGAACCATTTCCAATTTTCATATGTCTCCGAGTCCGCTATAGCGAATGCAATTGTGAAAAGCCGTCATTTCCATTTAATGCACTTGCTGCAAGAATGACACCTTGCATTTTGTCAGTGATATGTGATCCATCAAGAAAAATCAAAGGTCGGCAACCAACCTCATAACCATATGCACATGTGACAAAATAGAGAAAATATGACTTAAATCGATGTGTCTCCTCATCCACTACCATATCTATGATACTTCCAAGATTCGTTTCCATTACTCTTTCGGAGTACCAACGAAGCATATCATAACTTGTTCGTACATCTCCATGCAAATCTCTTACGGCAAGTTCCCTACCGCACCAAACTTGATGGTATGGCACACGCACTCCATAGTCACTAGCAATGTCGTTAACCATATCACATGGACGATAGTGTAGAGTGTGTGCCATTTTTTTCTTCACTAGCTCAGCTATCCATTTTTTTGATGTCCTTGGATGATGCTGGTTCTTCAAATCACAACCACATGTGTGGACATTATTCATTGTCTTAATCGCAAAATCAGGACCATCTCCCAACATTGATGCATGAACCCGCCATGGACAACCTTCTCCTTTGCATGTTGTAGCAACACGACTTTGATCATTCTTTATATAAAACTAGTCAAAACCTCGGTATATAGCATAGTTTGTTAGTTCTGTCTGAAAGTGAGCTTTGTCATTAAATAGTTGTCCCGTCCCAGTTAATGCATGAGCCCACAATTCACTTCTCAGAACTCCATGTGAACTGCCAGATTCACATTCTGTGTATATTTCAAGGCAACTGTTACTTGTATTCCCAACATCTTGTTCTCTTGGATTTACTGTAATGAGCGGTGATGATCTGGAATGTTTACAGACTTACAAAGTTAGGTAAATTAAGGAGCATACACATAGTTACAAATTCACATGTCTAACTGTGTAAGTATGTAATCACCTATACTACTTTACAGACCTACTTACAGACTTACGGAAGTACATATTTACATACATACTAACTAACATGTGTGTACCTATAATCTTCTCCAGTAGGATCCGTTATAGTGTTTTCGTTATTCTCCACATGCATGATAATGATAGGGTTCATGACATGTTGTTTATGAATATCATACATGATGTCCACGTCCCCATCTTCACACAGTAGGCAATAGGTATCTGTAAGACTTGAGAGAGAGTACTTGATGATCCATCTTCGGTCGGATAAAGACCTTCGACGCAAGATTTGAGCACGAAGTACATCAAGCCTCATTCCGCAGAAGACATAGAACACAAAGGAGTCCTGGCCAAAGGAACAGCGGGCTGGAATCTTGTCCATCTATCCTTCGGAATTTTCAGTAGTTTCCAGTAGATGGCTGGAGGAGTAAGCAGAGGAAGGGGAATGGGGAGTCCGATTTTTTTTGTTAAGTGGAAGAAGAAAGTGGAGTGCGGTTTCGACGGGAAACGGGTTCCTCTCTCTCCACTGTCGCCGTCAACAGTCATTTCATTTGGGAAAATTACCACCATGCCCTCGAACCGCTACTATTCTTTTTGAAATATGAGAGAGTTTAAGTAGGGCAAAAACTAGGTAAGTCATGCCTACACTCTTTTCTAACCGCCATTTACTTTGTCGTTCCTCTGGCTTCTGCATATTAATGCATCCGCGATAGCATCCACGAGGAAGACAGATTACATCTGCCGCAGGGGAAGATGGAGCAAAGAGCATCCACCCCGGACAAACAGAGCACGGCGGAAATAGAAGAACCGCGTCTGGGCAGCGACGAACCGCTGCAAGAGTTCATCGATCGCCGACGGAAAGAAGAAGATGCAGATATTTTACTTTTCTAATTTTTCAGGTGTAGTCTTTCCCTTTTGAAAAAAGGCAACATATTGAAAAGGATTTTTCCTTAGCTTTTCATGTGTAGTCTTTCAACTTCGAAAACCATGAAAGATTCAAAAATATTCATTTTATTTTCATTTGAAGTCTTTCCTGTTTCAAGAAAAGCAACAGATTCAAAACAAGTCATTTTTTGAAGTGGAGTATTTCCTTTTCAGAGGAAACGGCAGAAGTTGCCCACGAAAAGAAGAAAGTACAACATCATCCTAGAGAAGATGAAGCAAACGATTCAGATGAAATAGAAGAAGAACGAGAAGAGGAAGGTAAGCTATTTAGTAATTGTGTAAGTTACATACTTACATAAGTATGTAAGTTACAGAGTTACTTCGTAACTATGTAACTATTTATGTACATAAGTAAGTACGCAAGTTACAGATAGTTACTTGTACTTCATAATTATGTAAGTAGTGACACATGGCATTTACTTAAAATTTTATTAGTGATGTAAAATAATTTTCATACAGGCACTGTAGACAGTAAGGTATGCCATTTACATGGCCGGTCCAATTGGAAGTTCTACATGGAAGCAGTGAAGGTGGCCGGCATTTGAGATTGCCATAAGTCTCTCATGTCCACAACATGTTTCCATGTTTATAGCAATCCATAGCACATGTCAATCCCTCTTCCATTGGTAGAGGAGATTATTTTGCATTACATTGAGGATGACTCATTTTTTATTGGAGGTCAGAAACTACATTTCACTGCAAAAGAAGTGGCATTGATTCTTGGCCTTCCAAATTTTGGTGAGAAGCTGAACTTTTCTAGATATAGTGTAGATAGTCAGCTTCATAAGTTGCTGCCCAAGAAGGACAAAGTGCATAGAAAAAATATTCTACATGCCATGCAGTCTTTGGCACCCTCTAATGAGCAGGAAGATATTCAAGATTTGTTCGGCTTTGGATAGCCTTACTTTGTGCTAGTTTTTTGTTCACAACAACTGCGTTCTCTTGTCCCATGGCAATTCTGCATTACGTCAACAATCTGAAGAAAGTGAACAATGTCGATTGGGCAGGTGTTGTGCATCAATTCCTAATGAGCAAGATGACTGAAATTGCTAATGAGCTGAAGAAAGAGAATAGAGAAAAGTCATCTAAAGGAATTTATGTTTTGGGATGCTTTCCAGTTCTTGGTGTAGGTCTTTTCTTTCTCAAATACTACCAATAATAATGTATGTAAACTATATCACAGTAACAAGTACAATTTTTTTAATGACAGGCATGGTTCTTGGAGCACCAAAGAAGCTTCGCGCCAGAATTTCCAGAGAAGCTTCCACGGATTTTCAAGTGGGTATGTCGGAGGAGAATCATTTATTGGCAAAAACAATTAAAGGAAATGAACAGACACTCTATAAGTCTCTCTATATCAACCTGGTTCTTCTGGTGTATAACTTATCTTTTTTTATCCATGCTGGTGGTCACTGTACCAACACATAACTTATATGTTTGTATCCATTCTCAGATTGTCTCTGATGTTACCATATTCGAGGATGAGGAAGCCCTCTTTAAAAGCAAGAAAATGAAGCTAAGATTATCAGCCACACCTGCCACAGCACAGAAGCAACAACAACAACAGCAACACCACCCACAACATGAGTAACAGCAACAGCCAGCAGCAGCAGCAATTGTAGCAACACCCACCCAAATAGATCAAATTATCAATCTTCTGACTGACATTTGAAGTATGCTTGGACAAATAATCCAGATGAAAGAGAGAAAAGAAGAGAGAAAAAGACAGAAAAGAATAGAAAAAATGTCTAAGAGAAAGGAAGAGAAGAAGAACATGAGAAGGTGGGAAGAAATGAGGAGGAAAAGGACGGAGGACAGGTGATGGTGGAGATGTCCAATAGTCCAATGCAGGTAATGTAGGCCAAGTTTTGAGAATCTATGAACCAACATTGGCGCTAACTCAAACCAGTGAAGCTTTTGTTTGTGTTGAGTTAGATATCCTCAAGGCTAGGCCAGATAGGATCTGGGTAGGCTGTGGTTCTGATGGTTTCTGGAAAAAAATCATTTATTATCGGATACCAGCAATTTGTGCCTTCTGTCACAATCTTGGCCATGTGGAGTCTGAATGTGTAAGGAAGAACAAAAAGGATGACATCCAGGAAGCCATGCCTCTCACGCAGGGAGTTATTAGCCAGGAGCAAAACTTCGTTACTAAGAAAGCTTGGCGTCAAAAAGTTAATAATGTTGTTTCTGTAGATTTTCGTAAGGGGAACAGTTTTGCTCCCCTTCAGGGGTTGTTGGTTAATCAGGATATTCCTGAAGGAGTGGGTTTTTCTCTTAAGGATGCTCAAGTCCCATCGGGAGCCTCAAAAGAAAATAGTATTCAGGCTAATCATCCAGTTCTGCATATTCAAGTTTCTTCGGATGTCCAAGAAGCTGATAATAATGTTGATATTCACAAGCATGGTCTTGCCCCTAATCCAGATCAATTCACATCGCTTGCACATAGGAACTCACAGTGTGTCTCTCACGCGCCTGTTCCTTCAGCTACGTTAAGCAGTCTACATGGGGATTCCACGTTGCATGATGTGCATGGTGCGGCTTCTTTAGTCACAATTCCTAATGAAGAAATCACGGTGGTCGACGGTGGAGCTGCCAAAGAGCCTCCGGTGATACCTCCCGCCGAGGGAGAAGGTACGAGTCAAGATTCTCATTCCCTACCTATACCTTCTAAAGATAGACAAACAGACATTGATTTACGGAGAGTTTCTGAGCTAGCTTTGAAGGAAAATATTTTTATGCCAAATTTTAATGTTTCCAAAGTGGGTCTGCCTAATAAAGAAAGTGGAGTCTGCATGAGATCTAAAGCCAAGGCTGTGGTTAGCTCCAATGGTTATTCATCCTCATGACCTGCCCAATATTGTTTTGGAATATTAGAGGTGTATATAATACCGCCTCTAAGCGTACTCTCTGAAGAGTCATTAAGAAGCATCAAGTTGATATTGTTGCAATCGCTGAGCCCCTGGTTCCTTTGTTCCGGGCGAATAAGGTGTGCACTTATATTAAGATGGAAAACTTTGCTGGTAATAATGGGGACAACTCAAAATTTTGGATATTTTGGCGTAATCTTTCCATTCATGTTGTAAGCTCTTCTGACCAACAATTAACTCTTGCGATCCAGAATAATAACTCCACTCAGTTTTGTCTCTGTGGTGTATGGCTCATGTAGTCTCAGTAGAAGAAGAAACCTTTATGATGAAATTCTTGATATGTCTGGTTACATCACAGTGCTTTGGTTAGTGGGAGGTGACTTTAACTGTGTTTCGACTCCTTCTGAGAAGAAGGGTGGAAACCCTCCGTGTTTGCAGGCCATGGTGAATTTTAATGCTTGCATCTCTGCATCCTCTATTATTGATGCTGGCTATATTGGATCCCCTTTCACTTGGTCCAATAATAGAACTGGCTTAGCTGCTGTTAAAGCAAGATTAGACCGATTTCTAATAAATAACCAATGGGATGTCGCTTTTCCTGGCTTTCAGATCACCCATCTCATTAGAGGACCTTCAGATCATGCTCCTCTTCTGGCCTCTTGTGTTCACTCTTCTAGGGGCCCGGCCAGATTCACTTTTCAATCTATGTGGATCACTCATGAATCCTTTCTTAATACTATTGAGTGTGCTTGGAAAGCGATCAACAGCGGCCACATTAATCCTTTGGTAACCCTTCATCTCAAGATGAAGGCTGTCAAAGAAGCTCTTCGTTCCTGGAATAAAGAAGTCTTTGGTAACATTCATGATAACTTGTCTATGCAGGAGAATGAGGTGAAGGTTAGGCAAGATGAATATGACAGGAATCCTATGCAAGAAAATAGGTCTGCCTTGGGGGATGCCAACGCCAGACTGAGGAAAGCTATGTATTGTGTAGAGGTCTTTTGGGCTCAAAAAGCTCGCATCAATTGGCTGGAAGATGGTGATAAAACTCTGCCTTTTATCACGTTGTGGTTCAAGGTAACAGAAGAAGAAACAACATTTCCAGGCTTCAGGTGAATGGTCAGTGGTGTGATAATCTGGTGACTCTTGCTACGAAGGCTTCTACTTTTTATGAGGCTTTGCTTCAATCCACTGATCACCATATTCAAAACCATGTTCTTAGTGTTATTCCGGATATTATTTCTGCTGATCAAAATAGGTCCTTGTGTGATATTCCAGATATTGATGAAGTTAAGCGGTCTGTGTGGAATCTTAATGGAGCCAGCGCCCCGGGTTCTGATGGCTTCTCAGGCTCTTTCTTTACAACTTGTTGAGAAATTGTGGGTGAGGATTTATTTGCTGCGGTAAAAGGTTTTTTCCAATGGTTTCCTTTTCCAAGAGGTATTACCTCCACTCTCATTGCTCTTGTTCCGAAGAAGGCTCATCCTATGTCTTTCAATGACTTTCGTCCCATCCGTCTTTGTAACTTTTGCAATAAGATTATCTCCAAAATTCTTTGTGATAGACTCACAAACATTCTGCCAATAGTTATTTCTGAGGAGCAGGGGGCTTTTGTTAATGGGAGATATATCCTTGATAATGTTTCTATGGCTAGACAATTGGTCAAGGATATTTTCCGTAAGATTAGAGGTAATAATATCATCTTCAAATTGGACATCAAAAAGGCGTATGATAGCTTGGAATGGGATTTCCTTTTTGTTGTTCTTAAGAAGTTTGGTTTCTCATCCAGATTTATATCTCTTATTGGTATGATGGTGTCTAACTGTTGGTTCTCGGTTCTTTTTAATGGCTCCCCTGCTGGATATTTTAAATCTACGAGGGGATTACGTCAAGGTGACCCTATAGCCCCTGCTTTGTTTATCTTAATGGAAGAAGCTCTAAGCAGAGGCATTAAGAATATGGTCTCTACTGGTTTCCTTCTTCCTTATGCCGGCCCCAGAGGTTGTCCTCCTGTCTCCCACCTCTTATACACTGATGACACTCTGGTTTTTTTGAATGGAAGCATCAGGAATGTAAAACGCTTGATGAAGTTCCTTGAGTCTTACGCTACTTCTTCTGGCCAGCATATCAATCCGGCCAAGAGTTGCTTTATTATGTCTGATAAAGCACCTGCTATAAATATTCTAAGACTTAAGGAGGCTACTGGATTTAGGAGGCAAAGTGGTTCTCTTTCCTACCTGGGGGTTCTGCTGAAACCAGGTAGGATTCTTACTGCTGATTTTAAACATCTCGTTGATAAAGTCAATGGTAAACTTAACATTTGGAAATCCAAACTATTATCTCAAGCTGGTAAGGTCACGTTGATCAACTCTGTTATCTCTTCTCTCTCGGTTTATCTAGCAGCGGCCTCTTGCATTCCTAAGGTTATCATATCATACATTGAGAAAATTTCGGCTGCTTTCTTCTGGAATGGTACTGATGGTATTCGTCGTCACCACTGGGTGGCATGGTCCTCCATTCAGCGCCCTATTCCTGAGGGTGGTCTTGGTGTTAGGAGCTTATGGCACGTGCAACTTTCTTTAGTTGTTAAGCAGCTATGGAATATTAGACATGGCACTTCTTTATGGGCCAACTATGCCAGAAATCACTATAATCTTTCAAAGAGGTTCTGCATTCCTGGTATGCCTAAAACTGTGTATATGGAAGCTCACAAGATCCTCAAGGATAACACCAGATGGGTTCATGGCAATGGCAGAAGTATTGGCATTCTTCATGACATCTGGTTTGATGATAGTCCTCTTAGTAACGTTATTGCTATTTCTGAGGAGGATAGTAGGGATTCTGCCACCCTCAGTGAGGTTTTTACTGATGCTAACCATCGCCTTCGACCCATTATCCCCCAATATGTTATGGAAAGTGTGGTTCTATCTGAAGATGATGATAAGTGCATGTGGGCGGCAGCTCCAAATGGTTTTTTCACCACTCGTTCTGCTTACAATCTTATTCGCCCCGCTGGTGTCCACAGGCCGGCTCTCTCTAAGATCTGGCATAACTCTTTCTATCGCAAGGCTTCCTTATTCTCCTGGAAGGTTCTTAATCGTGCTGTCTCGGTTGATGGCCGTATTGCTGACATTGGCATCCCTTTGGTTTCTTGCTGCTCATGTTGTTCCTCTCCCCAACGAAAAACCTTGGATCACCTTTTCATTCAAAGTGACGGTGCTGTTACTTTATGGCGTTGGCTACATCCTTTAATCTCGCCCAGAATTAACTTACACTCTCATATAACTACCCGCATGTGGAGTTTCATCCAGCACGCCAACATTCGCTCTCCTTATGGTTTTGCCTCTCTCTATGGTCTCATTCTCATGATTTGGGAAATATAGAAATCAAGATGTGCTAATAGATTCGATGATACCACTGTTTCTGCTGGGACCATTATCAACAACATCAAGTTTAAGATTTCTCACTCTTTCTCTAAAATCTGATTTAAAGCAGCTTCAACTGACTCTGAAATGAACACACTCCTCAGCTTTGGTTTTGTTCCTCAGTGCTCGTCCAAAATGTTGAAATTTGTGAGATGGATTCCCCCCTTACATGACTTCAGTCTTAATGTTGATGGAGCTTGCAAAGGTAATCCAGGAGAATGTGGTGGTAGAGGTTGTATACGGGACTCCCAAGGGAATGTGCATGTGGCTTTTGCTCATTACTATGGTGTTGGTACTAGTATGTTAGCAAAAACCAGAGCGCTCAATGATGGCCTTCGCTTTGCCTCTCTCCTTGGCTATCGGGTTTCAGTTGTCTATTCACAGGTTATTGCTAACTCTATCAAGGAGGACAAGGTTCTGTCTTGGCGTTCTTTTAGATGGTGGCAAGAAGCTAGAAAAAATAGGATCCAGAGTTGCATTCCGCTTGTTCATGTCTACAGAGAATCCAATCAAGTAGCAGACTCCCTTGCAAACTTTGCTATTTTTACTAGACATAATAATGCTTTCTGGGGGCCGCTAATCTTCCTCATCCTTGTAAAGGGCCAGCTGTCATTGATAAATCTGGTCTTATGCATGTTAGATTGGTTTAGCTGGGGTTGTTTTTGTTTGGTTGTACTTTGTACCTTACATATAATTCTCATAATTTTCGGCCCAGGTGTACTCACTGGTGGAGTGGGAACATTCTCCCTCTCTGAGGGCGGGTGCACTCTCCTAGTTTGAGAGCCTGAGGACTATTTTATTATAAAAAAAAAGAGATGTCCAAGAAGGAGGGGGGAGGACAGGAGGTGGAGGTGATGTCCACCAAGAAGGAGAAAGGAGGAGAGGAACAGGAGGAGATCTCCAAGAAAAAGGAGGAAGGAGAAGAGGATGAGGAGAAAGAGGTGGATAAAAAACCAGAATAGGAGGAAGGAGGAGAAGAGTCAAGGAAGGATGAGGGCCAGGACATGGACACTATAATGCAGACCCTAGATAAATTGGTCGAGAATATTGTGCCCCCCACAGCAAGTGCAAAGATGCCTCAAGCAGGGGAGAAAAACGGAAAGTGGGGAAAGCCATCTCACCCTCGTCGCTGACAAGGAAGGTCAAGGAAGCACGAAGGACCAGAGCACAGTCGGCTTTATTGAAGGTAGATAAGTAATTGTGTAACCTGACAATTATGTTCCTATGTGACCATGTAATTTTGAAATTGTGTAACCAAACAATTGTGTAATCACATATTTCTCTAAGTGCGTAAGTCATGTATATTTATGGTAGGACTTGGAGTACGAGTTTGAAGGTAAAAGGAAGAAGAAGCTGCAGGAAGACAATCCAATCATTGTGTCTTCCCAATTAAGTCAAGCATGTCCCCCTCTGGCATGTTCCATTGTTTCTCTTTCGGTTATTTCTTAAAGTTTTGTTAATGCATCACTGTCTCATGTATTTGTCATAATTTAGTTTGCCCAGTGTGAAGTCCGTCGAGATTACCACGGACGAAAACAACTTTCCCCAGAGGAGGTTCGTGTTATTGACAGGTTCCTAGATACCACCAGAATTGATGGGTAATAAACTTTACACTATTATGAATAAGGCGACAGAGTTACGTCAACTACCATTATAAACCTCTTTGTTGCATCTTGTAGTGACAATATACTGGAACCAAAGAAGGATGGTCATGGTGCATATGTCAACCCGGAGCACATAATTTCTCTGTTGTTTGGAAAAGTCTTAGAATCAACTATAATTGATATGTTCCTTCTTCTAATGCGAAGAAAAACAGAGGATGAACCATCCAAATATTATGACTATGATTGTCTGCCTGCCTATGGCAAGGTTTGTACTCCATTTGTAGTATTCCACCTCCATTTAAACTGAACATATGACTATTATATTATTGTTCTCCTTATTGTTTGTAATAAGGATGGATAATGGGGTGGAACGAGGCCGAAAAAAGAAAGAAATACTTGGACCACATTCTGAAGACACTGCAGAAACCTCTAAATGGCATAGACATGGTCTTCTCTCCAATGCATTTTATAAATCATTGGGCATTGCTGGTCATTAATATTAGAGGTAAACAATACCAACTTTATGACTCGATGATCCAGCACCCTAAACATGATTTCCATAGCTATGTAAGTGCTCGTACTCCTCCAGACAATCTTTTCAATTCTCATTCATGTAAATGTTTGCAAGTGGTTCTATGTATGTAAGTCTGTAAGTATATCGGCAAATTGTACTTCATAACTATGTAAGTATGTAACATACTGATTAAGTTCACTAACTATGTAACTATGTATGTCAGTAAGTATCTCAGCAACTCATACTTTATAACTATGTAAATATGTCATTTTCTAGCCATGTAAGTGTGTAGTTTACAGAGTTACTTCACTAATTATGTAAGTATGTGCTACATAATTACATTAATCTATATGCAGGAAATTTGTCTCCTCAAAGTCTGTAAATCTATATTTGATGTTCACTTATGTATCTCTTTTTTTACTATAGGTCAATTTTCTAAAAAAATGTTTTCTTCAACTCTTTGACCTGGATACTACAGAATGGTCGGTCGTAGTCCCAAGCCCTTGTCACAACAAGGACCTGGGGACGACTGTGCCCTTTTTGTTTGCAAATAGATAGAGTGTTTATCCCAAAAGTGCATAATTGGTTTCCCTTTCTCCCAGGTATGGTTCTTAACAGATGTATATACTCCACATCATAGCCTACCCAAATATTTCTATATTCTCATTCATTTATAATGACATAGGCTGACATGGACATATTTCGAGGGAAACTTGCATGGGCCATTATTCAAGAGGTCAATGAGCAGAAGGCATAGGAAATGACCTGTGAACAGGCTGTGGAGAAAGATGTTTCATTATTGGATGACGCATAAACATTGTGATATGTTTATTAACTTCAAAACAATGTTTCTATGCAAGCAAGTATGTTTGCAAATGTGCGCAACTGTTTTTTTTGTAAGTCTTTAAGTGATGATCTGTATGTATGTAAGTGTTTAAGTACATGCCTCTATATGTGTTTTATTAAGGAAATTTTTCTTCCCATAATTAATAATTGGTTGCTGGCATGACTGCATCACAAACATATAAAATTACAACTTACGTACTTACAGAGGTAGTAAATCTGTAAGCATGTAGGTCCGCCTGAACACAAACTGTATTCGATTTGTAAGTCATAATACCTTTCATTGCAGCACAAATTGCATTAAGTTTGGAAACAATAGGGATCACAATATCATTACATTAAGGGAGTACTGACTTAACGAAGTCATAACAATACTCCAACCAGTGCTTACAAAAACAAAGACAAACTCAAACACTGCGTGCACGGATCCCACTTCTCCAACATTGAACCTTCGAAAATCGTCGGTTTTGCCCATTCTCCAAACACATATGAGGACGAACATGATACATACGCCTCTTCCTACAATTTGACGTACCCGGTACAGACTTGCCTGATCAACGAACTGCTATAGACCTACAAAAAAACCCATCGTATCATATGAATAATGCACAACCAAGTCATTCATGCATACAAACTTTCAAAAAGCACATGTAAATGTTTAACCTTCTTTGCAAGCAACCTGCATTAGCACATATTTCTCATTCTGATTCTTATGCAATGAACGCATAATCTCTATGTCATCATTCACATTTAAGCAAACGTGATATTTGACTTATCCAGGTAACTGGTACTTAATACACCAATGAGGACTGGTCAAATGCCATCTTTGGAATATCTGTTCCCTTATTTCCTCCATTCTCATATCAACTTGAACATAAAAAATGAACGAATCATTTCCAAATGCACATCGAGCAGGAATCATGTCCAAATTTCTTGAATCAAATAAACATGAGATGAACATGAGAGCATGCATGTTGGTAATAGAGCAAGCTGTAAGTTAAATTTTAAAATCATATGTAAAAGATAGAAGTATTTATAGACATAGGTTAAAAAAAAAGGTTACTTACGAAATTTAACTGTGTTACTGTGCAACTACTTGAGAAGGCGTTAAACAGTTACATAGTTAACAGTGTAACTACTTTTCAAGTTCTTACATAGTTACTCGCTTACACAGTTAACTGTGAATTTACATGGAAAGTTGTTACTCAGTTACACAGTTAACTGTGTAACTACTTCGAAAGTTGTTACACAATTAGAAATACAAATACTTAGACACTTACGTACAAAAAACAATAAGTAATTACATACTTACACAGTTAACATATGTAACTATTTTTCAAGTTGTTACACACTTACACACTTAAGATATGTAACTACTTGAAAAGTTGTTACACAGTTACTCGGTTACACAGTTAACTGTGTAACTACTTCGAAAGTTGTTACACAATTAGAAATACAAATACTTAGACACTTACGTAAAAAAAAATATAGGTAATTACATACTTACACAGTTAACATATGTTATTTTTCAAGTTGTTACATAGTTACACAGTTAAGATATGTAACTACTTGACAAGTTGTTACACAGTTACATAGTTACACAGTGAACTGTGTAACTACTTGGAAAGTTGTTACACAATTAGAAATACAAATACTTAGACACTTACGTAGAAAAAAAAAGGTAATTACATACACAGTTAAGATATGTAACTACTTTTGAAGTTGTTACACAGTTACTCAGCTACTTAAAAAGTTGTTACACAATTACTCAGTCACACAGTTAACTGTGTAACTACTTACAAAGTTGTTACACAGTTACTCAGTCAAACAGTTAACTGTGTAACTACTTACAAAGTTGTTACATAATTACTCAGTTACACAGTTAAATGTGTAATTACTTCGAAAGTTGTTACACAATTAGAAATAGAAATACTTAGACACTTACGTAGAAAAAAATATAGGAAATTACATACTTACATAGTTAACATGTGTAACTACTTTTGAAGTTGTTACACAGTTACTGTGTAAGACACTTACCACAGTGTAGCTTTGTTCCCATGTTTCTTAGTGTGTGTAATCCTGACACTCTCACTTCTTTTAAATCCTCATTTGCTTTTGTCATTAAGTTTCTGATTTCCTGAGGTGTCTTGTTACTATCTCTTCAGGCCTAAGTGACTAGGATATTGTCCCCTTCGATCCATAACCTTTTCTCACTTTCAGATTTCCGGGTTGAGGCTTCCAAAATGGCTTTGTAGGCTGCTATTCCAGATTTCGGATTTGAGGTTATTTGTTTTGCTACACCATCAAAATTGACCTTTACCCACCCTTTGTCCGGTTTCTGCCATGTAAGTTCTTCTCTGTCTCCCCATTTGATGTAAATAGTTGATATTAAAACCCCAGACCATGGCAGCTTCCTTTTTCCTAACAATTTTCACATAAGATTTCTCCCAGATTTTCTTGTTTGCCAAAAGAAACTCCTGGGCTCTATAGATGATATTCCTGCCTTTTAAATTTATCCTATTCCCATCAGCCCTCAATACATGATCATTTCTTTGTCCATATTGTCTCCAAGGTTAATGCCACAACTGGTTTGTTGTAAATGGTGATGAATCTAAAATTAGGAAAATGGGTGCAGAGAAGAATCTATAAAAGGTTATAACAGTAAATGTTACTGCTCCGCAGGTACACAAGTGTATGCAGTGACATTTGCTGTTCTTTTTTGTATGCAGAAGGAGTGTATCTATATACATGATTAATTAAGCATTTGAGATTCTATTTATTCTTAGTGTTCCCTATCAAGTTGGATGAGGGTCCCTCCTCCTTATCTGACTATAAGCACACATAAAAAATGCACTATGGAAAATATACCAAGGCACAATATTCTTTTATATGAACCTTAAAATGACATTAGCATCTCTAGTGTAAAGGTAATTAGAAACAACATAGAACCTTCACATCTGGAACTGAAGAAAGGTATTTGGAATCATATTAGATTTCTGCACTACTCACTTCCAAACGGCATGCATGAGCAAAGAATTTGAGCTTCTGAACTTTAGGCATGTGAGAAGGGAAAAGCTCCTCTACTTTAGAGAAAAACAGGGGAAAATTGATGGAAAGGACTACTTCTAATCAAATCTACTGAGGATATCCTGTCCATAGAGTTATAGTGGCACACAGAAGAAAATTTTGAAGTGTCTCTTCTAGTATATAGTTATAGATTTGTAATTATTGAACTCTAATCATTTCTCATTTTTTTCTACAGGTTCACACTCTACTACGGGGCACCACCCTCCCCCTCCTACCACGACTCCTTTCACCAGTGGTTTACATTTTACATAAATTCTATTTGTAAGTATATTTGTAATTATTGAAGTCTAATCATTCCTCATTTTTTCTGCAGGTTCACACTCTGTTACGGGACACCACCCTCCCCCCTCCTACCACGGCTCCTTCCTTCAGAGATTTACATTTTACATAAATTATATTTGTAATTATTGAAATCCAATCATTCATCATTTTTTTTACAGGTTCACACTCCACTCAGGGGCACCGCCCTCCCCCTCCTATCGCAGGCTTCGGCCAAGTGAGTACATAATGTATTAGATTTTATTTCTATTTCATAATGTTCAAAGTCCAAAAATTGAATTAATCTATCAGCTTAGGAGGGTTTCACAAGTCCAAAATTAATTTAGATTTGATGGGTTGTTTCAATTAGATTTATAGTTCATTAATCTATCAGTTGGGGGGTTACACGGGTCCAAAAATAGAGATAAGAGTCTGTTCATAGTACAAACAATTTTAACATGGCTAGAGAGTCAAACTTGGCATGTGGGAGTCGAGGGAGTCCAAATCAGACCTCCAGTTAAGATTTGACGGAGATATTTAGATGTAAGTTTATGTCATTAATCTATCAGTGTGGGAGGGGAGTTATACGAGTCCAAAAAATGAATTAAGAGTATGTTCATAGTGCAAGTAACTTCAACATGGTCGGAGAGTCAAACTAGACATGTGGGATCCAACGGAGTCCAAATCAAATTCTCAATTTGGATTTTGCAGAGGTATTTAGATTTTGATTTATAGTTCATTAATCTAATAGTTTGTGAGTTACATAAGTCCAAAAATGGAATTAACTGTCTCTTCATGAAGCAGACAATTTCAACATAGCTAGATAGTCAAATTGGGCATGTGAGAGCTAAGGGTGCCCAAATCAGACCCTCGGTCAGGATTTGGCAGAATATTAAATTTAAATTTATGTCATTAATCTATCAATGTTGAGGGAGGTTATATGGGTCAAAAAAATGAATTAAATATCTATTCATAGTGCAAATAATTTCAACATGGTTAAATAGTCAAATTGGATATGTGAGAATTGACGAAGTATATATATATATATATATTAAAAATAATATAATAATATTTTTATTTATTTAGCGACAAAATAGCGACGGATTTAGAAATCCGTCGCTGTTTTACCGATGGAGCAGCTAATCTATCGCTCATTTAGTGACGGATTAGCGACGGACATTTGCTGTCGCTAATACTAAAGTTGCCTAAATTAGCGACAGAGTTTGCGACGATAGTTTTCAGTCGCTAAGCTGTCGCTATTAGCGACGGTGTAGCGACTGCCATCAGTCGTCGCTAATTTAGCGTCCAATATAGAGCTGCAACCTGATTCCGTCGCTAGGCTTTCTAATGACGGATGGCGACGGAATAGCGACGGAACTAGTCCGTCGCTAAAAAAAAATTTCCTTGTAGTGTTACCCATTTAGGCCCACACCCACTTGAAGTGACATACTTCACATAAAATTCACGTTGAATCGTACTGAACATTTAAGTGGATGTAAGCATATTCAAGTGTGTAAATTAAAAGTTATTAACCTCTTTTCTCAAACTTGTTTGAGTAGTTGTTTGGTAAGTGCTTGTTAAAAAACACTGTTTGTTGAAAATTTTATACAGCTTCGTTCAGGCCAATCCCTTTCAATGGCCGAATACGAAGATATGGCCTACCATGATGACACCTATGAGGATATGTATGACCCCCTGGAGCCCTTTCCACGCCTTCCTAATATACCTCATACTGGTCCCGCTACCTCGCATGTCAATGCGATGGATGCTCAGGCCCCTTACATCTCACTGAGGCATGACACTGCAAATGCCTCCACCCCGATTGATTTGTCCCAACTTGTGGACATCCTTCAAAGCCTCCAAGCTTCTCAGCTTCAGGAGGTCCAAGCTGCCCTCAAGGGGAAATCCGTCCCCGATCAAGTTCAAGCTCTCCACCCAAATGCGGGTATTCACACTCAACCTGCTCGCGACCTGACGGTCCGAACCTTTCCTGCCCCCTCGCGGGCTAATTCTGTTATTAACTCTCGCCCCCACAGCCCCATTGGAGGGCCTTCTCATGTCCAGCCGAGCCCCACCTAGCAAGGCCCACTTACCTTCCTCGGGCCCCGTCCCATACTTCTGCACTTGCCGGTGCCCCTCCCCTTCACTATTCTACCCAGGCAAATGTCCCCAACCACCTTTCCTCGGGGGTACCTCCTAAACCATTATCCAACCAACTTACCCAAGCCCTCCTGGCAAAGGTAAGTCGATTGGAGCAAGACTTGAAGAGGGTGTCCACACCCAGGGATTCATTTGAACTGGCACTCCCTTCTATGCTAGTCTTTCACCTCCCCCCTTCCAAACTGTCGGTTTACCGCCGTTACAACGGCACCGAAACCCATTCGTACATATCAAGGAATTCATGTATGAATCCTCATTCTGGCAAAATGATGAGCATGCCCTTGCCTTCCTTTTCCGTCGGTCTCTGGACGGGCCCGCCCTTGAGTGGTTCTATTCTCTGGAGCCCTCAGACACTGAAGATTTCGAGGCGGTGCAAAGGAAGTTCTTGCAGAGGTACAGAGACAGGGTTGGTCCAGCCTTATCCATTACTGATCTGATGGCTGAGAGGATGAAGGCCGATGAGGACTTCCTACATTATGCCGATAGATGGAGAGCATTGGCTGAAAGATTGAGGGATCCGTTGTCTGAACCGGAACAAGTAAAGATGATCACAGCGAATGCCACGCCGCAGTTCAGGCACATTTTGGCTATGAACAAATTGACCACAATAGAGGAACTATATGAGAGAGCCCGGTACATCTAGACTCAATTAAAGGACTCTCCAATCATGGCCATGTTCGAGTCTAAGACCCGGACATTTAAGAAAGGTAGTGGTGCTCCCCCTACTGGCGGTCCCACGACCGAGGGGGTCATACAGAATGAGCAAGTGAGTGCTATGGGCAACCCTGGTCCTTCCACCTACCGCCCCAACAACAACACCAATACCAGGGTCCAACAACCCCAGCAACCGGCCCCCAAACCAAACAACCCTCCAATGTTCAGGGCGCCACCTCAGCAGCCCCAATACCCTCAACAGCCTCCCCAATATTAGCAGCCTCAGCGGCCCCAGTACCAACAGCCTCCCCCTAACCAGTATCATCAGCAACCCCAACCTCCACAATATCGCCAGCCTCAGTAGCCCCAATACCGACAACCTGCCCCTCCTCAGTACCAACAACAGCAACCTGCTCCTGCACCTCCCCAATACAACCAGGTCCCTCCTCCAGGCACCTATGAGCCCCAGCAGCCTTGACACCCCCCTGGCCCAAGAAGAACCCACTATCCCCCATTGCTGGAGACTCTACTGGATATCTTTAATGCCCTCATGGCCGCCGGTGCACTCACCTTGCCAAGGGAAAGGCTACAATAACCTTCTAATGTTGATACCTCCAGCTACTGTGCATTCCACCGGGGACCGGGTCACACTTTAGAGACGTGCTTCCACTTCAAAGATTATATCTATAATCTGAATGACAATGGAGGCATAGACTGGGAAGAGATGAGGAAATATTGCCGAGATGAAGGCAAGTGGGCCACCCAGGCGGGACCAGTAGCAACGGCAGCAACAGCAGCCACAGCAGCAGCCGCCCCAGGCACCCCAGCAACAGCCCAACATGGGCATCGTCCAGAATCCTCTCCCGGAGCACCAGGCTCCAAATCAACAAGTGAATGCCTTCACGGCGTCTCCCTACAGTGAAACACCCGACCGGCCAATGGAAGTACATGTCGCATCCACCTCCCAATCCTCTTTCACCTTACCCCCCTTTATCCGTACGCCTACCCCTGCCAACCCACTACCCTCCTTTCTACGCATCCCTACCCACCGTCTCACACCATCCAGCCAGCCATCTAACCCCCCACTCATCCGCCAACACACCATCACCACAACGCCGCCACCTCCCAACACACAAGCCCCCTTCTTACACAACCCCTCCACTATACCCCCACAACCAAACCACCCATCTCCTACCACCGCTTCCCCGCAACCACCATCATCCAACCCACTTCTCCTCCACACGCCATCAACCGTACCTCTTATTACCCCCAATCACCAAGCCCCCTTTCTGCATACCCCCACTCCACCCCCGAGCACGGCAAGTATCCAACTGTCGCACCAAATGTTCACCCCCCAACCTTCTACCTCCCTTCCACCTTCCGCTCTGCCGGCTGTAGCATCGACAGTGGGAGATAGCTAAAAAGAAACGATGGTGCTCTAGAGTGGGCGCATATTCAATAGAATCTTCCCCCAGTAGCAGGAACAGTTATTAGTGCCCCCAGAAGAAGAAGCCCAGCAAGAGGAGCCCATCCCAGGGACTCAATATGACTTGCGTAAGCACCTGGACAAGACTCCGGCCAGGATATCCATTATAGAACTGATTAAGAGGTCAGTGGTGCACCAGGAGGCCTTTATGTAGTATTTGCAGAAAGTCATGGTGAATGAAGACCTGCCAGTAAATCAAATCAGTGCAGTCTTGACCCCCAGGAGCTCACATCCGTCCATTGAGTTTCATGAGGATGAGTTAGCACCGGCCGAGTCTCAGCGGTACACCCTATGCTTGACAGTTAACATCAATGGGATCCACGTGTCTCGATGCTTGGTGGACTCTGGGGCGTCAATTAATGTTGTATCCTCCGACACGTTAGATTTCTGCGGAGTAGCATTACAGTCAATCCGACCCTCTGCTATCACTGTCACGGCTTACGATAACACGAGTAGGCCGCCAAAAGCGGTCGTTACCTTGAGAATAGGGTTGAGTCTGTCCGTTACTGAAATGGACTTTCACATCTTGGACATGGACCCGAGCTTCCGTATGATTCTGGGTAGGCCTTTCATTCAAGCCCTTGGCGCCGTTATATTGACTGTCCATTAATGCCTCAAGTTTCCTTACAAGGGGCGAGTCGTCAAGGTTGCCAGTAAGCCTGCAATTATGGAAGTGGACGCCATGACTGATAATTCAACCCTTCCATCTGGCCGAGCAATCAGCCACTGATGTCAGTGCTAGAGGCACCTAGCATGTATCCATGCCCAAGCAGGTCATCTGTTAATGCTGCTGAGAGGAGCAAGATCATCACTAAGAAGGGCTGGCACATTATGATGCAAATGGGGTACCAGCCAGGCAAGGGGCTGGGGGCACAGCTACAAGGAAGGATCGAGGTTGTGAAAGACTGCAAAATGAGGCCCAAAGCAGGATTGGGATACAGGCCAGGCGAGGCAAGACAACAACCAAGGCAGCCTCTCACATGGACATTACATGAACATTTCAAGAGAGGACCGCTGCAACCAGGGAGTGAGCAGACATCCACTATCACTGCTGAACCTGCCCGTCGTTCACCCCTGGCCACATACAGAGTTGTGGACAGTCACAGGCCACCCAAGCAAGTCAAGAAGGGCGAGTCCAAGGCGGAATGGAGCAAATGGTTTGATACGAGTGATATTGCCACCACTTTGGACCAGCTTTTCACAGCAACAGATACTGAACAGCTAGCAGTAGCCACCAACAAGCAGCAGGCAGTCGAAGCTAAACAGGGGTCAGAAGCTCCCACGACAACCAGGCTCAGGGCGGGCCTCATCTTTCCGGGTGTCGCGCCCGCTTCCCTTTCCTCTCTGGGCATCACGCCCGCTTCAGCTTCCTCTTCGGGCATCGCGCCCACTTTAGCTTCCTCTCCGGGCATCGCGCCCACCTCAGTTTCCTCTCCAGGCAACGCGCCCGCTTCTCTTTTCCCTCCGGGCATCGCGCCCACTACGGTTTCATCTCCGGGCAATGCGCCCGCTTTCCCTTCCCCTTCGGGCATCACTCCCACTTTAGTTTCCTCTCCAGGCAACGCGCCCACTGTCCCTCCTTTTCCAGGCAACGCGCCTACTCCTCTCTCTTCTCCGGGCAACGCGCTCGATTTTCCTCCCTCTCCAGGCAACGCGCCTACCTCTTTATCCCCTCCGAACAATGCGCTCGATCCCCTTTCCCTTTTAGGCAATGCGCCTGTCCCCCTCTCCCCTCCGAGCAACGCGCTCAATCCCCTTTCCCTTCCAGGCAACGCACCTACTCTCCTTTCTTCCCCGGGCAATGTGCCCGACCTCCCCCTCCGACCAGGCAACCCTCCTACTCCCCTCTCTTCCCCGGGCAACGTGCCCGACCTCCTTCTCCCACTAGGCAACGTGCCTACTCTCCTCTTTTCCTCGGGCACCGCGCCCACCTTCCTCCTTTCCCCAGGCATCGCGCCTTCCCTCTTGCAGGCCACCACGTGGCCTTCCTTCATTTCTCTGAGCATCCCTCGGGCACCGACACCCCACTTGGCGATCTCCCTCCACTCTCCCAAGCAAGCACTCACTCACCAGCTCCCTCTTTCCCCCAATCTCCCCACTGTTGAGCGCACTCTCGTTTCTCAGCTCTCTCGATCGCCGATCTCGCCTTGCCCTCTCCCTCTGTGCGTGCTGAGCACCGAGGGGGCCCAAAAGCGTCAGCTTCACAATGGCTGACTCTGTCGTATCCATTGAGGAGACCTCCTTCCTCACCTTAAAGTGTGCCCCGACTGGTGGGCCACCTCTCTTCGGTCCTATGACCGACCTCTCACGTCCCTCCACGCAGGGACCTCCGCTTCCCTCGTCGCAGCAGATGTTTACTGCTTTTTCTCCTCCACGCAGGGAAATTCTCTTACTACTTTAAATCCTTCCCCATCTTCCCCCACGCGGGATTACTTTACTGCTTTTCCTTCTCCTCCATTCCCTGTTGTAAATGCCAGTAGTTGTAGTTCGAGTCTAGGCCAGGGTAGTAACAAGCTAGGGGTAGTCTCCGAGAAGAAATCCAAGGGTAGGAGGGTTCCACACCGATTCCTTGCTGATCTAGCCCGTAGATGCAAGGCATGCTTAGCAATTCCTGAGTTTGTAGAAGAGCCTTTACAGTTGCCGGAAATAGAATATGAGCAGTTGTTGTACTTGATTGATGATGGGTTTGGAGTCTATGAGATCATGGATGATGACGACCTAATTGAGGAAGGTGATGAAGAATTCGAGGACAAGGCTGACGCGTTCGCGAGTGGATTGAGGAAGTTTGATGAACCGTCAGTTGCCGTAGAAGAAACCACCAAGGAAGTCAAACTGGAAACCAAGGAAGACCCTAAGACCGTCCTCATAAGCAGTAATTTGTCACCATCTGAAGAGGAGGCAATCGTTGAGGTTCTCAGGGAGTACAAGGACACGTTCGCATGGAGCTATGAGGATATGCCTGGCTTGGACACCGCTCTAGTTGAACACCGACTAACACTCAAGCCGGGGTCCATTGCCATTAAGCAGCGGTTGAGGCATTTCCACCCCCAAATGGCTTTGAAAATGAAGGATGAGGTCGACAAGCTCCACAAAGTCAGGTTCATTAGAGTCGTGCTATATCCGAATTGGGTGGCAAACATCGTCCCGGTTATGAAGAAGGATGGAAGAGTTAGAATTTGCATCGATTTTCGGGACCTCAACCGCGCGTGTCCAAAGGATGATTTTCCTTTGCCTCACCTCGACGTGCTCATAGATAACACGGCTGGGTATGAAACCCTCTCCTTTATGGATGGCTTGGCTGGGTATGAAACCCTCTCCTTTATGGATGGCTTCTCAGGGTACAATCAGATCAAGCTGGCTGAGGAAGGCCAGGAGAAGACCTCGTTCACTACACCTTGGGGCACTTATTGCTATGTGGTCATGTCGTTTGGACTTAAGAATGCTGGAGCTACTTACCAAAGGGCTATGATGGCTATCTTTCATGACATGATCCATATTTTTATTGAGGTGTATGTGGACGACCTGGTGGTGAAGTCAAAGACTATGGCTGAGCATCTTGGTTCTAACAAAGGTCTTGCGGAGGTCAAGAGAATACCAATTGAAAATGAACCCCAAGAAGTGTGCATTTGGTGTTTCATCGGGTAAGCTTTTAGGGTTCATTGTGAGAAAGAGGGGTATAGAAGTAGATCCCAATAAGGCGAAGGCAATAAGAGAAATGCCACCTCCCAAGAATTTGAAGGAAGTTCGAGGACTAATCGGGAGGCTGCACTTTATTCGTCGGTTCGTCTCCCAACATTCGCAGAGGTGTAGACCCTTCTACGACCTCACCAAGCCGGGAGTCAAATTTAAGTGGGACGAGAAGTGTCAGATGGATTTTGATGGACTCAAAGAGTATCTAGCTAGTCCCCCTGTCCTGAGGCCGCCAACTCCAGGCAAATCACTAATTCTCTATGTATCTATCCTGGAGGACTCAGTAGGAGCTGTCCTTGCACAAGTAGATGAAGAAGGCAAAGAGAGTGCAGCATACTACATGTCTAAACTTCTCAACCCCTGCGAGCAAAGATGCACCGCAATGGAGAAGACATGTGCCGCGCTCGTATGGGTAGTGCAGAAATTGAAGCACTACTTTCTTGCTTACGAAGTCCATCTCATAGCTCACATGAATCCTATCAAGTTCCTTCTAGAAAAATCTGTCCAACTGATAGGCTAGCACGTTGGCAAAGCTTCCTTTCCCAGTTCAAAATCACCTACATCCAGCAGAAATCCATCAAAGGGTATGTCATAGCAGAACATCTCGCTCACCACCCTATTCCTCAATTTGATCATGTTCGTTCGAAGTTCCTAGATGAAGAATTAATGTCCCTTAGCCAATCTGATTCTATGTGGATGTTGTATTTTGATGGAGCTCAGAATTCTCAAGGAAAGGGTATCGGGATTGCTCTACTATCACCTGAGGGTGTCACCATCCCACAAGCCTACAAATTGGAGTTTCCTGCCACCAATAACATAGCTGAATATGAAGCTTTGTTGGCTGGTTTGGAGCTCGCTCGTTTCTATGGTGTCACCCATCTGCGAATTATAGGTGATAGTCAACTGGTCTTGCGCCAAGTGCTCACCAAATACCACACTCGGGACCTAAAGCTCAAGCCTTACCAAGAACTTGCCTCAGCTTATGCCAAGCTATTCTCCAAGCTGATCTTTGTCCACATCCCTCGTCATCAGAATCTTCTAGCTGACGCTCTTGCTACCATCGCTTCAACTCTCAATATGTGCTATCCCGGGGATTTCGACAGCATTCAAATTGCACGCCACAATACCCCTGCTGTTAGGACCCCGTCTTTCTCTGGATCAAGGAGGAGATGTTGAAGAAGATAGAAAGGAAGGGCAAGACTGAAATCATGTTAGTGGAGCTAGAAGAGGAATTGGAGGATGTGGAGAAACCATGGTACTATGAGATATATAAGTATTGCAAGAATCAATCGTACCCTGAGGAAGCCACAAGTGATCAGAAGAAAGCCATAAGGGGGTTGTCCCAGAAGTACACCCTGGTTGGGAATACGCTCTACAAAAGGGGCCTCACTGGAGTTTTGCTCAGGTGTCTGAACGATGATGAAGTCTTGAAGGTTGTTGAAGAGGCACATTCGGGTGTGTGTGGTGGCCATGTGAATAGCCAAATGCTCGCCAAGAAGATCCTCAGGCAGGGCTTCTACTGGCCCACTCTAGAGGAGGATTGTTCCATCTTTGTCCGTCGGTACGTCAAGTGCCAACTACACGTCGACAAAATTCATTTTCCATCCTCGACACTCCACCCAATATCCTCCCCATGGCCTTTCTCTATGTGGGCTTTTTACATCATTGGTCCCCTTGGTGATCCCAACTCCCAAAACAAAACCAAATCTTACATCCTCACTGCAACGGAGTACTTCACCAAGTGGGCGGAAGCCGAAGCATATGCGGAGATCAAGGCAACAATCGTTTGCAAATTCATCATGAGAAACATCATCACCAGGTTCGACATCCCGAGTACCATCATCACTGACAATGGACCTCAGTTTATCTCTCAAGAACTACGTGACCTCTGCAACAAGTATAAAATTGCATTGCATCACTCATCTCCTTATTATCCGCAAGGCAATGGCCAAGCAGAGGCCACAAACAAAACTCTAATCAAAATTGTTAAGAAAACCTGTGAGGCTAACAAATTCTCATACTGGGCAGAGATGCTTGTGGAAGCTCTATGGGCCTATCGCACTTCAATCCGTACTCCCACAAGGCAAACACCGTTCGCCCTCACTTATGGAATGGAGGTTGTAGTACCATATGAAATTCTTATTCCCTCATTAAGGATCCAGCTTGACAAGGACTTGTCAATCGACGAGCGGTGTGAATCGCTCCTAGCACAACTGGAACTCCTAGATGAGAAGCGTCTGGTCGCCGCAGAACACACGAGAGCATATCAAAATAGGCTCACTCGTTTTCACCAAAAGAAAGTAATTGAGAGAAAATTCAAAGTCGGTGAAATGGTTGTAAAAGAATCTTCGTAAAACATGATGGTCCTTGTTCTAAACTCCAACCAAACTGGGAAGGGTCGTACGTAGTTAAGGAAGCATATCCAGGCTACGCATACCGGCTAGTCAACGCGGAGGGTGAGGAGCTCTCTCACCCTTGGAATGGGCTTTATCTCAAAAAGTACTACCCTTAGATAAGTGTTTTGGATTAATATGGTACACGGACCCCTAAATGAAAGGCCATCATTGTTAATTCATCTCTTATTCTTGGTGGGTTAGCCAGAGGTGTCGACACCCACACACTTACACGCCCACCCCTGGAAAGATAGAGGTATGAAATCTAAGGAAGATCAACACCGAACCAAGAGTCTAGGGTATTACCCGCCTCTTTTCTACTCGGTCCGCCAAGAGAAAGGGAAACCTGAGGGATCGACCTTTGAATCTACCCAAAGCTCAAACGGTTGTAGGTCAAGGCATAACAAGGGGAAAAAGAAAAAATCAATGCAAATCCAAATCAAAAGAGCCAAAACAGGCACAATCAAATGAAAAAAGCATGTCAAGAGCGGCGAAGTCCCCGCGAAGATCCAAAGGACCCGGTCGTAAGCATGCCAAAACTCTGCAAGCCAAAAAGACCGAACCACACTGAGTGTAAAGGTAGAGGTGTGAGTGTCTCCCCGGTCGCCCAGACTGTCGGCAGACTTCCTAAACACCTCTTTCCTTCTTCCCCATGGGTATGTCTTAGAGTCAAGACAATGCAACGATCAACTAAAGAGGACGTCGCCGAAAGCCACCTCGGGTGAAGGCACCACTTAAGCACGTCCAACCTTTGTCTAGCACACCCAAGACTTGTTAATGAACTCTCAATGACAGCTGAGTAATTGAAGGATCCAAGCACCAGGTTTTTCCAATTAGAGCGGACCCCCTTCGTTCTGCGCGTCTTTTAGAAGGGACCATGACGGGTTGCGGCCCTCATTTCAAAATACAAAAAATGAAATATCTCAAAATCCAAAAAATAAGATATCCCAAAATCCAAAAAAAAAATGAATATCCCAAAATTAAAAAAAAATCGAATACTCCAAAACTCAAAAAATAGAATATTTTCAAAACCCAAAAAATTCGAATACTCCAAAATAAAAAATATATATATTTCCAAAAAAAAAAAATCGAACACTCCAAAAGTCAAAAAAATTTGTGAATCTTTTCGAAAGCCAAAAAGAAATTGGTGAATATTTTCAAAATCTAAAAAAAAATTGAATACTCCAAAAGCCAAAAAAAATTGTGAATATTTTCAAAAGCAAAAAAATGATGAAATGAATCTTTTCAAAAGCCAAAAAATCAAATACTCTAAAAACTCCAAGAGTTTTCATTTGACTGAGTGCATTAAATGCATGTTCATCTGTTAATTTCCAGCTAGCATCTGCTTGCCTGCATATCGCATTTTAAACTTTGTTGTTCTTTTACTTTAGCTTTATTTAATAAATGCTCAGCCCCTTGACAAGACCATAAAGCCTAGTCCGCCTAATGAGCAGGGGGCTGAGCCAGAACGGACATTTAACTTGTTTGTTCAAGTGTATTTCAGGCACGAGGGAGGAAGAAGACAGAGAGCACATGCATATATATATATGGCCCAAAAGGGGGGCCAGCCCTAAGTACATCATGAAGTACCCCACCGGGTACACATCATCAAAAGAAAGGAGAAAGTACATATCATGGTGGGTAGCCTAACTCTCGCCACCACTCTCTGCGAGTCGGTGCTGGAGGCTACTCTCGGCCTCACCGAGATCTGCAGCCGAACGTGGGGCTGGAGGCCTCATGGAGGCGTGAGATCTGGTCGACCCCCGGGCGGCGCGTGCCTTCTGGACATTCCTCTCGTACTGAGAGGAAGTCACCAAGTAGCTCCCGGAGTAGGTGCTGGCTCGTCCCTCCCGCACAACACGCTCTCGCCCACACCGGTAGCGGTTCTCCGCCTCCCGCAGCAAGCGCTCAGAGGCAACCAAACTCGCGCGAGCCTCCACCGCCTGCTGAGTCAGCCGCTCTCTCTCCTGGTCCCAGCGGCTATGCTCCCGCTCGCGGTCTCGGCGCTCCACAGCAAGCGTGACGCGGAGCTCCACTGCCTCACGAGGTAGGTCCGAGTCCTACGTCGAGACCTGAGTCCGCAGCTCAGCCAACTGCTGCGACAACTCGGTCATCATAGCACCAGTGCGCGTCTCCCGTGAAAGCGCACTCTGGAGCTCGTCCGTCTGCAAGCAACAATCACAAGTAAGTATAAATGCAAGTCAATTTATATACATATTTAATCGGCTTACTTACCCGTGCAGTGAGGTCGCGCTCTGCCTCCTCCGCCCTGGCCACCGCTGCCACTAGCTACTCCCGGAGTGAAGTCATCTTCGGGTCGGGTGCACTCCGGCTCGAGGAGGCACCTGCCGTGTCGGTGCGCTGCACAGTCGCCTGGGCCGCGCGCTGCGCAAATTAGAAGGCAGGTCAGCACATGGTTGTTGAACCACTCCAATATTTTACCCTTTTATTTTGGTGATAACAAAATTTATGTTTAATTAATTATTATTAAAAATATTTAATATCATGTTTTTCTTAATAAATATAAATTTTTGTGATTAATTGAATATTAAATATATTTAATACCATGATTTTTCTAATTATAAATTAAATATCATGATTTTCTAATAAATATAAATTTATGACATTATTACCGTAATGATTTGCACTAAACACATAAATCGATGTCCATTCAATATACATCGATTTCAGTTCAAAGTGCCATAAGGATTTGCTCTCATAAGGATTCACTGCCATAAGGATTTGCTTTCATAAGGATTCACTCTCATAACGATTCGCTCTCATAAGGATTCGATAAGTGACTCTCATAACGATTCACTCTCATAAGGATTCGCTCTCATAAGGATTCACTCTCATAAGGATTCGATAAGTGACTCTCATAACGATTCACTCTCATAAGGATTCGCTCTCATAAGGATTTGATAAGTGACTCTCATAACGATTCGCTGTCATAACGATTCGCTCTCATAAGGATTTGATAAGTGACTCTCATAACGATTCGCTCTCATAAGGATTCCTTTGTAACTCACACAGACTCCTTTGTAACTCATAAGGATTCCTTTGTACTTACACAGACTCCTTTGTAACTCATAAGGATTCCTTTGTAACTCACACAGACTTCTCATAAGGATTCCTTTGTAACTCACACAGACTCCTTTGTAACTCATAAGGATTCCTTTGTAACTCACACAGACTTCTCATAAGGATTCCTTTGTAACTCACACAGACTTCTCATAAGGATTCCTTTGTAACTCACACAGACTTCTCATAAGGATTCCTTTGTAACTCACACAGACCTCTCACATCGATTCCTTTGTAAAACATGGATTTCTTTGTAAAAACATAGATTTCCTTTATATTTCAAAGTGCCTTTTAGCATCTAGTGAAAAAGTCAATATTCTTGATTTGCGTAATCCTCTATCTTTCTGACAGGAGATCTTTTTGCTTATCTTTCTAGATCTCTTCTCTCCTGCCAACAAAAGAGAGATTACTTACCACTTCTGGGTGGCATCAGGAAACATAAAGGTATGAACCTTTTTGACAGAAACACTCTTTTATCTAAACACTTTTTTCTATGCTTGCAGACCTCGTAGACCACAAATTATCAGAAGAAAGAGAAGATGAGCAACGGCTAGAACTCCAACGGATTTATTCAAATTGCTAATATAAAAGATGAAGCAAGGCTGAAGAAGAACATAGCTTTTCCTGAAGATCTTTTGAATGAGTGTACAACCAGTGAGGAACCTGAACTCCAAATACACTCAAAGAAAAAGAGAGAAAGAGCCTGAGCCCAAGAAGAAGTGTTCAAGCATCTGAAGCACTGAAGCATTCAAGCTCCTTCTCCTCTCTTCTCTCTCTCTCTGTGTGCATCTTGTAATCTGGGGGAGAGAGTCTTTTGCTGAGAGTTCTTTTAGTTGGTTTTTATTTGTTCTAACTCTCAGCTTTGTTCTTTCTTTTCTAAGAAAGACTTCTGTCCAGCTGTAGAACTGTATACAGTGTAGAACCTAGCTAGGGGTTTGTGTCTAGCAGAACCGCACTGGGGTTTGTACCAGGAGGTTAGCTTCTTTACCTGTAAGAGAAGTGGGCTACCTTCTTGCCCGGGAAAGAGAAGAAGACCAGCTGGGGTGCTGGGTGTTGTAGTGTCCTTGAGGGGGACTGTACCCTTGGTTAGTGAAATCTCAAGAGGTTGCTTGAGGACTGGACGTAGGACTTCCATGTGGGAAGGGCCGAACCAGGATAAATTCCTTGTGTCCTTTGTGTGATTATTTATTTGCTTCCGCACTACTACTCTTTATCACACTAAACTAACCAAACCTTCAAGTGTTAATTTCTGTGTTTAAGTTTCTATTTCAGATTTCAGAAAAACCTATTCACCCCCCCTCTAGGCTAACTTGCTGCCATACCAAAAGGGCCAACAAGTGGTATCAGAGCGAGGTTCTCTGATCTATCAAGAAGATCTAACGATCTTAGAGAAGATCCATGGCAGCTCAAGGATATGCTGAAGGTCAATCAGTCACCAGACCTCCATTCTTTGATGGAGAGGACTACCAATATTGGAAGATGCGAATAGAATGCTTCATTCGGGGCACAGACTTCGATCTGTGGCAGGTAATAGAGGTAGGTGATTTTGTTGTTGTTCCTGTTCCAGGCACTACTGCTATTACAATAGCTGATAAAAATAAACTATCTTTAAACTTTAAAGCTAAGAACTATTTATGTTGTGCTTTATCAAAAAAAGAATTTAGTAGAGTATCTGCATGTAAATCTGCTAAAGAAATATGTGATAAACTGTAGATAAGTTATGAAGGAACAGATAAAGTAAAACAAACTAGGATAGATATTCTTGTCTCACAATATGAGCAATTTAAATGCTTCCAAATGAAAATATCACTCAGATGTATAATAGATTTTCAAGCATAGTAGTTGGTTTGAGTTCTCTTGGTAAAAATCTTTCTGATGAGGAAACTGTTAGAAAGATACTTAGGTCCTTAACTCTTTCATGGACACCTAAAGTAACTGCTATTGAAGAAGCCCATGACTTAACCAAACTTTCTATTGATAACTTAATAGGTTCCCTCATGACACATGAAATTAATATGGAGCAACTATCTGAAAGCTCATCAAAGAAAAAATGTACTAATGCTCTTAAAGTTGCAGCTGCTCCTTCCACTTCTTCTTCTTCTAGTTCCAAAAATGCAGATTCTGAAGACAGTGACGTAGATGAAGTACTGTCCAAGCTTCAGAAAATTCTCAAGAAGAAGAAAAATGGATCAAGAAGGATTCAAAAGAAAGAGAGAAAAGAAAAAGAACCAGTCTGCTATGAATGTAGAAAACCTGGACATCTAAGACCAGATTGTCCTAAACTAAAGAAGACTGGTCAACCAGAAAAATCCAAAAAGAAGCACAAGAAATTCAAAAGAAAAGTCATGGCGGCTGCTTGGGAAAATGAAGAGGCCACAAGCTCAGAATCATCAAGCTCAGAATCAGAGAAAGAGCAGGTAAATCTAGCCCTCATGGTACGACTAGATGAGGTACATCCTAACTCATCTTTTGATTCTTGCACAGATTCAGGATCAGAATCTGAAGACTTAGAAGAAGTATTTAATGAACTATATGAAAACATAAAAATGTTGTAAAAGAATTAAAGAATCTGAAAAACAACACTATTTGCTTAGAAAACACCAATTCTGATCTTAAATCCGAATTGGAGCAACTAGAAAAACAATTAAAGGATAGTAAAGATAACATTTATCTTTTGGATGAATATTTAAAAAATAAGGAGAATGAAAAATTAGAGTTAGAAGAAAAATTAAAAACTCTAACTGGAAAAAAAAATCTGTATTTAAAAGAATCAGTTAGAAAATTAACTAAAGGAAAAACATCTTTAGCACTATGCTTAAACGGATCAAAATATGGAAATAACAAACAAGGGCTTGGTTACATACCTCATGAAAAGGAAAACATGTCATAATTCCTGAAAAATATCCATTACCAAATTTGTAAAAGAAACCAAGATGCCTCAGAAAAAGGCCCCTGTAAAGGAAAATGTTTCCAAAAATTGTGTTCTAAACAGACAGTACAAAGATAATAAGAACAACAAAATAATTTATATTCATTGTTGTTCTCATTGTAATAAATTAGGACACACAGTAAACACCTGCACAACAAAGCACCTAGTATGGATTCCGAAAGGATATCTTTATGCATCTAACCATTAAGGACCCAAAAAGATTTGGGTACCTACTTCTGAATAGTTTATTTGCAGGATGGCCTTGGAGCATCAGGAACAAAGGATGCTCAAGGCACTGGTGACTGCCAGCTCTTCATCCATCTCATATCTGAAGAGGGAGTAGTCATTAATTTATTTGTAAATTTTAATATTACTAACAATTATTTTCAAGTCTCATTCAGGCGGAATCTCTCACTCAGGGGGAGCACAGACTAAGGGGGAGTTATTCATTTATGTCAATCATTGTTGAACCCCTCAATGGTAAGAATTTCTCTCACAAAGGGGAGAGAATGCAATGGTAAGAACCTTCCTTTTTGGTTTGTGACAAAAAGGGGGAGAGTATGCATGGTATGCATTATCTGTGAAATTTCTGTATTTTCTATGCTTTACGTATTTTTGTTAGAAAATTCTCATAAATTTTGTCATCACCAAAAAGGGGGAGATTGTTGAACCACTCCTATATTTTACTCTTTTATTTTGGTGATAACAAAATTTATGTTTAATTAATTATTATTAAAAATATTTAATATCATGTTTTTCTTAATAAATATAAATTTTTGTGATTAATTGAATATTAAATATATTTAATACCATGATTTTTCTAATTATAAATTAAATATCATGATTTTCTAATAAATATAAATTTATGGCATTATTACCGTAATGATTTGCACTAAACACATAAATCGATGTCCATTCAATATATATCGATTTCAGTTCAAAGTGCCATAAGGATTTGCTCTCATAAGGATTCACTGCCATAAGGATTTGCTTTCATAAGGATTCACTCTCATAACGATTCGCTCTCATAAGGATTCGCTCTCGTAACGATTCGCTCTCATAAGGATTCGATAAGTGACTCTCATAACGATTCACTCTCATAAGGATTCGCTCTCATAAGGATTCGCTCTCATAAGGATTCGATAAGTGACTCTCATAACGATTCACTCTCATAAGGATTCACTCTCATAAGGATTTGATAAGTGACTCTCATAACGATTCGCTGTCATAACGATTCGCTCTCATAAGGATTTGATAAGTGACTCTCATAACGATTCGCTCTCATAAGGATTCCTTTGTAACTCACACAGACTCCTTTGTAACTCATAAGGATTCCTTTGTACTCACACAGACTCCTTTGTAACTCATAAGGATTCCTTTGTACTCACACAGACTCCTTTGTAACTCATAAGGATTCCTTTGTAACTCACACAGACTTCTCATAAGGATTCCTTTGTAACTCACACAGACTTCTCATAAGGATTCTTTTGTAACTCACACAGACTTCTCATAAGGATTCCTTTGTAACTCACACAGACTTCTCATAAGGATTCCTTTGTAACTCACACAGACTTCTCATAAGGATTCCTTTGTAACTCACACAGACCTCTCACATCGATTCCTTTGTAAAACATGGATTTCTTTGTAAAAACATAGATTTCCTTTATATTTCAAAGTGCCTTTTGGCATCTAGTGAAAAAGTCAATATTCTTGATTTGCGTAATCCTCTATCTTTCTGACAGGAGATCTTTTTGCTTATCTTTCTAGATCTCTTCTCTCCTACCAACAAAAGAGAGATTACTTACCACTTCTGGGTGGCATCAGGAAACATAAAGGTATGAACCTTTTTGACAGAAACACTCTTTTATCTAAACACTTTTTTCTATGCTTGCAGACCTCGTAGACCACAAATTATCAGAAGAAAGAGAAGATGAGCAACGGCTAGAACTCCAACGGATTTATTCAAATTGCTCATATAAAAGATGAAGCAAGGCTGAAGAAGAACATAGCTTTTCCTGAAGATCTTTTGAATGAGTGTACAACCAGTGAGGAACCTGAACTCCAAATACACTCAAAGAAAAAGAGAGAAAGAGCCTGAGCCCAAGAAGAAGTGTTCAAGCATCTGAAGCACTGAAGCATTCAAGCTCCTTCTCCTCTCCTCTCTCTCTCTCTGTGTGCATCTTGTAATCTGGGGGAGAGAGTCTTTTGCTGAGAGTTCTTTTAGTTAGTTTTTATTTGTTCCAACTCTCAGCTTTGTTCTTTCTTTTCTAAGAAAGACTTCTGTCCAGCTGTAGGACTGTATACAGTGTAGAACCTAGCTAGGGGTTTGTGTCTAGCAGAACGCACTGGGGTTTGTACCAGGAGGTTAGCTTCTTTACCTGTAAGAGAAGTGGGCTACCTTCTTGCCCGGGAAAGAGAAGAAGACCAGCTGGGGTGCTGGGTGTTGTAGTGTCCTTGAGGGGGACTGTACCCTTGGTTAGTGAAATCCCAAGAGGTTGCTTGGGGACTGGACGTAGGACTTCCATGTGGGAAGGGCCGAACCAGGATAAATTCCTTGTGTCCTTTGTGTGATTATTTATTTGCTTCCGCACTACTACTCTTTATCACACTAAACTAACCAAACCTTCAAGTGTTAATTTCTGTGTTTAAGTTTCTATTTCATATTTCAGAAAAACCTATTCACCCCCCCTCTAGGCTAGCTTGCTGCCATACCAAAAGGGCCAACAATGGTAAGGTATGAAGCAAAGGTATGATCATCTAAACTTACTAGAGCATCCAAAGCCTCATGTGCCTCTGCCAGCTGCGCCTCCGTACCCGCCAGCTGGGCGCGCAGTGTGTCAATAAGGTCGTCCTGAGCATCCTGCAAATGCACATGTTTGTTAGAAAATCATGCATATCATACTGAGCAAGTAAAGTTTAAGAGTGCATACCCTCGCCGGCCTCATGAAGTCCCTGCCCTCGTACTCCTTCTGGAAGCGCTGGAGGTATGCATGGCTGTCGAGGGCGTCCGACTCGACTGGCTGGCCGCCGCGCTACCAGTCAGCAAACTGCTTAGGGAAGCGGAGACGCCAGTCCACCCGCTTCGCCTTGCCTTGCGTCCTCCGCCCAATCCCTTTGGGCTCTGTCTCGTCATACCACTCCTGGTGCAGCCCCAGGGTGCGGGCGGCGAGCCGAAGGCGAAGGGGCTCGATCTCGTTTAGGCAATGAACCCAAAGGTCACGGCCGAATCGAGAATGGCCGCTCTCCACCCACGGATGACCGTCATCACCCTGGCCCATGTAGGGCTTCCACACGACCTGCACGCATGCATGGGTTAGTCACATATAATCAATCATATCGAATGCATGAAATAAAGTGAGCACATACCAGGAGTGCTGAGAAATCCCGGATGTCTCGACGGAGGGTGTCGAGCTGCAGTGAGAAGGTGGCCGTCGTCACAACGGGCAGCCACCTCCGAGCAAGAGGCAGCGCGTCGGGGTGCACCTCGGTCACCCTCCCCAAAGGAATGTAATAGTAACTCCACACCTGCACACATGTACACGCTGATTAGCTTGCTAATAATTTCAAAGTGCAGAAAAGAAGAAGAAGTGCAAGATGTTCAAAGGTAAGAGGTGTACCTGTAAAAAGGGCGCAAATCCGCCCATAGTCGTCTCTCCCCCCCCCCCCCCGTGCCACTGGAGAGGTCTGCGAAGGTGTGCGCCAAGAAGGCCGCACCCCACGCGTACTGGCCGACCCTCTCCAGGTCCTCGGGGATCTCCAAAAATCTGCAGTGGATGCCATCTCACTACGTGGTCAGCAGCATCTTTCCCAAGAAAAATACCAAGAACCTCCTAAGGTCCCAATCCACCCGCTCGTTGTCCTCAGGGTCCTGGCCATACACCGCCCTGGCCAACCCCGCCGCCCGCTGCACGAACTGCTGCAGCGTCTCCTCCCCTCTCTGCCTCACACCTCGGAGGCCCAGGCTCTCTAACAACTCTACTCGGCCGACCATCCTCCGGTCGCCGAAATCATCCTCTCCCATGGGCTCTAGCCTCAGCAGGTCGTGCGCGTGCTCTGTGTAGTCAGCATAGGTAACCCCTGTCACCGCCTCTCCATCCACCCTGAGCCCCGTGATTCGTGTCACATCCTCCAGGCTCGGCACCATGTACCCCTACGGAAAGAGAAAAGCACTGCTCACTCTGTCCCACCTCTCCCGTAGAGCCTGTATCAGAGGGCTATCCACGTAAAAGGGCTCGATCTCCAAGATCGGCCCAAACCCCATCCCCTGGACTCGCTCCCTCTGAAAGTCCGGGAGCCCCTGATACGCTGCTAGCACCAAAGGCCATTGGGTCCTCGGCTTCATTATTCCCTGCACAAAGCACACATAAGTCAGCACAAGATGAAAACACAGTGAAACATCAAAACTGTGCAAAATCAGGCATAATTTCCCCTCCTCGGACAGCCCCTTGAATCGCGTCAAATACAGTGGCCGCGGTTCAAGCTCTGAATAGCGTCCACTATGGTGGTTGCGTTTCATGCTGAAACGCGGCGGCCGACTGGAGTCGACGTGATTCACTCTCCCTTCTTCCCCGCCGCATCCACCTCCCCTCCTCTTCCTACCTCCAACCAAAAGGGGTCAAGTTTCAAGCTTACCGTATCTGGCCGTGAGGGAACCTCACGACCGAGGCGGCCCTGTCTCCACCGCGTGTAATCGCCCTCGTCCGTCGCCTCCTCTTCCTCATCCATCGCCGCCGCTCCGCCTTCCTCCACCGCCAGCGCCGGTTCCTCCTCCACGGTGGCGATCTCTCCGGGAGCCGCCAATAGCTCCGCCACCATGGCACTAGCGTCCGTCCCCGACGTGTCCACCGGCGTCGGCGTCGCCGTCTCCTCTGTCGCCGACGAGCTCTCCCCCCGTCGCCGCTTACTGGCCATCGTCTTCTTCATCTCCGGCCGGGAAGAGAGGGAATAGAGAGCCGAGAGTGAGAGGAATTAGAGAGTCGAGAGTAAGAGGGAATAGAGATAGTCGAGAGTGGGAGAGATGAGGGTGCGAGAGTGAGAGAGGCGAAAAGAGTGAGTAGTCAGCTCCCTTGGGCGTTTTGTGGCCCTGACAAGTTTTGAAATCGCGTCCGGTTCAGTGGATGCGAATATGAACCGCCAACTTTAAATGCGTCCGGCCTAGCCGATGCGATTCAGAGATCATCATTACCCGGGCGCAGACTTTAAGGCACATGATTTTCAAATATTTGAAGTACAAATTGAACCGCGTCGGGGTCAGAGGACGCTATTAAAGTGAAAAGCGTCGGGGGCAGAGGACGTGATTAATGTTAAAGGCGGCGGCTATGTTGGACGCGGATTAATGGGATATCTGCGGCGTCTGTAGCAGACGCGATTCAAAGTGTTCATCCGAGGCTTAAATTTTGAGGAGAAAAATCAAAGTATTTGGATGGTACAATCACATTCAAGGGTGCAATTTGGCCGTGTCAAGGATGCGATTTATTTCTCATTGAGGGTTTAATCCCGGCGCTTACAAATGGCCACCTTGGGCCAAAGTTTCCCGAGTTCCCTTACATAACCCACCCAGTCATTTTCCACTTCTTCCACATTTGGGACCGGCCTCCTAAAAGAGTAGACCTTCCAGAGTGCCTTTATAGTGTCCGCCTCCTCGCCGTCATTGTTTGTACCAATGTCCCGCCTTTTGATTCGCGAGAGGTGTGACGGCCCATCAAAGTTGCATCGTGGAAGCCCGAGCTGAGGAAGGCAGCGGTGTGGATTGTAGAGGACGAACTCGGACGCCCCGATCAATCGCAAGTCCACACCGGGTGCTAGCCGAGTCCGCAAGTCCCTGGTGAGAAGAGGCGTCGGAGTACAAGTAAAGGCATTCCCGGGCATGCTTCGGAAGTGATCACGCCAATCAGCCCGCGTCTTAAGTTGTGGCACCCGATTAGCCACGCGCCCTTCCAGACCGACTATGTTGTCCAAATGCTTAAGCAGACTTTTGAAAAAAATCCGGAACAAGCTAGAAACCTCATTGCTCAAATCAAACTTAAAATGCAGATCAGTCCAACAAGTGAGTAAAAGCATTGAACCATATGGAGGCCTACCTAAGCTCACCGCCGTCAGTCCGCTGTAGAGGAAGGTTAGCACCGTCGGTCCCAGTCTTTTTCCCTCCCAAATGCCGCACACGGCACCCAGTTGATCCTCCTCCAAAGCATTATCGACTGAGGGGAAGAGAAGTGCGCCCGCCACGCAGATGGCGAATCCCCTCATCACTTGCTCCAACCTCTCGCCATTTTTCGCTTTAGGTATCTCCTTCATGGTCAAGGCCGCCAATTTTTGCAAGTTGATACCTTTTCCGATTTGGATATATTGGGCCGCCCTTACATCCATGAAGCCTTAAAGCACCACCTTACTCGTGTAGCACCTCGGCATGATCGCCATCTCATCTTCCTCGCCTCATTTCATTCACTTCAAACCTAGTAAAATCTCAACCTCTTCCAATATGATAGTGGCTTCAAAGGTCTTAAAGAGGAAGGTGTGGGTTTGAGGATGCTAAAGTTCAACTAATGCCCCTAGAGCCGCCCAATCAAGGTGGATCTCATGGTATCTTTTGGCATGAACGGTAAGGTTGTTAATTCCCCATTTCTTAAGGATATTGGTCATGTCAAGGCTAATGGTGGAAGTAAGTTGTTGAAGCCATAGGAGGCGCATAAAGCGCCGGTTGCCCGGGAAAAGTGGGTAGTCCTGTGGCATGGATGGATATGTGCATGGGCATGAATGGTGATGGTTGCATGGGAACATTGGTCAAATGGATGATGTGATCATGTGCATGGTCATGGCATGGTGCACGGTGATGATGGAGCATGGCCATGGGGAGTGAGAGGGTCAGCCATGACATTGGAAGAGGAAGAGAGAAAGAAAAGAAAAGAAAGAAGAAGAGGAAAAACACACCAAGAACACAGTAAGAACATGTCAAGAACATGAATAACACATCAAAACTATTGTCAAAAAATCAAATTTACTCACCAGTTTGGCTTCAACTAGCTTGCAGATGTGTCCTTCCACTTGATTCAACCTTTGAAAACCCTCCACTCTTGACCTCTTGGAGAAGGGGGCATCACCATGATCCATTGCTCCAAGACCTCTTCTTCTCCTTCTCTTCTTCTTCTCCTTGCTTCACTTGCTTGATCCTTGCATTTTGGGGAAGGTAAAAGCATGAAAAGGGCAAGAGGAGGGATATTTTATAACCCCTTGGCCCGGAGGCAAGCCCCCAAAAGCAACAAAGGACATAAACAGTGCAGAAAATCAAGTCTCGAATGGATGGTTTAAATCGCGTTCGATGCAGTGGACGCGATTCACGATTGAAAGGCGTCCAGTATTCCCGCCGCGATTTATCAGTAACATTATTTTCATATTTCACAGTATTATATGTTGCTTGTCAACACTGATGAGTTTTTTAGCGCAAGATTTGGACCCATTTTCTCGCCGCATGATTCACGATCATCTTCGGCGACCGCCATCATTGGTATTGTATATATTGCATTCTACTATATGGTATACCTTATTAGAGCATATCAAGGACCTTGAGGCTCTGATGAATCTGGAATTTGAGTTCCCCTCCTTCGCCAAAAATAATGATGATTCCAGAGGATTCTTACGACTTGAGGATAGGTCGTTGCATTGCTGAAGGACGATGGTTCCGTACGGTATCTTGACTTTGGCACCGTAACAATATTATTCTTGATTATCTTATATTTTCTTTTGTTTTAATCTTTTTCTTTTAGCCCAGCATGCATCATGTAGGATCTTGAGCACAATTCCGGATAATCACTCTCGTTCTTAACTGAAGAGAACCACTTAATTCCAATTAACATGAAATATTCCACTCCGAGTCAAGTACTCAGTTCATTGTGTTGTTGTTTGAAGATCATCTTTTGAGAAACTCATTTGTCTTGGATTCCTATTTTAGTTCATCTTATGTTCCTAAGATCCACCAAAAGTAGTGGCAGACGCCCCCAATGGTGCAACCTAATGGATTGTGTCCTTAGGTACTTCCCCGACGTTGGAAGTTGATCTTTCTCCCTTCCGTGCCCACGTGCACACCCTTTTCTCCTTTCATCCAAGCATTGAGTTTCCTCTTGAGGTTTTCTGCAAACCGCTTCATTATAAACTGACGAACGGCTCCTGTCATATGTTGTCGAGGCGCGTCTCATCACACCTTGGCATCTACTTTTCAGTCATTCCACTTCGTTCCATTCCATTCACCCCATTTCATTGCTTTCATTTCGTGTCACTTCACTCCACTTCCTTGCAAAGCAGACGCCAAGGTGAGGCAGCTGTAGACACGCCATTTTGGCATCATATCGAGCAAATTTCATGTTACATTGCAATGCCTCAAAGTGGCTCTCTTCAATTAACCTCTTGAGTGATTTTCCCATTTTTTCGGACTTTTCAAGGATTTTTAGGAATTTTCGTAAGGGGGCTAAAGGGGTCTGTTGAACTTCATTGATTCACGTCCGCCACAGTGGACGCCGTTTAAGAGGTTTTATCCGCAGCAGGTAGAGCCGATGCGTATCGCAATTTTGATTCGCGTCTAATCAAGCCGCCGCGATTAGAGCCTAAACCTAAACCGTACACCCTAACACCAGCGCATTTAAGAGCTACCACGTTTCAAAATAGATTTGCGTCCGACCAAGCCGCCGCTATTAAAAGTCAAACTTAAGCCATCCCCCTAAAGCCGCGGCATTTAAGAGCTCCCACGTCTCGAATCATGGAAATTTTGGAATCACATCCACTTTAGTCGCCGAATTTCAAAGCCATCTGTCAAATCAAGATCGATTTTGTCAGAAGATCGATTCAGTTGGAAAACGCGGCGACTATGCCAGACGTGATTATCAATCATAGCTATAGGCTATGATTAGCAAATCATGCGGATCTTTTAAATTGCGGCACTTTAGTCGGACACGAATTCGTTATATAGGCGTCCACTGTACCCGACATGATTCAAAAAAATTTGCCTATAAGTAAACCCCCGAGGCCATTGTTTTAAGGGAAATCCAACCCCCGTAAGGCGAAGCCCTGTCGGATTATCGAGAGAAAGAGGTTTAAGGCGAAGCCCTGCCGAATTGAAGGAAGAGTTGATACTTCACGGTGAACTCCTACCGGATCGGGATACGAATTGAGGAGGAGCACCCCCCCCCCCATTCTAAGCCACATCATCCAACCAATTCCTAGAACCCGGAGTCGACGTTCACCTACGCGCATTGGAGCAAGGCGGGAGACGGCTTCCCCGTCCACATCATTCATCCAAGCAACGGGCTACATCGCCATATTTCATTCTCTTCCCCTTTACTTTTTACTCTGTTTCACGTAGTGCATTCATCACACTATCTTCTCACATACTGCACACCATTTCTCCCTTCCTACATCTTTTTAGGGGTTTAACACAACCCCCACGAGGTGTGTTAACACCCGATTAATGCTTTTCATTTGATCATTTTGCTACACTTTCATAGTCTAATTAACCTTTACTCATTTCTTGTTGTCTACTTTTTGTAAGGTTTGGAGCTAAATCTTCTTCGCCGGCCGGCCGGTGGAAGGAGGAAGAAGGCCCGCACATCAACACTCCCGCGATCTTCGGTGAAGGTAAGTGCCCTGTCTTTCCTTTCCGCTTGTTTCCTTCAGTACCTACGCGTACCTGGCGATCACACTTCATATTTTGCACACACGCATTTTCTTCTTTCCTTCATTTTTCTTATTTTCCACCCCTTTTCGCCATCATTTTCTTCTCATCCACATATCAAAAATTATCTTCTTTTTAAATCAATCCTTTGTGGGATCGTGTTTTTGAAAAGAAAAACACTGTCTACACTACCCAATTGACTTTCCCTTGAAATAGCGATGACTATATACGTTGCAACATTCTAAAATTTTCAAAAAAAAGAAAATAAAAATTTCACGAAAAATAAGGGCAGGAAAACATCCAAATTGCAACGCTTTGGAAGGTCGCATTCTTGAAGTACACTGAAACCCACACGGTGCACAGTTTGATGCATCTGGTCTATTAAGACAGACCCGGAATGTGATGGGTCGTGCGGTCGCGACTCACTATAATGTGACGGTCAAGGGCGTCACGATAAGCCCCTTGAATCTGCAACGTCTGGAATTGTCGCGGATTAGGGTGCTTGCCTGTAAACGTAGAAAACGACGTAGATCGACTTGTTTGATCTATAACTCACTATCTAGGGTTCCTTGGACAAATCTTTGAACATGAAAGTTGTAGAGAACGATGTAAGAGCCGGCTTCTCGGCTTTCCATCCGGTGTCTTGGATGACTGGCCACTAACGCATCCGGGCTAGGCGACGCGTTAGTGTCGCGTCGTGGGTGTCCAACGCGACAGTCATCCTTGTCGCGCCCGGCTTTCCTGTCGCGTTCTTGTCGCGACCGGTCAATGGGTCGCGACAATGTTCCGTCGTTTCGGTCGTCTGACGCCTGTCAGGGTGGCAGGTGTGTCAGTAGGACCTGTCGGGTTGTCGCGACGTCCCACGGGGACACGTTCTTGTCGTGGTGCGTTGACCCGTCGCGTTAAGGTCCTTAACGTGACACGTCGCTCCGTCGCGTCTTGGGTGCCGAAGGCTTAAGGCCTTGGCCGACGACCCTTCTTCTCTTTATTCTTCCTCTTCCCTTTCCTCTCCTCCAGCGGTGCTCCGCCTCCCTCTCTCCCCTTTGTGCGTTTCAGGTGAGGAGGAGGGTCGTGCTCGTGTCCTTGGCGTTGTGGAGCTTGCGTGGAGCGAGGAGGAGGTGGCCAATCCAACGTGAAGGGCCCCCAATGGGTTCGTTTCTTCTTGGAAGGTACAGATTGCTTGTGCTCTTCTCGATCCGGGTGGATTGGGAGCTTCTCATGCTTTCTAGTTAGTTTAGATAGCTTCTCCATGCTCCCATCCCCCGTGTGGTATGTGTGTGGCTTGTGGGCGGCCCCGGGATGGAGCATCCCGTGGGTCAGCCTCTCTATTGGTGTCGCGACCGCGGTGAGCGTCGCGACACCAGAAGTGGCATTTGCCCGGTCGGGCGTGACCTTATCGCGACACGTTTGCCTGTTGCGACAAGGATCGCTGTCACGACATGTTTTCCTGTCGCGATAGGGTTTGCTGTCGGGACACTTCTTCCTCTCGCGACAGGGTTGCTGTCGCGGTGCCCTTTCCCCTCGCGATGGTATCGCGACGGCCTTGGGGGACGCGACAGTACTTGTGTTGTCTCAGGTGTTTCCGTGGTTCCGGTTGGTATGTCGGCGTGTGCCTTAGGGCAGGTTTGCCCTTAGGACCTTCTGGTAGGGAACGCGGCAGGTTACCTCGCTGCGTTCAGTGACTGAAGGTGACACCTTCGTGGCGTGTCCTAGCAGCGGTGCTAGGAGGCTCGCGTCTGTCTAATAATCGATTGTCTAATGGCCAATCGATTATTAGCAGAGCGATGTTTTCCGTACTGTCTGGTGGTGTTTGAGGTTCTGGCTTGTTCGTGTGTGCCTTGGTTGGCCGACGGCTCTCTCGAGGGTCCGTGCGTGCCTCGTGCTTGCTGGGCTTGTCGTGGGTTACAAGCCAGCGGTTCGGCGTGGTTCTTGTTGTGCTTACCCCGCCTGTTCGCCCGGTGCTTGGCACTTGAGGGCTTGTCCTGTTCAGAGGTTGTCTCCGTTTCCTGGGACCCCCATCCTCGGAAGCCTTTGAGGGAGCGTTCGGAGCTACGAGCGTACTCGAGTGGCAGCCAAGTTGGCGAACTCTGGAGCTGAGGGGAAAATGAGGTTTGGACAGCGGCGCTGAGTTGTTTGTAGAGCTCTCTTGTCTGAGGCGGTTCTCTTCCCGGCACGGCCCAGACAGTCCTTTGTCTCACTGCCTCTCTCTGCGTTGGTTCCGGAGCCACATAGTGGTGCTAGGCGTGGGGCCACAGCTTGGCCAGGCTGCGGTGTTGTGTGCGTTTGTGTGTTCTGTGGCGGCTCTGTCTCGCTCTTCCGGGGAGGTAAGAGGCAGAAGCCAGGCTGGCGAGCAAAGGGAGTGGCTGGTGTGTCCTCCTCTTGAATGCCAGTGGCGGTGGCTTGGTTGCTGTTGTTGTGATGGTGTTTTCTCACGACGTTTCCAAGTGTTATCCGTTGCCTTGTTTGCGCGGCGGTTATAGCCTGGCCGTGCCTAGTTTCCGTAGGCATCGTTGGTTTGGCCTTATTTGGCTCGTGCTTCTGGTGGTTTTCGCTTCGGTGTCCTCTCGGTTCCGTAGTCCCGTTCTTGGGTGCCAGTTCGTGGTGGCACCGGCGTGTATGGCTTCCCGACCTCGCGGTGTGTCCTGGGTTCAGGGTGGTTCTGCTTGTGGGCCCTCGACCTTGTGGAGGTTTGAGGTGGCCGTGCTTGTAGTGAGACGTCCTTCTCACGTGGTTGCTCGGTGGTCTCCGTGAGACCCCTGTCTCGGCATGCATGTCAAGACATGTTTCCGTGTTGTGCCTGACTCCCTTGGTTTCTGCGGGAGTCGTGTGTGTGTCACGATCTGGGTTGGTGGTCGTGGCATTGCATTGTTCTGTTCCACTGTTTAGTAGTACACTGCTGTAGGTGTTCCTTGCTTTACAACTTTCTAGTGTAGTTTCCTATTTTCTGAGTTCCTACTGCTTTGGCTGGTGAGGGACTGGTAATCCCTATTGAGCCTTGTTCGTGAGGCTCACCCCCCTACTCTCTCAGCTAGGGGCTCGTCGTCGTGGGAGCTCAGTGTCGGACAGGTTGCGGAGGCGGCTGTGGCGCCATGTGTTGTCAGCAGCAGTGAGAGTGAGTGTTGTGAGCTCTTGTACCTGAGTGAGTTGAGAGTTGTGCTTTGCAAGTTCTCGGGATATGCCCCTTAAGGACTGCACCTTTCTTCTTGTACTTGTGCTTTTACTTAGGACACGTTGTACAATTGTTATATTGTTATAGTTATTTAAATTTAGTACATATCTCACTATACTATTTCTTCTAACCTTTCCGGGTCTTTGGATCCGTGGGTGGCGACGTGAACTTCGGGGTCCTTGGTGGGGGTCTGGGAGGTCAGGTCATTACAAACGATGAGTAGAAAAGAACTACACTTTTGGTTCCACCCAATTTGGTCTCGAGATGCATGAATCTCGATGAGAACATGAAAAGCCCTAACCTTGCGTGATGTATGGAAACGCTCACCACGACTAGTACACTCGATAAAAGTTGGACAAAGTAGATACATATGAATGTAGACACGAATAGCTTTAACATGGTATAGGATTGTCATGATTTGGCCCGAGAACATCTACCTTTGAACGTTCTTGAAAAAGGTATTCTACAGGATGAAGCATAACGAGTTCTTGGGAAGAAGGCTCTGATTGGGGCAATCTCCTCCTCCTATGGTGCTAAAGCCAGCCTCCATACGACCCCAACAAGATGGTAACTCATCCCCAAGGGGTTTATGATGAGTATTTAAGGGTTTAGGGTTGTTTGGAGTCCCATTGCAACTAGGAAAGAGGGAACTCCGTGTTTGGGTTGATCCCTTCCTAAACTTGAGATTCCCATCTCAATTAGAGTGAAATAGCTATTAGGAAACATCTATTATAGTTGGACATGAATTTGGATTAGTTTTAAGAGTCTATTTATGTAGATTTTGTCATAATTACTCTTTCTAATTTATGCCTAATTAGAGCTATGAATTTTGGGAATTTATTGCATCAGTTTTTTGTTCTTTGGGCCAAAAGTGTATGTCTAGCCCATAATACTATTTGATGGTTGACTCATCTTATTTAATGTCTAGCCATGGATTTCATTTTATTCAATGAACACCTTTTAAACATATGATCATGATGTGTATGTTTTTACTATTTTGACAATATTAAAATATTATTATCAATTTATTTCTAATTTTCCAAATATTGAATTTTTGCAGTGCTACACCTTCTCAATAATAAACCCTCCCAAACCTCTAGTGGTAGCCATAATATGGCTCTTAGGAATGGATGTGATTGTGTCCTTCCACCTATCAACAAGTGGCCTCCTATTATGGAAACTCTTCATGAATAATGATCTAAGTGTGTCAATGCATGTCAGGATTGGTTTTGTGCGAGCATCTCCAATCTAGTTGTTGAAAGACTCACTGAAATTATTGCAGACATACATGCACTTCTTTGAGGTACTGAATTGTGACCTTGCCCATTTCAAGTGAACCCATCATGAAGTTGTAGGCTTGCTCGTTTAGTGCTCTCATCTCAAGTAAATGAAACTTAAAACTGTTTTCGTTAAAAGCTTTAAAGGTTGACTGTAACACCTTCTTCAATGCTGGCCCTGGAAACTTGCTTTTGAAACTCTTATAAAAATGTCTTAAACATGTATGGTGTTCTTGCACTCCAAACACAACTGCAACAACATCATCTAGGCATTTTAACCTATCAGAGATAAAAACTAATCCTTCAAGGTGTCCAATTGCTTCCTTCATGTTCTCAAGGAACCAAACCCAACTGCTAGCATTTTCGCTTTCAACTATGGCCACATTAATGGGAAACAAGTAGTTATTCCCATCGACACAAGTGGCTGCCAGAAGTGCACAACGTAATGCATATTTCAGGTGACAACCATCTAGGCCAATTAAGGGCCGACACCACTTGAATCCTTCAATACAAGCTTTAAATGAAATGAAGAATCTCTTAAAAGCCCTTGTACCTTCCTCTAATTCATATTTTATCACACTTGTCGGATTCCTCACCACGAGCTCATGTTGTAATCCTCGAATCATGGTATACATGTCCTCCCATGTGCTATGTATCACTGTCAATGCAACAACCTTAGATTTGTACATCCTCATGTATGGAAGATGTAACGTCGCGCGTTTTCCGGATCCCCGTGGATCCAGGTTTAGCGGGATTGGTGGCCAATGTGAGGCCCATTAGTGTTGTGTGTTTCTTATTAGATCCTTACCGGGTTTGGTTATAGGTCTGTGTTGGTGTTCAGTACGCTGGACATCAACAGTGTGTTGGCGTCCAGGTGGGTGACGTCAACTTTGTGTTGGCGGCCATGGTGTGCCGTTAACATGGTTTTAGCGTCCATCGATGTAGACGTCCATTGCTTGAACTTGGCGTCGAGCGATGTGGACGTCTGTGGGGTGGCGGTTTGGTTAGCGGCATATGTGTTGACGTTAACCTGACGCACCTGTGTTTTTATGGCAGACTCGAGCCCTGTTCTTTCCCCTCTCTCTCCCTTCCTCTTCCCCCACCTTCACCCTTGAGCTTCTTCGCGAGTTCTGACGGTCGGCGGGAGCTCGTGGGAAGGCTGTGGTGCGCGTGGTAGCTGCAGATCGGGCGGGGAATGGCGGATTGAAGCGCGGTGTTTGTGGGGCGTTTCTCAGGTTTCGGCGTGATTCAAGGTTTTTCGAGAGTTTAATTGCGTTTCTGAGGTAGGGGTCGAGCCCTGTTAGCTTGTTAGAAACATTAAAACACGACTTAACTACTTGAATCAGCATGATAATGCATTTTCGGGTTAAGTTGCACCATGAAGGGATAATGGGTGGTTTGAGTAATTTAATGTACGTAGCATGCTGTGTTGGGTTGTTTTGGGTTCATGCATGTTTAAAGAACCGTTCCAGTACATTTTCTTGTAGTTTTAACGGTTGGAAAACCTGTAGAGCTGGATTAGGGTTTCTGCAGGGTTTAAGGCCGGGGAACTTGGCGTCAAGATCGCTTGTCGCCAAGCTCATCAGCCGAGATGTAAACGGCTAGATCGTTTGCCGTCTATTTCTTATAAGCGGCAGTCGATGTTGCCGCCAACTTGTGCATGTATTCATGCAGTGTGGTTTACGTAGCTTTTCTAGTTATGAATATTGCGTGTTTGTGTGTGCATGGCGATGACCGGTGTGAGCCAGTGCACTTGTTATGCTCTTGGAACATACTGCTCATGTAATGTGCATGTTTTACGTGTATGATGTGTGATGTACGTAATTGCTTTACGTAGTATGCGTGGTGCGTTGGCATCCGTGGCACTTTTGGAGTGTGTTGTCCATATGTTGGACATGTGGTTTACGTGGTAGACGTGTGGTACACCAATCAGGGTGTAATATACACGTGTTGTTTACGTGGTTTGAGTGTGTGTATACTACACACTTTGTTGTAATGTAATTCTTATAATTTGTCGTAGTAACTGGGCAGTAAGGTTCCTGTGTGAGCCTAGCCATGACCTTGTGGTGTTTGGGCAGTGAAGGTCCATACCGACCTAGCCCTGGTTCGTTGTTGTCTTTTGAATAATATTATATTGATTTATGAAGTAAGTGGTGTGTGTTGCCACGGTGGTCATGAGATGACCAATGATAGGCAAGTTTGTGGTTCAGTTATGTGTTGGTGTGGGATAGCTTTGGGGTCACACGGTGACCGATGTTAAGCTAATCTTAACACTTGTATATTGTGAATTATAAGTAAAGGTTATATGTGTTAGTATCGTGGTTTGTGCTAGCCGAGTGTGGTGGTCCGGCGCCTATTCCGGAATGCCTCTCTAGTCGGGTACCCCAGGTTCTTTGTGAGCCAGGCACGTGTGTTTGTTGTGCTTGGGGTTTTGTCCCGGTACTGGTGTTGTACCGTCGAGGTCTGTGTCGTCTTCCTGGACACCCTCACTCCTGAGTTTGAGTTGTACGTCGGCTGAGGGAAAGACGGCAGTGGGGCAGCGACTTCCCAGAGTTTGTTCTTGTGTCGCTTGTAGCGCGCTCGTAGTTGGGGGTACGGACACCAGTAGACGTCACTGGTCCCCAGCTAGTCCTGTTTTCCAATGCCTCACTTTAGAGTGCTCCGGCCAGAGACTCTAGAGGTGCCAGGCATGGGCCTGCAGCTGTGTGTCTGCAGGTGTGGTGTTGGTTGGTCTCCACAGTTGTTTGACTTCTTCCTTGTGGAGCGGCAGTTGGACCTTTCGTCCGTGACTGCGAGGCTGAGAGGTTGTTCTTGTGTTGTGTTGTCCGGGTTGGATATTGGCCTGATCAGCCAATAGTCTGTTCCCGTGTGATGGCGTCGTTCCCTTCCGACTCGTGCTTTGCTACTTGTCGTGAGTTTGTGGTTTATGACTCGTGGTCGAGGTTTGACTCGTTTGAGGTGTGCCCAGGTGTTGGCACAGTTGTGACTGAGTTGTGGTTTGTGTGACTTGCCGGTTGAGGTTTCACCTATATTATTGTGCCTAAATAAAGATACAATATAATTGTGGTTCAGTGTGGTGTTTACCACCTTCCTGTACCCTTTGTTCGGGTGTTTGTGTTGTGGTACCTCAGAGTAGCAGGTACATGTTCCCTTTGTGGGTTACTTTGTAGTTTTGTGGTGGTATATTGTGTACCAACCTTCTTAGGTTCTCGTGTGTGGTGGAGGTCTTGTGATTTGACCTGCCACTTGTTGTAACCTAACTATTTTAAGTAGATCTTTGTTTATATTTTATTGTGGATTAGTTTGTGATTATTAATTATGTTACCTTTGTGGGTATATTGCCGAGGAGGCTTGTGGCTTAGGCATATTGTGGTTTAGTAGAGCTATGCTTCGTGGAGGCCGTATGAGACCTTCCACTTGTTGAGTTTTACCCTTCTTGGGTATGATTCCAATTATAGTTTTAGTGTGTTATGGATTGGCTTCGTGGTAGCCAGTTCTGTTACCTTGTATGTAGTATCCGATGTAGTGTGGTTTGGAGTATAAAGGACCAGCTCTTTGTTAGCAGTCCTGTTATTCAAGTGCTTGAGGTTTGTCTGCGAAGCTTGCAGCTTAGGCAGTGACCTGCCTGTGTGGCTTATAGTTTAGGCAACTAGTTGTTGTAGCAGTGTGCCAGTGAGACTGTGGTTTAGGCACTTTAGTAGTGGGGCTGACTAATGATTTTATGTTAGTCCTGTAGTCCTACTTTTCTTTTGAGAACGTTATGTTATTATCATGAGTATGTTTAATTGTTATTTATTGTCATGATGTGAGCATGAAATGGTTTGGCTATTGATGTTGCCAGTGAGACCCATTGGGGTTGAGGTGTTTGTGGTTACGGTGTTGTTTTGGGTAGCCCCTACTGAGCCAGTGACTTGTTGAGGCTCACTCCCCTACAGTTCTTTTCAGGGCTTGCCGTGTGTTTGGCTTGCAGCGGCGTCGTGTCAGACTTGTACCACCAGCAGTTGTTTAGTAGTTAGTGTTGTGTGAGCTTGTGCTCCCTCGGGGTATGTCCCAGGTAGTTGTACTCTTTTAATTGGACATGTATTAATGTAATGGGACAATTGTACAAATTTGTGAACAGATATGAGCACATGTACTTTCTTGTGTCTTATATTCTTGTGGTTTGTCTTTTATACTCTTACTGGACATGTGTGTGAGATATCCCTTGCGAGACTTCGGTCCGTTCGCGGGAGGCGGATCTGGATATGGAGCCTTATTGGGCATAAGTACCCCGGTCCGTCACAGTTGGTATCAGAGCAATGTCCAGTTAGAATATGAAAAGACATTGAAAGTACAATGTCCCAATACATGGATTAATGTCCACTGCTGGTAGTAAGTCTGAGGTTTTGTGTGATATAAAGTAGTTTTTACGTGAGCTTTTGGCACGTAAACCGTGTGTTTCTGTTTGTTAGAATGGCAGTTGTGAGCAGTTGTTATGCCACAATGTGGATAGTAGCATAAGTTGTGTGGTTGTGTCCTGGCACTAGTACAGTTAAAGCAGTTAAAGTATAGTATTTAAAAGTTTTCAGTTGCAGAGATTAGAGGAGAAAGGTAAAGTAGTGCCCTGAGAGGGATATACCTGTTATATGTTAGTAAAGTACAGAGTTAGCAGAGACAAGTATAGAGTATTTCTGTGATAGATCAGTTTGGTTATTAAAGATTTGCAGTTAAAGGAATTGAAGAGATTAACAAGTTTGGATATGGAATTCAGTAAGTAAGTTATAATGAGATAGAAAGTTGGCAGAGACAAGTGTATGGTAACAAGGTGATAAGGATCAGGTCAGTGTGTGTGTGATAAGTTGCAGTTGAGAATCTCAGCAAATGTATTGTGGCATTAGAGATTTGAGTCAGAGGATATTAAGAAACATTGTGGATGGAAATGTGATTAGTGTTATGAAGAATTTGATATAATCAAGAAAGACAGATCAGCTTTAAAAGAGGTATCAGTACATAAAAGAGCAGTGATTTATGGCAGATAGATTAAATATGCCTGAGATCAGAAATCTGAGAAAAGTGTTGTTATGAATAATGATGATAGCAGGAAGTGTGATATGAAGATTTGTATAAATAAGTATAGAAATGATCAGTTGAATAAAGAAAGAGAGAAAAGAAGGATTAATGTGCAATAAGAATTTGTGAAAATTGCACAAAAAGAATATTTAGTTGATGATTGGCAGTTTAGATAAAGAAAAGATATGGATTAGAGAAAGGAAGAATTTAGCAAATGATGAAGTGAATAAGATCAGATGAGTCAGAAAATGTCGGTTAAAGTTTGCATATTGGTGCAAAGAAATGATTTAATTGAGCAGAAAGGAATTGTTATTAAAATATTTCAGGGTTTAAATGCTGGAGCAGATTGATTAAGAATATTTGAAAAGTTTATGCCCCAGAATTATGGGAATTAGCCAGAGAATGTCAGTAAAGCAGGGAAAGATATATGAAAAGCGCAATATGTCAATAGCGGTTTGGCAGATCAGAAATTGCAGTAATTTCTTCAGCAGGAATTAATTGAATGGGATGATTTGAGAAGCAGTTGAAGCCAGAAGAAAGTAATTGAAAATAATATTGTGAGCAGAAATTGTGGAATATTCTGCAAAAGTGTTCAGTGTGATCAGAGTAGCGCAGCGGAAGCGGAAACAAAGAAAGATTTAATATTCACAGATTGTTTAAGTTTGCCTGAATAAGGAGAAAGTGTAAAGTTTTGCGTAGCCAAATAAAAGAACAGAGTTTATTATGATTTTTTTTAATCAGAAATTGGCTTTAAGCAGTATGAGCAGAATAATATGAAAGGGCAGGAAATTCAAAGATGGTGATTGATTTTCTTTGAAGAGGTGTCAGTTGTGAATGTAAATGCAGATGAGGCAGGATAACAACAAGCAGTGATAAATGGATAAAGAAAATGGTGGCATGAAAGAATATTACAGTGTAAGATATTTGAGAAAGATAAAGCGGCCTCGAAAGAAATATTGCAAACACAGCTGGGAAATTGTGGAAGCAGGTTCAGTCCAATGAGATAAAGCACCATTGACAAGGTAGGATCGCCTACGGTTGAAAGCTAAAGAAAGGCAATGGAATCGCCAGAACAGAGTAATTGTGAGATGAATTGAAAGACTGAAGCAGAGAAAGAGTATCCTACTTGTTCTGTGTTCGACTTTATTTGTTTTTAGGTGATAATCCGGATTGTTGTGATTTGTTTTATATGTCGAGGACGACATTTGTTTTTAGGTGATAATAATGTAACGTCGCGCGTTTTCCGGATCCCCGTGGATCCAGGTTTAGCGGGATTGGTGGCCAATGTGAGGCCCATTAGTGTTGTGTGTTTCTTATTAGATCCTTACCGGGTTTGGTTATGGGTCTGTGTTGGTGTTCAGTACGCTGGACATCAACAGTGTGTTGGCGTCCAGGTGGGTGACGTCGACTTTGTGTTGGCGGCCATGGTGTGCCGTTAACATGGTTTTAGCGTCCATCGATGTAGACGTCCATTGCTTGAACTTGGCGTCGAGCGATGTGGACGTATGTGGGGTGGCGGTTTGGTTAGCGGCATATGTGTTGACGTTAACCTGACGCACCTGTGTTTTTATGGCAGACCCGAGCCCTGTTCTTTCCCCTCTCTCTCCCTTCCTCTTCCCCCACCTTCACCCTTGAGCTTCTTCGCGAGTTCTGACGGTCGGCGGGAGCTCGTGGGAAGGCTGTGGTGCGCATGGTAGCTGCAGATCGGGCGGGGAATGGCGGATTGGAACGCGGTGTTCATGGGGCGTTTCTTGGGTTTCGGCGTGATTCAAGGTTTTTCGGGAGTTTAATTGTGTTTCTGAGGTAGGGGTCGAGCCCTGTTAGCTTGTTAGAAACATTAAAACACGACTTAACTACTTGAATCAGCATGATAATGCATTTTCGGGTTAAGTTGCACCATGAAGGGATAATGGGTGGTTTGAGTAATTTAATGTATGTAGCATGCTGTGTTGGGTTTTTTGGGTTCATGCATGTTTAAAGAACCGTTCCAGTACATTTTCTTGTAGTTTTAACGGTTGGAAAACCTGTAGAGCTGGATTAGGGTTTCTGCAGGGTTTAAGGCCGGGAACTTGGCGTCAAGATCACTTGTCGCCAAGCTCATCAGCCGAGATATAAACGGCTAGATCGTTTGCCGTCTATTTCTTATAAGCGGCAGTCGATGTTGCCGCCAACTTGTGCATGTATTCATGCAGTGTGGTTTACGTAGCTTTTCTAGTTATGAATATTGCGTGTTTGTGTGTGCATGGCGATGACCGGTGTGAGCCAGTGCACTTGTTATGCTCTTGGAGCATACTGCTCATGTAATGGGCATGTTTTACGTGTATGATGTGTGATGTACGTAATTGCTTTACGTAGTATGCGTGGTGCGTTGGCACCCGTGGCACTTTTGGAGTGTGTTGTCCATATGTTGGACATGTGGTTTACGTGGTAGACGTGTGGTACACCAATCAGGGTGTAATATACACGTGTTGTTTACGTGGTTTGAGTGTGTGTATACTACACACTTTGTTGTAATGTAATTCTTATAATTTGTCGTAGTAACTGGGCAGTAAGGTTCCTGTGTGAGCCTAGCCATGACCTTGTGGTGTTTGGGCAGTGAAGGTCCATACCGACCTAGCCCTGGTTCGTTGTTGTCTTTTGAATAATATTATATTGATTTATGAAGTAAGTGGTGTGTGTTGCCACGGTGGTCATGAGATGACCAATGATAGGCAAGTTTGTGGTTCAGTTATGTGTTGGTGTGGGATAGCTTTGGGGTCACACGGTGACCGATGTTAAGCTAATCCTAACACTTGTATATTGTGAATTATAAGTAAAGGTTATATGTGTTAGTATCGTGGTTTGTGCTAGCCGAGTGTGGTGGTCCGGCGCCTATTCCGGAATGCCTCTCTAGTCGGGTACCCCAGGTTCTTTGTGAGCCAGGCACGTGTGTTTGTTGTGCTCGGGGTTTTGTCCCGGTACTGGTGTTGTACCGTCGAGGTCTGTGTCGTCTTCCTGGACACCCTCACTCCTGAGTTTGAGTTGTACGTCCGGCTGAGGGAAAGACGGCAGTGGGGCAGCGACTTCCCAGAGTTTGTTCTTGTGTCGCTTGTAGCGCGCTCGTAGTTGGGGGTACGGACACCAGTAGACGTCACTGGTCCCCAGCTAGTCCTGTTTTCCAGTGCCTCACTTTAGAGTGCTCCGGCCAGAGACTCTAGAGGTGCCAGGCATGGGCCTGCAGCTGTGTGTATGCAGGTGTGGTGTTGGTTGGTCTCCACAGTTGTTTGACTTCTTCCTTGTGGAGCGGCAGTTGGACCTTTCGTCCGTGACTACGAGGCTGAGAGGTTGTTCTTGTGTTTGTTGTCCGGGTTGGATATTGGCCTGATCAGCCAATAGTCCGTTCCCGTGTGATGGCGTCGTTCCCTTCCGACTCGTGCTTTGCTACTTGTCGTGAGTTTGTGGTTTATGACTCGTGGTCGAGGTTTGACTCGTTTGAGGTGTGCCCTGGTTTTGGCACAGTTGTGACTGAGTTGTGGTTTGTGTGACTTGCCGGTTGAGGTTTCACCTATATTATTGTGCCTAAATAAAGATACAATATAATTGTGGTTCAGTGTGGTGTTTACCACCTTCCTGTACCCTTTGTTCGGGTGTTTGTGTTGTGGTACCTCAGAGTAGCAGGTACATGTTCCCTTTGTGGGTTACTTTATAGTTTTGTGGTGGTATATTGTGTACCAACCTTCTTAGGTTCTCGTGTGTGGTGGAGGTCTTGTGGTTTGACCTGCCACTTGTTGTAACCTAACTATTTTAAGTAGATCTTTGTTTATATTTTATTGTGGATTAGTTTGTGATTATTAATTATGTTACCTTTGTGGGTATATTGCCGAGGAGGCTTGTGGCTTAGGCATATTGTGGTTTAGTAGAGCTATGCTTCGTGGAGGCCGTATGAGACCTTCCACTTGTTGAGTTTTACCCTTCTTGGGTATGATTCCAATTATAGTTTTAGTGTGTTATGGATTGGCTTCGTGGTAGCCAGTTCTGTTACCTTGTATGTAGTATCCGATGTAGTGTGGTTTGGAGTATAAAGGACCAGCTCTTTGTTAGCAGTCCTGTTATTCAAGTGCTTGAGGTTTGCCTGCGAAGCTTGCAGCTTAGGCAGTGACCTGCCTGTGTGGCTTATAGTTTAGGCAACCAGTTGTTGTAGCAGTGTGCCAGTGAGACTGTGGTTTAGGCACTTTAGTAGTGGGCTGACTAATGATTTTATGTTAGTCCTGTAGTCCTACTTTTCTTTTGAGAACGTTATGTTATTATCATGAGTATGTTTAATTGTTATTTATTGTCATGATGTGAGCATGAAATGGTTTGGCTATTGATGTTGCCAGTGAGACCCATTGGGGTTGAGGTGTTTGTGGTTACGGTGTTGTTTTGGGTAGCCCCTACTGAGCCAGTGACTTGTTGAGGCTCACTCCCCTACAGTTCTTTTCAGGGCTTGCCGTGTGTTTGGCTTGCAGCGGCGTCGTGTCAGACTTGTACCACCAGCAGTTGTTTAGTAGTTATTGTTGTGTGAGCTTGTGCTCCCTCGGGGTATGCCCCAGGTAGTTGTACTCTTTTAATTGGACATGTATTAATGTAATGGGACAATTGTACAAATTTGTGAACAATATGAGCACATGTACTTTCTTGTGTCTTATATTCTTGTGGTTTGTCTTTTATACTCTTACTGGACACGTGTGTGAGATATCCCTTGCGAGACTTCGGTCCGTTCGCGGGAGGCGGATCTGGATATGGAGCCTTATTGGGCATAAGTACCCCGGTCCGTCACAGAAGACTTATATGGTAAGTATGCTCTACCCTTATTTGAAGCTCTCTCACCCTTAGATTCCCTTCATTCTTCAACCATGGAATTATTTGGTGGACAATCCAATTCTTAGTTGCCATGTGATTCCCTCGCCTATTTTCTGAAACACAAGTGTGTTGGCCTTGTACTTTATTTACTTGGAATGTGTTGCCATCTATTAGTCTTGAAACATGTAGCCTCCAACAATAATTACTTGCTTTACAAGTCACAGTCACACGTAGAGGCTCTGATCGGATGTACTTAACATCAAACTCATTCATTATTGCAAATTGGGACAAAGCTAATCTAAATTCTTGAATGTTATCATACAATGCCCCCTCAATCGTTATCGACATCATTAAATTGCCAAATTGGTCACCTATTGCATCGTCATCATCAACAAACTCATCTATAAAATCATCATCTGAATTTGAGCTTGGACTATATTCACTGTCATAAGTAATTCTCACGTCCCCATTGTTGAACCACTCCTACATTTTATCCTTTTATTTTGGTGATAACAAAACCCATGTTTACCCTAAAAAATATCATTAATATATTTTATATCATGTTTTTCCCATGAATATAATATATTCTTGCATTATCATTTTATATTTACACTGAGTTTCAACTTCGTCATGCATGTTTTGATCATGTTCAGTCCAAGCTAGCTTCGTCATATCTGAAGCTACACTTTGTCATATTCGAAGTCCACTTCGTCATATACGAAGCTGGCACTTCGTCATGCATGTTTTGGTCGTAATCAGTCGAAGTCCAACTTTATCATATCCGAAGCTATATACGAAGTTCACTTCGATCGACAGTGTTATGTGTAGGATCGAATGGGTGGATGGATCAGATCTAGAAGGGGGGGTTGAATAGATCTAACACCAATTAATGCGGAAGCTCAAGCAATTTAAAAATTACTTCGAATCAAAGATCAATTCACTCAAATAATTTACTGATCTGAAGTGTGATTAGTGTGTGTAAGCAAATCAATTAGTAGTGTGAACGAAATCCCTATGCATGCATCTAGCGCAATACAAGGTCAAACCACAATTCAAACCACTGCACAGAGGATTTTTAGGTGGTTTGAAAATCACCTCCAGTGACTCCTACGTCCACCCCTCACACAGTGAGGCCACACTACTCAAAACCTTGAGTACAACACACACTGGAGCACGACAACTCCAAACAACCTTGAGCACGACGGCTCAACACACAACCATGAGTTCAACGACTCACAAACTGAGCACGACGGCTCAAACAACCACCGGAGCACGACGACTCCAAGTTGAGCACGACGGCTCAAACCACACAGTGAGTACGACGACTCACAAACCAGAGCTCGACGGCTCACAGTACAAAAAGCTAGATCAAACACAAAAGAGATCAGATCCTCTAGCAATGATCTGATTCAAGACAGAATCGTACACAGAAACTTGTGCAGAACTTCATGCACAAATCTCATAGACGAAATAAAGAAGAACAAACTCAAAAGTAAGAGAAATGGATGTAGAATGAGTGTTCTTCAATGAAGAGGCCTTGCAGACACTTCAATTGAGGAGCCTTGATAGAAATCGATGGAGATTCTCCTCAATTGGTGATGCTCTGCTTTGATGGCATCTGAAATGCCAGAAATCCTTCTTCTCCTTCAACCTCTTCAGTTGGATCTGCTCCCTTGAATAGCACATCAACCTTCTCTCCAGAGATTCCCTTTGAATCCCACGTCCTTCCTCTTGAAAGGATGGCCTGCAGCTTTTGGAGATGGAGCAAGATCTAGAAAACCCCTTTTAGCCGCCAAAGGGCTTCTTCTTGAAGTGTATGGGCTCTCTTCTCTTTGGGGTACAAGGAACATGGGTATTTATAGCCCCATATGTCCATAAGGTGCCTTGGGGTGCTTGGGCACAGAAATCTAGGTCAAATCCCTTGATTCCCAAGCAGCCACGTGTCTAGATAAAATCACGTTTTTGAGTTTCAGCCGGAGTGTGTCGACACCACCAGGGAGTGTGTCGACACACTGTACCATTGGCGCAAAATTGGTCTTCTGGGAGATGGGTCTAGTGTTGACACTGCCACTGGCTGTGTTGACACACTGTCCCAGTCAGGCAACTGGGTCTTCTGGAATCTGGGACTAGTGTCGACACTGCCTGGGACTGTGTCGACACACTAGACCTTGTCTGGCAACTGAGTCTGCTAAAGTCTGGGACTAGTGTCGACACTGCCTGGGACTGTGTCGACACACTGAACTCTGTCTTCATGAAATTGCTTCAGGGACTCTGACCCAGTGTCGACACCACCAATGGGTGTGTCGACACTACCATGATAAAAATTATATGTACCTACAAATTTAACACATAAATCATTAGTACAAGATATTATCATTAACATATGAGATATTAAACATCAAAAACATGTTGTTTAAGCATTATTGTGATATGTATAAAATGTATAACATGTTCAACATATCATCATCAAAATCACAATATGTCATCATTAAAATCACAATATGCCATCATCAAGATCACAATATGTCATCATTAAAATCACAATATGTCATCATCAGAATCAAGGTATGAGTGATGTTCATTGGTTGTCATTAAAATACAACTTTAGGAAGTTCCAAAACACACTCAACCCAACATTATGATCTGTTTTATACGAAGTTCCACATCGTCATATCTGAAGTCCACTTCGTCATATACGAAGCTGGCACTTTGTCATGCATGCATTATACTATATAATCCTTACAGTCAGTTGGTCTCAACACATTAAGCCTAAGTGTTGACACTGTCAACTTTCATTAAAGATTTTTTTTGAAGTACACATTGTATACATATATATATCATACTAACTCCGACTCTCAAAAAGTCAAAGTCTCACTCTGACTTCCAGACAGTCGAAGTCCACATCGATTACTGTTTTAATATCACATCGATTACTATTTTGTCCACATCGATTATAGTTAACTTTGAGTCCACATCGATTACTGTTTTGTCCATATCGATTGCATGAACATGGATTACACTTACACATCGATTACATTGAAACATAGATTATATTGAATCATCGATTACCTTTGAACATTGATTGTCTCACACATCGATTGCGTTTCACTTGAACATGATTGCTTCATAAACAATAATTACCTTTAAACATCGATTGCCTTTTCACTTAAACATCGATTATCTTAGAACATTGATTATCTTTTACAACGATTACCTTTCACTAAACATCGATTGATTCTATATCTCATATCGATTACTGTTATTTTGATTGATCTCACTCCGACTCATTGAAAGTCGAAGTATAACATCAACTTCTTGATCATCTACACTTAGATGTTTTTTAAGTATCTATTATTATTTTTGCAGAAATGTTAATGTATTCTTAGTGCGATTAGTGTTCTAATCATTATGGAATTATTTAATGAACTAGATGAACAGATGATGTGCACTATGTTACTTTCTGTGTGTTATCTGAATAATAATATTTAAATAAACTTTGTACTTATCTATTCTTCTGTTTAATGCTTAATGTCATTTCCAAATATTAGTTTCATAGTTTATCTTTTCAGAATGCTACGTGTCTCTCAAAGACATGTGCTAGCATGCTTCAGAATATCTAGTTTCCAGATTTTAAGGAAAAGTTCCCTTTGCAGTTGTACTGCATGCCAAACATGTGTCCATTCCTTTTGAATGCTCACCTAACCATGTACTGCTCAAAGGACAAACTGTCTGTCTGAAACTGATAGATATCTGTTAGAAACTACATGTCCCTTACATTCTTATATTTGTTTATATCTCTCAAGACTAACCCCAAGAAAAGGAAAAGACATGGTATGGTGTTTGCAGAAATTCAGGAAAAGATATATGAAGAAGAGCCATGCAGCTTTCAGCATAGCCTGAAGTCGTTGAGACAAAAGGGCTGAAGATCTGATGATGGACATCTCAAAAGTCTCCAAGTCTCAAGACCCAAAGTTCAATTTCAAACAACTATTTTCAAACTAGAAACAAAAGATTGAAGCATATATATGAAGCTGAAGGTTTGAAAGATAGAGAGATGACCACGAATAATACAAGAAGAGACATAAAGTGTATGAGCATACACGACCACATTCCACACTCAGCAAGAAAAGAGAGAAGCACACAAGATCTGAAGAGAGCCAGTAGATTCATGCTTCGACTTCTTGCTCTCTTGCTTTCAAGTATTCTTGGGTGGCATTTGTACTTCTAGTTTCTCTCAGTCCACCATCCTTGAGTCAGAAATAGTTAGAACTTTCAATCCCATTTGTGATATCTTTATGACATTTGTGTTTGCTCATCCTTCAGAGCAGACATACTGTGTTTATTTCTATGTTGTAACCAGCAGAGGGTTTGTTCCCTGTAGTGCCCCTCTGTGAAGGGAAGACCTACGGTTATAAGTGGTTGTAATACCCCTCTGTGAAGGGAAGACCTGTGTACCAGTGAGTTACTTCTGAGCTCATAAAAGAAGCACCTGGCTGAGGTGAAATAGTGGGTTGCCTTCTTACTCGGAAAGATAAGAAGATTTGCTTGGGTGCAAGTGGGTTGTAATATGTAACGTCGCGTGCTTTTCCGATCCTTATGGATCATGTGTGTAATGGTTGTGAAGGCCATTGTGAGGCCAATGTGGTTTGGACGTGTGGTGTGTGCAGGTGTGGTGCAGGTTGGGTCCTGAAATAAAATAGGACCTGCTGCAGTTGAGTAGGAGTTGGCGGCCAGGTGTGGTCGTTGACTTGTTGGCGTCCATATGTGTTGGCGTTTACTGTATGAACTTAGCGACAAGGGATATGGACGTTTATGGTGGCGGTTTCCCTAAACGGCATTAGGGTTGACGCCAACCTGTGCGACCTGCAGAATATAGTCTACCCGAGAGCAGTTCCCTCACTCCATTCTCCCTCTCTCTTGCCATGTTTTCATGCCCTTTGCTTCCCCAATGCTTCCAACGGTTGTAAAAGGATAATTGGAGGAACGTGGAACGCGGGACGGTGACGAATCGGCCAAGGAAACGCCGGACCGTGGTGCAATTTCCGTAGGAGCTCGCGGAGGGTTCGGTGTGGATCGGGAGAATTTAGAAGGTTTAAGCGTGTACTGAGGTAGGGAATGATCCCTTTAGTCCCTATAGGTTGTGATAATGCAATTGGAAAGCATGAATCTGCATGATAATTGTGTTTTTGGGTAATGGTATCCATGCGGGGTACACGGGTGGTTTGAGCAATTTAATAATGGAAACATGTTGTTTCGAGTTGATTAGGATTCATGCATGTTAGAGGAAGTATTTCCTCATGTTTTCTCGATAGTTTCGGGACCAAGAATGCCTGTAGAATCGGTTTAGGGTTTCTGCAGGAACTGGAGTCGAGGAGCTTGGCGTCAATATCGATTGACGCCAAGTTTCTTCAGCTGGGAACTTAACGGCTTGATATCTTGCCGTTTACATCCCATCGACGGCAGTCGATGTTGCCGCCAGTATACTTTTGGTTTAAATATTGATGTATTGAATATTTATTGATATCGAGCGGTGCAATGATAATTGTGGTGCACCTAGTGCTCGTGGTTTCTGAGATTAGCGTACTGGGTACGCAGTTGGCTGGTTCTTTACGTAATCACGTGTAGTGGACTACTAGTGCACGCGGTTTATGTGAGTCTTCACGTGGTTTGTGTGACGTGCACGTGGTTTTGTGTATGTGGCAAGTAGTACGACGCCTACCGTGGTTACCTCTCCAGTTGGGTGCCCCAGGTTCTCTGTGAGCCAGGCTGTTAGCTCGGGGCTTTGTCCCGGTACTTGGGTTGTACCGTCGAGGTCTGTGTCGTCTGACCTGGACACCCTCACTCATGTGTTTGAGTTGTACGTCCGGCTGAGGGAAAGACGACAGTGGGACAGTGACTCTAGTGTTTGTTTTTAGTCACTTGTAGCGCGCTCGTAGTTGGGGGTATGGACACCAGTAGTCGACACTGGTCCCCAGCTAGTCCTTTTCCAGTGCCTCACTCTAGCGAGCCCAGGCCAGGGTCTCTAGAGCTGTCAGGCATGGGCCTGCGACCGTGTGGTCCGCAGGTGGTGGTGTTTAGTTGGTCTCCACAGTTGCTTGACTTTTTTACGTGGAGCGGCAGCTGGACCTTTCGTTCGTGGCTGCGAGACTGAGAGGTAGACCTGTGTTAGCTTGTCCGAGTCAGTCTCTGGTGTCGCGAACCAGTTCACGTGACTCGTGTTTGACTGTCTCTACTTTAGCTTGTACACTTGTACTGGTTTGCCGTTTAATTATTACAGTTGTTTTTCGTAGTCGGCAGATGGTGAGTACTTTTACAGCTTTCATATCCTGCTTAGCTGTTCTATAAATTGTTGGTATTATTTACTGCTTGGTACCTGTGTTTTCGGTTTGCTCAGTTTTGGGGGAGTTCCCTACTGAGCCAGTGACTAGCGAGGCTCACCCCTACCCCCACAGGTGAGAGCGAGGAGGACGTTTCTCGACCTTCGTCCAGTTCAGAGCCGCGTCGTAGCGGTGCAGGGTCAGCACCTCCAGCAGTGTAGTCTAGCTAGTTGGTTACTTTCTTCAGTTGTACCTCGGGGTATGCCCCAGGCTCTTGTACTTTCTTTCAGTTTCTGTGGAAATATGGCTATGTAAACTTGTGAAATATATATATATATATATATATAATGGTATGTTCCTTTGTGTTTACACAGATTGTGGTTTGGTATCCCTTGCGAGGCTTCGGCCCGTTCGTGGGAGGCGGACTCGGATCAAGTACGTTATCGGTTTAACGGGCTTGGTCGAGGCGTTCCGTCACAGTTGGTATCAGAGCAAGGTCCGTGTTAATATAAGGGAACTAGAAAGATACATAGCCTTATTTCGGTCTTTGTACACTGCTGGTAAGGGGCCCTGGTTTCTGATAATTTGTTGTTTTGATTTTTGTTTGATGATTTGTTTATGTAGAAATTTGAAATGGCTGATAGAAGAGATTGGGGTGGTGGAGGAGATGATCCAGAGGAGAGCACTCAGCGTATGATAGAGAGGATCTGGGAGAGCCTCACTGATATCCAAAGGAGGATGAATCAGTGGGCGCCGGTACCACCGGTTGCAGTGCCACCTGGGGATGGAGAGACTGTACCTATTGCTCCAGTCCCGCCAGGAGTGGAGGTGCCTTTTGTAGCACCCTTGCCACCACCACCAGTGTTATTAGTAGAGGAGCCAGTGATGCAAGTTGAGAAATTTCTGAGATTGCAGCCGCCTACTTACTCAGGAGGGCCGAATCCAGATACAGCGGAACATTGGGTCCATGAGATTGAAAGAGTCTTTGCGACCATGAGATGTCCAGCAGCAGATAAAGTTGTGTTAGCTGCCTATCAGTTGAGGGGTTTTGCATTGGAATGGTGGCGATTGAAGATGCAGACCACCTTCGCAGGCAGGACAGAAGAGGCTATCACTTGGTCGGAATTCCTTGATGTATTTAACAATACATTCTTTCCGATTCAAGTACAGCAAGTAAAGAGAGAGCAGTTTCGGACACTCTAGCAAGGTAACTCTTCAGTTTTAGAGTACCAGATGAGGTTTATGGCGCTTAGCCGATATGCACCTTATGTAGTATCAGATAATAATATGATGGTTGAGTATTTCATTAGAGGTTTGAGAGTAGAGTTGCAGGATGCAATAGTACCTCTCATGTGTAAAACAGTGGAAGAAGCAGCTCAGAGGGCAGCAACGTTGGAAAGGTCTATTCGGACTCGTCAAGTGGGTGAGTCAGGCTCAGGTAATTTTCGGCTACCACAGCAATCAGTGGGTGCGAGTAAGGGTAAAGCACCAGTAGGACCTTCTTCATCAGGCTTTGGCAAATGGGGCCAGAAATTGAAGCAAGCATTTAAAGGTAAAGGAAGAGGATGGGGAGGTCGACAACAATTTCAGCAAGGTCGTGGTAGACCAGAGGTGGAGGAGTCGCAGCAGAGTACTGCCAGGTAGCCCATTATTCCACCAGGGTATAGATGTTATAACTGTAATCAGCCGGGACATTTGATCTGTAATTGCCCCTATTCAAGAGAGTATGGGTATGGAAGAGGTGTGCAGCAGCAGCAGCAGCCTCAGCAGTTTTAGCAGCCACAGGCAGATCGTGGCAGAGGAGCACCGCAGCAGCGAGGAAGAGGCCGGGTTATGGCTATCACCCGAGCCCAGGCGGAGGCATCAAATATGATAGAAGGTACTTTACCTCTTTATGACTATTCAGCAAGTGTTTTATTTGATTCGGGTGCCTCTCATTCTTTCATTTCCGAAGAATTTTGGATTGTATGACTCATCCTTTAGAAGAAAAGTCTTGTGAGTTAGTAGTGGAAGTTCCCTCGGGTGAGTTCCTGCTCACTTCGAGCTATATAGATGAAGCTCTTGTTATGATTGAAGGGAACCAGATGCCGGGTCAGTTATATGCCTTGCAGTTGACAGATTATGATATTATTTTGGGTATGGATTGGCTTGAGACTTATGGAGCAATGCTAGATTGCAGAAAGAAAAGGATCAGGTTTTGTCATCATAATGGTGCAGTATTTGAATATCAAGGTATGCCTTTTTATACCTCTAAGTTTTTAATTTCTGCAATTAGAGCTAGAAAGTTGATAAATGCTGGATGTGTGGCTTATTTAGCCTCGGTAAGTCTGGTAGAAGCTAGTCAGTCAGTGGAAGCAGTTCCCGTTGTTAGGGAATTTACTGATGTTTTTCCTGAAGATTTGTCTGGTTTAGCTCCACATAGAGAGGTGGACTTTACTATTGAGTTGCTGCCAGGTACCATGCCGATTTCTAAAGCTCCAAATCGGATGGCACCAGCAGAACTTAAAGAATTGAAAAAGCAATTAGAAGAGTTGTTGTAGAAAGGGTTTATTAGACCGAGTCATTCCCCGTGGGGAGCACCGGTGCTGTTTGTGTAAAAAAGATGGAAGTTTTAGAATGTGTATTGATTATAGGAAGTTGAATGATGTGACCATTAAGAATAAGTACCCGTTGCCAAGGATAGATGATCTGTTTGATCAGCTGCAATCAGCAAAGGTATTTTCTAAAATTGATTTAAGGTCCGAATACCACCAGTTGAGAATTAAAGAGGAGGATATAGATAAAACAACATTTAGGACCAGATATGGTCACTATGAATTTGTGGTCATGCCATTTGGGTTAACCAATGCTCCTGCAAGTTTTATGGATCTGATGAATAGAATTTTTCATCCATATTTGGACCAATTTATTGTGGTCTTTATTGATGATATTCTGATTTATTCAGCATCTGAAGAAGAGCATGCAACTCATTTGAGGTTTACCCTGCAGTTGTTAAGGGATAACCAGTTATTTGCCAAGTTCAGTAAGTGTGAATTTTGGTTGAAAGAAATTCAATTTCTGGGTCATGTCATCTCAGCTAAAGGAGTAGCAGTGGACCCAAGTAAAGTGGAAGCAGTGATGAAATGGGAAGTGCCTAAGACAATTACTGAGATTAGAAGTTTTCTGGGATTGGCAGGTTATTATAGGCGCTTCATACAAGATTTTTCTAAGATTGCGGCATCTATGACTAAGTTGACCAGAAAAGGTGTGCCATTTGTGTGGTCCGGTGAATGTCAGAAAAGTTTTATAGAATTAAAGAAAAGGCTTACAACAGCACCCATATTGACATTACCGGCATGAAATGGTGGTTTTGTGGTATATACAGATGCTTCAAGAAGAGGACTTGGCGCAGTACTTATGCAGCATGGTAAGGTGATAGCTTATGCGTCCAGGCAGTTAAAGCCGGCAGAAGAAAATTACCCCACCCATGATTTAGAATTGGCAGCAGTTGTGTTTGCCTTGAAAATGTGAAGGCATTATTTGTATGGCGAGAGATTTGAGATCTTTACAGATCATAAAAGCTTGAAATATATTTTCTTGCAGAAAGATTTAAATCTTCGTCAGCGTAGGTGGGTGGAGTATTTGAAAGATTGTGATTTCAGTTTGTCTTACCATCCGGGTAAGGCCAATGTTGTAGCAGATGCCTTGAGCAGAAACGCATATATAAATCTGATGATGATCAAAGAGTGGAAGCTGTATGAAGAGATAGTGGAGAACTCCTTGTATGTGCCCAGTAGTCAGCAACGGGCAGCACTAGCTGCTTATGCTGTAGAGCCGTCATTGTATTGGCAGATTATTGAGGCTCAGAGAGCAGATATAAGTTTAGCTGAGATTGTAAAAATGGAAGGAGTTACCATTGATGATAATTGTGTGGTTAGGCTCAGAGGCAGATTGTTTGTACCAGCTGAAAGAGAAGTAAAGCAGCGAGTGTTAGAGGAGGCCCATAAATCCAGGTACACTATCCATCCGGGTAGTACTAAAATGTACCACGATTTGAGGAAGCATTTCTGGTGGCCTCATATGAAAAAGGAAATAGCAGAGTTTGTTGCAAGGTGTGCTATCTGTCAACAGATTAAAGTAGAGCATCAGAAGCCTGGAGGTTTATTGCAACCGTTGCCCATTCCACAGTGGAAATGGGATGATATTGCCATGGACTTTGTGGCAGGTTTACCAAGATCAAATTCCGGGCATAATGGAATATGGGTATTTGTTGATAGATTAACTAAGGTGCGCAGGTTAGTGGCAGTAAGTATGTCTTGGACAGTGGACAGATTAGCAAAAATTTATGTTGAAAGAATTGTTCCATTGCATGGTATTCCGAAGACTATTGTGTCTGACAGAGATCCAAGATTTACTTCTGGTTTTGGAGAAGTCTGCAGAAAGTAATTGGTACTGAGCTGAGATATAGCTCCGCTTATCATCCCCAGACAGATGGTCAGATAGAGAGGACTATCCAGACGATTGAAGATATGTTGCGAGCTTGTTGTTTAGTTTGGGGAGGTAACTGGAAGCATCATTTGGGAATGGTTGAATTTGCCTATAATAATAGTTATCATACCAGTCTTGGGATGGCACCGTATGAAGCTTTATATGGAAGGCCATGTAGAATCTCATTGAACTGTCATGAAGTGGGAGAAAGGCAATTAGTGGGTCCTGAATTGATTCAGCAAACCACAAAAATAGTGAAGCTTATTAAGGAAAAATTACATGCAGCTCAAAGTAGACAAAAGAGTTATGCAGATATCCGGAGGAGACCACTTCAGTTTGAGGTGGGAGATTTTGTTTTCTTAAGAGTTTCCCCGAGTAAAGGTATTATGAGGTTTGGTAAGACTGGAAAATTGAGCCCAAGATATGTGGGACCTTTCCAGGTGATTGAGAGAATTGGAGAAACAGCTTATAGACCTTACGTGGAGCGGCAGCTGGACCTTTCGTCCGTGGCTGCGAGACTGAGAGGTAGACCTGTGTTAGCTTGTCCGAGTCAGTCTCTGGTGTCGCGAACCAGTTCACGTGACTCGTGTTTGGCTGTCTCTACTTTAGCTTGTACACTTATACTGGTTTGCCGTTTAATTATTACAGTTGTTTTTCATAGTCGGCAGACGGTGAGTACTTTTACAACTTTCATATCCTGCTTAGCTGTTCTATAAATTGTTGGTACTGTTTACTGCTTTGTACCTGTGTTTTCAGTTTGCTCAGTTTTGGGGGAGTTCCCTACTGAGCCAGTGACTAGCGAGGCTCACCCCTACCCCCACAGGTGAGAGCGAGGAGGACGTTTCTCGACCTTCGTCCAGTTCAGAGCCGCGTCGTAGCGGTGCAGGGTCAGCACCTCCAGCAGTGTAGTCTAGCTAGTTGGTTACTTTCTTCAGTTGTACCTCGGGGTATGCCCCAGGCTCTTGTACTTTCTTTCAGTTTCTGTGGAAATATGGCTATGTAAACTTGTGAAATATATACATAATGGTGTGTTCCTTTGTGTTTACACGGATTGTGGTTTGGTATCCCTTGCGAGGCTTCGGCCTGTTCGCTGGAGGCGGACTCAGATCAAGTACATTATCGGTTTAACGGGCTTGGTCGAGGCGTTCCGTCACATAATACCTCTCAGGTTGAGAGAAGGCCAAGTGTTATTGGAAGTTAGTGAAATCCCAAGGGGTGCTTGGGGATTGGACGTAGGACTCATGATTGATAGGAGGGCCGAACTAGGATAACTCTTTGTGCACTTTGTGTGATTGATTCGCCAAGTTTTCCACTTGTTTCACACACACTACACTAAATACTAACATTACTATCTAGTGTTATCTATTTTTAGATAAAAATTTTAAAGTGCAAAAAGTCCTATTCACCCTCTTCTAGGACATTTAAGATGCCATCCCGATCCAACACCTATCTAATGTTTGATCTAAAGTAACCTCTGCATCTCATAGTGTTTCAACAAGCTCAACTGCATCTACATCTTCTTCTTCTTCAGCTTCCTGAACATCTATAGGTATTTGCCGGACAATCCTTACTAACAAACACCTTAATTGTCTTATTGTTACTACACATATCAAACATTCGCAATATGTGCTCATCTGTGTCCAAGTTAAAAAAATTCCTATTCCTACTGTTAGTGGACACTTCAATTGCAAAGTACAATTGGTCAACCTATATATGCTCCTTAAATAGCCCACTTGCTACCAAATGTAGCTCCATAAAGTTAGAATAATCCTTGGTCCATGTAAAAGACTTTTGTCTGAACCCCCTAGGAGACAACCTAGACTGACCATCTTCACCGATCACCACCTTCCTATGCCCACCATAATACAATTTAATTGCATATTGTTCATCCATAGTACTTGTGACAAAGCTATCAAATACAAATCAATGACTAGTCAAATAATCATGCGCAAAGTCCTTGATAATGGGTCCTACTGGAAATGAAGATATACTATTCAATAAGCATGTGCAAAGTGCTCGACATGGAGTCCTACTGGGACATGAAGGTGGAATATTCAAGAAGCATGTGCACAATATCCTATTCCCACCACAGTGAGGAAGATGGTGGGAGAGTGGTGTCTGTACCTCCGATCAAACACATGTGGGACAAGCCGTACTCTCACAAGCATCCAAAGCATTAGAAAACATCAACCTTATGAGACCACATTCACGGGGGAGAGGAGGGATATAACTAGAGAAAACACATACAAATAAATAGACATGTGTATGGGACATAGAAAGGGTTCATACCCCACTGTCGTCATCTTCAACGATCTACCTTTATCCCTCTTCCATATTTTCGTCCCTATTTCGACAACGCAACAACAATTTAGGGAGGGCTTCGTCGTTGATACCCCTCCCTATTCCGGTGACACAACAACAACCATAATCTCCCAATCCCTAAAATGGAAGATGATGGGGGACGCAAAGGGGCCTATCGACCATTTCAGAACCCTATAATAGAGACGAAAGGGGCAACCAAGGGTGGGGCTTCGAAATCGAAGTTGATCGATAAACCCCAGTTACTCTTTTAGGGGTAGGTTAGTCTTTTTACATGTACAGTTACTACCCTAGTTAACAATAGTAATAGACTATCGATGGTGGGCGTATGAAGGAGAGTACTTCAAACTTTTAAGGATGTACGGGTCTTTTACATAAACTTAGGGGCATGTAGGTAATTCGTAAAGTTTTCAGGAGTATAGATTGTTACAACAAAAGTAACATAGGTTGGCTCAGGCCGAGGAGACCGTTGAGGCATTTCTCGCCGAAGAGTGAGCCGAGACGACCAAGCTGATGGATCCCGTGTGAGGCGCGCTTGGCCGACGTGGTTCCGAGCTCCCGAACTGTTCTGCAAAGCCCGCCGAGAGGCCTCAGCGGGGAGACACTTCGACGCTCTTGTCAGTCGCTAGCCGAGCAGAATGGCCTAGCCTAGGGTAGAACATCGTACATGCGCCAGTGGAGTGTCTGCCCTTTATATAGTGTTAGGACACCTACGTGTGAACTGGACGACCCCGCCAATCTCGCTGGGGGGTTACCGTGATTCTCTCCGGATTGGGTGTCGCCACCTCCTTGCCAAGTCATGGCAATCATGATCTTAACTGCCGCAGTTATCAACCCTGTGATCTTCAGGCATTACTTTATTCGCCTCGTCCGTCACGTGACCTGCCCTTCGAGTGCGCCGAGCTCGACGTCGGCTTCTTCTGGGGAGGAGTTCGTGTCCGAGCTTAAGAAGACGGCACGAGGAGTAGAGTTTATGATATTCCCGACTTGAATCATCGGAGGGTCGTTATGGACAGGTGCAAGCACATCTGGCACAAAGGTTGGCTATGGCCGACCTCCGAAATTGTCCTCGACCGAGAAGCGGGAGATGGCCCCAAAGAGATCACACTGGCCGACCAAGAACGTCGGCTAACAAATGCTCTGTCAGCGAAGAAGGTTGTCGGCCTCTGCCTTTAATGAGCTCGGCCATTGTTGGCATCAAAGCCGACCTGCCGGAATATCCCCGTATCATTGGCTCCCTAGGTTCACGTCGGACTGCGAACGAAGGCCGAGGTGAAGCTGAATCTTTTCCCCAAAATTACGTGCTCAGAGACGTGGCATTGTTAATCCACGTGGCCCATTTGTTGCCACGTCACCCTACCGACTGGCGCCGCCCTGTCAGGAGGTCTGTCAAAGTCGCCATGCACCGAACGTCACTTCGTACGGTGCGCCAGTTACCAGATCGTCTCCTCGACCGACGCGCATCATCATTGCTCTCCTCATCGCCTGTGCTTCATCATGGCGCTCCTCGTCACCCGCGCAAATCGAAATCCGAAGCGATGCTCCGCGGCCAGTCCACTAACGCCACGTGTGCAGATCTCCATCGTTGGCATGGTAGATGAGCGCCCATCGTTGGATTAGATCGATACCCCGGCACTATAAGTAGTGGGGTCTGCTACCAAAGAACCACCCTTGCTTTCGCGCGTGAGCTTACAGTAAACGACCAGCCGACGTGCCGACGACACGAGGGCTGTCTTCCGAGCGCTCGCTCCTTGCTTTTCTGCTTCTTTTCGGAGGTAGCCATGAGCTCTACCTCGTACCATCCTTCCTCTTCTTCCTCGTCTGGAGATTCTCCTTCTGAGAACTTCACCTCTTCGGATCCTTTCGGAGCGAAATCTCCTCTTTCCAAAAGGACGAGCCCGGACGCATCTCAGCCCGATAATCCACCACCGGAATCCACCGAGGACTCCTCCGAGGTGGAGGTCGGCCTCGGGAACTATGTTCCCCGGCAGCCTTCATCTCATACCTCGGGATCTCGTCGGTAAGCCGACACCGTGGCTGATGCGCGGTGCGAGATTGATGAGGAGACCTGCCGCTGGATGAAGAATCATCCGGGTCTCGTCCTCCCTGAGGACTTTACCTTTTATTATTCTAAACAACTCCGCTCACACTATTCCATGCCGAGGGGAGTTTGTATTTATTCTGAGGCTGTCCGAGCAGGCTTCCGCCTGCCTCTCCACCCCTTCTGCATTCTTCTTGTCGCTAAGTTGGGAGTCGTTCCATCACAACTGACCCCGAATTCTTGGAGGTCGGTCGTCGGCTTCTTGGTTGTCTGTGCTATGGCCGAGGTCCTTCCGACCTCGCACCAATTCTTCTTTTGCTTCTCCATAGAGGTCTTTGGAGACTGCTGTACTTCGTAGCCCGGGCAGGTCGGCAAGTCCTTGGCCGAATGCCATCCTCTGTCCACAACTGGAAGAGGAACTTCCTTTTTGTTCGCTCTCGGACCGAGTGGCCCTTCCCAACCACTTGGTCGGCCGTAAACATTAGAGATAAGGCCTTTAGCCCACCTACTCTTGTGGCCTCCGAGCTCTCGGAGTTTGAGTCTCTGCAGGCGGTGGAGCCTCCCGACCTGTTCGAGCCTTTCGAGAAGCTGTTCAAGCTCATCGCTGAGGCCAGCCGAGGTCTGGTCTGATCTTCATTATCAACCGTTGGCATGATGTCAAGAGAACTAACCTTTTTCTTCTTTGCAGCAATAGCCGACAAGGGAAAGTCGTTGGCTTCCCGAGCCAAAGGGAGGAGTGGCCTCTCTCTCTCAAATATGGCCAAGAGGGAACTCCTATCCCGAGGTAAAATGAAAGCAAGCCGAGGTGAAAAATGCCCTTGCCTTGACGAGGTCGACGTGGAGGTCGTCGCTCCGTCCTCGGCTCCTCCTAAGTCGCCGCTTGTCCCAGAGAAGATGGGGCCGTCCAAACGTCCTCGGTAAACAGAAGACGTGCCGGCCGACATTGCTGCCCCTGCTGCCTCTCAGCCGAGGCCTTCCGGGCAATCTGAAGTGATCAGCGCCACCGAGTGGGGAAGGCGATCACTTCCTGCCGAAGCGAAAAGTTCACCCTCGGGCGTGAGGTCGATCCAAATAGTCAAGGAGTTCTACTCTTCAGTCCAGGGTGCCATGGCTCGGTTCGAAGCATTTCTTCAGCGGGTTGAGAGGTTTAGGGCTTCCTCCGAGGCGCGCCTAGCCGAGGTGGGCAAGAAGCTCAAGGCCGAGAAAGCTCTTCGCGCCAAGGAGGCTGAGCGAGTGAAGAGGGCCGAGGCCGAAGCCGATGAGCTGCGGAAGTCTCTGCAGGCTGAGAAGGAGGCTCATCAAGCCGAGCTTAAGTCTCATCAAAAGACCAAGGCTACCACTACGCAGCTGGTGGCCGACGAGCGTGAGAAGGTAGCCTCCGAGGCCGTTGTTGAGTACCGTGAGTCTAATGAGCTTAAAGCCGAGGTGGTCAAGCTCTTCAGCAGAGGGTACGATTTCTGCCTCAAGCGTGTTCGAGAACACTTCCCAGACATTGATACCTCAAAGGTCGTTCTTGACGAGGATGACGACGAGGAGACGGGTGCTGATGACAAAGACGCGAACATAGCTACTGTCGTTGACGACGCACTAGCCACTGCTGCGGAGGATGCATTCGAGACAGCTGTCGAGACTGTCATTGCCGAGGACTCTGCTGTTCCTGACGATCAGGAGGCTCAGGTCGGTCAGGATGACATCGTTGTAGTCTAGGTGCATTGTGTTTGTACATGGCGCCTCGCCCCACGTTGTAATCTCTTTATCAATAGAAATTTACAACTTCTTGTCGTTGTTTGCATGTGTTCATCCCTCGAAGTCGGCTTAGACCTCATCGAATGAGGCTTAAACTTCGGACATTTTTTTGGTTTAGTTCTTGAGGTAGTCTCAGACATTTATGATACCACGTTAATTCTTGAGGTCGGCTTTGACCTCATCACAATTTTTGAGGTCGGCTCAGACCATTATGACACCGAAACCAAGTCAATTCTCGAGGTCGGCTCGGACCTCTATGACCACGTCAATTCTCGAGGTCGACTCGGACCTCTATGACACCGAAACCAAGTCAATTCTCGAGGTCGGCTTGGACCTCTATGACCATGTCAATTCTTGAGGTCGTCTTGGACCTCTATGACACTAAAACCAAGTCAATTCTCGAGGTCGACCCAGACCTCTATGACCACGTCAATTCTCGAGGTCGACTCGAACCTCTATGACACCGAAACCAAGTCAATTCTTGAGGTCGGCTCGAACCTCTATGACCACGTCAATTCTCGAGGCCGGCTTGGACCTCTATGACACCAAAACCAAGTCAATTCTCGAGGTCGGCCCGGACCTCTATGACCACGTCAATTCTCGAGGTCGGCTTGGACCTCTATGACACCGAAACCAAGTCAATTCTCGAGGTCGGCCTGAACCTTTATGACCACCTCAATTCTCGAGGTCGGCTTGGACCTCTATGACACCGAAACCAAGTCAATTCTCGAGGTCGGCTCAGACCTCTATGACCACAGAATCAAGTCAATTTTCTAGGTCGACTCAGACCTCTATGAGCACAGAATCTAGTCAATTCTCGAGGTCGGCTCAGACCTCTATGACCACAGAATCAAGTCAATTCTCGAGGTCGGCTCAGACCTCTATGACCACAATCAAGTCAATTCTCGAGGTCGGCTCATACATTTATGACCACAATCAAGTCAATTCTCGAGGTCGGCTCGGAGCTCGGACCTCTATGACTACTGAAGGTATGTCAATTCTTGAGGTCAGCTCGGAGCTCTGACCTCTATGACAACAGAAAGAATGTCAATTCTTGAGGTCAGCTCGGAGCTCGGACCTCTATGACCACAGAAAGAATGTCAATTCTTGAGGTCAGCTCGGACCTCTATGACTACTGAAGATGCGTCAATTCTTGAGGTCAACTCGGACCTCTGTGACCGAAAAACCGTCGATTCTCGAGGTCGGCTCAGACCACTACGACCGAAAACCCGTCAATTCTCGAGGTCGGCTCGGACCTCTATGACTCGTTTTTTCCGAGGTACGAGAATAGTTTGTCCACACATGGAGTCGAATCAGTAGATGTCGCAAACGTAATGGTGATGGTGGGCTGACCCCGTCTGGCGGACAGGCGACCTAGCTCGTTGAGGTGCATAGGTGCTGGCGCCCCCTCCCGGCAGTGGCCTCCCCTACCCCCGACTAGGGATGTAAACGGATCCGGATAATATCTGGATCCGATCCGAATCCGTATCCGATTAAGCATATCCGTATTCATTTAACAGATATCCGACGGAGCGGATTCGGATACAGATATTATCCGAATATTAAACGGAGCGGACGTGGAAATAAGTGATCCGCTGCATTTAAGATCCGATCCGAAATTGAGTTAATTCTGGCCATTGGATCATACATCTAATGGTCCATACCTAACATATAAAAACATATCCTTAAAACCCTACCTGACCTGGCGACCTCCCTCTCCCCCGTTTCCCCCAAATCTTCTCATCGCCAAATTCGAAATCCCGCCGTCGGACCCCTCCTATAGCCCTGCCTCCTTCCTCCCCTCGTCATCTCGGCTCGCCACCGGCCGGCCACAGTGCGGCCAGCGCCCTCCCGGCGAGGCGGCGACCTGCTGTCGGATCCTTGCAGACGCGGCGGCGGCGGACCCCTCCGGCTCCTCCCCTTCTGCGCTCCCCCCCTCTGGCCCTCCCTCCCTCTGTCTCTCCCTCTCATCCGGCCCTCTCCCCCTCCGCCCTTCGGCCCTCCCCCCCTCCGGCCCTCCCTCTCATCCGGCCTCCCCCCTCCGGCTCCTCCCCTTCTGTGCTCCCCCCTTCGGCCCTCCCCCCTCCGGCTTCTCCCCTTTTGCGCTCCCCCCCTCCGGCCTCCCTCCCTCTGTGTCTGTCTCCATCTCATCCCCCGATTCCCCCCATCTGCACTCCCGGCTCCCCCCCTCTGGCCCTCCCTCCCTATGTCTCTCCCTCTTCTCGGCGTTGCTCTTCTCCGACACGCGCCGGCCCTGGAACAGCACCGACTCACGTTCTTCTGCGCCAGCAGCTCCTTCGCTTTGGCCAGAAGCTCGCCGGCGTCGTCGACAGTTCTGAATCGGCCGGAATCACATACGCTGGCCTGCGCAAAATGCAAAAGATGAAGCAAGCTCCTTTTGCTTTCATGGCAGATCAATTCTAGCATCTGTTCTATTTCTTCACTTTTTATTTTCCAAGTATTAAAGCTGTTCATGGTGTATTAATTTTACAGATTTTTTATTTTTTATTTCTAATTTTTAGGTCACTTTATACCTCTTATTATGTCTCATATTTTCGAAGCGGATAATATCTGTATCCACTCCGAATCCGAATATTATCTGACTAAAATATCTGCTCCGTATCCGAATTTTATTCAGAACAGATACAAATTATCCGATTGCGTATTCAGAGCGGACGCGAAAAACTTATATTCGCTCCGTTTACAGCCCTACCCCCGATCCGACCCCGCCGCCCAGGGTCGCAAACGGATCCCGATTTTCTATAATATTCAGCGGATCTTAAATGGATGTTCGTTTAAAATCCGTTTACATGGGAGACGGCGGCTAGGCCGCGGCGGCCCGGCCCTCCCTCCTCGCTCCGTATTCCTCCCTTACCGCGCTCGCCCTCCTCCGCCTCCTCACGGGAGACGGGACGTACTCCCCCCTCCGCGGCTTCACCTCTACGCCCGTATCCGGTTGCCCCAGTCGATCCGGCGCCGGCGCCGCCTCCGCCTTCAGGCCCTCCACCGCAGCCGATCCCTAGCGGGGCCGGCCGTCGCCTCTGCCTCCACCGCCTCCGCCCCGCCGCAGCCGCCTCCACTGCACTTGCCTCTGCCCGACCGTCTCCACGCGGCAGCGTTAGTAAACTCTCTCTCTCTCTCTCTCTTTGTAGTTCTCCTTTTCTCTCTCTCTTCATTCCTCTTCTGCTCAACGTCGACGGTACCCTCTCTTTCTCCACCCTCTCTCTTCTTCTTTCAATCTTTATTTGTCTTGGTTTCTGGTGGCAGGTAAGTGGGGTGGACGACCCAGACGACGTGCAGGTGTTCTACTACATCCCGTCGGAGAGGGACCCCGCCAAGGATCCCCTCCTGCTGTGGCTCCCTGGTAAGTTTCTGGGTATGTGGTACATAGATCAATGGATTTTTTTTTAATTCACACTAATATTGTTGGGAGAGTCATTTTACAATAAATATTTCTATATGCCCCATCTATGTAAGGGGATCCATAAAAATCTACCGTCATCATCATCCGCGTCGGCTACATGAATATTTTTTTCCACCAAAGATTTCTATCAAGTGCTATATTCGTGTTTAATCTCAAGAAGTCTAAGTTCTTCTTAATAACATCGCACCTCTCATTTTAGCTACCCCTAGCACTTTTATTGACATCCATTAAAATTTAGTCACATCGTTTAACCTGCGTTGAGTTAAGACGGCGATACATATGTCCAAACCACTTGAATTTATTTTCTCTTATTTTTCTATCAATTGGAGCTATCTTCAAGTCCTCACTGAAGCGCACATTCTTAATTTTATTTTTCTTAGTCTTACCACACATCCATCTCAATATCCTCATCTCTGCTACACACATTTTGTTAACATGTTCCTTTCACACTACTCAACATGCGGTACCATATAATAAATCATTGTTGTTCTATAAAACTTCCCTTTAAGTTTTCGGATATACGATGATCGAAAAAGACTTCTGAAACACTTCTCCATTGAAACTAGCCTACCTTAATCCTGTGTGCCACATTGTCATAAATCTCCCCATTCTCTATAAGGCTATGTTTGTTATTTGGATAGACTGGGGATAGAGTGAGGTTATAGAGTGGGGTTACTCTATCCCCAGTCTATAACCCCACTCTATCCCCAGTCTATCCAAATACCAAACATAGCCTTAGATGATAGACTTTAAATATCGAAACTACTCTTCTTAGGCATGTTTTGTCCATCAATTAGAACAATATCTTCTCATTTTTCTAATTACAATGCATAAATTCTGACGTGCTCCTGATTTTAAAACCTTTAGATGTCAAGACTTGTCGCCAACTTTCTAACTTAACATTTAAACCATCAATACTCTCATCAATTAAGATAATATTATCTGCAAGTAGCATACACTAAGTGATATCATCATGCAATTGTTTTACTTCATCCATAACCAGAGCAAAAATATATGGACTTAGAGTAGAACCTTGATGCAAACCTATAGTGACCGTAAATTCATGTCTCTCCAGCAATAGTTCTCACACTAGTAGTTGCATCCTCGTACATATCCTGAATCAAGTCAACATATCATCGAGGGACTCCCTTCTTTGTTAATGTCCACCAAATCCCTTCTCCAAATTAAGAAAAACTATATATAAATCTTTTCTCATCTCCCTATACTTCTCCATTAACTACCGTAATAAGAAAATAACTTATGTAGTAGATCTACTCGGCATAAGACCAAACTGATTTTTTGATACAGTAGTCGTAAAAATCCACCAAAACCTTGTAATTAAGGGTCTTCTCCTTTGCATTGGGAAAATTGTTGTGTGGGAGTCTCCATGTTCATGTATGCTGCATCTATATAGGGGGAGCATGTGACTGCCAATTATCATGGAATAGTTTAATTTTGCTCTGGCAAAATTGTTCGGTGGGAGTGTCCATGTTTATGTAAAGGTTAAATAGTCTAATTTTGCTTGTGATAGCTGTATAGCTAATTATCATGGAATTTGGATGTTGACAGCATGGATGAGGAATTGCCCCTTGCACCTCTTTCTGTGGATAGTATGGTTGCCTCTTCAAACCAAAATATAGCCAGTCATTCAAACGAGAATGTTCAATCCATTGAGGGTGAAACTGCTGTTGCCACTTCAAATGAAGATTTAGAAGTTGATAATGTAGATGTGAAACCACCGTTGCCTAGAAAGAGAAAATTGGTTTCTTCAACGTGGAAAGAAATCCACGATTTTGAAAAATCTAGATCACTTGATAGCAAAGGAATTGCAACATGTCTTCATTGCAAAAGGGAATTTAATGCACCTATTTAATGCTTGAAATTGCCTTAGAGCTGAAGAGAGAATTTTTTCGTCTTCAAAATATAGATCATGATTTTGTTGATCGTCCTTCTAATGCTGATTAAGAGATAGCTGCACTTGTTTGCCAATATTTGATAATTTTTTATAATGCAACATTAACTTTATCTAGGACTAAGCATGTGACTGCCAATTCTTTCTACGAATTTCGTGATTCTTTAATGTCTTGATAGTAGATATGTTCATGCTTTGATTGTGAGTTATTTTAATATTTAATTTATAAATTTTTTAACTAATTTTTACTTTTCTGTTAAATACTGTCTAGGTTTATTATATTATTGTCCTTAGGTGTTTCCAGATATTATTCGTATCTGCTTCGTATCTGAAAGATATCCGCCTAAAAAGATTCGCTCCTTATCTGATTTCTATCTGGAGCAAATATAGATTATCTGGATAACTAATTGGAGCGGACACAGGATTGCCTGATCCGCTCTGTGTCAGCTCCGTTTGCAGCCCTACCCTCTCTCTCTCTCTCTCCCCCTCCTACTCTCATTCCTTCGCACAATCTTCTCTCTCTTTCTCTCTATCTCTAACTATGAAATCCGAAGACCCATGCCCTAGCTATGCCCTGTCCAAATCCCTCCGCCTGCTCATCCATGTCTGGCCTTAGTGGTGTCTCCCTCCTGAGTACCAAACCTGGTATCGATCTCAAGCGAGCTGGCAATGGTGAAGGCTTTCTTGGCGCCCAATGGCAAGTTGGCCATCCCTCCCTCTCCTATCCTCTCCTCTTCCTCCATTGGTGCAGACCTCGAAGAGGACCCCTTTCCCTGTTCTTCCTGTGGAGCTCCAGATCTTCTAATCCCCAGTTGGTGTGGTAGTGGCGGGCCTCGCGAGCGACAGTACGGATGCAGTGCAGGTGCTCAGAGCTCCCTCCTTTGAGCTTCGACCACTTCTTCTGTTCCTACTCATATCTTTGGCAGCAGCAATCCCTGTTGGTCATGTCGGTGCTCCTCGGATCTGCAAAGTCCCAAATGGACAAAGCCATCCTGTACATTGTGGTACATAGTTCTTTTAATATGTACTGAGTATTCAATGTCCCATGCCCTCGGTGTTTCCTTGATTCCTTCTGCAAATCCACCTCCATATCATCTTGTTCTTAGTTTGTTGGCCTTTACAAGTTTTTGATTCGTGCGTCTATGTAATTTGGCATGCACATAACTTGTTTGATGAATTGTTTCTGAACCTTCTTTTTTCCTTTCTCCATGCTCACTCTCTTCACTGATCTGAAAACCAAAAACAAAAGCAGACAAGCTCAAACTGATGGAATAAACCATCGGTTTGGTTTCATGTAATGTCAGTTCCATTCAACTACAACGTTTGGGCCAGTTTGGGTTGGTTGAATTTTGAGGTGAACCAGACCAAACCTAAACATGTTCATCTGATACTAAACTGAACCAGAACCCGCCCAAAACTGGGGTTGCTCAACTCAGCATCTCCTTCGAAAGGTTAATGTATCATCTGCAAATTGCAAATGGAAAGCCTGATAGTTGAATGTCAAACCTTTCTTTTTCAACTTCCTTAAAATGTGTACAGCCTCACAAACCATGAAAGTTGCATCCTTCAATTTCCTGTCTGCAACAAAGGCACTTTGATTATGGTCTTGTAATTTGAATTTTAATTTTGATTAGAAGAGGATCAACAAGTCTTTGGTTCTAATGAGCTATTATTGTTTTTCATTTTTTCACTGAAGGGAAATTTCGGAGTAACTAAGCTCTTACAAGATAATGGCATCAGATGACAGACAACTAAGACAGTGGGTGTCAGATCAGCTCATGTCGCTGATGGGTTATTCAGAGCCTGTAGTGGTCAAATACATCATCAGAATATGTATGTAGTGACAGAATGATGATTATTGCTTTTGTCATAATTATTTATAAATCTGTTTCCTTTCTCGTTCTTAATCAAATGCTTATTACCTTGCAGCCAAGGAGGCATCTTCACCTGCTGACATTGTTAGCAATCTTGTGGAGTCAGGTTGCTCTCTATCTGCAGAGACCCGTTCGTTTGCTGAAAAGATGTTTGCTAAGGTGCCACATAAGCAGATGGGATTAAGTGTAAGCTTCTCTCTGGCATAGCTTAATGACAAATAGCCATTTTTTCTTGCTTGTTTTCCCTTTTCTTCTACCTTTTTGAAAAAGTTGTGCAAACGGAACTACTTTTGTAGGCTAAGGAGGTTATATTATCTTCTCTGAGTAGGCAGGAAATATTTGCAGCGATACATCTAGAAAAAGATCCTGTGGCTTTTTTTTCCGATAAGAAATGTGGATATGGGGTTTTTTCGTAACATAGTTTCAAGTTTTCTACTAGTTTTTTTTTGGGGGCTAAAAGGCCTTAATCAGGCCATTTTATTAATGAAAAAGAGGCTAAAATAGTGGCAAAAAGCCATTTACAGACCGGGTGGCAATGGCCAATAATGAATATCAACATAAGAAAAGAAAATCTAATATAAAAGACCATTTTTTACTAGCTCTTAGATCTCTGTGGAGGACCGATCCCAAGAATATGTATGCCGAAGAACAGCTCGAGAGCGAAGACTTGGACGTCGGGAGCAACGATCATCATCATCATCATCATCTATTTCTTTGTCCGCCTCATCAAATACTAATTTTGCTCCAGGCATTAAAATATTTTCTACTTTTGCAAGTTCTGCAACTGAACTATGTAACGACCCCGAGAACCTGACCCTCGGCTCACGTCGAGGACCCGATTTTCGCAGCCGCCGCCTACGGATCCGGAGATCCGGAAGAGCTATAATATAAACTAACAGGATATGTAATGGAAGTAAACATCAACTGCTAAGTTAGAAGTGCACACGCGGAAACAGAAAGAAGAGCGAGACCGCTGTGTACTGCTCTAAGTACAGTCCCAACACACACAACTAGTACAAGTAAAGGCAGGGGATAACAAGTCCCTTAGGGGCATACCCCGAGGGTGACGTACACTGAAAGGGGAAACCACTGCTAGCTACGGGGACCACGACTACCGCCCCGTCTCCTCCGCCCGGCGCGCGCCTTGCCGCTGCTGAGAAGTCTCATCTGGGAAAAGGAAGGGATGAGCTTCACAACAGAAGTTCAGTAGGGACTACCAATCTCCTACTGGCTCTAATAGGTAGTCAAAACTATGTACTTAATTAAATGACAGCAGTTTATCTTCTACCTACTAAAGAAAATGCGGAAGCAAAGCTACTAACTAACAACGGTACGGAGAATACTACGGTCGGAAACTCCGTAAAGCCTGTACGACGTGACCACCACACGGCTAGCAACACAGACAAGGCAAACTCTGTTTGGACAAGAGACACTAGCTACGGAAAACACTACCACTAGTCAACGGTCAGGTGCGTCCACTGACGTCTTATTCTCGACCTAGGTCCAAACCTCCACGTCTCGTCAGAATGAGGCAGGACACTAAGTACACAACAGTAACCGCCGCAGTCTGGCCGGACTACGGTCCCACGCCTAGCCTCTCTAGGTGGTTCCGGGGCCACAAAGAGCGAGGCAGTGAGAAGAAGGATTGACTGGCCTACGCCGGGAAGGACTCCAAACGACCTCGGCGTCCCAGACCAACCATGAGAGCTCTGCAAACGACTCAACGCCACTGTCCTAACCACCGTTTTCCCCTCCGCTCTAGAGTCCGTGACTCGAGCACGCCCTCCGCCCGGAGTACTCCCTCAACAGGCGCGCGGGGACGGGAATCCCAGGCAACGGTAACAACCTCTCTAATGGGACAAGCCCTCAAGTGCCGAACACCAGGCGAACGACTAGTGTAAGACCGTACTAGGAAACTAGCACTGGTGCCACGGGTACAGTAAGAAGCGGAAACGGTGAAGACTCTACAGAAACACAGAACTTCGCAAGATCTCAACCTGTCTCTGCTGTAGTCACGACGCATCGGGCCGTTGCGACCTTGTCGTGACGCCCTACCCTGTCGCGACACTATCGCGGTGGCCCAAGCCGTCGCGACCTTGTCGTGACGCCCAAGAGCGTCGCGATGATGTTGCGGCGGCCATGCCGGTCGCGACATCATCGCGGCCTCTGTAGCGGTCGCGTCTTCAGCCGAGGGGGGTTCCGGTGCAGTCCTCTCGGAGACCACCCCAAAACACGATACAAATATACCACAGGGGAAGGGGAGCATGCTCAACATATAGGAAAGCCATTAAACCATGCAAACCACCCTCAAAACCCCACAAACACTGTCGCGGCGGCTCAAGCCGTCGATGGAGAATCTCACTCAACCACGAGTACGGATCTCACACTCCCACAACCCAAACCACGGGGAAAGCATGATCTCAAGAGGGAGGGGGGCATGCTAGGGCGAGAGGATCAAGGGTCCCTACCTCCACAAGTAGAGCCGACCCGTTGGGGCCTCCACGTAGGAATGACCACCTCCTCCTCGCTCCAAGCACCACGAACACGTCCCCTGCACGAACGGGACGACACCACCTCAGCACGAGCACCACGAGCACAAAGAACTGTCGAGAAATCGCAAGGGGGCTCGAGAGGGGAAGAAGAGGGAAGAAGAAGGAGAGAAAGGGTGAGAGGGGGAGAATGGGGTGCAGCTTCAGTTTTAAACCGACGACCCCCAAGACGCGACGGGTCGGCCCGGCGCGACAACAACCGTGTCGCGAAGGCCACCCCCGGTACGACCCCAATAGGCGGTCAAACCTCGAAGACCGAGAAGCCCGAACGCGACGGCCTGACAGGTCGCGTCAACGCTGTACGCGCCTGCCACCCGACACGACCGTTCTGATAGACAGGACAGCGGTCACGTCTGTCAAAAAAGCAGTCGCGTCTTCTTCAGACGGTGCGACAGGAACGCGACGCCCACCCCCGTCGCGACCAGAACGCGACGGCCGGGCGCATCGCGACCCGAAACCTGTTGCGACAGGCTCCTCTGGCGCGACCGGGGCGCCCGTCGCGACCCTGAGGACGGGGCCAAGGGCCCAAGAGGGCCGGGTCTTACATCCCACCCACCTTAAGAAATTTCGTCTTCGAAATTAAAAGAAACTCAGTTTCAACAGGAAGCAATGCAAAAAAGGGAAAACAACGTACCGGTCAATCAAACAAATACGGGAACTGCTTTCGCATCTCATCCTCGCGCTCCCAAGTGGCCTCGCCACCCACGCGGTTCTCCCAGACAACCTTGAGCAGCGGAATCTGCTTCCTGCGCAACTGCTGCACTCTGCGGTCCACAACTTTGACCGGGTACTCTAGCACTAACAAGTCTGGCGCTACCTCAAGCTGCGAGTAGTCCAACACGTGCGACAGATCTGCGACGTACCTCCTGAGCTGCGACACGTGGAAGACACTGTGCACACCTGCCAACTCTGCCGGAAGACTCAACCTGTAAGCAACCTCACCGATCCTCTCTGTGATAGGGAAAGGCCCAATGTACCTAGGACTGAGCTTTACCTTCTTGCCAAATCTTATAACTCCCTTGGTCGGCGAAATCCGCAAGAACACAAGGTCACCTACGCTGAACTGTAACGGCCTCCTGCGGACATCTGCATAGCTCTTCTGTTTGCTCTGCGCTGCCTGAAGCCTCTGCCTGACCAATCTGATTATGTATGCACACTGCTGCACCAACTCTGGTCCCAAAAGCTGCCTCTCATCGACCTCGAACTAGTGAAGTGGTGTCCTGCACGGGCGACCATACAAAGCCTTGTATGGTGCCATCCCGATGCTCGAGTGATAACTGTTGTTGTAGGTGAACTCTACCATCGGAAGGTGCGACTCCCAGGTGCCACTCCAGTCCAAACAACACGCTCTCAACATATCCTCCAAAGTCTGAATCGTCCTCTCTGACTGCCCATCTGACTGTAGGTGATATGCCGAACTCAACCTCAACTCTGTACCAAGAGCCCTCTGCAGACTGCACCAAAACCCTGAGGTGAACCTCGGATCTCTGTCGGAGACGATCGAAACTGGGGTTCCGTGCAACGGAACAACGCGGTCCACGTACAGTCTGGCTAACCTGTCCACTGATCGCGACATTCTGACTGGAAGAAAATGTGCCGACTTGGTCAAACGATCTACGATCACTCAGATGCCATCATGCCTTTGCGGAGTATGGGGCAAACCAACCACAAAGTCCATGGTGATATCGTCCCACTTCCACTCGGGAATGGGCAACGACTGCAGCTCACCACCAGGATGCTGATGCTCAGCCTTCACCTGCTGACAGGTAAGGCACCGAGCGACAAACTCTGCCACGCCCCTCTTCATCCCTGGCCACCAGAAGAACCTCCTCAAGCTATGGTACATCTTGGTGGAACCAGGATAAACAACATACTTCGACCTGTGAGCCTCTGACAATAGCGCCTGGCGCGCCTCACTGAGAACATATAGCCTGCCTTTGAATCTGACCTCGCTGTCCTCGTCCAGCTCAACATCTGGCATCTGCAAAATATCTGCCAACTCTGAGTCTGCCTGCTGTGCCTGCAACACCTGCCTGTACACGGACGGACGAACTGACAAGCTGGTCATTACTGCACGGTCTCTGCGCCTCGACGGGTAGAAAACTCTCTGGGACAGCTCCTCAAACAGCCTCCATTCCCTGAGCATCAGCGAACTCAAGCGAACACGCCTGCTCAAAGCATCAGCCACGACGTTAGCCCTCCCTGGGTGATAGGAGAGGGTTAGGTCGTAGTCCTTCAAATACTCCATTCATCTGCGCTGCCTCGAGTTCAAATCCCTCTGAGTGAAAATGTACTGCAAACTCTGATGGTCGGTGAAGATCTCGAACGCCTCTCCATACAGATAGTGCCTCCACAACTTCAGAGCGAACACCACTGCTGCCAACTCCAAGTCGTGGGTAGGGTAGTTCTCTTCATGCTTCTTGAGCTGCCGAGAAGCATAGGCAACGACCCCACCATGCTGCATCAGCATGGCACACAAATCTGATCTCGACGCGTCGGTGTAGACCACGAACCCTCCGCTACCAGACGGCAAGACCAACACTGGCACTGAAGTCAACCTCGTCTTCAGCTCCTGGAAACTCCTCTCACAGTCCTCTGACCAAACAAACCTGGCGTCCAGTCTCGTCAACTTGGTCAACGGCTCTGCAATCCTGGCAAAATCCAGGATGAATCTATTATAGTAACCTGCCAGACTTAGAAAGCTACGAACCTCTGACACAGATGTGGGCTACTCCTACGACAACATTGCCTCGACCTTGGCAGGGTCCACTGCCACACCAGAACCTGAGATCACGTGCCCGAGAAAGTGCACCTCCCTCAGCCAAAATTCGCACTTGTCGAACTTGGCATAAAGTCGCTGACTCCGCAGGGTCTCTAGCACGATCCTCAGATGCTCCTCGTGCTTCTCCTCAGAAGCCAAGTAGACCAAAATGTCATCCACAAAGATGACCACGAACCGATCTAAGTACTCATTGAACACCCTATGCATCAAATCCATAAATGCTGCGGGTGCGTTTGTCAGCCAAACGACATCATGACGAACTCAAAGTGACCGTACTTGGAACGGAAAGCCGTCATGCCAATATCAGACTCTCTGATCCGCAACTGGTAATAATCGGATCTCAAGTCAATTATCGAGAACACCCTAGCTGACTGCAACTGGTCGAACAAATCATCGATCCTCGGCAACGGATACTTGTTCTTTACTGTTACCTGGTTTAGCTGCTGGTAATCGATGCACAACCGCAGACTACCGTCCTTCTTCCTCACGAACAGAACAGGCGCACCCCACGGCGAACGACTCGGACGAATGAAGCCTAGCTCAAGCAACTCCTACAACTGGCACTTCAGCTTGCGCAACTCAGCCAGAGCCATCTGGTAAGGTGCCTTGGACAAAGGCATCATACCAGGCAAAAGCTCGATGGAGAACTCTACCTCCCGCTCAGGCGGCAACCCAGGTAGATCCTCCGGGAAAACATCAGAGAACTCACAAACAACAGGCACGTCAAAAACCGACGATCCGCTAGGCTCTAAGGAACAAACAGAAGCAAGGTATGCCACACAGCCTTCACAGATCAAACGATGAGCTCTACAGAAGGAAGTAAAGGGTCGAAGGGTAGACCGGATACCTCGGAAGGAGAGAACAGGCGCTCCAAGTATCTCAAACCGAACGGTTTTCCGCTGACAATCAACCACAACTGAGTGAGCCTCCAACCAGTCCATGCCCAGGATGACGTCAAAGTCACGAAGCTGCAACGCGTACAACCTGGCCGGCAACTGGTGTCCCTGTACCTCAACTGTGATGCCCTCCAGGTAACCGAAAGAACGCATGTAATTACCGGACGGGAGATCGACCATCACATTACATTGCCTCTCAGTTGTGTGACGAACCAGAGACTCGTAAAACTCCTCGGAAGCAAAACAAAGAGAAGCACCGGGGTCAACCAAAACACGAGTAGCTATACTAGGGATAGGTAAGGTACCTATAACCAGGTTCGATGCCTCGGCCTGCTCCCTGGTAAGAGCCATCACACGACCACGTCCACACCCACGCTACGGCGCCTGCTAGGGCTGCGGCTGCTGCGGCGGCTGCTGGTGTTGGGGAAACTACTGCTGCTGCTGGTACGACTGGAACTACTGAGGCTGCTGAAACTGCTGAGGCTGCAAATGGTACTGCCTCTGTTGCTGCTGATGAGGTGCCTGCTGCTGAGGAGGAAACTGGTACTGCGGTAGCTGCTGCGCGTACTGCACTGGCTGCTGCGGCTGCTGGACTTGCCCTATCGGGCAATCCCTCCTGAAGTGGCCTGGCAAACCACAAGTGTAGCAGACTGCCTCTTGTTTGCCCTGCTGGACTGACTGCTCCGCAAACCTCGACTGACGCTTCTGCTGGTGGCTCCGTCCCCCCCCCCCGCGAGTAGACAACTGCTTGAACTTCGAGCGCATCCCGGAACTGCCTGAACTTCCCGAGCCCGAAGAAGAAGAAGTCGCGCTACCGCGACTACCTGTGGGACGCTGGTACGGCGAGGACCTGGAAGAGGCTCCTCCCTGCTGCTGCTACTGCTGGGGCTGCCAGGTCTCTCTCTCCAAGGCGGTGGCCTTAGCCACGGCCTCTCCGAAGGTGGCACACATGTGAGCAGTCACGCCCCACCTCAAATCTGGTCTCAAACCTGCAATGAACCTCTCTGCACAAGCCTGCTCACTGCTGACAACATGAGGAACATGCCTCAACAACCGGACGAATCTCTGGTGGTACTGAGTAACAGTGAGATCGCCCTGAACCAACTCATGGAACTGATCTCGTCTCTTACGCCGAGCATAATCGGGGAAGTACTCGCTGTGAAAGACCCCCAAAAACCTCTGCCAAGCGATCTGATCCAAACGTTGCCCTGGGAAGTGGGTTTGCCGCTGAACTCTCCACCACTCATGGGCCGGCCCCTTAAGCTGATACACTGCCAGTCTGACTTGGTCCTCCTCGGCGCACTCCATAGTCTCGAACGTGCGCTCCAACTCGTGACTCCAACTCTCTGCCTTGTCTGGATCATATTCACCGAAGAACATCGGTGGCCGGAGACGCAAGAACCTCTCCAAGAGGGCGGTCCTGTCCTCAGTGACAGTCGTCCTCCTCCGACCGGCCCGGGTACTCCCAGTACCCGACGCCTGCTGAACTGCCGGTTGTTCCACCTCTGGATCTGCCTGCTGCTCCGGCACCGCTGGGGGAGGTACTGAAGGCTGACCTCCCGCTGTTGCCTGCCCAGGCTGCCACGCTCCCTGGTACAGGGTCCTGAAGAACTGCTCAGCCAAAGGAAACCAATCCGCGTACTGCTGTGGCGGAGGCTGGTACTTCTGCTGCTGCTGCCCACCTGCTGCTGCCGCTGCTTTCTGAGGCTGTGCCACAGACTCCTCTGCTGACACCTCCTCCTGGACCTGCCCCTGCACGAGCATATCCGACTCATCCTGCTGCTCTACTAGCTCTCTAACTTGCCTACGCCTGCTCGAAACCATGTCCTGCACGACACACAACCAACAAGGTTAACAATACCAACTCGGGCGGCTAGCAGTGTACTTGTACTACTGTTGGGACTTCCTGTTGCAGTTTAAATCCTCTACAAGTCCTGTCAGACTCTCGCTCTGATACCAACTATAACGACCCCGAGAACCTGACCCTCGGCCCACGCCGAGGACCCGATTTTCGCGGCCGCCGCCCACGGATCCGGAGACCCGGAAGAGCTATAATATAAATCTAACAGGATATGTAACAGAAGTAAACGTCAACTGCTAAGCTAGAAGCGCACACGCGGAAACAGAAAGAAGAGCGAGACCGCTGTGTACCGCTCTAAGTACAGTCCCAACACACACAACTAGTATAAGTAAAGGCAGGGGATAACAAGTCCCTTAGGGGCATACCCCGAGGGTGACGTACACTGAAAGGGGAAACCACTGCTAGCTACGGGGACCACGACTACCGCCCCGTCTCCTCCGCCCGGCGCGCGCCTTGCCGCTGCTGAGAAGTCTCACCTGGGAAAAGGAAGGGATGAGCTTCACAACAGAAGCTCAGTAGGGACTATCAATCTCCTACTGGCTTTAACAGGTAGTCAAAACTAGGTACTTAATTAAATGACAGCAGTTTATCTTCTACCTGATGCGGGACAGAAGACGTAGAGGGAGGAGAAGACAGAAAGCAGGAATGGTGAGGCGTGGAGGAGGAAGAAGGTGAACGGGATTGGGCTTCCACCCTGTTGAAAGAGAAGATCAGAAGGCTGCGCACAAGGCTGTCTTCAAATCTTCATTAATCCCTCAAACAGATTATTACACATTATTTATAGTGAGGGAACCCTAATGGTCCTCACTAATACACCCAAAGATTGAAATACGCTCAAGCCTAAAAAATAGGTCCAAATTCGGACCAAAAAATACGCAGAAAATAAAAAGAGCTGTAATGGGCCTCATATGGGCCTTATTACATCAACTAAATGCTCAAACTCGTAAAAGAAACATGTTAGTGCCCCGACGACAAGTCGCCAAGCCAAATGGATGCCGTTGTCGCTGCTCGTCGCCTCCGTCTGGGTAAACTTGGACCTGGTTGGCCCGATCCCAAGCTCAGATGTCCCCACCACCGGGTCTTACAAACTATGACCAATTCGCTTAGCTAAAAAATTATCTTGTAGAACAGGAACTGCGGCTGGAGACGGGGATTGGCGTAAAGGGCTAGGAGATCAAACACGTAGTGTTAGTAAACAGATTATGACTCCCCCTTTTCGATTTGGACGTGTTATGAATTCCTGACTACTAGAGGAAGAACCCGCATCAATGGAGGAGGATGAGCTTCGTTCATCTTGCTGTTTTTCAATAGGCGAACTCTGCAGAGCGTCTTTATAAGAATAAATACCTGGATTGCCAATAAATTCAGACTGAGCTGCCGTTTCTTGAGGACCCTTGCCCAATGGGCCATCCGTGACCACCGGCCCACATTTCGGCTTTGAAGCATCCATAAGGCATATTTCTTCGCGCGAAAGACCACCAGTTTGGACTTCTTTGTGGTCAACATGGGTGGTTTCTCGCTCACCTGCCATGATTTCCAAGGCATGCTTGGGCACGTCTCTATCTGGAGCCATTGGAACTACAAGTGTCCCACAATTTTTACCGTGTATATCTTGGGCTTTTGCAGATGGGGAGCCAGCAACTTCTGCCACAGGTCCACGATCTTGATTATCCTCGGCCGTGTCTTTATCCTCACAAGAAATTGCAGAGCCATGAGCGACCTCTACCTCTTGTCCGTTCAAAGCTCTTTCGGCTGACCCGTCGCTCTCTTGTGAATGCGGCGAGACCTGCTGTATTTGCGGCGTGGAATCCTCATCAATAGGATTCCTAGAGGGTCTTGGGTCAGCAGCAATCAACATTCCTTCTATATCACAAGTATCTAAATTTTGCACTGACTTTGTAGGTTCTACATTACCCAACACTGTTTCCTTTAGTTTCTTTTTTTTTTTTTTCCTTTTTCCACTGGACATAGGTTTCGCCCGAAACCGAAACCGACACGCTGGCTTAGGGCGACACAAAACCGGACTGAAACATTGTTCCGGTCTGAAACTTTTAAAAAGTTATTTTATTGGTTTCGGGAGAAACCCTAAACCAGTTTCTCCCGGGCTGACACTGGGCGAAACCTGACGCGAACTCCCCTTATATATATATAATATGTTATGGAATCCCTTCAATCTTGTCATATATACACAATGCCTTATTTACCTGAACATCATTTACCAAAATTATGAGGGATTAGAAAGACACTATTTTGATGGAATCATTAAAATCACGATTTTTTTCTTGGATGGGAGAGTTGACCATTTATTGATAAGAGATATGATTTTTTTTTAATATTTTCATTACATTCAAATGAGATGTACTTCCTTATTTACATGTAATATCTTAAGTAAATGAAACTACAAATACTAACATTTACTTAAATGATATTCAGGTAAATAACCATGTCTTGAGATGACGTTCAAATAAATTGTAATATCTCATTAATCCAATTTATTTACATTCAAATGCATGTCCACTTATTTTGATGATGTATTCATAAATTTTTTTTAAAAAATATTTTTCCTTATTTTTTCATATTTTTAATGGGTTTTTGCATGTTTCTGCTGGTTTCGGCCGTGGCCGGGGCCGAAACCGTAAACCGACACCGAAACCGAAACTCCCATCCTTGCAGGACGCCAAGTTGCAATATATGTCTTCTTTAATCCTTTTTCCTGTTTCATGACTACTCGAGGTGGAGGTTTAGTAGCCACCATTTTCCCTTTGCAAACAGGTGCCGCTCGACCCACTTTGTTACAACTAGGACAGTAAGAAGGCAATTCCGGATATGCAATTTCTTGCCAGAACCCACTTTGATTATACTTTATTATGAACATATTAACTTCACAATGCTGCATGTGTGCAAGATTTCCAAAAGTGTCTGTTAAGTGTATTTTCTTTACACTTCTGGCTATTGGATTTAGTTAACTTCTTGTGTTCATATTATTAGAGAAGGCACATCTAGTAGAACAAGTGGTATAGGTTAAAAACACCTGAGGTTTTCTCTTTAGCAATCACCATTTGAAACTGTGGTGCATTCCAAACCCATGCTTCATGAGACCAAAGGGCAGAGTGGGAAGTGATTCCACAGGTAATCAGGTTTGTCCATTCTACGGTAAATATAAGTTCCTTGGTGCAAAGCAACTCATCAATTGGAAACCGCAGTTGATGATGATTTCTGGTTTGACTAGTGTCGGACGCGGAAAGTTTCGTGGTTGGATTTTATATGGTGTTTGAGTTTGAGTTAATTTTTATTTACTTTACTTTGCCTTGCGGGGAGTGCCAGCCTGTCTAACAGACAGAAATTAGAATCTGCGCAATGCGGAGAGAAAATTTTTTGTCCAAAGAATGGACGAGTGCGCCAGTTTTAGTTTGAACTTGTTTGTTCCGCGATTTTTATTCATCAGGCGATTAGGGTAGCGTGTGCTGGACCCCTATCTCCATCGATCGGAATCGATGTTTTGTTTACATCGAGTTAAAAGCCTTTGGTGTTATTTTTTCATCAGTTTTAACCCGAATACCATTGATAGCAAAGTCGAGAGGTTTTGCATTTTCTAGAAAATTGTAATGCGGTGTTTTCCTTTTTTTATCGGACAAAATGAATTTTGATTTGAAAGAGGGATTTGTTTTTGAAGTCTTCCATTTTGAAAGAGAATATTTGCTTTGAGGAAAGGGTTTCATTTTGAAAAGGATATGAATTCCTTTTGGAGGTTTGAAATATAATTTGAGAAATGAGCGGGTGTATACCCGTGAAATTATTTTGTATTTGAGTATATTGTGAATTTGGGCAGAGCTCCCCCATAGGCAGAGTTACCATATAAATATATGAACATTTATTTGATGGGCATATGATCGTATCATTTTAGGGGAGAGTCTCCGTATGGACAGAGTTTCCCCATGAAATACGCGCATATGCACATATATATTTGTGGACATATGGGTATGTTTTCGAGCAGAACTTCCGCTTGGGCAGAGTTTCCTTTAAAAAATATATACATATGAGCACATAGTTGTGAGCATATGAGTATGTTTTCGGGCAGAACCTCCGCTTGGGCAGAGTTTCCTTTAAAATGCATATACATATGAGCACATAGTTGTGAGCATATGAGTATATTTTCGGGCAGAACCTCCGCTTGGGCAGAGTTTCCTTTAGAAAACATATACATATGAGCACAATATTTGTGGACACATGGATATATTTTCGGGCAAAATCTCCGCTTGGGCAGAGTTTCCTTAGAAAACATATACATATGAGCACAAACACTCACCCTTCCCAGAGACTTGCTCGACGGGAGGGAAGAACATATGCACCTAAATGCTTATACCCATGGAGACTTGCTTGACATGGAAGCATGTAGAGCACAATAACAAAGATGTTTAAATACCTTATACCCATAGAGACTTGCTCAATATGGAAGGTATTTAAACACCAAAGAACACGATTTAATTTTTACCCCTACAGAGACTTGCTCGATGTGGGGGTATGAGTTGCATTATGATTTTTTTTCTGAAAACCCTCCACAGAGATTAACTCGGCATGGAGGGGGGTTAAGGAGATGTCGTAGCCGGATGGAGACGATCTCCCTTCCTTTTTGCGCTTGCCGAGGGCGGATGCCTTCACTCCGAGCAAAGGAGAGCGGATACCTTCACACGAGCGGGGAGCTTTCAAGAACAAGCTATAGCATCTTTGGAAAGAGCTTTTTGCCTTTTTTTTTTGAATTTCCTTTAGCAAGATCGAAAAGATGGGGGAAGATCCTCCTGCCCCTATGGGGCTACATGCATATTTATAAGGGTTTTAGCCCCTTACATTTGAGGGAGATGAGGGGGATTCATCCCCTTAACCGATGGACAGTCCCATCGGTTAGGGGACTCCTCCCCTAACCGATGGACAGTCCCATCGGTTCCCCCAACCGATGGTAGGTACCATCGGTTGGAGGGTATTCCCCCCCAACCGATGGAAGGTCCCATCGATTAAGGGGGATTCCCCTTAACCGATGGTAGGTTCCATTGGTTGGTGGTTTAAACTTTAAACCCCTTAACATGGGGATTTTGCCTATAAATAGGCCCTCTATGTCCCCTTAGGGGGATGTTGGTGCTACTGAACCTTTGCCCTTTTTCCTCGGAGATTTCTCGGCGAAGTGTTAGATTTGCAAGTGCTTGGAGCTTCTGCTGCACATGTTCTTTGTACTTGTTCATCACATTTGGTTTTATTGACCTTGTGCTGCCAGATTTCTTCCGCGACGTGTCCTCCTCGAAGTGCTTTTCTTTTCTGAACCTCTGCTTCACTGGAAGAGGCTTGATGCCGATTTAATGAATAAATTCCCTTCCTTAACTCGAAAGGAACTTGAATCCAATATTACCTAAGCGACCATGGGGTCACTTAAGTAATAATGATATTTACTTCACCCATAAGTCACCTTAAAAGGGACTCTCTCAATAATACTTAAGCAACCAGGATGGCTACCTAAGTAACCATTGGATCATTATAAATGGGTTTCGGCATTCCCCCTTGTAGCTATCCACCACAAACTTTTTAGGGTTCAACAACTAGTTAAATAAACTATGTCTAGCTCTTGGAAGAAATAAGACTGACATCGTTCTTGGCAGGCCTGAAACCGGGGCTTCTCGACACCCTTTCACTTATAATCTCTATGGAGATTGCAAAACCTAGTAATTAATGGATGAATAAAACTATTTAGTTTTTTGGTACAAAACTGTGAAATCAAGTTACTGAGGTGCAGAGTTGGCATGTTACTGAGGTGAGGACTCCGGTTGGGTCGATCGGTTAGAACTCTTGCTTAAAAGCAGGAGGTCCCGAGTTCGATTCCTGGGGGGGTGGCTTACCTGATTTACGTGCAATCCTCGAGGTGTGTAAATCTGGGGTTTTTTCGGTCAAGTGGGGTAAGGGTAATACGGGTATACGGAAAGTAGGAGCTGCCAAGTCCTGACCTTGAAGTTCACGAACACCAATCCCTGAGCCCACAAAGCCACACGGGACGGGATTTCCTCGTTATAAAAAAAAAAAAAAAGGTGCAGAGTTGGCATGTTAGAAGCAATGTGGGCTGGTTCCCGCCCAGTTAGGACCTGAGTGGTTCCAATGTTTGGGGACTGGTTTCCATTGGTTCCCATGAATACATGTACTTTTATGTTGTTTTTTAAATAAAAAGATAATAAGTCATTGATGTTCAACTTGAGGTTTAAACCCTAATCTCACCAGATCAAGTGAGATTTAAACCTAATCTTACTTAAACTTCAAAGTAATTCAAAGCCTTGGCTGAAAGAGATTTAATCCTGACGTTAATCACTTATCTTTTTAGATTAGTGTCCATTGACTCGTGCCTCCAAGAATCATCAATATTATGGCTTTGTTTTCTAACCTTTCAAAGGTTTATCCTTTTACTTAGTAAAGCCTCATGTTTTATTTTCTTCTAATAGATCAGCTGGTCTGGTCTTGGAACAGTGGAACTTGCTGAACTGGTTTGCCGACTCCAATCTGGTTCACCGTGGTCAATCTGGATGGAGGTTCTGCAGGTCATGTTGAGGTGTTTTGAGTAGGCCACAAATATCTGGAAACCCTTCCCAAGCTGTAATTTTGGATGTCTCCTTTGTTGATTGGGGGAGGGGGTTAATTTCTGTAGCTGCAAAACCATGCCCATCTGTCATTACTCAGAGAGGCAGAAAATAAGTAATTTTTCTCACACTCGCTTACCAAAACAGAGAATTAGTAACTGCCTGTAAAGTCTGGTCAGGGACACTGGGTTATGATCATAGTTGTCAAGGTGTCAAGGTGACCAAGGTGTAGTCGGGGTCTCGGATCGCCTAAGCGCTTAGGCGCCCGCCTAAGCAGTGCCTAGGCGTTTAGGACGGAACCAAGTATGAGCTGTTTTCAAGTGTCTCTCTTATATGATATTTATGTCTCTAAAAATATATATGATGATGAAAATTCAATAAAAATACCATAAAATGACAGACATAAAGGCAATGACATATTGTAATATGGCAGATATATTATTAAAATAATACATAAATATGAGAAATATAGATAATAGCTATGTATCACAAAAAAACTTGCAAAAAAATAAAATGTCACAAAAAAAGGTCAAAATTATATGAAAGCAACAAAATTTAAATTACAAGTAAACAAACTCACATTATACATCATAAAGTCATAAAAAATCTTAATTGACATCTTCAAATAAATAAGCACACTAAATAAGAACAAGAAGTGCAAATATCATCTTATCATGAGAAAACGAATTTCCAATTTTTAAAACAAATCAGTAAATACACATACATGTAAATATGTTAAATAAAAATAGAAAGTGCAATATCTTAACACACTTAAAACAAGTAAAAATTAAATGAGTCCATTACATAATCCCACAATATGTCTAAAAATTGAAAAGAAATTAGAAAATGACAATTCTCATGAGTTTGGGTGATGATAGTTTAAGTATGACCAAATCCTGAGAGGTCTCAAGCAGACTAAGTGTTGTCAGTAGGAGAGTGGATCCCTTGGAGAAGTCACATGTACGTTTGACTATTTTCACCGGATTTTAAATTTTTTCCATGTGGTTTATTTGAATTATGAAATTTTTAGTTAAGCCAAATTATGAAGGATTAGAAAGACGTTATTTTGATGGAATCACCAAAATCACGACTTTCTTATTGGATGTGAGAGTTGACTTTTTATTGATAAGAGATATGATTTTTTTGATATTTTTATTGGATTCAAATGGGGGGTAATTTCTTATTTACGTGTAATATCTTAAGTAATGATATTCAGGTAAATAAGATGTTTCTTGAAATCAGGCTAGACTCAGCCCCCGGCAAGGTTACCACGGGCCAGATCAGATACCTGAAAATCGACCCCTAACGGGTCTAGGCGCGCCTGGCGTGCGCCTTGGCTGCTTTAGCGGCGCCTTGGGGCGCCTTTTTCACTCTTAAAAAGGCGGGGTGTTTTTAAGCGGCTAAAGAAGCGCCTAAGTGCTTAAGCGCCGCCTAGGCATTCGTCTAGGCGTCCGCCTTGAGAACTATGGTTATGATCACGAAGTAGAAGAACTTTGAGAATGCAATGCTATCCTTCAGAATGTTGAACATCAAATTCGAAGTTAAATATCTAAAGAATGGGGATTGGAGCCAGGTGGTCACTTAACAGTAGAGGTTCATTCCATTTCAGGAGGATGAAGGAAAATGACTTTTGAGGAAACATGTAGAGAACAAAAAGCTCACTATAAAATCAGATGGTTTATTTGGAAAATAGCATGATAAAGACTTACAACATGTGCTGGTCGAGAGCTGTTAAGATACACCTAAAATGCTTGCATCTTCTTTGGGAGATTTCAGGAAAGTTTGAAGCACTCATTTCTCCAATGTGGCTACATTGAGACTGTCTGGAAAACGTGGAAATCTAATTGCAGTTCTGAATGGACTTATCCCAGTGATAAAAGAAAAGAGAGTTGGAAAGCCAGCTTAAAAGCAATATGGTGGGCAATTTGGAAACAGAGACAAAATAGGATCTTCAGAAACAAATTTAGACAAGCAATGGACATCTTTAAGAGCTGTATTCATTTTCATCAGGAATGGTATTTCTGGAGTTCTGGTAAAAAGATTTCTGAATCCATTCTCCTAGGGAGATTATACAAGTGGAGGATATTTACTTTGTAATAGCGGATTAAGGGTGTAAAGCGGTTTGGCCCTGTCTCTACTAGGTCAGTAGAGGCCTATGTTTGGTTTTTCTAATGTATAATGAATTGCCTCTCCTCTGAGTTTCTTCAGAACAACCAGTCATCTCATGATTTTCATTGTGGAAACTGTTCCATGAGCAGAATCAAGCACATGGAAACCTTTATACCTTCATAAAGGGAAAATATAAAGTTGCTGATGACTGATGTAACCTATGCCTAACACAAAAGGGTTACTTTATTGTGAGTAAGCTGAAGATTCAATGACTGTTTCAACAGAAACTTCTACTTAGTCGGTTTAGCAACCCTTGCTTGTTGACAATTCGGACAGTCATCAATACTCAACAACCACTGCCACACCATTAAGTGCCATGTTTCCTTGTCAACGATCCACATCATGGTGGATGACTAGGAGGATCAGATTATTGTTTTAGCATAAAATCCAAGTTGTTTTTCTCAGGGTGGTCAATGATGAAACTTAGGTGATGAACATTGAGTGGAATATTTTTGTTGTGTTGTTTTCAGCAGAAAGTAATTACTTTTGCATTTGTCTTGCATTATTTTCGTAAATGCATCATTATAGTTACAGTAACCATAAGTTTTTTTGTTGTGAATTAAATATTGTTATTCTACTTACATTTCTGTATCCTGTTTTTCGAAAGCTTCTAATGTTGACATGTTTATGATATGTAAATAATTCTTCATTTGTTTCATGTACTTTTGAATATACAACAGAGTTATCAAAAACAAGAAAAGGAAGCAACTATGTTGGTGAGGAAACAGAAGACCTATAAACTTTTAGATGCTGATGACGAAGATGGTGACTATGTAGACACGAAAGTTGCAGTATCTCAATCCGATAAGTCAGATTCTCACCGAAAGCACTTTCGGAGGAAGAGTGAAGCTCAAGACATTGAAGATGATGAGGCATGATACTTTATTCTAGCTGATGGCATCATTTTTTGTTTCCTGTGGTAAGATGTTAAATCTACAAATTTTCTAATGTTTCCTTACTTTTGGTTTGATTCCTTGCTGTCTTGCAGGACAAAGCTGAAAGAAGTAATGAAAGACAAGTTCGAAGACGCACTTATCAAAGTGATGAGGATGAGGACAGCTTTGATGTAAGGTTTTGCTGCTTGTATTTGTCATGTAGATCCATTTTCTATTCTTCTGTAGTTTAACATTTTTCTGCTATGCTGATGAATTGGAAGTGGGATTATGTCTATGTTTTTGTGTAGAAATGAACTTAGTTGTTAGAGGTGGAACCTAGATGGCTAGATTTTGGCAAGCAAAGGTTTTTGAGGGCTTTTAATAAAGGGGACTCATGTGAGAATGGTTGATCAATGCCAGTTTTCCACATCTTAGTACTTAAGTTGTTAATGATGAATTATTTATTATATAAGGCTCATCTTGGGATACAAACAAGGACATTTGCGAGAGGTTATGCATAATAATACTAAGTGACTGACTTTTTTGAGTGAAACTGGTTACATGGGTGGAAGGTTATAAATGGGCTCAAAATCATCTTGGGATACAAACGTGGATATTTCTGAGAGGTAATGCATAATAATACTGACTGACTTTTTTGAGTGGAATTGGTTACGTGGGTGGAAGGGTATAAATGGACGTAAAGTTGTTTTTTTTCTTTAAATAGAAAATCTGCTGCACAACCAGGGGGTGCAGCAAATACTAATTGAACGTGTTGGGCTGCTGTTTTTTTTTTTCCAATCGCTGTGTTAACTGCCATACCTCAAGGTTTATTTCATTTCATTTTATTTTGGATCTTGGGGATGTTGTTACCCGGAGGTGGTGAGGAATCTCGCCTCTACATTATTATTTTACAGCCTCTGTATTCTTTTTTACTACAATTTGTTGTATATGATTCACAAACTTAAAAAAAGAGTTTGCGAAATGACAAACCAATAAAGAGGTCTCCCAGACAAAGTGAAATACACTGATAAGAAATCTTCTTCTGGCGGATCAATGATCCAGACAATACAACTTAGTGAATTGGAGGTTTTGCTTTCACAAGACAATGTTCTATTTCTGATCAGCAATTGGTCATGTGGCTTATGTAATCTTCAACAAAGAACAAGCCAGGGAGATCTGTCCTGCTACTATTTTTAAGCTGTGCAATGAACTTCAGTGCTGTATGTGGTGGGCCATAGCATAATATTTACTACCCAAGAACATTAAAAGCATAACAAATTTGATGGTTCTTGGACAATTATGATTTTTCTTCTTTCACATTTAATGACTATGGACTCTTCACAGTCATTATATTAGATTGTGAACTGTCAGAAGCAGTCATTGGATTGTGTACGATCCCAGTCTAATGACTGTGACACTGTTCACGGTCATGCCCAAGGTTTGCCATATCGGATCTCGGCTTCGTCTCGGGAGGGTCAAAGAGAAGAGATCTCGAAGAGATCTCGGAGAGATCTTGGTAAGATCTCGGGAGATCAGGATAACATAAAAGTGTGGATCATATAGGTTCACATAGATAATTCCTTAAGGAACATAGATAATTGCATACATTCCCAAGTCTCAACTGTGGATGACATAGGTTCACATCATGGTTTGCTGGAGCGGCGATTTGGACCGAATCGGGTTCGCCTTGAATCTATCCGATTCGTATGGAATCGATCCGATTCGCATAGGATTATTATATATATATTTAATATAACACAGGTAAATAAATAAAGAAACTAGGAAGTGAATTCTCATGAGTTTGGGTGATGATAATTTATGTTTGACCAAATCTTGAGAGGTCTCAAACAGACTAAGTGCTGTCAGTAGGAGAGTGGCTCCCTTGAAGAAGTCACATGCACGTTTGACTTTTTTTACCGGACTTTGAATTTTTAGTGTTCCATGTGGTTTATTTGAATTATCAAATTTTTAGATAGGCTAAATTATGAGAGATTAGAAAGTTAGCATTTCGCTAAAATCACCAAAATTACGATTTTCTTCTTCGATGGGAGAGTTGACTTTTTATTGGTAAGAGATATGATTTTTTTGATATTTTTATTGGATTCAAATGGGGGTACTTCCTTATTTACATGTAATATCTTAAGTAAATGAAACTATAAATACTAACATTTACTTAAATGATATTCAGGTAAATAAGGGGATCCTGACAACCCTGTCTGAAGAGATCCTCACAACCCTGCCTGAAGAGATCTTGACAACCCTACCTGACTCATCTCGGCCTTCTCGTTTCTCGGGAAGGGGCCGAGACCGATATTCTCGCGAGAATCTCGCGAGATTGCATACCATGGTCATGCCTCTGGTTGGATTGTGAACAATCCTAGTTTAATGACTGTGACACTGTTCACAGTCTAATGGTTATGAACAGGAATGTGGAGCTGGATCTCTCCAACGTGTGGGTTCCACAAATGCGGATTGAGCTGTGCGGTCAGATTGAGGGTGGGCTGTGCCTCTTGCTGGGTCTTCCCCCTGAAAGTTTCAGGGTATTGGTTCAAGAAGATACAAAGCCCCACCTTGGGGCACCTTTTTGGCTCCTGGGGGCAGCCCAGCACCTTCATGCCTAGGCAGGTGTCTTGACAACTATGAACTTAGCTGATCTGATCACTGTTTGGCCAACCAATCCTGAGGCTAATCCTGTATTTCCATTTTGGCATCTGTATGTAGTGTGTGGAATGATGTAAACAGTTTTCTATTAAGATTGGGATTTGTGGTGGTCCGTTTGTGGGTGTGTGTCATTATTAAGGAAGCTTGCTCTGCAGAGTCTATGAAGCATATCATGTAGATATGAAATCTTTGGGGTACATACTTTAGTGTTCTTGACATTGAAACTTTCTACTACGCATCATCCTCATTAGTCATTAGAGCCTTATCCCATTATTTGGGGTCGACTACATGAATCCTTTTCCGCCAAAGATTTCTATCATGTCCTATATTCGTATTTAAACTCAAGAAATCCAAGTCTTTCCTAATAACATCGTACCATCTCATTTTAGGTCTTCCTCTCTCTCTTTTACTGATATCCACTACGATTTGGTCACATCTTTTAACCAGCACCGAGTTAGGGCGACGGTACACATGTCTAAACCATATGAGTCTATTTTCTCTCATTTTTCTATCAATTTGAGCTATCCCCAAGTCTTCACGGAAGCGCTCATTTCTATTCTTATCTTTCTTTGTCTTACTACACATCCATCTCAGCATCCTTATCTCTGCTACACACATTTTATTAATGTGTTCTTTTTAGACTGTCTAACACTGGATACTATATAATAAAACAGGTCTCTCAGCCATTCTATAAAACTTCCTTTTAAGTTTCACGGGTATATGACGATTGTAGAGGACTTCTGATGTTCTCCATTTTAACCAGCCTGCTTTAATCCTGTGTGTCACATCGTCATAAATCTCCCCATTCTTTTGGATGATAGACCCTTGTTGAACCCAGAAAAAATTCTCGAGTTCGGACAAAGTTCGGGGCAACAAACCCGCCCGATAAATTGCAAAGCCCCGAAAAAAATCTTCGAGTTTGTTTATTTCGAACACCTGAGATAAATGGATTCAAGAATATTTATTCTGATTTAATTCGGGATGGATTTTAAATATAGTGTTTTATGGCGCGACTTGTTGAGATATACGACCTCTACCGCAAGGTCAACTTAATTCCGGTCGAAGACGGTCGTAATACACGCACCATATGAACGTCCTGGTCAACAAAACGACCCCTACAATCGGAAGATAGCGACGAACGGGCTTCAAACATACTCCTCCAAGTGGAGAGAAATTTCCCCCACGGGCCCCACTTCATAGCAATGGCCCAGAAGAGGGAGGGATCTGCGCCAAAGCACCCCCCATGGGGGGTTTCTGCACAGCGCACCCCCCCCTCGGGGGGGGGGGGGTCCAAAACCGAATCGATATCGGTTTCGGCCGATACCTACAAAGGGCTGTTAAAAAAATGCAAAAAAATTGTAAAAAAACTAAAAAAAAATTAAGAAAATATAAAAAAACATCAAAACAGAAAAAAAGTGGACATGCATTTAACATTGAAAAGAAATTGGAGGAAGTGATAGATAGATGTGTTTGACATGTTAATGGAATATTAGATGTATATTAAACAGTTAAACAATAAACATGAAGTGATCTTGTAGTCTTGCACTACCATAAATATTACAAACACAATAAAATGCTGCATAAAATAAATTTTCATACCCAAACATTTCAATGCACTAGGATGGATAATAGCCGCAATAACCTTCTCCTTCATCATATGGTTGCTGTCCTTGAAACCCATAAAGAGGGTTCTTATACTCAGAATATTCACTATAACCAAACGAAGATGTAGCCAACTCATTCATCCCTCTTTGGATCTCTCTCGGAGTGAAAGGTTGTTGGGTTGATTGAAATCCAGAATCAGAATAAGATGAAGAACGTTGAACATGAGAAGAGGATACTGAGCCATAACTGTTAGTGGCTGGAAGTGGTTGAAATTGGAATTCAGGTTCACGAGCCCACCCATACATTCTTGTCTCTTATTGGCCACCTCTAGAGGGATCATAACCTGAATCATGTCCATAGTGCCCCTATAAGTCATGTTCATAGTGCCTCTGTGAATCATGTCCATAGTGCCCCTGTGAATCCTGTCCATAGTAACTTTGTCCCTGTGAACTATGTTCATAGTCACCCTGTGAATCATGTCCTTAATCACCCTGTGACTGTGTATATATGCCACCGCCAATAGTAGCACTTGCCACCTGCACCTGCACCTGCACTAGGATCATCATCATCATTATCCTCAGAAGTATAAGAAACCAAACGCCTTCTTGCAGTTTTAACTCTTTTTTCTTTTCTGTTGGTTCACTTGGTTGGGCCACCTCTTGCATTTTTTGTATGGAGTCTTTTTTCCCTTGGCATTTGTCTCACATAAATTTACTTCATCTTTTCAATTGCTGGGTCATCTCGAGCAGCAACATTAGCCCTCTCAGTCATATATATCCCTGATACAATTCTCCTTAATGATGGAGGTGGCTTCACCATTCTAGGAGTGACTGGCCTGCTATCTGATTATGATTCTGAATATCGAGTTGGCTCAAACTGCTCCTTAGTGTCCTCAACATCTCAGGCTGCTTTCCTTTTGATGATGATTCTCTTAATCTTTTTGTTGGTACTTTGAATTCTGGATCCCTTGGTTCATCTCCATCTAATATTCCTTCTGCTCACATTGTATCAGTAGGATAAAAAATAGGGTCATCACTGTCCTCTCGTACCTTAACCCAAGATTGCAAGGGCTTATCATCATCAAATAAGGCGTCCACATTAATTTGTCCAACTGTATCATATGTTTGACGTTTGTCCCTCAACTGTTGTCTTATTCTCATATTATTTATTCTCAATCTCATATTGTAATGGCAGTAAACTAATTTTTCTAATCGTTCTACCTTTAGCCGATTGTGAACCTTTAAGTGTATAAGGCTGAACGTACTCCAATTCCTTTCACATTGGCTAGTTGATGTTGTTTGACTAAGCATCCGAATAGCAATAACAACCAATGCATTATTGCCCAAATCTCTTTTTTGTACCATAATCCACCATTCAGCTCAAGGTTTGGCGCATCGCTGATTCGGACCGGATCGGGATTATCCTGATCCGATCCGATTCGGGCGGATCGAACCGATTCGGTTCGATCCGCTTGGATTCGGCCAGAATTTGGTCCTGTTCAGGCAGGGTTCACTGGACTCAAGATCTTGTTCAGGCTGGGTTATCAGGATCTGTTGTTTAATTTGTTGTTTCATTTACTTAAGATATTACATGTAAATAAGGAAGTACCCCCCATTTGAATCCAATAAAAATATCAAAAAAATTATATCTCTTATCAATAAAAAGTCAACTCTCCCATCGAAGAACAAAATCGCGATTTTGATAATTTTAGCGAAATGCTAACTTTTTAATCTCTCATAATTTGGTCTATTTAAAAATTTGATAATTCAAATAAATCATATGGAACACTAAAAATCTAAAGTCCGGTAAAAAAAGTCAAACGTGTATGTGACTTCTCCAAGGGAGCCGCTCTTCTACTGACAGCACTTAGTCTGCTCGAGGCATCTCAGGATTTGGTCAAACTTAAGTTATCATCACCTAAACTCATGAGAATTTTCACTTTCTAATTGAAAAGAAACTAGAAAGTGACAATTCTTATGAGTTTGAATGATGATAACTTAAGATTGACCAAATCTTGAGATGCCTCGAGCAGACTAAGTGCTTGTTGGAACGCGGATTTTTCTTTCCCTTTCTTTCTATATTTTCTATTTCTTTTTTTTTTCTCATTTCTTTTATCTTCGAAATGAATTTCGGGCGTGCCAGACTGTTTGCGAGAAACAGACAAAGATTTGTTTTACGAGGAGTATTGGGTGCGAAACCTAACATCCTCGAATTTCATTTCATTTATTTTCCGCGTGCGCTCGCGTTCAGGGCGATTGGAGTGGTCGTGTACTGGACCGTTCCCCACCGACCGAAGTCGATGTTTCATTTACATCGAGTATAACACTCGAATACCTTCGAATGCGTAATGTTTATTAAAAGACCGTATGCCGAAATTTAAAGAAGAAAAGGCAGATGACAAGCAAATTTCCACAATTTTATTCAAGCATGCTCATGTCATTTATATTTATGACATTTACATTTACGCCTTTAATGGGGTTTTGTACCTCCACTGGGCATGTATACAACAAGTCATGTACATAGGCGTCGACGACGGGGTATTTGTGTCTCTGTCGGACGTTTACATAGCAATGGCTACACTCTCTGTCGGAGTGTTTGTGCCTCCACGGGGTAACATGCCTCTACGTATGTCTTTGGTGACACCGGAGGACTTAGACATGGGCCTCGACGTATGTCATTTTATGACACCGGAGGACTTGAACGTGCGCCTCGACGTGTGTCGTTTTATGACACCGGAGGTCTTAAACATGGCCTCGACGTGCGTCGCTTTATGACACCGGAGGATTTACACATGTGCCTCGACGTGTGTCGTTTTGTGACACCGGAGGACTTAAACATGGCCAACGGGGGTCTTGTAACAACCTGTGGCGTCTCTATGCGGGCGAGCGCAGGAAGGCCCGACCACGGAGACAAAGCACCAACGGGTGTCGAAGACCTTTCCCGACACGTGCGGTCTATGTAAGCTCACGCACGGACCAGCTGAAGTGGTTTGCAGGCGTCTGGCGTCTACTTGTGGGCTTGGAAGCGTGTTTGTAGGTCGAATGACATCCTCGTAGGCCGAACGACGTCCTCGTAGGCCGAATGGCGTCTTGTGCCACCGTCGGACAGCATTGCCTCTACGCACGTCGTTTGGTGACAGCGGAGGACTTAAACATGTGCCTCAACGAGTGTCGTTTTATGACACCGGAGGACTTAAACATGGCCTCGACGTGTGTCGTTTTATGACACCGGAGGACTTAAATAAAAAAAACGCCGGGGTCATATGACAACCTGTGGTGTCTTCTCACGGACGAGCACAGGAGGGCCCGATCGTGGAGGACAGAACACCGACAGACGCCAAGGACTTTCTCCCCAGTACGTGCGGCCTATTTAAGCTCGCGCACGTAAGGCTCTCGGCGACTCTCGGCGAGACGTTCGCTGCGGTGCCCGGCCTCTTTCTTGGCTGTGCCTTTTTTGGGCCGAATGGCATGTGTTTGAATGGGGGTATGCCCCCCTATTTATAGGATTTGTGGGGGGCATACCGGCGGGGGTACCCTCCCCGGCGGAGGTCTTCGGCGGCACGGGCGTCGAGGCAGAGCGCGAGCGTCGAGGCCGATGGCGAACCGGCGGAGGTGCCCACGCGAGAGGGCTGACTGGTGGAGGGGGCCGCCAGTCAGGGGGCCTGACCGGCGGCCCCTCCTGACTGGCGGAGGGGGGCGCCGGTTAGGGGCCTAACCGGCGCCCCTCTCTGGCTGGCGGAAGGGGGCCGCCGGTCAGGGCCCTGACCGGCGCCCCTCTTGGCTGGCGGAGGGGGTCTGCCGGTCAGAGGGCCTGACCGGCGCCCCTCCTGCTGGCGGAGGGGGGTCTGCCGGTCAGGGGGGCCTGACCGGCGCCCCTCCTGGCTGGCGGAGGGGGTCCGCCGGTCAGGGGGCCTGACCGGCGCCCCTCCTGCTGGCGGAGGGGGGTCCGCCGGTCAGGGGGGCCTGACCGGCGCCCCTCCAACTGGCGGGGGGGGGGGGGGGGGGGGGGGGGGGGGCAGACCGGCGCCCCTCCCTGCCTGGCGGGGGGGCAGACCGGCGCCCCTCCCTGTCTGGCGGAGGCACAGACCGGCGCCCCTCTTCGTCCTTGGTCATTTCCAAGAGGATTTCTGGGAGTTTTGCTGGTTTGTCATGGCACGTGCGGCACACGTGCACACACATGCCCGCATGTATTTGACGTGCATTCGACGTGCGTTTTTGCCCGTTTCACGTGCGTTTGACCCCATTTTTGGAGGGCGTGTGCATTTCACCTTTTCGGACCCATCCGAGTCGTACGCGATCTTTAGCGCGAGTCCGGACATCGATTTTCGGCTATCCGGGGCGTGTATCTCTACCGTTGACAGGCCTTTTTAAGCGTCATCCTCCGGCTCGTTCTTGGTGAACATCCGAACTCAAACCCATTTATCTCAGGTGTTCGAGTGGGGAGGCCGTGGTTCTTTCCCAGACTTTTTCATGGATTTCCGGACGAGTTGGCCACCCGGGACTTGTTTAAATCCCGATATTTTTCGGGTTCAACAGTGCTGTCAGTAGGAGAGCTGCTCCTTTGGAGAAGTCACATGAACGTTTGACTTTTTTTACCGGACTTTAGATTTTTAGTGTTCCATATGGTTTATTTGAATTATCAAATTTTTAGATAGACCAAATTATGAGAGATTAAAAAGTTAACATTTCGCTAAAATCACCAAAATCGCGATTTTGTTCTTCGATGGGAGAGTTGACTTTTTATTGGTAAGAGATATGATTTTTTTGATATTTTTATTGGATTCAAATGGGGGATACTTCCTTATTTACATGTAATATCTTAAGTAAATGAAACAACAAATTATAACATTTACTTAAATGATATTCAGGTAAATAAGGGGATCCTGACAACCCTGCCTGAACAGGATCCTGAGTCTAAAGAACCTGCCTGAACAGAACTAGGTGAATCGGACCGAATCAAGCGAATCGCGAATCGGATTTCCCTGATCCGCACGATTCGCCCGAATCGGCCCGATCCGATCCGGCACGCCAAACCATGATTCAGCTATCCACCGATCATAAATAAAATTAATGTTAGATAGATTTCACAGAGATCAACTCATTATAATATATGTATACGTACTGGGCAAATATTGTATACATGGACTGACTCGGCCTATAGCATATTGCAATTGAGAGTCAGAATATGTCCGAGTCTTCATTCTATATGCATCCCTCTATAAGAAGAAACTTTCAGTTTAACATCATGGACTTCTTCACAAACATTCCCTCATATTGATAAAAATGTATAAAAAGAGTGAAAAACAACTTGAAGCTCGGCCTTCAACCTTTTCTCTGGTGTCATTGGATAAACGACCAATGACATTTAAGGTGCCATGAAGCACCTCACTATCAACATGTGCATTGTCAGCATACATCAATCGAGGATTAGGAAAATAACCTATATTTATGTATAATTAAGTGAATGTAAGATGTAGAATACTCCAATAGGAATTAGATGATGAAATGATTCATCACTCACCAGCTGCATGCAAATCATGATGTAATGTGTTCTCCCATCTGTGATTAATAATTTTCCACCACTTCTTATAATCTCTGGGGAGGGACTGCTGCAACTCCATCTTCGCACGGTCCATGGCCTCGTACAAATATCCCATGTCATTCTTATCATCGCCATCCACCATTCTTAGCACCTTTACAAGAGGAGTGCCAACTTTTAAATAACGTGCTACCCTGTCCCAGAACTCTTTTTCTTCTATAACATGGCAACATTCCAAATAATCCATCTGACTTTTGGCACTGCCTTTATCTATATATGCCCGCAAGGTCTTGTGATACATGAAAGACTTCAACTCATTTTTAAATTTATGCAATGACTCCAAAGAAATGAAATTAGAAGCAAATCTTGTTGGCCTTGCACGAATGATGTCTCGACCTCTACTTGCTAACTCCCTGAACATGTTAAGGATCCTGGGATGACCATATATGTACCGTGTCACCGCTTGTGCCCTCTCAACTATAATCTTCACATTTTTATCTTTTCTGATATCCTCAAATATCAGGTCAATACAATGTGCTGCACATAGAAGCCAATACGAGTGTTGTCTTTTTTGCATCAACTTTTTGCGTGCAGCCTTATAACTGGCTTCATTATCAGTAACTACCTGCACAACATTTTCCTCTCTAATTTCTACTACCATCTCATCCATCAAATGAAACAAGTAGTTTGCATTCTTCTCATATTGTGACGCATCAATAGCTTTACAAAAAAAATTGTACCTTCAATAGAATAGATAAGAAATTTGATCATGGACTTCCTCGTAGTACCAGTCCAACCATCACACATAATAGTGCAACCTCTCTTTATCCATATATGCTTGAAACTTTCAACCCACTGATGAAGCTTCTTAACCTTCCCCTCAAGGCCACACCCGTATATCTCATAACGTGACGGAGTCTTGAAACTAGGCCCAACATCTGCTACATCATCAATCATATGTTGAAAATACTCTGATTGGGCTGCATGCAAGGATGGGAGTATCGGTTTCGGTGTTGGGATCACCCATGCTTGAAACCGAAATCGTTTTTGTTTTGTTTCGTTCGGTTTCGGCTAGTCTCAAATAGGCTTTGTGGGAGAGTTTTGGCCGCTTCGGTCTGGCTTTGTAACTGGTCGAAACTAATTAAAATGTTTTTTTCCAGTATTGGAATTGCTACAATAGTTTTGGTCTGTTTCGTATCGGCCATGCCCGAAATCGATATGTTTCGGCCAAAATGTATCGGTTTTGGACGATACTTACATCCATGGCTGCATGGGTAAGTACACCTGCATGAAAGAATCACTTGCAACTACTTTTAAATGCGTGCTTTGTAGATTCTGTTGATTTCTTGACACCTCTTAATGCCTGCTTGATTTTAAGTTGTGTGGAACTCTGCCTTCTAAGCATGGTTTGCCGGATCGGATCGAATCGATCCGATTCGGCCGAATCGGATCGAATCAGGAGAAACCCGATTCGCCCGATTCCATCGAATTGGACCGATTCCCATGCGAATCGGTCCGATTCTGGCGTATCGTAGCGGATCAGGAAAAACCCGATTCGCCCCGATTCCCCGATGCGGCGAACCTTGCTTCTAAGTACATAGCTATCCATGGGGCTTGCTCTCTGCGAGGTTGTGCCTGTGTTGCTCCTATGCTTATGCTCTACGCTTCTACTGCCTTTGTTAGCTCAGGATTTGAATCCTCAGAACCGGGGTCATCATCATCCCTCGTAGCCCTTCTATTCATTCTGTCTGAAAGCTCTTGACTAATTTCAGCTTCATTTTCAGCCCTTCTTTGTCTACCCCCTCTCTGGCCCAGAAGACACTGGCGCATCTCCTCCCTCACCTCTCAGGGAGTTATGTCACATTTCTTTACCTCTCCTCTTACCCCTGCTAGATGTTGTTTGCCTCTAGTAATTCCTCCATGTACGTCTGTAACGACCCGACCTCCCGGACCCCCCGCCAGGGGCCCGAAATTCGCGTCGCCACCCACGGATCCGAAGATCCGGAAGGGTTATATGAACAAGTCTAGTGAGATATGTACTGAATTCAATAAATATAACAATCTGTACATTATACAAAAGAGTTGTACAACGCGTCCCAAGCAAAAGCACAGGTACAAGAAGAAAGGTGCAGTCCTTAAAGGGCATACCCCGAGAACTTGCAAAACACAGCTCTCAGCTCACTCGGCTACAAGAGCTCACAACACTCGCTCTCACTGCTGCTGACAACAACACGGCGCCACAGTCGCCTCCGCAACTCGTCCGACACCGAGCTCCCGCGACGACGAGCCCCTAGCTGAAGGAAGTAGGGGGGTGAGCCTCGCGAACAAGGCCCAGTAGGGATTACCAGTCCCTCACCAGCCAGAGCAGCAGGAACTCCGAAAACAGGAAACTACACTAGAAAATTGTAAAGCGAGTAACACCTACAGCATGGTACTACTGAGCAACGGAAGAGAACATCGCAACGCCACGACCACCAACCGAGGTCGGTCAACACACACGACTCCCGCAGAAACCAACAGAGTCAAGCACCAAGCGGAAGCAGCGCTCGGCACACCTGCCGAGACCACGGAACAACCAAGTGAGAACGACGTCTCACCGCAAGCACGGCCACCTCAGACCTCTACAAGGTCGAGGGCCACAAGCAGAACCACCCCGGACACACCGCCAGGTCGGGAAGCTACACACGCCGGTGCCATCATGGGCTGGCACCCAAGAACGGGACCGCGGAACCGAGAGAACACCGAAGCGGGAACCACCAGAAGCACGGGTCTGCCTAAGGCCAGACCAACGACGCCCACGGAAACTAGGCACAGCCGGGCTATAACTGCCGTGCAAGCTCGGGCAACGAGGAACACTTGGAAACGTCGTGAGGAAAGCGTCGTCACAACAACAGCAACCAAGCCACCGCCGCTAGCAGCCAAGAGGGGGAAGGGGTAGCCGGCCTACGCCTTAGGCGCCCGGCACCCAGAACGCGTCGGCCCGCCCCGCCGCGTTATAGACCTTAACGCGACGGGCCTACCGACCGCGACACTAACGCGCCCCCCACGGGCGCCGCGACAACCCGACAAGCCGTACTGACACGCCTGCCACTTCTGACAGGCGTCAGACGACCGGTCATCGCAACACGACAAAACACTGTCGCGGCCCGTTCACCGGTCGCGACCAGAACGCTACGGCAACCCAGGGCGCGACAAGAACGCGACAGACCGCCCTGTCGCGACACGGATGACTGTCGCGTCGGGCACCCCCGACGCGACACCAGTCATCCAGGACACCGGAAGCAAAGCCGGGAAGCCGGGTCGTTACATTCCACCCCCCTTAAAACAATTTCGTCCTCGAAATTGGGACAAGCCCAACTAATTCCGAGGCACGAAACGAAGCACGGGGAGCAAATGCAAGACCAACACGAAAAAGCCACTAAGTCTCAACACGACTTCCTCGTGGCAACAATCGCACCACCAAACACGCGCGGAACTCACGAAGCCGGAAAACCCACGGCTCACACAACGGGCTCTAAACACCACGGAGAGCACAGAATCGAAGACCCAACGGCTCACAACATGCTCCAACGCTCCGAGAGCACCAAGCCAAGAAAACAACGGCTCACTCCAGTCACACGAAGGGGCAGCCAGACGGAACGACAACCCCACCAGTGCCGAGCGACGCCAAATTCGGCCCGAACAACGGAAAACACCAGCTGAAAACTACACGGCTGCAGCCACCGACAGACCCCGCTGTTGGGACCAACCAATCGGCAACCCACTCTGTCGCTAACAAGACCCGACAGAGGATGCAGTTGCCGACAGCAACACAAGAAACGTCGGTCAACAACTCACTCTGTCGCCAGCGAAACTCGACAGAGTACACCGTTGCCGACAACGACAGGGGAAACACCTGAGAGTCAAGCACGACACTCAGGGAACGGCCTCACGCTACTAGCAGCAGCTAGCAACAGTCACCAACCCAACCGAAAATCCACACGAGCGACGAGAACCAGAGCAACATCACGCTCGCGGGGGATCCGCAACACACGGAACAACGTCCACCGCCACCACTAGGTCTCACTCAGACCTTCTCGCGGTCCGACAAGGACACCAGACTCACGCGGAGCCACAACACTGGGAGACCACACGCTCCACAACGGGGCACACCGCGACGGAAACACGGAAGACGTCCGAGGTCAAGCCAAAACTTGGCACCTCACAACGTCGACAAACCACGTGGTTGAGTACTAGCAAGCCAATAGGCCTCACGGTCAACAGACGGACCGACAGGAGACTCCGCCAACGGCTTCCAGACTCACCAACACCACGCATAAACGAAAAACCAACGAAGAGTCGGCAATACTCCCGCCACGCACACAGAGCTTAGTGCGGGGACCAGCATGCCAACCACCAGAAAGGCACACAACCACACAGAAACCGAAACAACTGCAGAGGTCGAGGACAGCACGTCGACCTCAGAGGGACCCACACCGAGGCAGGGTACCACAACTGAACACACTCGCTCCCAAAGCGAGAGGGAAAACCGGGACACTGGCCACAATTAGAGCATGGTGTACCACCGATAGGGCTACCTAGACAAGGCAAAGCAGCCACACCACAGCGGTAACGGTACAACCACAAGGCATAGGCCAGCACAAGGTGTCCCAGAGGCGAAAGCTCAACGCCTCTGACACCGAGCAAACTCGAGAGACGACGCACGAATTTCGCGAACAGGCATACGGCACAACACGAGTGCTATCACAAGCACCGGGAGCCACCCAAGGTGCAACATGATGCACCAGGGCTCCCGACGGCACAAACCGGAACGCTCGAGCACGAGCACACGGTGCTACCACAAGCACCAAAAGCTAAACAAAGTGCAACATAGGTGCACCCGCGGCCGAAACAATACCACGGCTAACGGGAAGGACTCTCCGTAAGAGACCTGCCGAAGCCACACACAAAGAACTACAAACCTAAAAGGGCACAACAGGCCACATCGGCCCCAGCCCTTGAGGCACAAAACACGAAGCATCGAAGAAAACGCTCAAGGTGCAGCACGCACAGCGGCACCAACGGCCCGAGACGATACAGGGCCCACCGAAGGGGACTCTCCACCAGAGACCCACAACAGAAGCACACAGAAAGCCAACAACTTCTTCAAAAGCGCAACACCCACGTCCGCTCCAAGAAGCACACAAAACACGGAGCACTGACTCTGCCACACAAGGAGCGAAAACCGCAGCAACTCCCTGGTGCGCACGAGTAGGAAGGCACCACCTCTATCACGACCGATAGAGGGGCCAAACCAAAAAACGATGACACGAAAAGCCTCCGAAGGCACAAGCCGAGGCACAACCGAGCATACAGCGGAACAACGCTTGCACGAGCAAGCCAACCAGAAAACCGGCGCACAGCAGAGCAATACTCTCGAAAGCAATCCAAACATGAACGAATACTACCTCGCACTAAACCAACAGGGACCCGACGCCCCAATCTGTTTAGGCAGGTAGCAAACCCATCTCGACAACAAATGGCACAAACAGGTCCACTGACCCATGGTGCCACACGGAAAAGACGACACGAGGGGAGCAAGCAACTCAACCCAAAACAACTCAAGGGAAGATAACTCCACCGAAAGGTCGCAACGATGCGCACCCGGACACGCCACACAGTGGAGCATCACCACCTCGAGCAGCCAACGGAAAACAGAGGAAGGAGACACGCACCCCAACGAGTCTCTTCCACGCGCGAGAGGCAAACCACAACGCAAGACTGGTGCTTCCACAAGAAGCACAGCCAGCCGAGCACTACGGCACTCACCAGAGAACCATTCTGCGAGAGCACGCAGGGCGCGAAAAAACGAGGCAAACCATCCGAGCCACGGGGACATGCAGGTCCCGCCAGCGCAGCCGAGAAACTTGGAAACGAACGACGAGACAAGCTGGCCAACGCAGCAGCCAGACGCACGGCCAAGCGCACAACACCTTGACCGAGAACGCCCAAGCAGACTGTAACACAGACAGTCCAACCGGCAACAACGACAGCTCATCTCCACAGAGAGAGAGAGAGCAACGACAACCAAAACAACACGAAGCAGTGGGAGAACCTCCACCAAAGCGCTAAGAGCCGTCCTGGGAGAACCTCACCAGAACACAGCCAACCAAACGACACACATCGAACCACAGGGCAACACAACGGTAGCCCGAAATGAACGCAGAGCACTCCTGGGAAGAACCTCCACAGAAGCGACAAGGGCGATCCTGGGAAGAACCTTCACCAGAATGCACAACCCAAACGACACGGACCATTAGAGAGAACACCGCAGCAAACAGAATTGCAGAAGCAACACAAGCCGGTCCTGGGAGAACCTCCACCAGAACCACCAAGGCACCGTTCTGGAAAAAACCCTCCAGAACGCACCAGCCAAACCAACAGCACACCTCAGACTCTGAGGTGGCACGACAACAGCAGAAACGAGCGAGGAACAGTCCTGAGAGAAACGCTCACCAGGACAACAACAAATAGTTCTGGGAAACCTCCACCAGAACACAGGGCAACCAAGCGATGCACCTCAGCCTAGAGGGCAACGCAACAGCAACCAGAAACGAGCACAACACAGTTCTAGGGAAACCTCACTTCCGCCAGAACCAACAGAGAAGGACTCTGGGAGCACCTCACCAGAGCTCACCACCAGCCAGCACCAGGCCGACAACAACCACAGGCAAGTGTCGCACGCTCACCCAGCGGTGCAACACGGCACACAAGGCACCTGCTCAGCTCGGCGTCCCGAGCACAGCGCACAACGGCGCACAGGCACACGAGGCCAAATACACAACAACGACAACACACACCCCAACAACAAAGGGCAGCCAACAAGGCAGAGACACCTTCCACCGGTTCCACAGACCACAACTCTGCACGGTGAAGGCCCAACAACACGCAGGCTCTCTCAGCCTCAGCGACACGCACACACCAAATGCCGGAGACGACCAGGAGCACCGCACCTGGACTTGCCTGCAAGTGTCCTCCATACGGAAAAGACCACTGCCGCGAGTCCAGCGCCAACCGCGCCGCTACGGCACGAACACGCCGAGCGACCACACTCATCACGCACGCGGCACAGCAACAACTGCAACTTGTAGCACGCGCACGAACTTGCAGGAAAGCCGCACACCTGCAAAACAATCAAAGCACAAGCCTAACACTAGTCGGACGGCGTGAGCAGCGCACTAGTACCTTTCTTGGGACAGCTATAGTTATCAACTCCTTACAAATCTCAGTAGACTCCTCGCTCTGATACCAACTGTAACGACCCGACCTCCCGGACCCCCCGCCAGGGGCCCGAAATTCGCGTCGCCACCCACGGATCCGAAGATCCGGAAGGGTTATATGAACAAGTCTAGTGAGATATGTACTGAATTCCAATAACTATAACAATCTGTACATTATACAAAAGAGTTGTACAACGCGTCCCAAGCAAAAGCACAGGTACGAAGAAAGGTGCAGTCCTTAAGGGGCATACCCCGAGAACTTGCAAAACACAGCTCTCAGCTCACTTGGCTACAAGAGCTCACAACACTCGCTCTCACTGCTGCTGACAACAACACGGCGCCACAGTCGTCTCCGCAACCCGTCCGACACCGAGCTCCCGCGACGACGAGCCCCTAGCTGAAGGAAGTAGGGGGGTGAGCCTCGCGAACAAGGCCCAGTAGGGATTACCAGTCCCTCACCAGCCAGAGCAGCAGGAACTCCGAAAACAGGAAACTACACTAGAAATTGTAAAGCGAGTAACACCTATAGCATGGTACTACTGAGCAACGGAAGAGAACATCGCAACGCCACGACCACCAACCGAGGTCGGGCAACACACACGACTCCCGCAGAAACCAACAGAGTCAAGCACCAAGCGGAAGCAGCGCTCGGCACACCTGCCGAGACCACGGAACAACCAAGTGAGAACGACGTCTCACCGCAAGCACGGCTACCTCAGACCTCTACAAGGTCGAGGGCCCACAAGCAGAACCACCCCGGACACACCGCCAGGTCGGGAAGCTACACACGCCGGTGCCATCACGGGCTGGCACCAAGAACGGGACCGCGGAACCGAGAGACACCGAAGCGGGAACCACCAGAAGTACGGGTCTGCCCAAGGCCAGACCAACGACGCCCACGGAAACTAGGCACAGCCGGGCTATAACCGCCGTGCAAGCTCGGGCAACGAGGAACACTGGAAACGTCGTGAGGAAAGCGTCGTCACAACAACAGCAACCAAGCCACCGCCGCTAGCAGCCAAGAGGGGGAAGGGGTAGCCGGCCTACGCCTTAGGCGCCCGGCACCCAGAACGCGTCGGCCCGCCCGCCGCGTTATAGACCTTAACGCGACGGGGCCTACCGACCGCGACACTAACGCGCCCCCACGGGCGCCGCGACAACCCGACAAGCCGTACTGACACGCCTGCCACTTCTGACAGGCGTCAGACGATCCGGTCATCGCAACACGACAAAACACTGTCGCGGCTGTTGGAAGGTAAAAATGTGACACGTTTACGTCAACAGGAATTATAAAATCATCAGATGATAGTCCGGCGACTTGGCCAGTTAAAGCTTATTTTCGGCGGACAATCGTTCAAGTTACGGACAGGATGAAAGGGGCCGTTGGGCCACGAAGATTAAATATTGGTTATCAGCAGGCCTGGTTACAATACATTATCAGCAGCCTGCTCAGAGGCCAAAAAGTTGTGATTTAAAATGACCCAAGGTTATTTAAGTTACAAACTTATTAGCGGGATCCTTCCCCAAAATTCAGCAGGGGAGTTCGGCCCTAAAATGGTGCCTGGAGTCCCGGTTAAAATGAAAGTACAAGGAGAACATGTCTCCGTCCAAAGTACGAAGCACGGAAAATCCGGCAGCACAGGTCTATAGACCGAGTACGAAGGACAAGTACAAAGAACAAGCTCGAGGAAGAACTCCGAGGCTTGCAAAGGCACCCTCCGATCGGGCAGAACTCCGAGAAGTTGGGGCGAAGCGCCAAGGAAACGGAGTCGGACTCCAGCAGCACTTCCGGCAGCACAAGGTCTATAGACCGAATACGAAGCACAAGTACAAAGAACAAGCTCGAGGAAGAACTCGAGGCTTGCAAAGGCACCCTCCGATCGGGCAGAACTCCGAGGAGTCGGGCGAAACACCAAAGAAAACAAGCAGGACTTCGGCAGCACCTCCGGGCTCCAACATGTCCTGGAAATGGGGTATAGGGGGGGTATTTATAGACAAAACCCCCCCTCCTCCCTCTCTCCTTCCATCGGGTAGCAGCCCCTAACCGATGGTGACCTCATCATGAGGTCACCATCGGTTAGGGGCTCTCTCTCTCCTCTCTCCCACGCATGTAAGGGGCCGAAACCCCTATAATACCCCCCCTATTCCAAAGGAAAGGGGGTCTCTCCGACTGGCCCTGGCGAAGCCCTGGGGGGAAAATTTTGCTCCGTCGAAGCCCTGTTGGAAAAATCCCAGGAAATAGAAAAGAGCATTTGCTCATTCCCTCTCTCATTCTCAAATCCCTCCCCCCGGTGTGAAGGTACAAATCCCCTTCTTTAGCCCGATAGGCCAGGCGCGGAGAGGAGAGCGGTCGGCGTAATTGTCATCAACATTCCTTCTTAATCTCCATCCCCCACATCGAGCGAGTCTGTGGGCTGATATTCCCGGGGTTTAAATGCCGTCCTATCGAGCGAGTCTCTATGGACACATGGTATTTAAATACCCATGTTCTCCCCGCCCATCGAGCGAGTCTCTGGGATGGTGGATTTGTGCTTATATGTATATGTTTTCTTGAGGAGACTCTGCCCAAGCGGAGGTTCTGCCCAAGGACATATTCGTATATTCGCAAATGTGTGTTCTTATATATATGTTTCTTAAGACGAAACTCTGCTCAAGCGGAGGTTCTGTCCATGAACACATATATAAAGATCACAAATTTGTAATTATACAAATATGTTCTTAAGGAGAATCTCACCCGGGCAAAAATCTCTCTCAGGGGACGTATCCATGTAAATACAAACTCGTGTTATATGTATAGTTTCTTAGAGGAAACTCTGCCCAAGCGGAGGTTCTGTCCGAGAATATTCGTATATTCACAAATTTATGTTCTTATGTATATGTTTCTAGAGGAAACTCTGCCCAAATGGAGACTCCCCTAAGAACATATCCATAAAATCACAAATTTGTGCCTATACGCATATGTCTCTTAGGAGGAATCTTGCCCGGACAAAGTTCCCTCTAAATTCATATCCGTATAATCACAAACTTCATGTTTATATAAATGTATTTCTTAGTGGAATCTCTGCCCAAATAGAGACTCTGCCCGAGAATATATCTATATAATCACAAATATGCCCCGTTTGTATATGTTTCTCAAAAAAAAGGAACTCCGTTCATACGGGGGACTCCTTCTTACCGGATACTCTGTTTAAGTGGAGATACCGTTTGAGAATATATTTACAAAGTGCAAATTTGTGTTTATACACATATATCTCTTTAAGGCAAAGCCCCTCCGGGTGAAGTTTCTCCCGAGAATACATGGATATAAGCATATGCCAATATGAAAATATCTCTACAAGGACACCCTGCCTAAGTGGGGACTCACCAAGACATATTCACCTATTCAAAAAATATAATAATAATAATAAAAAAAGGGGATTGTGATAATATACACACATCCAAAGAAAAAAGGAAAAGGGACAGGAACCGTGCTCGGATACCCCAAATGGGAGCACATATGCACCCCACGAGGAATGTACCCGTGGAAATGAACTTTGGACAGAAAAACAATGGGACAAGAACTTCCATGGAGGTACATCCATATGTCTCCGAAAATTGCACCCGCACAGACAAGAACCGCGCTCAGATACCCTAAATGGGAGCACATATGCACCTCCACGAGGAATATACCCGTGGAAATGGACTTCGGAAAAAAATCACAAATATGACAAGGACTTCCGTGGAGATACATCCATATGATCTCCGGAAATTGGACCCGCACAAGCATGAAATGGGAGAAAATAAACTCTACCTCAAATTCGGACTCTGCCTAGGAACGGCATACAAGAGAACCTCATATAAAATCCGCACAATAACCCTTCTAATACGGAAGTGTTGCTCCGGGTTATAATACCCCAAGTTCAGAATCATAAATCCACGGGCATGCACCGTCATGATAATAATCCCCATGTCTCCCAAATAAAAAATCCATAATCAACCTTGTGCAAAAAGGAGAAAAGACCTAAATCGGTCCATGGGTATATACCCGCTCCCCTTTTTAAAAGGAATCAAATTTGGGCTCCCACAAAGATAGTCGTTTCAAAAATGGAATATCCAAGCAAAAGGCATTTCAAAACAATTAAAAGAACAAAAAAACATGTCATAATCAGGATTTTCTAAGAAAAAGCATGTATATTTCTCTCGTCCTTTTACTATGAAATGGTATTGGGGGTTAGAAATTGGTATTAAATAATGCCAAGCGTTTTAACTCGATGTAAATGTAACATCGATTCCGGTCGATGGAGATGGAGGTCCAGCACATGCTACCCTAATTCCTGATGCCTGATGAGAAGAGACATGGGACTCAAGAAGTTCAGATAAAAAACGGCGCACCGTCCGTTCGTGGACACCCCCGTCCGTTCGCGGACACCCGCGTCCGTTCGCGACACACCGTCCGTCTCACGGACACCATACCCGCCGTCTCACGGACACCCAAATTTCCTTCCGCATTGCGCGGATTCTTTCTTCTGTCTGTTAGACAGGCTGGCACGCCCCGCGATATAAAAATCAAAGCATGCGAAACAAATGAATACAACTCAAATGGAATGAAACAATGAATCAAAACGAATGATGGAAAGGAAATTGACGAAAATCTCCCGTGTCAACAGCGGCCCGTTCACCGGTCACGACCAGAACGCGACGGCAACCCAGGGCGCGACAAGAACGCGACAGACTGCCCTGTCGCGACACGGATGACTGTCGCGTCGGGCACCCCCGACGCGACACCAGTCATCCAGGACATCGGAAGCAAAGCCGGGAAGCCGGGTCGTTACAACGTCTTTCTCACAATAATTGCATTTTACTTTCCTTTTTTTTACATCAACTAATGTGAGATGAGCCCACCCCAGATCGTCCAATCCCTGACTCTGCTCTCCTCTAACCATTGTCCTACGATAAGAAAATCAAGCATAAAAAGTTGTAAGTAGAATGAAAAATACAACCACGCATCTTCCCACCAGAAAAATTGTGTTCAACCTTAATCATGCTTCAATAGACCTTAAACACACCTAATTATATAAAAGCTCTAATTTTTAATACCTAATTTTGACCTAATTACATAATTACATGACATAAAGACAATTAAGAGCATGTTTGGAACCTAAAACAGTCAATGAAACTTAATTACCAGGCAATTGACCCTAAACATAACTAATAATACGAAAGCCCCAATTTTTAATAGTTAATTACCTTCTAATTAGGGTATTTAACCTCAAAATATGACATATCTGCAATAACAACATGCTAAAACCTGAAACCATGAATGAAGTTTATTTAATCTTCAATTGACATTAACAAACCCTAATTCACAAAAGTCCCATTTGTAAACCATAATTTAAATCTAATTAGGAGATTTACCCTAATTACATAACATACAAAAAGACTCACCATGCTCCCACCAAACTGCCATCTATGAACCTTAATTGACATTTTAATCATGTTAACTTATCTAACTATATCAAAACTCTAAATTTACATTACTAAATAAGTTTAATTTGCAGTTTTCCTCTAAATAAGGTGTACATAGCTATATGTTCTTGTGTAGCATACAAAATACTTATTAGCATGCAAATCTATGGAAGAAGTAAAGAAAAACATAATACATACAAGTTTCTTCAATGCAAAGATGAGGGGAAAAAACGACGTCTATGCTCTGCAAACACCGGGCGCAGCAACGGAAGCAAGGATCCGGCAGCGAAATCCTCCCTCCAAAGCCGGTTTCCACC